>QUSE01000023.1:1414654-2100038 GCA_006508115.1 Apiospora malaysiana | reverse complement strand
GTGGGTTGGTTAGGTTTCCCCCCCCCCCCCCCCCTTTTTTATTTTTTTTTTTTAATACGATCAACTTCTTATGGAAGAAGGGGGGCCGTGGTACCTCGACTACCTGCTGCATCTCCCATGTTCCTGCAGTAAATATGCGTAAATCGACGAATTACTCGTTCTTCTAGAATGAGATCCGATACGGTTCGCGGCCGGTTCGCATTCGATCTGCACGCACTACTCTGATACTTTCCCAGGCTTTCCTCACCCGTGTGGGTGGGTTGTTTTGCCGTCTTGGACGATGTTTTCGGCTAACTGACAAGACTCCATGAATACTTGCTACAGCATCGCAAACAGTCGTCAAAAGGTATCATCGACCCGTTCTTGTCTAGTCTGGCATCTACTCGAGATGCATAGTCCAGCTCGATGAGCATGGCCCAACACACCGAGACGTCGAAGCATGCAATGTTCTGCTCGTCATGCTTATTAGTATATCACTACAAACGTGTCGATATGTTTGTTGCCCTGCCAAAGCGAAAAGGTTATCATTCAAAGTCTGGTCCCGCGTATTCCCGCAGCCAGGACTTCGGCCAAGGTCAGCCAGTCAAACATGCAAGCCACCATGAAAACCGATGTTATGCACACACGGCGACAGCCTGTCTGACCAGACCATTCATGGTCACAAGACCGCAGCGGGCTGATGGATATTGTGTCCGACAGCAGCCGCTGCCAACAGCTCAACAACTAGTTCACCGCTCGAACAAATGAATTGGGGAGCCTCCCACGATGTTTATTTTGTTACATCAGATGCTTAAGTGGCATACAGTGTCACCGTATCGCTTTTCGCCTTTATTAGGTAGCTCCGACTGCAAGTGGACCTCGACATTAGAAGTTGGAGCAGCGGAGTTGATCTTGGTTGTGTGACCGTTCAAACTTGTCGGGAGTGGAACTGCTTCACGAGAACATCGTCCGATTCCGTCTCTCAGAGTCTAATACCAATCGGCCCACAGACAAGAAAAGTATCAAAGTAAAACATCCATCGGTTCGGGACAGGCTACGGAGTAGTCGTACACATGATGCGATGACGGTCAGCCAGTAAGCACTCTTTCTGCTGTGATGGTGTTCTGCTGGTGTTCTGCTGGGCGAATCAGCCGCAGAATCGCCGCCATCTTTTTTCGCACTTATCATCGCAATTATGTCGGCCGGCAATGAGACCCGGAACATGTCGGGGGAGCCAAGCACGTAAGCGGTGCACGACTCCAACAACTCCAACAACTCCCACATCTCCCAGGAATTTCCCCATACCCCAGCCAACATGTCTCCCTCACTATTTTAGCAGCCCCCATGTCTTCTCCAGCAATTGCAAATGTCCCGTAATGAGATCCATTGTATATAGCGGACCCAGCGGGCACCCCCGACGATGGTTTTTTTCATTTTGTACTTGCCCCCCACCACCAAAGTCGTTCGTTGCGATGCGGATGATGGGGAGGCCATTCGCTAATACGCCGAAGAAGGGCCAGCCTGCCCGGCCTTGATTGGTGATTTGAGATTTCGCTACGGGGCCTTCAGACCGCGGTTCCAGCTCCCGCCCCACGGCCGCTGCTGCTCTACCCTGTGCCCTCATCTGCCCCCTAGCCCTCCCCCACGGGTTGGAAGGACGTCTTTCTTGACGGAGGCTTAATTGTGGAAGGCCAAGGCGGGGGAGGACATGGGCAGCCAAGCTCAGCGTGGTACTGTACCGCGTAGCCAGCCTAGTCCCTCACTCCGTCCTTGGACTACTACCTGGCCTAGCCTCCAACTCCGTCATAGCATGCCTGTTGCCCTATTTTTCCCCTGTTGTCTATTCGCATATAAGAATGGCATCTACCCACCCCCGGATCGCGACGTTCCAGTTATTCACTCTCTGCGCCTGTGACCTCCCGCGCAAAGTTTGAGAGGTTGATCTGCTCGTTTCGGACTCATCAACCACACTTCGCCCGTCATGGCCGACGACGATATCTCCAGGGCCGCCCCGCTGCCCGACCCTAGTTATAAGCGGAGGGAAGAACAGCTCGAGCAGATGCCCGCCATTGTCGACCCCAATCTGCCCTTCGCCCACGCCCGTATGATGGACCCGGAACATCGCGTGCGCGTCGAGAAGTCGCTCAAGCGCAAGCTTGACGCCCGCTGCGGGCTCTTTGTCATCATCTATATCATGAACTATCTCGACAGGAACAACATCGCCGCCGCTCGCCTCAAGGGCCTACAGGACGACCTAAACCTCGATGATGCCCAGTACTCGACATGCTTATCCATCTTGTATGTCGGTTACATCCTGATGCAAGTTCCGAGTAACATGTTCATCAACCGCATATCGCGGCCATCCTTATATCTGTCCGCAGTCATGCTGCTGTGGGGTCTAATTTCGACTCTGTCCGGAATTGCCAACAACTTTGCCGACATGGTTGTTATTCGGTTCTTCCTCGGATTCGTCGAGGTATGTGTTGCCCTCGACGCACAAATAGCAAACCCCGAGTAGAGTGCTAACCCCCAGTGACATCTAGGCTGCTTTCCTTCCCGGCGCTTTGATGATTCTGTCGAAGTGGTATACTCGCAAGGAGTTGACAACGCGAAACGCTATCCTCTTCTGCGGGAATCTCATCTCCAACGCCTTCTCGGCGCTTGTCGGTGCCGGTGTGTTGTCCAACATGGAAGGTACACTAGGACACGCCGCGTGGCGATGGCTCTTCTGGATCGAAGGTACGTTCATCAAAGTGGCCCAAGTCTCCATTTAGAAGATTATAGCTTCCGATGGATATATGACACCATTGACTGACTCGGACATTTTTAGGTGGTGTTACCATGCTGGTTGCTATCTCCGCAGGATTTATTCTGCCGGATCTTCCGCACAACACCCGCGGCTTCACGGCTGAGGAGCTGGATATCGCCCAACTCCGCATGATTGAGGATGTGGGCGAGAAGGACGAGGACGCCGAGGGTCAAGGTACCTTCGGCGGTCTATTCATGGCTCTGAAGGACTACAAGATGTACCTCATGAGTTTGACCTTCACTGCCTACGTCGTAGGCCTCTCGTTCAACGCCTTCTTCGTAAGTGCCAAGCGCCCCGACCCAAAACTATATATATACAGAAGGTACTAACCATCTTCAAAGCCGACTCTCACCAAGACACTCGGTTACAACTACGTGCCGACTTTGCTCATGAGCGCTCCTCCATGGGTCTTCTCGTGTATTGTTTCTTTGTTTGTTGCTCATCATTCCGACAGCACTGGTGAAAAGGTAAGCCCGCCTCATGGATTTCACCCTTTCTCTTTTTCTTCCCACGACGAAAGTTACTGACCCATAGAACCAGTTCTGGCACATCACCGGCCCCATCTGCGCCGGCCTCGTCGGCTTCATCATCAGTATGTCGACGAGCAACGTGGTCGCGCGCTACATCGCGCTCTTCCTGCAGGCGAGCTCGTACGCCGGCTTCATCGTCTTCTACTCGTGGATCAGCTCGTCGTTCCCACGCCCGCCGGCCAAGCGCGCCGTCGCCCTGGCCTTCATCAACGCCTTCTCGCAGCTCGGCAACATCGCCGGGTCCTACGTCTGGAACCTGTCCGACAACGGCTACCGCAAGAGCTACGGCATCGTCACGGCCATGTTCGGCGTCACCATCGCCGGCTGCTTCGGCATCCGCCTCATCCTTGCCCGCCTCAACCGCCGCCTCGAGCTCGCCGAGCAGACGGGCGCCGCTACGCATACGGACGTCGCACAGCAGGAGATCATCGAGAGTGAGGACGAGGCGCTGCGGATGCGCAAGGGCTTTAGGTATTTGATCTAAAGCGGAAGGAGGATGTAGCAGTATCTAGTCATCTTCGTAACGACAATATTACGAGTTTTCACAGCCTACGAGCATCTTATACAGTTTTACTCATCATGTGTACAGTGCAAAGCATCCAAGAACGTTCACTCATCATGTTCTCGATTCGCATTGACCCTTTCCGAAGTCTGCTTGCCACCAGTAAAAATATGATGTGGTGAATCATTATATTCCAAGAAGTGATCTTCAGACGTGGTCGCCGAATAAACCCAATGAGTAGTAGCGTGGTGAGAATCGCCGACATAAGCCCGTTCGCAACTGGAGTGGCGATAAAAAAAGGATAAACAGGGACTGCGGGAGTCGGGTATCGCATTTCAACAAACAATAAATGCATCCACTCACTCTCCGTATCAAAATGAGAATGCCGCACTAACCTAGTTCCCGCGTCACCTTACTCATAATCATACATACACGTACATAAAATGGCTCCCAGAGTTAGACAAGTCGTACATAAACGACGACCCTCGTTCAACGATCGAGAGCTTGGCTTTGGCACTGAAGAGAAGCACGTTAGCGATGGTCCGGATCGTTTATTTTATTGTGGTGAGAGGCGGGAGCATGGTGGCATAGTAAAGAGAGAGAGAAAAAGCGGCAAGGGACCCAGAGTTTGCTCACCATATTCCAATAAACACCCTTTTTCTTCAACAGCTCGGCGTGGTTGCCCTGCTCGAGCACCTTGCCCTCGCCGAGGACGAAGATGACGTCGGCGTTCTGGACCGTGGCCAGGCGGTGGGCGACGACGACCATGGTGCGGCCCGAGGCGGCGCGCTCAAAGGCGCGCTGGACCAGCTTCTCGCTCTCCGAGTCGAGGCTGCTGGTGGCCTCGTCGAGCAGCAGCACGTCGGGCCGGCGGATCAGGGCGCGCGCTATGCTGAGGCGCTGCTTCTGCCCGCCCGAGAGCGAGACGCCCTTGCTGCCGACCTCGGTGTTGTACCCGTCGGGCAGCGAGACGATGAAGTCGTGGATGCTGGCATCGCGGCAGGCGTCGTGCAGCCGCGCGTCCTCGATCGAGTCCGCGTCCACGCCCAGCAGGATGTTCTCCCGCAGCGTGCCCTGGAAGATGTTGGGCTCCTGCGCCACCAGCGACAGGTGCTTGCGGTACTCGTAGATGTTGAGGCGGGCGATGTCCACCCCGTTGGCCAGCACTTGGCCGCGCTCGGGATCGTAGAAGCGCTCGAGGAGCGAGACAATGGATGTCTTGCCGCAGCCCGAAGCGCCGACCAGCGCGGCGAATTGGCCTTTCTCGATGGTGATGTTGAGTCCCTTGAAGATAGATACGTTACGAGTCGGGTACTTGAAATAGATGTCCCTTAGCTCGATTTTGACGCCTCCTTCGGTGTCGGGGATGCTATTAGGTTTCTCCATAGCGGCAGATGTAACTCCAAGAGCGTCCTTGTCTTGCGTATGTCGGATACTCAAGATTCGGTTGGCAGCAGCCGAAGCCTGTGCGGCGTTGGGTCCAAAACTAAATCCCTGGCCAGCGCCCTCCCCTCCCTGTATCGCAGCCATGTAACAGACGAAGAAGTTGACAGCCTCGTACTCTCGAGTGGCAAGAAGGCGCCCGCCATACCAGAAGATCAGGGCAGAGCAACCTAGACCCAAGCTATCTGAAAGAGCAAATATCAAAGTTGACCACCTCGCCTTCTTGTATGCCTTGGCAACATGGCCACTCAGCAACTTATCGTATCGGGTAGTAATCGTGTCTTCCAAAGTCATAGAAGCCACGGTTCGGAATGCACCGATCGCTTCGGCAGCAAACTTAGAGCTCTCGGCGAATACAGCAGCATTCATCTTCTCAAATTCGAGCTCGTACCTCAGCCGAAAGTAGCCAGCCGCAATGCCCAGTGGCATCGTGACAAACATGGCTACAAGCGCCAGCTTCCAGCCAAAAGCGTACGAGATTGCCAAGCAGCCAATCACGATGAAGATCGAGTTGAAAACCATGGCCATATTCGCCCCCAGCATTTCCTCCAGTTGTTTCGGGTCGCCCCCGACACGCGCGGTCAGCGTACCCGTCGAGTTGTCCTCCCCATCAAAGAAGGCTATCTTCTGGTACAGGAGGTTCTCAAAGTATTGCTTGCGATAAGTCGAAGAAATGTGTGCCGCAAGCCACGTCGTGATGAAAAAGAGTAAGAAATTGAACAAGCCAACGCCGATGGCGAGCACCGTCCACATGAGAGACCAGAACTTGCTCTCTGAAATAAACTTATCCATGTTGCCGACATACTGAAAAACAACGATAATCTGGGCGAAGAGGTATGCCTGTAATGGTGAGGCAACTGCCGTGCACATTGATAAGACAATTGCGATAGCATACAAAGGAATTCGGCTACGCTGCTCGTAAAGCAACCGGCCAAAGCTCCCAATAAAACCCTTCGGTTGGTATCCGGGTGTATGTTCCACGATATTGGGTCCAACAGAAGCAGCGCTCTTCTCTCGACTGAGGACGGCCGCAAGGTCTTCTTCAGGTTCATCCGAGTCGCTCGAGTCCGTAGGGTCGCCGAGGGAAAGCTGCTGTGCATGTACGAGGCCGTAGTAAACCCCCTTTTCATTCTCTAGAAGGCCGTCATGCGTGCCTTGCTCCACGACCTTCCCCTTTTTCAAGACCACAATTGTATCGGCTTTCTTGATAGTTGATAGTCTGTGAGCAATGGTAACAGTCGTGCGGCCTTGCGAGACCCGGTCAAGAGCCGCTTGGACGATACGTTCACCTCTAACGTCGATGGCGGAAGTTGCTTCGTCGAGGATCAGAATCTTGGGCTTCTTGATGACGGCTCTTGCAATGCTAATCCGCTGACGTTGGCCGCCTGATAGTTTCGCCCCACCGTCTCCCACAATGGTGTTGTAACCGTCTGGAAGTCGGTCAATGAACTCGTCTGCGAAGGACTCTTTGCAAGCTTCGATGATGAGCTCGCGTTTGTGCTCCTCAGTCTCGCCCTCCAAGGGTGACCCAATCAATCCGTAGCCTACATTGTTGTATATGGTGTCGTTGAAGAGAAACGGTTCTTGCTGCACCAGGCCGATCTGGGATCTCCACCAGTTGGTATCGATTTGGTCGAGCTCGTGGCCGGCAGTTGAGATAGAACCTTTCAATTCCACAGCAGGCCCAGCGTCTTCCTCATCCTCCCCTGGGGCATGCAAGCTCACCTCCACGCCATGTATCTCGCTGCCCTTTTCCGTGGTCTTATCCTCGCTGTCTTTCTTTTTCTTTTTGGCTGCGTCCTTTTTGGGTTCAACGGCTTTAGCAATGACATGGTGATCACGCAGAGTATACCATTTCTCAACCAGGCCGACGACAGTGCTCTTGCCAGATCCCGATGGCCCAACAATGGCAGTCAGTTTTCCGGCCTCTATTGTCAAATCAAGGCCGTCCAAGACCTTGACGTGTGGTCGGCTTGGATATGCGAAATCAACACCCTTAAATTCGATGTGCGAGGCAGCTGATACATCCGGGTCCCGCAGCTCACCGCGCTGGGGCTTCGGGGCATCGATGACGACGAAAAATTGACACGCCGCCACCATTGCCTTTGAGATAGCCACCAAAGGCGTCGAGACTCGTTCGAGAGCTATCGTCATCATCAGGACGGAAAACACCACCGTAACGATATTCCCGACATCATTAAGGCGTCCTTCAGTGAAGGATTTGGTGCCATACCAGAATGCAATAGCGAAACCTGCGTACATCCCGAAGAATACAAAACCAAACTGAGCTGCCAATAACGGCGACATCCGGCGGCCATGTCTCATGGCGGCCTCGGCCCATACATTGAAACGCTTTGCCATGCGCATCTCGGCCCCACAGGCGGCAATCATCCGGATGCTACCAAAGGCTTCGCTGGCAATGGCACTTGACTGTGTCTCGGCCTCCGTCTGCCTCGACTGGGCCTTTATTATGAAAGGCAGCAAGATACTGACAGTCAGCAGGATGAACAGGACGACTGATGCCGTTACGAGCGTAACGGCCCAGTTGGTGATGAAAGCCACGACCAGGGAGGCCACGATGGTAGACGTGAATTCGATAAAGGTACTAAGCTTCTCGCTAATTCCAAGCTGCAACGTGTTGGCTGTGGTCGTGATGGTACCGGCTGCGGCACCCGGTGTCATCGAGTCAAGAACATGTATGGTCTGGCCGAATAGGCATCTGAGGTAGTGTAGGCGGATGGCGGCTGACATGCGGATCCCTATCATGCGGACCGAGAACTGATATATACACTGTCAACGTCTGCGCCAATTTGCTTCCGGGAAACGCTTACCTTGCTTATATAATGCAGTCCCCATCGGGCGATGAAAAGGCCAAAGATATATAGGCTTTGCAAGTGTCAGTTTCAATGGTGTTCTATATATGCAAGGCAAAGAAGAGCGTACGCGAACTTATTGATAGTCGCTTCGAATTCCGGTTGAGACTTAGGGGAGTTTGGTGTGAAGTAGTCGTTGAAGGTGCCAACAAGTCTTCCTGGTGCCAGAGATTAGCGAGCATGCTGGCGGACAGCTAATTATGGCTTGGACAATGCTTACCAAAGATGACATTCATCAACGGCATCGTGACACCGGTGCCGATGGCGGCGAAGGCACCCACAACCATTAATGGGAAATCCCATTTCTTTGCATATGTGAAGATACGCTGGAGACTCGTCAGACTTGGTCTGCTTGGGAAAGAGCAGTAACAAGAGTCTCAAGGGGCAGCACTGATGAACACTGACAGTGTAGTCGGAGAATTTGGCCTCCCGTTCTGGTTTAAGTTTGGCATCCTGAGTGGCCTTCTCTTCAGTAGTCAAAACTGTTGTTTCCACAGGAGCCCTTTCTGCGGCTTCCCTGGTCCGCTCCTTGTGCCGGAGGACGTCCGGCTCAGTAGTATTCTGCTCCATAGCATTTCCTATCTCGAGAGGAGATGGCCACAACAGCTAAAAACAGATGGGTGCAAAGTCGAAGTACAAAGCAAGTAGGTTAATACACTGCAAATATGTGGAAAGGTCCAGCCCGGAGTCAAGTCATAATCAGAAGAACCCAGCTACTAAAAAAAGAAGCAGTAGCACGGAGTAGGTAGATGGGGATGATTCAGAAAGCAGAGTCATGGATCGAAGTTGAAGCTCGATGATGCATTGGAGATGATTAAGACCCCCCTGTAGCTGAAGACTTAACTGGGTGCCTAGAAGAAGGTGACCTAGTAAGTAGGTATTTATAATATAAACCTAGCTTAGGAAGAGTAACAGGCGAACAGACACTGCACATTGATGCGTTCGACGCTATCCTAGGCCAGACAGTTGCCAAGAAATTCTGCTAATCTCAACGCGCATTCTTAGTACAAGTAGGTACTATCATTATATTGAAGGTGAAGGGCAAGAATCGAAGTCACCACTGCTTCTATAGTATCAATGACGCTACCCCTCAGCCCTTTCCTGTTCCGGTCAAAGCAAGTAATGTTGTACATGTATCCTCAAACCATTAGGTGTGCGTCAGTACAACCTACCAGTGCGTTGGTCGTGTAAGATCGGGCTTCTCACGGTACGATTATCAGCCCGCAGTCCGTTGGCTTGGCGTACAAATCAAATTGCGGGCTCCTCACTGGCCGTATGTAACCTGGAACCTCGGTGACATCCATGTCAATCAATCGAACGAGGAAAGAAGAAGTATAGTTACGTTTTTTTTTCTCAAAAACCCCACAGCCTTGCAGCTGTGTTCTGCACTGGCATTCAACATGCGCATGCGCGTGATGATATATGCAGTGGCCCAGCAATGAAGGTGTTACTTTCCTAGACTAAGTATATATCTCTCTAAAATGATCCTTGTTTACTCCGTTTCCCTTTCGTCTGCTGAGCGCCTGCCTGGGTGAATTGTCGTAACCGGTCACTGTCAACCAACCTCACCGCCTCGATTGCTCTGCTCTTGCCTACTACGACCGGCTCTACAGCCTGTTAGGGGGAGCAGCCGACGTCGTTGGCCATTGATAGCCAGCTGCATCGCTGAACTTGTAGCCGTATGACGCGGTGAAGTCGTCCAGGACCGCAGGTCCTCTCGATCCATATGGGTACTCCATGGGGATGATCTCCTTGTTGTCGTCCAGGTAGTTCAGCAGCGGCGTGAAGATTCTCCAGCTGGCGTCCAGTTCATCGTCACGCACAAAGTTGGAGTGGTCTCCCTTGAGACAGTCGAGAATGAGCGACTCGTACGCCTCGGGGATCTTGAGGTCCGAGAATCGGCGTCGGTAGGTTAGGTCAAGCTCCGTCACCACTGTCTGCATGCTAAGACCTGGCAGCTTCGAGTTCATCTTGATGTAGACACTCTCGTTGGGCTGAATGCGCATGACCAGCTCATTGCGAGGGATATCCTTAAAGATTCCGCTAGTGACGTCCTTGAACTGGATTCGGATTTCTGTCTTTTGCTCGTTCAACGCCTTGCCGGCCTTCATGATGAAAGGTACGCCATCCCATCGCTCGTTCTTAATGTACGCAACAAGGGCGCAGAAGGTTGGGCATCGCGAATCCTGTGGCACCGTCTTGTCCTCCTTGTACGACGGCTTGCTTCCATCCAGCGACTTGCCATACTGTCCAATGATGACGTTCTTCGGCTCAATGGCAGGCATAGCCCGGAGGACGCGCACCTTTTCGTCTCGGATGTCTTCACTCGAGAAGCTGATGGGTCGCTCCATGGCTAGCAGAGTCAAGACCTGGAGCAGATGGTTCTGCTGAACATCGCGGATGATGCCGAACTCATCGAAGTACCCGCCGCGGCCCTCGGTACCGAAAGGCTCCTTGAATGTGATTTGAACGTTATCGATGTGCTGTCGGTTCCAGGTGGCGCCGAAGAACAGGTTACCGAAACGCAGGATCAGAATGTTCTTCACCATTTCCTTGCCCAAGTAATGATCGATTCGGAAAAGCTCATCCTCCTTCCAGTCGGGCTCGAGAGACTTCTGCAATTCGCGGGAACTGTTCAAGTCCTTTCCGAACGGCTTCTCGACCTGCGACGCACCAATATTAGCAATCGTTACGTGGTGGAAAGCCGCGCGTGGGCTCGGTGAAACCTACAATGACGCGAGCACTGCCATTCTTGGGGTAGCAGCACCTCTTCAGGTGCTGAGAAACGACCGTGAAGACGCTGGGCGGCAGAGCCATGTAGAACAGACGGTGGTTGTTGGGCTTGCCCTTCTCCATCCCTTGCAGGTGCTTGTCGAGGTTGTTGAAGCCTTCATCCTTGTCGTATTGACCCGAGACATATGTGCAGATGCCGCAGAATTCTTCCAGCTGCCTCTCGAGATCCTTGGTGGGTGTTTTGATGTAGGACTTGACTCTCTTGATGAACTCGTCGTGGGGCATCTCTGTCCGGGCATATCCGATAATCCGGATGTCCTTGGGGAGGAATTGGTTGCGGTACTGAGAAAGCATTAGAAAGAGGTTTTCTTATGGCTCAAGGCCGCCATGGCCGTGATTTCGCGGGAGCTTACGAGGCCGAACAGAGCCGGGAACTGCGATATGTTAGCGCTTTTCTCGCTCAGAGGGATCAGTAATCGTAGAGGAGCTTACTGTCTTCTTCTTAGCAAGATCTCCGGAAGCACCTAGGACCACGATGACCGTGTTGTCCTTGAGCTCCAGGGAGCTGTGGCACGACTAGTTAGCACAAGCGCATTCAATTGGAGAAGATCATCCGTTGTCCGCGGGCAGGCGGTGCGTTACAACCTGGGTAACGCTGAAGCCTCAAGCCTCTCATATCTTCACTCTTCCTCATGATGAAATAGCGGGGTTTGGCGGGGTCCTCTCGACTTACTCTTTGCCAGCGGCGCCGGGATCCATGTCGTCGACTTGTGCGATTAAATCACACGGATTGAAGAGGTTGTGATGGTGAGAAGTGACTGGATGATGAGAGATAAGGACTGGGAGGAAGATGTTTGTAAGTGCGTGTTGTGACGGGCAGTGGGCAGTGGGCAAACTTGGGATGATTGGAGGTTTTCGTCGGAGAAGCTCTGGCTGTCTGGGTTTCCTTCTTTCAGGTTCAATGTCTTAATTAGCTCTCCCCTGCTCGTGCTTGTGCTTGGTGCTTGTCCACTGGACCACTTGTAAGTTGCTCGCTCTTAGGCTTGCCAAGTGGGATTGATAATCGGCGCTGATGCTGGTTTTCGGGTGGGGGAGCTTACTCAGGCCCCACTCGGTTGTGCTTCACGTCACTGCTAGACTAGAGCGATTGGCTTCGGTCTTTCTTCAGATTTTACGAACAGATCGCCCGGGATAGCTAGGGGATAGGTGTTGGGAATGATGTAATCAGATGTGTGCAAGTAAATAATGTAGAAAGATGCGATACTTATATGGACGAGGGGCGAGTCACGTTTCGATAGTGGTAGATTCAATCCCAGGTCGAAGAGCTGCTTGGTCGGCCTTGCACTCACTGCACCTGCTAGCTAACCTGCTCGTCTCGCCCACACCCACGCCTCTTATGCTTTCTGTCTGGCCGGGTCCTTCGGATCAGGCAAATAACCGTCGAGAGACTTTCCCTTTCAACAACCAACCCTGTGCTGGAAGAGGGCCTTCTGCCTTGTTTGTAACTTGTACATGTTGTACCGCCGAGAAGGAGAGACAACTCAAGCAAGAGCGGGAAGCCCAGCCCGGAACTGTCGGTTGATTGGGGGGTCTTGATCAAACCGGGTCGCAGTGGATTTCTTGATGTCAGCAAGTTTTACTTTTCTGATCCAGCATGCTTAAAGCCGACAAGAGCGGTATGCAGCTATGCTTCTATGTACAGCGCTTCGTTCTCCTTATAGAAGGTAGAAAAATCAAATCCCCGATCCCCCATCCGGCCCATACTTGATTGATACTTGATACTCTTGCCTATCGCCGCCATTCCATTTGTACGGCTAATGCCTAATGCAACATCTGCGAGCCTATGATTACTCATTCCCTGGCACCCAATCCGTGGAGCTTCCTATCGGCCATATGCGGTCTCCGACATCTTCTCCGGCCATAGGGGGTGCGCATCCACGTCCAAGCTGACCGAGTGTTGTTTGATCGCACCCGTCTACCATCCAAGGCGTGTCTCGGTTGCAACCTCTTTGTCTTTGGGCGAGGTGCGGGGAGCAGCCAGCACGGGTGAAGTTGTTGAGACAGGCCTGGGTATCGATAATCGCAGATGCTCAGTCTATAGTTACATAAGCTAACCTATAAAACCGACTGGTCCAATCACGTAGAAGTGTCCACCAACTGCGTGTAGTCATTGTAGTGAGTATACCCTCTTCTTCTCTATCTCTACCTCTACCTCTTCTCTTTCCTATCGGCTGATTAAGCACGTCCGAAGAAGTCTCTTCCAGCCTTCGCCTTGACTGATGTTCAGTTCACACCTTGGAGCTCGCCTTTTCGCCCTGCCGCTCCGCGAAGCGGCCCAGATTCAACCGAGCCACACACGAGCCGTGCGTTGGTTTCTGATTGGGTCGGTCTGTCCTGCGCATTGGTGGTGGGTGAGCTCAACTACAAGTCCTCAGCTCTTCGAGGACCCTGCGCGGGGTTGCCGACACCAATGAGTTTTGCCGCATATTCTCTTGGCCGTCAATATAAGCTTGTCAATCAGTTCAACGCCTGGGTCATGGAAGCATTGCGTGCGCAATTGTCTCTTCTCGTCAGGAACATGGTAGGAACGCCTAATTGGTGACGAAATTGAATGGCAGGTACCTTCTGCACCATGAATCATGAGCCCACGTGGACCCCTGACCAAAGAACCTACAATCACATCTGACGGCCCCAGCCTTCTCCCACAGAGACCTAGTGACCATTAAAAGTGCCTCCTTACTCCTTTCATCAGACTTGGGGTTCTCCGGCTATCAGGTCCTTCAGTCGTCCAGAATGCCCAAGGGTATTCAGCCGGGAGTTAAAACCACAAACCCCGAATACTTTCAACTGGCCAGCTTCTACATCTGACAGTAAGCCAATGCCATTCTAGATGTACTTCAGTATTTTCCTCCTATCGTGCAAGCATTGAATATTCCGCATTCGCTTCATTGTCCGCATTGCGACTCGAGCTAACCTTCACCTACTGGGTCGATATCGAATATCAATCTCTAGTCGATGGATGGAAATACGTTACCAGCCGGCCCTCCTTCTAAGCAACCAATTTGTATATTGAGGAAACCAGAGTTAATAAGGGTTGCGCCTTGAGCCTCAAGATAGTCGTAACGGAAGCCTGTGTGGTCGATACTCCCATGTTGTCAGAAACAGGGCGACACTGCCCCCCCTATTCTCCTACCAGCTGGTGCTTGCAGATAGTAGGTTCGTCACATCACTGGCTCGCTGGAATGGTCGAAAACGCAATGTCTCGGCAGATGGTTGTTCCCAGATCTTGGAACGCCACATAGGAGATGAGGAGACAATATGAGCTGGCACTTTATATACCAAAGGTCATAAGAGGATCACGCGTTCCGGACACTGATACCAGAGCCCAGAGCGTTAGTAACTACTTGAATACCATCTTGCCCAATACGGGTCCAGTATTTGGTTACGGAAACCAGTTGATTACCGATGTCTGCGTCATGCTTACTCGATCTTCTTAAGGCATTCTCGCAGGCCTTGGAGTGCAAGGACGGCAACACCAAGCTGTACTGGAAAAGATTGATAATGCGTTTGTCGTTCGCATTGTGAAGCTGTGTTGCTAACAGGAAACAAGCTTGACCAACCGTTTTCTCGGGGCTCTTCACAAGCATACAGGAGTTAATAACAGCGTGCGTCTTTCAAGATGGCTTACAAATACGAGATTGATGAGCAACAAAACCTCGATGGTCGCTGTTGCCGGGATGATAGCTGAAGCCTTGTTCTTCAACTCCGTTGCAGCATTGGCCATATATACTGCTGTGGTGCTACCAAACAGAACGACAAGCTCAGGCTCGTCACCATGGCTCTCGGTGCAATTTCAGTACACGGGGAGTGTGGCCAAGACCGGGTATGTCGTGAAATGTTCACTGCAATAGTAGGAGAGAAGAAGAGAGATGAAAGTTCGAGGTGAGGGAATATGAAGGGCTCTTCTACTCGAAGATTATACACGGAGCAATGGGGAAAGAACCCAATGGCCAATGTCAGACCCTACTCTACTTATTCCTTATTAATACGCATGCATGCAACGAACGCAGCCACTTGGCCAAGGCGATGCGCGTCTACCGTGTCTACGTGTAAAGTGACTGACGGTGGTATGCATGCTTCATCCCCAGATCTGGTACCACACAGCGCACAGCGGATTATGTAAAAAACACACATACCCACTTCTTTTTTGTTTGCTAAGATTCTCACAGGCTGAGACCATGTGTGGCTTGCTTAGGTGGGCTGGTGTGGCTGGTGCACTTATTTTGGCGGGCTAGGGTAATTAACGCCCACGAGAAATTTTACAAGTTTGGGGCAAGCAGTGCGTTAGCCGAGTCTGGAAACAGCCCAACCATCAGTCAAGCACTCGATTGTAAATCAATTCACACAACCCACCGACGACACTTATCTTCGCCCAGCACCCAGTCATCGTGACTTCTTCTCCGGAACCCCCTCGAGTGAAGGATTTCAGAGAACGGCGAAGCCAAAACAGCCAAGATGCCTACCGAAGCCGGACACAGACGTAAGTAGCCCGCCGAGCAATTTCACTATCGCCATTTTTCGCTTTTCGCCATTGAGGTCACGAACAATTTTGCGCCTGCCCTCTCGCGGCCGCAGCTCGCTGTGGTGCGCGGTGGGTTGTGGCCTTGTAAAGGATTTCCTATCGCCCACTTACGATCATTGTATCTTGCGGCAACTTGCTAACATGTTTTTCTTCGATAGTCTACGTCAAGTAAGTTTACAACCATCAGTACACCGCCCACTGGCCTGGGGAAATCAACTCGACAGAGACGAATGCGCAATGGAGACGAGCGATTCAAGGCACCGGGCTCACGAATATGAACATCGAATATCCAAAAAAATCGAACGAATAGCTAACAGGATGCGCTCCTAGGGGTCGTCACCTGAGTTACCAGCGTAACCGACACACCACCCACCCTAACACCAGTCTGATCAAGATTGAGGGTGTTGATGACACTCCTGCCGCCAAGTACGTCACTACTCCAAATACTGGTATTTCGAGGATTCGGCCGAGCTGACCATTTTTACAGCTTCTATCTCGGCAAGAAGGTCGCCTTTGTGTACAAGGGCCAGAAGGAGATCCGCGGCACCAAGATCCGCGTGATCTGGGGCAAGGTCACTCGTCCTCACGGTATGGATTATCAACATTCAATATCGCAAGGCCGCAAATTGCTAACAATCTCTAGGCAACTCCGGCGTCGTCCGCGCCAAGTTCGCCCACCCCCTTCCCTCCAAGTCTTTCGGTGCTTCTGTTCGTATCATGCTGTACCCCTCATCCATATAAGATGGGTGTATTTCGGCCGGAGTTGGTTGCGCGGACGGTTCATATGGCTGCATCTGGGTTAGGCAATGATTGCGAGGCAAAATGATTACGACCTTGCATCTAGCATCACAACAAAATCAAGAGGGAATACCAACAAAACCGGCTCTGTGATTACTGGCTTGTTTTCTGCATCGGTGATAAGGGGGATTACTGCCGATAATGTCGACACATGATGGGCCTTCGTGCCTCGGATCGGCTAGGCATTCGGAAGGAATTCTTGTGCTGGGAGCTGCTGGCCGCCAGGGCTGTGAGCCTCGAGGCCATCCGAAGCCCACTTACACATTCTTGCACATACGATAACAAGATTCGTTCGGTCAGGATTCGTCTCAAAATGGTACATCCTGTTTTGACAAGTACACAAGTTGGAAGCAATATTGCTCGCGTTTTGGTGACCCAATGTTCTAGGTGATGCTGCCCATTTTTGCCATGACTAATCAATAGGTCCGATTGAACGATTCCTCGATGCGTAACAACCGTAACTACTGAACGATACATCATTCCACTTGCCGGGCTAGAAGCTATCAGTTGGCTATCATTACGAACCCCCCAAGACCATTCCGACCAGCCTCTGACTTGAGCCCATCATTGCCGGCCATTGGCATTCGTTGCAATCCAGCCCATAGAGCCTACCCTCGTTAGCATTCATTGTAACGGCCAAGGGCAACGACTCGTTACTCATAACCATTGGGTGATATGTATACCAAAACACGACATGTATCACATCGAGCTTCCTCTTGTCCTCTTGCCTTCCAAGGGCGGCCATTTAGCTCAGTAACCCGGCAAGCCAGAGGTGACAGCAATGAAACCTCTACTACCATACCCAAGCCTCGCTCCTGGTCTAGGCTTGGTTGCCTGGAGAAATTTCTTGAATACAAACCCAACGCATTCGGCGGTGGTCTGGGAGGTCGGGAGACGATTCACCTGGCGCATTGTTTGCCCAGATGGCAAGAGAACAACATCTACCCCATCCATCGTGTCGAATCGTTGGGATGTGGTCTTCACACCCTGGCAATTCGTTATCGGTAATGCGTTTGTCAGCCGCATTCGTTGTGGTAACTGACGATCGAGCTCGTCGGTCGGTATCGTTTGGCAGCAGAAACCATTATCAAATGGAGTTAAAAAGCTGGAACGGCTAGAAGGGATCCGCCAGCGTCTCTCGGTCTATCTCTAAGGGCCGAATTCAACAATGGCACATTGGGCGAACAAGGCCGAGGTCGAGAAGAGCCGCCGCTTGCGGAGTGGACATGATCGGGCGAACATCGAAGGGAGGCTGTGCTAGGGGAAATTTGGTATGACCGTTGAGTGGCTTCAAGTTGTCCATGGGTTCCTGAGATATCAGATCGGTCACCTGGTTCCATTCCCAAATGGGGGGCACCGATACCCCCATGGAGGTGCCGGCGGTGAGACATTAACCCAAGCCCCGATAGTTGAGATGCTGTACTGTAAGGGTGCTCTTTGTAAACACGTTGATCTGTCCTGGAAAGGAAGATAAGTGTTTTAGGAGCTGGCCTGTACTGCTCCGCTTGGTAGCAACGAAAGATGTGTATTTCGATTGACCAACTATACCATAGCCTGAGGTTTGGTTAGGATTCTTGGGGATTTTGAAGTAATCCGTACTCGTTGTTGATGGGAAATCTCGGGCCACGTCGCGAAGGATCATGGGCGTCAGGTGGGACTATAATGGAGCGTCGAACGACTGATTAGGTATCATATCCTGGCTATGCCCACCATGTATTACCCCCATTCGACAACAAGTTGTGGAACAAGTACTTAAATAAACCAGCTTAGACAATAGACAAGCGATCGATTGCTGCAATGAGTGCGGATTATTCATATCAAACGTGGCAGAAGATGTGAGAATACCTTAACCTGCCCCTCAACCATTTGCATATCAGAATTGTGAATGTGATTTGCTTTCATTGACGAGTTTCTCTGCCAATCGTGGTATGGCATTCGCTCAGCCGGGTTAGGAAGAAGAACTCCCTGTCTTGGTTGCAGAAGACAAGTTCTGCATTCTCCTCACCTCTAGCGCACAGGCTGTAGACGGATGGCTGCCGATAGCTTGCAGAGGCGAGTCCATGGTCCCGGACATCGTTTCGATAGATCCGGAGAACCCCAACTTGACTTAGGTATGCTTCTACGCGGCGGTGTTCTGGGTAGCACCAGAATAGCTTCCAATAGATACACAAACTGCAGGGTGGAAAAAGAAACATGGATCGTGCAGATGCCAGTCTCGATATGTCCATATGTTGACCGCCTTGAGGTTGTTCGAAGATCAGCGCATGCTGCACATCGCTGCCCACAAGAGCCACGGCTGATATCAGTAGGCTTCTGGTGACCAGCGTTCAGAGATGCTGCTTTTAGTGCGCGTCTTGGCAAGTACGCAGTAGGGCAATACCACCAACAATATGTAGATCGGTTTGCGGAGTTGTTTTAGAGGGTGCATCACATCTCGTGGCACGGTTTGATAATAGCACATTCTCCTAGTCGCATGCAACTTTTCGGATGAAACGCACAACATTACCTAGCTACACACCACGTGCTTGTCGCTTCCTGGCTGCTTCTAGCTCGTGGCCCAACCAATCTACTGTGATTACGTGGGCGGGCAAGTCTTTTCCTCTTCCCCAGACACGCCATGGTGATCGTGCGGGCTAGCGAGCCAGCGATGCATGGCCAGTTGCAGCGTGATATGAACGCAGATAGGATCAACCTATTTTCAGCATTCTATGGTAGCAGTCGGCATGTTCGGAAGAGAATTGTTGATTGGTAGGGGGGAGGCATGGGTGATGGGAGGAAGTGTTACGGCAATCCGATTTCAGTTGGAAGTTGGGTTTAAGATCTTCGGGGTGGATACCCGATCCAAATATTCGACGGGTCCAAGTCGCATGCGGATTGAATTGATCATTGATCAGGTTTGCATGTGGATGGCGGAGAGGAAATCTGGGCTGTGCTGTGGGATTCGTTGCACGCTGTTGACGCGCATGTCATGATGGGCAAAGCCACGCGTTGTTCTGTGTCCGGACCCAAACGTATCCGATCATTGATTGTGCTGTGGCCAAGCAGGTTTGGGTAACATCCAGTGTGTGAGTGAAGACGGATTCGTAAACCTACAAAGATCCTAATTAGTTGCTAAGGAATAGAGACGTGCATGATACGAGAATAGCGTGGCAAACGAGGGGAAGTAAAGTCCCAATACGAGTTGTTGTGGTTGACAACCAATGAGTAATTCTCTCTCCTTATGTATCTACTAGATTAGGTAGTCTTACGTTTTGATGCTCATCGTATTCTTTGCGCACCACTATGTACATACACACAATATCATGATTGGCTTCAATTGTTTCCCCAGCCAACTCGGTGGCACACATCGTCATACTATTGGCCCACGCAGCTGGGGTCGACCACCAACATGGCAGCGAGTGGGAGGCATCTGGCAGGAGGCCATGCACTGACAGCCTGAGACGAACCAGATTGACTCAAGTCAGTCGAACTGCGCGTGCCCTTGGTCACAGCCGAGAATATTGTGTCAACACGACCATTGAGTGAAGTCTATTTGATGACATCAAGACGGATTGATTAGTGTCAAAATTGTCCTGTCTGAGGTCTCTCTCACTCCACGGTCATCTGATTCTAGAACGTTGGCCGAATGCGTGTACGTAAGCTTGGGCGTTTATCTGGCGACCATTTCTCCGTACGGAGTAGGTATTGTTGATATACTCCGTCCTGCATAGTACAAGTAGTAGCAGTAGGCGTGGGCCCACCGTCGTTCAGGTGGATACGGGGATTTTCTTTCTCTCCTTCTTGGCTGCTCGGTGCTCAATGCAATGCTGCGTTTCTCTGTCGACGACGGTTCGTGCGCTGGTATAAATTTTATAAAATGGCTCAACGGATTGGGCGACAAGTATAATAAGATAGAGAGAGGGAGGGAGAGAGAGGAGATACACACCCCTGGGATGATTGGTATCTCAGACTCGGACCCGTCTCCTGGGTTCCGTCCCTGCCACCACCTCCTGTCTCGCCATGCCATAACGAAACCAACGGTACTACTGTGTCGGGAACAAGACAAGGAGCATCCCTTCATGCGATGAACTGACTACATGATTTGGAAGAGTGTCTGCAGTGCCAGATACACTTCTTGTGTAATACTGTCAACTCAACCATACAGCACGCTGGGTGTAGGTTAGAATGTGTGTGTGTGGTGTGGACACTTCCCATTTGAAGTTCTGCACCCTTACCTTGCCTGGACTGAGCCAACGTCAACGTCAGTCTACTCCCATCTCCCCACCAACTGCATCGAGCCCACTTACGCTTTTTGGCAATGAACTAAGAGAAAAGCGATCGGCGAGCAGGGGTTTAGGGTTCTGGGTTGGCAGGCTGCTCTAAAAACATTTAATGCCATGCACCCTCTTATCTTCGGGATGGGATTTGTGAGGAAACCGGTGGCCGGGGGGCCGGTGGTGGATGGACAATAGGTAATCGTGGTCGCAGTGATACAGCAGGCTGCCTGGTTCATTAATTCATCGACCAAAACCCATAGATTCAATCAAAATGAACTAAGGTGAACTGAACAAAGGCAATCGCAGCTGGGTTTCAGCTGCGCACAGCTCCGAGCACGATACAATAGTCCATAGCCCCTAGCTGCCAACATGCAGGTGTACATAAGATAGGTAGGTATACAAGTAGATATCCACGCCTGCAGTAGCCGCTTTTGAATTATGTACTCCGTAGTCATGAGCTAATTGCTCTTGCTCTTGCTCTCGGTCTGAAATTTCTCTCCCGGAATTCCACTTACACGGCCGTTCTGGAACATGGGAAAAGCAAGCACCATTTCATCTTTCACTTTTGCCAGAGAGAGAGAGAGTGTGTGTGTTTAACCTCGAGGCTGCTGCCAACACGGGCCGCTACCCTCTTTAGGTGTTACAGGCCAAGTATCTATCTACATGTACATGGCATAGCATGGCATAGAATGCCATGTCATTGATGTATGGACAAAACAAATGTTGGCAACCAGTGTAAAGGCCTCGGAATTTGCCATGGGCAGAGAGACGACTTGATGAGATCTTGGTAGGGAGAGACGTGGCGGTCTACTAGGCCCTACCCTCTCTTTAGACATGTGTATACGTAAGTGTGCGCCTCTTCCCGCCCTCGAGGAGAGCGCATGCGATTATCGCAAGTCAAGGGGCGCAGCTAGCAAACCTCGTCCGAGGTAAATCTGCCAATGGGACAGGTTGGGCACCCCACGATCGCAAGTTGTCGAGAAAATACGGCAGCCTAGTATTTATCCTCTATTCACCCTGATTTCTTTCGGCCTAAAACACGAAGGTATATCTCACATCCATCTGCCACTACTTGGTCGATATTCTGGATCATCATCGTCTTACCACTATATCCTCTACCACCACTGAAAAAAAAAGCCATCCGTTAGGCTTTTCTGACATATTATTGCGTAACCACCCTCCTCCTACGGCGCAATAGTTTGGGTTTCGCAGTAGCGGAATGCCCGGGAAACTGCATATTGCATAGACGTACCGTACCTACAGTACACGTTCACCTCGAGTTTTCAAACTAATTGAATTGAACTAAACGCAAGAGACGGTCCGGTCCAGCACTGAGACTTCCTTACCTAGTGAGCTTCCAGCCTTCGCACTGCCTGCCATACATACTACATGACACCAACCAACATCGAGAATATTGTTGCTAGGGGCGCGGGGCTCCTGACCTTGGAAGCGATACCAACTTCGACTTCATTACTTCCATTCAACACACTTGCCTGCATCCGGAATTCCAAGTGCCTGATCTACAAGTTACAACAGACTTGGCACTAGCATTCAACGTCGACTCCTAGTGTCGCGATACTTGGTTCTAGAATACATAGCGTGGACAGGGCTTTTGCCGATCCCCCAGCAAAACCCCAGGATCAAGAACGACATCAAACCCTCTGCTCGTTGGCTCTGAAACATCACCCACAAATTGACAATACTTTGCTGTCGCCCTGTCGCCCCCATACCCCCAGTTGACGTCACGTCAATCGGCAAGTGCATGCTAGCCATAAGCTCAGGCATACGTCTTGCGTGCGTCTAGACCGTCTCGCTGATATATCGAAGTCAATTACGCTGCAATTTCTCATCGGGATCGGTCCGGTACGTGGCCTGCCAAGGCTCCAAAATAGACAGACACACACTACCTAGAAGCAAAAGCAGGGCGCCCACCAACCGGCCAACCACTGATTGATTGGTCTTCGCACAGAGTGCTACCTACAGTACATACCTACCCATCATCGCCCCGAGTGTTTGCAGTTTCCCGCTTGCCGCTCCTGTGGGATTAACTTCAATACCTGCATACCTGAGCCGGTTCCTGAGTCGGCTTGACACCACTCTTTCTAAGAAGTACATCAAATAGAAAAGCCCAGCCACGCGAAACAACATTTCCCTGAGTCCTGTCATATTCTGAGACCCAGAGATCCAGAGACCTAGTCGTTTGTCGACACCTAGACAGACAGCAATCTCAATTCCCAGTCGCGTCTCTACTACGCAGAGCAGACAGGCAATTCGTATTAACCGGAGTCACACTGAACAAGCAATCGCTCTTTGAACTTCCTGGCCTGACGTTTCAAAACATTCCGAGGCGCAGTCTGGCAGGCAGTACTACTACCACCACTACGGCCACGCATCTGGCATCTTCACAATAACGCAATAGTCGTGCTATGCACTGCTAATCGTTGCTTTTCTTGTCGGATCCACCGAGAAAGCACCATTCCACCATCACGCACCAAGACGAGTCGGCGCAGCCATCCGTATTTTTGGAACCGACACCAGAACCGGTTGTTGTTTGACTGGGATCACTTTCCTGTTGCCTGGCTGTCTGCTATTGGCCTACACATTCACTGCAGCACCTTTTCCAGATCCTGGATCCCACTTCCACTAAGCAACCGACCGTCGCCCCCAGTCAAGGTGCCAGGGTGGTATCGAAAGATAAGCTGCCCAAGTACCCGGCGTCTCGCTCATTCCTGTTTTCCCCAGTTCTGAAAGACTGTCCGAATACTCAAAAACCCCATCTGGATAAGACGGCATTCTCGTCAGCTTCTATTTCGCCAACCTACCAACCCCTACGACCCAGCAATTGCTCCTGGCAAGTTGCACTATCGTCTGGCCTCAACCCCATCACGATCCACTGCCCCGTCGTCTTTTGCCCACTGTCCCGCTTCGGTTCTCCACCGATCGCTACCTAGAGTTGTCTGCAATCAAACAGAAGCGCTCGTCGCCCATCAGATACGATGGCGTCTCAAGCCTATAACCAGCAGCATCCGCTGCCTGCGCCTCCAGGCCAACCATCGCAGTCGCAGTACGGTGCTTACAACCAACCACCCCCCAGGTCCGCAGCATCAGAACAACAACCTTCATTCGGGAGAAGACAGTCGCAGCAGGCACCACAACAGTCATCCTACACATCAGAGCCCAGTCAGTACAAGAACCAGAAGTCAATACGGCCGAAATCCAGGGCTTTCAGCTTCCACTCGGACAAATCACAACAGAGAACTGACCTTCATGAAACTTCAGCGGAGAAAGAGTCTAAGAGGCTGCATACAAAAGCAGATCCTACCCTAGCTATGCAGGAGTTGGAGCCATGTAAGCTCTCTACGCCAGACGAGTCGCTCTAATGAATAAACCCAGAACACTAATACCATTTGTAGCCGCTGTCGCTGCTCATCAATCAAGAAGAGCTTTGCCCAGCATGAGCGAGATAGAATGGAGAGATGCCACGGGCAGCCCAATTGGTGAGCTTCCCCCCTTGGAATGATAGTTGTGTGCGAAGCACTAATCACTACATGTTGAAGCCGAGCCTGATCGTTCGAATCCCTCTCGCAGCAAGTGGGAACGTCCGCTGGACACGATTAGAAGCTTTGAAGCTGCCATTGATGGCGGTTACAACAATCGACAGTCCTTCATTCGAACAGACTCGGATTCGGCCGCAACCTATAATAGACGGAGTGGTTTCTACCCGAACTCATGTAAGAAAGCCCTGGTACTGGAAAACTTTCTCTGTAGCCTGATGGTTGCTTTAGCCTTGCTGGTGTAGAGCCGGTACTGACACACTGTGTAACAGACAATGCCACGACCCCCCGTTTCCCTCAGAACACCTACTACGGCGGGAGGCCCTCTTCGACTGTTCACCGATCAGAAAGCGCCATGTTTGATTCTCGCGGATCGGCTATGATGGAGAATGGCAACCGAGACAGCTATTTCGAAGGCTATGATGGAGCTTATGGTTATGGTGGGAATGGAAACACAGGCAGCCGCAACAGGGTTCCACGCAACTATTCCGAATCTCAACTTAACGGCCGGCCTGCGGCGGACAGGAACGTCTACCCTGTGCCTAACAACCACCGCTCGTACGAAACTGTAGCCACCGGATCTGGTCGCAGCGGAAGCCCAGGCGAGCCAGTAGGGTATCAGACTGATCCCACCAGCAGCGAAAATAGCTCCATCGATCGACGCATGCCGCCTAGACAGCGAGAGCCGGTAAACGACTATGGCATCAGCTTTGGCCAGGCTGCCGCCTACCAGCCGCCGAGCTTTTCCATCCCTGCATCGCAACCGCGGACCATGCCTGATGGTTCAAACTCTGGGCCGCCGCCGCCACCCAAACAGGGCAGTGGTGGCGGTCTCCTGCGGAAGGGTTCGAAAACCGCAGGTGCTCAGCAGAGGCCCGACATGGGCGAGAAGCGCAAGAGCTGGTTTTCTCGTCGTTTCAGCAAAAACTCATAGGTGGTGTGCGCGGCAGACGCCTGTTCAAGCCACTGAGAAATGACGTATGATGGAATTGTTTTAGTGCCTGCATTTGTTTTCTTTGTTTATTTTTGTGGAAGATACCCTAGGCTCTTCGATTGCGATTGTGCTTGAACGGTCGAACAGACGACGAGATGATGACGTGGTTTCACCACGATCGACATTGAGCATTGAGGATACGCTGGTGCTTAGAGACATGAACATACTCTCAATAACTTTGTCCGTCCGCGACAGGGGCAAAGAGGAGGGTGGATTTGATATTTGTACTGGAGAGCAACACGTCAAAGCCGGGACAAAGCCTGGACCAGATGCGAGGTACCGGATATCTGTACTACCAACGCCTCGGAGATGTCGGCAGTTTGGCATCATTGGATGAACGCAATACCAGTTTGATAATCTCCGAGTGTCAACCGAGAGTTGTCAGGAATTAGCATTGTATATGGAGATGACAGGATTGGAGCGACTTCGGGTTTTTTCTACCATTAATACTCTTCTCGTTCTTCTTTGCGTGGAACAGACATGTGGAAATATGGCTGCAAGCGCGACGAAGATGAGCTCACCTCCAGAAACACAACTTAGAGATGTTATCTCAATGCCCGCACATATTCTGTAGCATTTCTGTATTAACGCGGGGTCGAGGATGAATTTAGCTTCATAGATGGCTAATTCTACACGTCCAGACTTGGTGTTCCCTCTCGCATGAAAGATATTTATCGACTCTTTTTGAAGTTGGCTTTATTGCCTGATGTCTCCCCCTCGTTTGATCCGAGTGACAACCCGTAGAGCAAAATAGGGGACAGGTTGATACAGAACACGACATATAGACTCATAGGTCCTTCTTGCCTTCCTTCTTCTTTGGATCCACCTGATCTGACTGGTCTTCGTTGTAAGCAACGACAACATATGCTATCAGTACGACGTTGGCCATAACAGCTGCCAGAGCCCCAGCAAATGTAGAATTTCCTAGATAGTAAGGTGTGTCAGCAAGAACACTCACAGCAGCCATCATCGCCGTCCCGTTAGGCCGGGAGTTGGGTAGTCAATAATTGCCCTGCGAACCTTTGAAGAGTGTATTGACGGTGGCGAAGTAGGAGCCGATGGGCACTACTATCATGGCGAGAGTGAACGCCAGCAGCTTCACAATAACATCGCTGAACATGCGTATTAGCGATTGGTACAGGAGAACAAAAAGCATGTGAGTCTTCTTGTGTGAAAGGCTGCCGTTCGGTCTGGGAGAGAGATAGAAGGCAACAACTTGGAGCACTCACATGGGCACTGCGGGCGAGATGTTGGACTTCTGGTCAGCAGCTGGGCCCGAACCATCGTGCTCATCCTGGTCGAGGATGGTCTTCTCTGTGGATATAATGCGACGGGTGGCCATTGTTGCTGTGATGTGGTTTGTTTGGTTGTGCGGTATGTGAGTGAGGTAGGTAGTAGTAGGTATTGAGGCGGAGGCTGATGTGGCTCTTCCGTCTTCAAGCTAAAGCTGTTGCTGTAGACTCCTTCCTTGCCTTGCTATCCACAATTGATGGAACAAAGGCTGTCGAATTCCAATCGAGTCAATTGCCAGCAGTCTTTGGGTTGATATTTGTATATGGGGGAGGACACAATTGATCTCTGGTGTCTTTTGTCAGGAACAACTCAATCGATAGCTGCTTTACATACTTGGTACAACATATGGAGCTAAACTATGGCTTGGCATTGGCGGCAGCAGCACCACGCAACGGAATGGGTAGATGCATTGACGCTGGAGCAGCGAGCACCAATTAAGGCGGCGTTGCAGGTCACCTGACACCGTGTTCGGGGTAGCGCGTTCTAGATGTGCATTAGACGCCAAAATTTGGGCGGAATCTGCTTCCAGCCTCTTTTTCCCCATTCCGTCGTCATTCGTTTCCACTGCTCTTCACAGGTTCAATTCCTGCCAGACAATACCTTCCAAGTATTGCTCGGACCCCTGGATTCAGGCTGTACCTGCATCTTCTGATCTTTCAGCCCATATACAGTCTGGAGCACCATTTTCAAACTGCTCTGGGCTTCCCGAGGCTGCACCAGGATCGGAGAAAACTCTGGGGCCTTGAACCACGCTACTTGTGAATGATAAAGCACTTGGTTTCCATGTTAGATAAAACAGGGTGGATTTGACCCATGCTGTAGGATCTAGTAAGTCCAGTCCTTTATTTTTTTCCCCTTTGCGATGCTCAGCCAACCTCGAGTGCTGCAGACCTAACCTTTTACCCAGGAGTGTTTCTACGCAAGCCATTCCTCTGGCTGGAACCCCTTGCTTCGCACCGCCCTTTATTGTCACTCGTCGTCCACAATGGGTCGCATATCCGGACTTGCTGGCAGTAGCTCGCCTTGCCTTCCAGGAACACCCTCGATAGGCGCTCAGGCGAAAGGGAAGATGAACAAGCAATACGACATCGACGACGATGACCTTGACGAGCTGGCCGAGAACATCCCGTGCTCCTCCCCCTATTTCACACAGCCAACTCAAATCGTCAACCGAGCGAACGCAGCGACCGGTACACAGCCGACTCAGATCGTGGGAAGAAAGCCAACGCTTCACAAATCCTCGCCAGTGTCCCTATCCCCCGGCTCCGTCGTTGAAGTTCCGGCTTCGTCACCCTTCCAAAATTCACGCCCAACAGTCAAGGCTTCTGCGTTCAGAGCTTCGCCTCCAGTTACCGCACCGTCTTCGGGTTACGCTCCGACAAGGATGACAGTGAAGCCTGCCGTAAAACCTGCAGTCAAGCTTGGGGTCAAGCCTGCAAGCAAGACAGATGGTCGTTTAGGGTCTCTTATGGCGCCGGCTGGGACCGCCTTTCGATCGCCGAATTTCATTCCCCGTCGAACAATTCCCGCCGTTACCCAAAAGCAGCGCCCATCGGATCTTTCAGATGACGATCTGTCGAATGACTTTTACAAGGGTTTGGATAGCTCCGAAGACGACAAGCCTATGAGAGGAAATATCCAGCCAGTCCTGGGGGTCGCGCGTTCTGGTCGTAACACCCCAGTGGACAAACGGAAGATACTCGAGGAAGATATCAAGCCAAACGACATTACCGATTTGCGTCTTCGGTACTTGACAAAGGAAACCCACAAGGTCATTGTTGCCACAAAGCCCAACATCACTTGGCGTGCTTGCAAGAATGCCGTTGTTCGGAACAGCCTCAGCGCAGAAGCCGCAATAAACGACCTTCTCGGTAAACCGAAACAATCATCGTCCTCAACAATAGGGCGGCCAGCAGCAGTCAAGAGCAAAAACTTGAAACAATCAAAGTTATTTCAAACGAAACTCACCACAAACCCACGACCTCGCTCTCTGTCTTCGTCAAGTTCTTCTGCATCTGAATCATCTGCATCCGAATCCGAAGCTGAACCAGAACAGAAAACAGCAGCTCCGCGACGGAGACTCATTCAAGGTCGCAGAAGCAAACCTACTTCACCCCCTGCACCTGCTGTATTTTCTCTACCTCCTTCACGCTCATCTCCAATATCTACACCTTCAAGTTCGTCATCCCAGCAAAAAATGACGGTCGCTGCTGTGAAGTCAATGGGGCATTTGGGCCACCAATCTACACAGCAGTCACCGGAGCCTGCCCCCAAAAAGCGAGGCCGGCTAGTACGTGGATCACGGAGACAGTCACCAATCACCCTGGCAGATTCCGATTCAGACGATGACTTACCGAGCCTTCAAACATTGGCGTCGAGAAAGCGCAAAGCAGATGACAAGTCCGCACCTGAGATCATTGATCTCAGCGATTCCGAACAGGAAGCAGCTGCCGCAGATACTGATTCAGCTGCAAACGACTCGCCACCTCCAAGTCCCACAAGGGGACTGACAGAAGTATCCAAGGTAATACAATACTTCAACGAGTGCTCCGCAGAAGAACTGGCTCGCATTAGTGGTATGAAGGTCACCGATACCAAACTTGTTGTTGCTGCTCGGCCATTCTCAAGCTTGAGAGAGGTCGAGCAAGTGTCGCGGAAGGAAAAGGCCACATCGAAGAGAAAGTCATCTCGTATAGAGATTGGTGCTGCGATTGTGGAAAAGCTTGTTGTCTGGTTCCGAGCTTTCAAAGCTGCCTCTGATGTTATCGAAGATTGTGACGAACGTGGCCGCGAGATTCAGTCGGCTATGGCCAACTGGGAGCTTGATCGAAATGGCCACAAGACTGGCAAGGCAAACTCGCGTCCGCTTCCCATCAGCAAAAAGCCAGCATTGATGGACAGCTCAGTTCAATTGAAGTCATACCAACTCCTGGGCCTTAACTGGATGAGCCTCATCCACCGTAAAGGCTACTCCGGTATATTGGCCGATGATATGGGACTTGGCAAGACTTGTCAAGTCATTTCCTTCATCGCACACCTCGTCGAGTCTGGAAAGTCCATATCCAATGACCGGAAGCCATGGCCGAATCTAATCGTCGTGCCGCCCTCAACCTACGAGAACTGGATGAACGAATTCGAGAAATTCGCCCCTGGTATCAAACTTTATCCTTATTCTGGCCAGGCCAGACGTGACACCGACCCCGATGAGGTCCAGGATTACCACGTTGTCCTCACGAGTTATTCACAAGTCGACAGAAAGCGGGAGGATGTTGAGTGGCTGCAAGGCCTGGACCCTTACGCCGCCATCTTTGACGAGGGTCACAAGCTGAAGAACACGTCAACATTTGTGTACAAGCAGATGTCGCAGGTGCCTTCCGAATGGCGTCTGATTCTCTCTGGAACTCCTGTTCAGAACAACCTAAAGGAGCTTCTTAGTCTTCTTAAGTTCGTCGAACCCAGTCTATTTGGCAAGGAGCTGGTCGGACACTTGGATACCATCTTCCAGGCCAAGGTTGCGAACAAGGACGTGGAGAATTTCGCGCTGCTCGCCAAAGAACGAGTTGGCAATGCACGCGTGATGATGGCCCCATTCATTCTACAGAGAAGGAAGGGTGACGTGTTAGAGTAAGTTACTGATCTGTCACATTCGCTCGACCATGTACTAACCTATACGTGCTATGCAGTCTACCTGCACGGAAAGACACACGCATCGTTGTGCCCCTAGAACCTCAGCAGAAGGAGATATACGAGTCAATCCGTGACCGGTATCTGACCAAGAATAAGGCAGCAAAAAGCATGGTATCCAACCCTTGGATGCAGTTGCGCAAGGCTGCCTTACACCCGCAGCTGTTCAGACGCCATTTCACCGATGATAAGGTGAAGAAGTTGGTCGACATTCTCTGGAAACGCTGCAGTGAAGACGAGCTCGACGTCCAGAGCAAGGAGCCTCGACACAAGGCACAATTCCAGGAGTTCCTGATGGAAAGATCCGATTTTGAACTACACACGTGGTGCAAAGACTTTCCCAAGTATATTGGTCATCTTGACATTCCGGATCGCTCGTGGGAGCAAGCACCTAAGGTGGCCAAACTCCTCGAACTCATACAAGGCTACATTAAAAACGGTGACCGTTGCCTTGTCTTCTCACGGTTTGAGATGGTTATCGACATCCTTCGGGAGACATTCCACGCTACCGATATCCCTTACTGCGAACTTACCGGAAGAGCCAGCGTCCAAGCTCGATTCCCTGAGGTAGAAAGGTTCACTAAGGACACCACGATCCCCGTCTTCCTTCTTACGACTGGAGCGGGTGGAACGGGAATCAATTTGACGGCGGCGAACAAGATCGTCATCTTTGACCAGTCGGACAACCCGCAGGATGACGTACAGGCGTCCAACCGAGCTCACCGAATCGGCCAGACTCGCGAGGTGGAAGTTATCACCCTCATCACTGAGAACACGGTGGAGGGACTGATCTACAATTCGTGCGTGAAGAAGCTTATGCTTGCTGCTTGCGTAGAGGGTGCCACTGTCGACGACAGTGAATCCGTCGAGGAGCAGTGCCGTAAGCTCATGTTGATGGACTCCAATGCCGAAGCCCATGCGCTGGAAGTCATGGAGGAGGTGGTTGAAGAAGCTGGCCTCTAATGGTCGGTGGGAGTGCGAGGAGGAAGCAGAGATGATTATGTTTGACACAACATTGCAGCTGGAGTATGAGCGTGCGTGCGTCTTACTTGATAAATACCCGGATAGATCGTGCGACTGGCATAGAGGACTTGGAAGGTTTACATTGCGAGATCAGGATATCCTGATCGTATTGACTTGGGGTTAGTCCGTATGAATAATGACATAATAATACAACAGTGTGTACCAAATCGCGAGTGCATTGCATGTTAATCAGTGGTCGTGGTCTCTCAAATGCGTCCTATAGTAAAAAGGGCATACGGCTGATATCTACTTACTTAGAGTGTTTGTCTACCAATACGTGTTTTCTGGTGTGAAGGTTTCATACCAAGAGGTAAGTGTTATATGGTCACCACCAAGCTTCTAAATTGGTTCATTTAAATTATGTTGCTAATCTGTGGTTTTCTACGTGTACGATGATGATGGCTGGAAAGCGAGTAATTGTTATGATCAAGTGCCCAAGCACGTAGGGGGGAAGTCATGGTTATGTTTTATTGTGAGGGGCTACTTGTTGTGGTATCACATCAATTTAATGGGAGTCCTTTGTTTGAGCATTAGGGTGGTAAAAGTTGTTGTAAGATAGGATCGTTTAGGTAGGTAGGGGGTATGGGTGGTGATGTAGTCGGGGGTGTTTTCGGTGAAGTGACCTAAAAGAGATCGGGGTATCTTGTATTTAGAGATTTCATGATATCGACATGCAGATGCCTCTTTAGATGGTACGAATTGCAGTGTGGAAGATTGGTTGCTGGTGGTGGTGAGGGTAACGCGTAGCTCAGGAGGGGGCCGAGGGAAGAGCTTTTCTTTGGGTGAAGTGGCCTCTAAGTGTCGGGTGGTTTCTGAAATACAGAGATCTCATGATAGCTACATTTACTACATGCCTCTATATATAGCAAATACTGCGGCATGTAATGGTAGTGGGTGGCGGTGGTGATGGTGGCGGTCACGAGTAGCTCGGGATGGGGGAGGGAGACAGGTCAACATCATGGGATCTTCACCACCAGGCCCACCAGGCACAAGCAAACAAACGAAGGGGGAAGGTAGAGGAGTCAGAGTTATAGGTACCAGTAGTCGGACTTTCCCATAACCCAAGTTCCTGACCGCAGCAAAGACTGACGGGGTTGGCGCAGTGGTTAGGTGTATGGGCTAGACAACTCGAAAGGGTTTCGTAGGGTCTCGATCCGAAGGCGACTGGAGAAGCGGGACCATGCCGATGGTTCGACGGTCACTCCCTTTGATTCGGATCAAGGCTTGAGCTTTTACAATTTTTTTCCTATTCTTTCCCCCATTTCTACCTCCTTTCTTGACCACAAGTAGCCTCCTCCGGGATCGTAGTAGCCATCTTTTTATTTATCTCGTTCCTTTCCACCTCCTCAGGGCGCGTCGGTTGGGTCCCTGTTCTGAGAATTAGCAAGTGAAAATATGGTGCTGACACCGAGACTCGAACCCATCCACCCACCCATAGCAGGTGGGTAGGGAGGGAGTAGGCATGTATGGCCCCCGCAGCGTGGAAGACTTACCAGTCCGTCACCAGATGCTCGTCCAGACCGTCCATCCTCTTGACGTCCTCGTCGGAGATCTCGAAGCCGCCCACCTTGACGTTGTCGATCAGGCGCGCCTTCTGGGCGCTCTTGGGCAGCGGCACGTGGCCGTGCTGCAGCGACCAGCGCACCATCAGCTGCGCCGGGGTGCACCCGTACTTCGTGGCCAGTTCCAGGATGGTCGGGTTCTTCATGCGCATGGCCCGGGCCAGGGGCCCGTACGCCTCGACGACGATGCCGTGCTTGGCGCACGTCTCGCGGATGGCCGTCTGGGTGTTGAAGGGGTGCACCTCGATCTGGTTCACGGCCGGCTTGATGCGCGGGCTGGAGGCCATCAACTCCTCAATCTAGGGAAGCGATTGTGTTAGCGGCCCGAGGTTTCCTCACACTCTCGCGTGTTAGTCGATTTGGGGTAATCATGATGCTGACTTACATGCTTTACTCCGTAGTTGCTCACGCCGCCGCTCCGGATCTCGCCATCGTCTATCGCGTCCTCGACGGCCTTCCAGCTGGTCAACCGAGCCTCGGGACCGCCGTACGGGCTATGCAGCAGGAACAGATCAATATAGCCTAGCCCGCAGGCCTGAACACTTCGTTTGATGCTCTTGCGGACAGCGTCGTATGAGGTGCTAGTCAGTTCATCAGCCACAGTCCAATAATGCACACTCTTCTACAACGATATATCGATCACAAAGCGGGCGGGGAAGGAGGCACATCACACGAACCTGGAACTGGCGAGCTTAGACGTGTACCAGATATCCTCCCGGGTGAGGTTCGGGCCCGACGTGTTTTCGGACGACTCGAGCCACTTGCGGATGGCCTGGCCGGCCTCGGCCTCGTTGTGGTACATCTGGGCCGAGTCGAAGCCGCGGTACCCGGCAGCCAGGGCCCAGGGCACGGAGGCCAGGACTTCTCGGCCGGACATCATGTAGAGACCCAGCTGGATCTGGGGAATTGTGTGGCCATTGTAGAGCTTTTTGACTCATCAGTTTACTGGACATATTTGGGGGGTTCAAAGGGGGCGGGCTAGCAGATCGGTACCTTGACCTTGCTCGCAAGGGAGAAGCTGGGTGAGCTCATTTTGTGACACAGCAGCTTACAAATGTGCTTGGGATTATTATGACAATGAAAGATGGTGTTTTCGCTATTTTGAGAATTACGGTTATAGAAGACCAGTATGCATCAAATCCTGCAAATTTCCAGGGTCAAATTCGAGGACGTCACCCGAGGTGGACGGCAGGACGGGCGCAGGATCCGCTGTGGACTGGGATGCGGTCATGCTGAGTCAGTTTACGGGCCGCTGCGGAGAAAGCATGTTATCGTTATGGGACGTCCATAGTAGGTGCTTACTTATGCATATCCCATCGACATTTCAACTCATTATCACGATCGTTTCGCCTGGGTGTGCATGATTGACTGTTAACATTGGTTGGCGATGGCGGAGTCCACGTCCTCTGTAGCCGTGACCTAGTCTCAGTATCAATCGAGAAGCTGCGCCATTGGCTCAACGCCTCGCATACCGTCCTCATAGCGGCGTGGGCAGCCGTACGGCATTTTTTTTTTTTTTTCGATTCTCAATTGCTTCGAGACTTCGGTCCCGGGACAGCGTTCTCGTCGTGATGGGATAACTGGCTGTAAAAAGAAACAGAGAGCAATTACGTTATCTCCAAGCACACAAAGTTCTACAGACCGGCAGAAGCTTGGTGAGGTCAAGGGATAGGTTAGCTGGTTTATGGTGACAGGCCGATGATGGGGGTAGCTCAAAACAATCAATGTCGGGTAGCCGCGTCAATTGGCAGGCAACAATTAACAATCGCTCCCACCGAATTTTGAGAATTCTTATTTTGACATGATTGTTCTACTTGACCGTCTAACCTTTGGATGGTTCTCATTTTCAGAGAACAGCCAGCATCAATTTGGACCAACCCACAATCTGCCTTCTACGCCACCACCACTTCGCCCTTCTCGACGGCAGATTCAAAGTGCACCTAGAAAGAGTCCCTCTGTTTGAAGCTGATCTTTTCAGAGAATATTTCGTTGATCTACCTCAACACCACCCATTCGGGCCCCTGACATCGATTTCGAAGCCGTATGCGTGTATCAAGTGTAAGAAGAAATTGAACGCTGAAGGCTGCTATGAGGCCTGGATCAATGATCGGGGCTACTACACCAGTGGCGAGGCAGACCTCAGGGGGCTCTGTATGGCATGCGGCGAGGAGTCAGGAAGAAAGGCGGCTTGACAATACCCTTATATCCAAGGGTAGCTCACTCATAGCATGACGCATCTCCGAGTGTATGCCAAACACACCGCACATAGCCAGAATAAACAACTCCTGAGCCTCAGTAGTCTTCCCACAGTCGAATAAGGCGGATAAACATTGATTGTATCACACCTGGTCTGTTTCTATGAAAGGCTTTAACCAGTGCGCTTTTCCTTGCGTTTCATCTCGACAAGAGAGTCAACCACCGCGTTTGCGAATTCAAGTCCGTTGATATCCCAACCCTGCCTCCCTATTTCGATGCCAGTGTTCTCCAACTTTTCCGTGAGTGTCTCGAACAGTGCCTTGTCAGCGTCACGATCCTCGAAAGGGTCACCATCCCCGGATATCATACTGATTGACGTTTCTGGTAACAAAACCTTGACCAAATCTTTCCTTTGGTACGTTAGCAGTTTCTCCGCAATAAACTCGCCGATCCGTTCATTTTCTTCCCGATTTGTTCTCAGCAAAGTCACAGATGGATTATGCTGGTACAGTTTGCGCTCGCCTTTCTTGTCAGCCTCCACCAGCTCCGGCTTGATGGAGCTCAAGGGACCAAAGTTGATCATGTCGCACGCGCCGACGCTGACAATGTATGGGATCTGCGCTTGAGCGCCTGCTGACAGTCGGTCAGGCCCAGCCGACAGGATACCTCCTCCAACTTCGTCGGCTATCTCGGTTGTCGTCAGGTCAATAACGGCGTCGAACTCGCCTTGGAAAATCAGAGTCTCCATGGCTCGGCCACCTGAGCCTGTGGCATGGAAGACCACCACCTCTGCATCGTGCGGCGGTTGCGAGAGGGTGTGACGGATACGGTCCACCCCGGGCGTGGTGACTCCAAACATGGTGATCGCAATCCTCTCCCGTCTCTTCTTACCACCATCCGTGCGGGTCTCCAAGCGAGACTCCGATGACATCGTCTCTGACGTTTCACGATACTGGTGGGCCATTCCCGCCATCGCTGCTGCTGCGTTCCCGAAGATCTTCTCTGATAGGAAATTTAGGCCTGCTATGTCCACCACGCTGTACATGAGCGTGATGTCAACTCCGCCAACGAGGTGACTCACGTCACCGCTGGCCATGGTGCTCACAAGGAGCTTGGGCAACCCGATGGCTACGGCATCGCGCATTACAGTTGCGACGATAGACGAGCCAGTGCTACCTCCTATCCCTATTATCCCATGTACTGCTGTCGCAGGGCTCTTCATGAGGCCCACGACTCTCTGCGTCGCACTGCTGCTCATGCGGCTCGAGTATTCGCCCCTTGACAGATCAGCCGCGGGCGTGCCCAGCTCGCATGACAGCAGTTCCACTCGGTCCTGAGACTCGAGGGGCTCGGCATCGTGGGTGCTGAGCGCATTGCGGCCAATGTCCAGCACTGTGACACGAAGCTCGGAACTGCGGAGTAGTTGATGCAGCACGTAGATAGCTTCCTCGAGCTTGGTGTCCAGCGTCGCCAGGAACAGAACGCGTGTATCAGGGGGTGGTGGTGCCATTTCTGATAGCAGCTCGTGGGGGACGCTTTGAAGATATTGAATAGGACACAATCTCAACCTCTTTAAGGTCTTTATATGAGAAGTGAGGTGATGAGGTCAAAGTTGCACCAAGCACCGTCGGCTGGTGCGGTGCACAGATGGATTGCCTCGTGTAAGACGAATGGTAGGTCAGGTTAGGGGGCAAGGGGGGAAATACAGGACCCCGCGTTACGTCATTGTACTACTCCCCTCCGCCTTCGGATTTCTTATTTTCACTGCCTGGTCTCTTAGCAGTTGATACTGAACTAATTCCAGCAAGTTCGATATACAAAACATATCTGCTCAACGAGAACGAAGTAACGTAACACTGGCCTGTATTGTCGTGCCCCTGTCGCCAAAATCTGGTACATATAGATATAAGTAGTTGAGCAATGCCCCGCCCCACCTCAAGAGAGGATGTCCTCGCCCATCTCCGAGCTGTCACAGCTCGGGGCGAAGCGATTGTCGGCGCCGGCGCCGGCACCGGATTGAGTGCTAAGTGCATTGAGAGTGGCGGAGGACATCTCATCATCATCTACAACTCGGGCCGTTTCCGGATGGCCGGCCGAGGCAGCTTGGCCGGACTGATGCCCTACGGCGACGCGAACAAGATTGTCGTCGAAATGGTTCGCTCACTGCCCCTTTTGCGCCCCTTTGGCTCACTCTCTCCAAGTATCCATTGCCAAAGCTAACCCCACCCATGCCAGGCGTCCGAAGTTTTGCCAATCGTCAAGTCCACGCCCGTCTTGGCCGGCGTTTGCGGCACGGATCCCTTCCGGGAGATGCCCTACTTCCTCGCCCAGCTCAAGTCCATGGGCTTCAGCGGCGTGCAGAACTTCCCCACCGTCGGCCTGATCGACGAGGGCTCCGTGTTCCGGCAGAACCTCGAGGAGACGGGCATGGGCTACGACCTCGAGGTCGACATGATCCGCGAGGCGCACGCGCTGGGTCTGTTCACGACGCCGTACGTCTTCAGCCCCGAGGACGCCAGGAAGATGACCGCGGCGGGCGCCGATGTGGTCGTGGCGCACATGGGCCTCACGACGTCGGGCAGCATCGGCGCGCAGACGGGCATCTCGCTCGACGAGTCCGTTCGGCGGGTCCAGGCCATCCGCGACGCCGCCGCCGCCGTGCGAGAGGACATCATCGTCCTGTGCCACGGAGGCCCCATTGCCGCGCCTGAGGATGCGGCCTACGTGCTGGGGCGAACCAAGGGCGTCCAGGGGTTCTTTGGGGCGAGCTCCATGGAGAGGCTCCCGACTGAGCAAGCGATCAAGAATGTGACGGAAGAGTTCCGGAGGGTGAAGCTCGGGAGTTAGGAGGGACCGCAAACATTATACATTGCTGAACACGGTAATTCATGCAACATTGGGTCAGAATGGCTCCTTTTACTGATTGAGGGATGCTATATTCATTAATTTACACAATTGGATGTACGTTACAGCTGCCCAAGTATTCTACCAAGTCAATCCTATACGCCATCTCTAGGCTCCATGAATTTGAGAATCCTTATTGTTGGCGAATCTCAGCGGCTACCAGGTCATCAGCCTCTTTCGGCGACCTCATATTGAGAGGGCCATTCCACCGGTAAAAGCTCTCGTTCGTTTCCACCAAGCCCGCTGTACTCGGGTCTTTCCCGTACAGATCTACAAATTTGTACGATCTGTACTCGCAGTTATCAAAGTTCTTTCTGTTGGCGTCAGTCCGCTCAACCAGGTACTGGATCATGGTCCCGTGCGACACCGCCACAATGTGCGCGTCGTTCTCCCCCTTAGCCACGCACGCCGCCGCCAGCTCGCGCAGAATGTTGCGCGCCCGAAGGGCCCGGGCCCGGACCGCGTCCTGCGTCACACCGTACAGGTTCTGCTTGGAGTTCCAGCCCGGCTCGACTCGCGACAGGTCCAGGAGCGCCCCGCACACCGACAGCTCCTCGACGGGCCGGCCGACGTCACAGGGGTACGCGCTGCACTCCTGCAGCTCCCCAAGTCCGACGATGGTGCGCTCCCGCTGCTTTTTTCTCCGTTCTTTTGAGGCCGCGTCCGAGCTCGTGTCGGTGGCGGCCGCGCCGGCGGCGAAGGCCCAGTGCGCCGTCTGCACCGTCCGTCGCAGCGGCGACGCCACCAGGAGGCTGATCTTGTCCTTGTAAGGGAACGAGGCGGCTAGAGCTTGGCACTGCGCACCACCCTTGGCCGTTAGGCCCGGGTCGCGGATCGAGAGGTTGTAATTCACATTGTGCTCCGCCTCGCCGTGGCGGACTATGTGAATCGTGGGTGACATTCTCCTGGAAAGAGGTGTCAACGCCCTAGTACAGCAGGTTTTCCTGACCGAAGGGAATCTACTTGAGATATATCCTGGAGAAAGGGATTTCGGGATCAAGGTGACTCAGTGTCGCAAAGATTGTGAATAGAGTACGCTGTGGCAAAGATTGTAACGGTACTTTCCGAGCAGATTGCAGCGGCACAAAGATCCTCTTATGGATTTGGATCATGGCTTATATATAAAGCTTTGCGGCCATAGTTTATTGAGCATTCGGGGAGTTACTAGTACATTTTCTTTGTTGTATTAAACGTTGCGGCCAGAACTAGTCTTTGTGTGTACGCTACATTGCCTCCGTTCTGAGGAGCGAGAGAATGTCAAAGAGCAAGGCAAAAAGCTTTTTTTTTGTCTGCCTAGCCGACAATTTATCCATGGTGAGACTCTTGCTGGGCAAATTGATGTCCTTTTCATCTGAGTTGCGAGACGCCGCTCACCTGAGAGGAAACCCCTGAAAAATAAGACCTACCCCTATCTCAAGTCCCTAAGCCTCGAATAGGGGTAGGTCATGGTTTTTCAAGGGCTTCGTGTGCGCCAAATCTTTGCCATGCTGTTTCTAGGTCTTCCAGGCCTTGGATTCAAGTGCAAATTAGTCAACAGCATCTAGGTGGCTATCGCACCCGCCTAGAGACTCAAGTCAAGACCGTACACCATCAACCACAGAACTAGAGCCTAACGACCATGTCGCTTTAGATATACAATCATGTTTCCTGCCATCGCAGCAGTTTACCACGGTAGAATAGTGTTTGGCCCCTGGGATGAGCTCGAGCAATAAGATATAGGCGACACAATGGATCTGTAGCCCCGGTTGAACGTCTGTCAACATGAATGGCTGTGATTGTGAGCAGTGGACGTGACTGAATCCATAACTAAGTCCACAACTCATTACAGACCATCTAAGTCGTTGCTTCTGTAATTGTTTCCCTGAATATACATCAGGGACATCTTGATGGCCCCTGAAGTGGTCCTGAGCGCAATTGGCCTTGTGTTCACAATTACAGAAAGGTTGTATCAATCTTCTCCTATGCATCTCCCTCTACTACTGACTCAGAGGGAGCCGGTTCGTTCCTTCCATGCTGACAAACATCCTGTACATCCTCCTGATGTGAATGCTCCCGATTTGCTCCTCGTCACCCACCGCCTCCCGTCCCCAACGTTGATGCTATTTACGTAACAGCATCTCCCGTCGCGTCAACGTCGCGTCAACGTCGCGTGAACGTGAGTCATCCGTCAACGCCCTCGATCTGAATAAGAAGGAATGTCCAATGTACCGTCAATACGAGAAACACACATCAGCGTTGGAGGATGTGAATAAATGAAAACTCCAGTGTTACATCTCTGTCGATGTACAGCACGGTAGGCAAAGCAGTATACAAAGCGGCCATTCTCTCTTAAGTTGTATTCAGTCAAATTGTTCTTATCATGAGCCGTGCAGTGAATGTGAGCCCGATATGGTTAAATCGTTCTTGCTGTAAGGGTGAATATAAAGTGGATTGGCCTTATTCAAGAGTTTCTAGCGCCATGTTCTGTGCCGTCAGGATGAGTACAATATGGTCAGGTCACTCTTACTCTGAGGGTGAATATCAAGGGTACCATTTTGTATTGCTTCAAGCGCGATATTCATGTCAACACTACCAACACCTACTCTTATTTTAACAAGTAATGGTCTGAGTAGCTTCTACCGCTGAATTCCCCGGTTGTGAGCGTGAGAGTGAGTCGGACATAGTCAAGTCGTTCTTGCCGCCGGAGTGAATGCAGAGGGTACCATTTTGAATGGCTTTGAATACCACGGTGGAGGAGTCGTCGTTGCCGGCGGAGTGAATATAAAGGGCATGATTTCGAATGGCATCAAGCATCATGATCGAGTCGTTCTTGCCGCTGGGAAACATGAAGGGTACCATTCTGGATGGCTTCGAGCGCGCGTTCACACCAACATCACCAACACCTACATTTATTTTTGTCACCATTCCCTGTCATATTCGCGGCAACGCATTTAACACTCACTTTTCCTTCTCTTCACATTTTGAATTGCAATTCAATAGTACTTACCCAAACATCCTTACTCTACACAGTCATTCAGGCCAGAATGGATGCGACACACCCCCCTGACGATGCATCTATCAAGGTCGAGGTCCTGAGATACCAGCGCAACCCCCATTTCACCGGGCGCAGATGGGAGCTGATGTTCTTGGAGATGTGGCTCTCGACGTCAGGAGGCCGGTATTGCGCGGTCGGCGGTATACCTGGCATAGGCAAGACGCAACTGATTAACGAGTACGTCCACCGGTTCTCCGACAGATACAACTGCATCATATGGCTACCCTCTGGCGAAACGGGCACCATGATGGCCGCCGTGAGACGCTTCTGCCAGAAGCTGGGTATAGCGGCCGAATCCGAAGATCCAGAAACGTATGCCAAGGTGTTCAAGAACTGGCTGGCCAATAGTAAGTTAATGAGTCTCATCATCCACATGAGCCGCATGAGTAAGGAGCGCAGCAACTGATCTGTGGATTCTATAGGCAAGAATTGGCTTTTAATATTTGACGATGTATCGAATTGGGCTATCATACGGGACTTCCTGCCGAAGACACACGGAACGAGCTTGGTTACGACTCAGGATTTACGGATCATCCCTAGCGACTCACATAATTTGCGACTCGACTCTTTGGATCCAGCCTCAGGGGCTGAAATGCTTTCCGTATATCTAGGATCGCAACTAGCTGCGATGTCTGAAGAAGATCAAGCACTCGCAAGAGCAGTGTCGGAAGAGGTCGGCGGCTTGCCCATGGCATTGGCCCACGTCGTTGGTTACATGACCAAGCACGAACTCCGGCTCCAAACCATCGCCGAACAGCTACGTAATCCTGGACTGTGCGACAAGATCTGGCGGGAGGACTACATCATCTCCACATTGCCTCACCCCTTGGCGCTTGCCGAGATCTGGGATACTACCATGGCTGGTCTACGACCGGAAAGCCGGGCCATGCTAGAACTCCTGAGCTTCTTTGACGCCGATCAGACCCCGCAGTACTTTTGGAATAGCCGTATCGAGGACGAGCCCCAGAGAGCGGTTCTAGACAAAACTCTGGAGGACCTGCAGCAGCGGGGCCTCGTACATCGTAAACGCATCGAAGGAATCACCTACCTCTCGACCCACCGCGCACTTCAACGGGGCATGCTGTGCAAGCTTCGATGGGGATCTCGCCTCTATCATTGCGCACTCGAGAACGCCATCGCCATGGTCAGCTCTGCCTGTCCTGACCGTGAGCCATTCGATGTGCCAGACTACGACCTTTGGCCGAAGTATGATCGTGTATTCACTCAAGCAGAGAGCCTCCGGCTTCGCGTCGCCGGTGATCGCTTGCCGAATGTGGTGGCCGTCCAGCTTTGTAACATATATGCCGAGGTCAGTTGCTGTTTGCACGTTCGGGGCGACCACGGCAGAGCGCAGCAGCTACTAGACGCTGGATTGGGCACGTGTGAAGCGATGCCCGAGTCAGCAGCCGCATCCGTTCATGCGACCTTGCTGCTCCTAGCGGTGGTGAACAAGAATGTATCGGGTCCTCCGAAGCGGATGACCGCCATCGCAGCGTGTAACAGAGCCATCGTACTGCGCGAGGAGCATCCGACCAAGGATGCCGAGATGGACGACCTGTTACTTTCTGATGCTCGCCATCATCTAGGGCGCGCCTTCCTGGAGAGTAACGACTGGCCTAATGCCAACACCCAGCTCCTCGAATCTCTGAACCTCATGGAGAAACACAGCGCGCCGCATGACCTACCATATGGCTTTGCGTCGGCTTACGAAGCCCTCTCGCTGGTCGCAATGAACCAGCAGAGGCCGGTCGAGGCTCTTGATCTGATCGACAAAGCTATATGGGCAGCCGGACTGGTGCAGACGCCCAGCGCCGCGGTATTTCATCAACTGACGTTTAACAGAGCCGTCATCTTGTTCAATCAGGATAACTTCGACGAGACGTGGAAGGTGGCCAGAGAGACACTCCGAAGCGGCGAGGCTCTCTTGGGTGCCGAATCACCCAGCGTTCTGAATGCACTGTTTTGGGTCGCCCACGCAGCCTTCCGCCAAAATCGTTTTCGAGACACCGAGTAAGCCACTTCCTTATTCCTTCCTCCGTGACATATGCACAAGACTGATGATATTTGACTTGACAGACGCAACCTACGAGACCTTCTGCGCAAGTCGGCAGAGAGCATCAAGTGGCCAAAGGAGTGCGTGGCTCGCGCCAAGTATCTCCTGGCAGAGACGCTCCAGGCAATGGATGAGGAGCTAGAGGAGGCTATGGAGTTGAAAAAGGAAGCCGCGGAGGCTATCAGCGAAAACGAAAACTCACTGTCCATGATCGACTTCGACGTGCGAATCTCGATCTACCATGGACGTTCGATATGAGCTACCGGATATAGCAAAAAGAAAGCAGAGACAGAAAAAAAGAAACACCTGCTCAGTATGAGGGTTGAACTCATGACCTTCGCATTACTATGTATTGATCAAAGAACCAATATTAGTACGACGCTCTAACCAACTGAGCTAACCGAGCTTGTTGAAGAAGTAGCCGTTACTAGGCTATAGATAGTAGACGGGAAGCAGGCAACATAATGATGTGTTCCTGAGAGCAAGAAGCTATGGATGGGAATTTGCTATTCGGTGGGCAACGATCATTGAAAGCATAGTCTGGCCAGGGGCAAGAATACCACTCACCACTTTGTGAATATGCGGGGTAGGTAGGTATACTTCCCAAAATCTTCAATAGTCCCCCCCAAAAATGGTAAGATCTCTAGTACCTCAGAACGATAACAAACAGATGTCTCCCTGGCTTGCTTATATAAGAAGAGCATGCCACACGGGCAAAAAGGACAAAAAATTGAAAGCAGTTCTTCTTTTTCAGAAGATCGTGGTATTCTCAAATGATGAGAGTGGGATTCGAACCCACGAGGATTGCTCCACCAGGATGAAGTGTCAAGGTTTACCTTAACCTGGCGCCATAACCAACTCGGCCATCTCACCGGTTGCTTGTTGAGAATTCAGAGCTTATGGGCGACTATAGTGAGGGAGGAGCAACTATGATCGGCAATGGTAAGTAAGAGCGGGGGGTGACGGCAAGGATAAGCATACTGGTAGTAGGTATATAGTTGGGTGGGTTTCCTTAGGTAGGTAGTCTAACAAAGACTGATAGAAAGAAAAGGCACGAACTCTATATTGAGATGAACCATTTCCTTGTCTCGGTGGGAAGGGGAAAAAAAGGAATGTCCACATAACTCCAAGATTTGAAGTGCTGAGCAGAGAAATACAAGGCTCTTGGAAAAGGCCGTTCCTATCTGCTCCTAGTCAGTCATCACCATATAAAATGAAAGGGGACTTATGTCGATGAGGGGAAGTCATAATGTTCACAGGGGCAAGAAAAGGGAGTACCAGCGACGATGAATGATAAGGGGACCGGCGTTGATATTGCGTGGCTAATAAGGCGTGTTGTTGTACTTAACTTTTGTCTCTCGCTCCAATCTGAAGGGTAGATTAGAAGCAAGAAGCGCTGGGGTGTTGCTTGCAGGTATCTAAAGGGCTCATGCTACTTCATCTAGGGCTGATGTTATGGTTAGAAGTAAGCAGTACGTTCAACCAACTTGAATCGTCATTGTTCACGGCACAACACGCAAAGATCAGAACACGGCCAATTCGAGACGGGATGGTAACTTGATCTTTTAAACAAGTCAAAATAAATTATTAGACTGGACCGACCTGCGCCCCCAAGACTGTCTATATCTATTGATCGACCAAACCCTTGACTCCAAGCGCTCATCATCAATTTGCCATAATATGACCTTTTTTGAGTTACTATAACATGGGGACAGTCGCTATCACTGTCTTGGTCGCTTTCACTCCCAGTTTCGAGCTCAGCGTCGAGAGGATAATGTTGTTATTTTCGTCGTATGCCAACAGGTGGATGTCGCCCGTCCCATCCGTGACGGCTCTGGGAGGTCCCCCGAGGCCCTTGTCGAGGATGACGTCGAATCCACCGTTGGAAGAAGACGCCGACGGCGCCCACTTCGGCTCCGCACCGCTGTTGAACTTCTTATGCAGCAGCTCGCCCTTGGTGCCCCACGCGAAGACGTCGATAGTGTCGGCGCTCGTGCTGATGGCCTCGGGCTGCCCCTGGATGCGGACGCCGGGCCCGCTGAGGAGCTCCCAGCTGGCCCAGCTCCCGTTTTGGAAGCCGAGGTGCCACAGCCCCCCGTCGCCGCCGCGCGCGAACACGTCCAGCACGCCCGGCGCCCGCGCCACGGCCACGGGCGGCGTCGTCACGAAACCCCCGAGGTCCTCGTACGGCGCCCACATGCCGAGGCTGTCGGAGGACCCGTCGCGCCACGTGTGCACGAGGTGGTTGCTGATGTGCGAGACGGCGAAGACGTCGAGCCGGCTGTCGTCGCCGTTCCACGCCACGGCGGCCGGCGCCGCCCAGGCCTGCAGGTCCGACTTGCTCGCGATGGGGTTGCCCGCGAGGCTCCAGAAGTTCTGGGGCGTCCACTGCCAGAAGCAGATGCCCAGGCCCGGCTGCGCCCGGCAGAGGAAGAAGGCCGCCATGAGGCCGGCGTCGGGCCCGTAGCGCACCTGCGTCGGGCTGCTCGCCCACATGCCCGTCTCGAACACGTCCCACGTGTCCGCGAGGTCCGGTCTCCAGCCCCCGGCGCCGTCCTGGTCGCGGTACTTGCGGAACACTTTCGCCCCGAAGGTCCCCGGGATGTGTATCTCCGTGCGGTTCGAACGGACGCCATTTTCCGTGTGGTGCCGCCAGCTGACGGAGATGGAGGGCGTCCTCTCCCGGTCCACGCCGCCGCCGACCGCCTCCATCTCTAGCCCGTGAGGCAAGAAGTCCGTCGCCGAGGCTGCGTTGCTGTTGCGATACTTTCTGTAGACAGATTTCTCCTTGTTGTTGGACACCGCAAACACCTCCATGTGAGGGTAGCCCCGGGAAATGGCCGTCGGCGCAAAACCTGGCGCGACTGATGTAGGGGACCCTGGACCTCCAGCCATGGCTGACCCTTGGGTATCAGGAGATGGCACCCCGGGCGATGCAGCACTAGAGCTGGCACCATTGGAATTATTATTACTTGAAGAAAGATCTACAAGTCAGCACACTCTTCGATCAGCCTTTCCCAACCTCAGGTCATAGAACATACCGATTTGTGCGACTTATCAAAGCCCCGAATACGCCGCCCAAGATTGCTCCTATGACAATAAGAACAACCACGACGGCTATTATGATGACGTTCCTTCTCGACCGTTTTTGGGGTGGTTGGAGTATTGACGTTTTTCCCGAAGGCGTTTGATGTCGTTCATACTCTGACGGGGCCAATGTAGACCCGTCGGCGGAATACGGAACAACTTCAGGTGTGGTCAAGAAGTACTTGCCGTGAAGCGATTGGTATTTCGGGTTATAGTCGTCCTGAGAGTAGTGTTGCTCTAGGGGGGCTTGTTGGAGGCGTTGTTGCAGTAGAACACCGCCTGGAAGCACCTTTTGTTGCTCATTTGCGTCGTGCACCGGGTATATCCAGGCATGGTCCGGAAATGCGAGTTCGGGCGCCGACTCACCGCTCCTCGGCTGCACGACTTGCGGGCTGGAAGCCTCGTTGTGCTCGGAGTGTGCCACCTCCAGACCCGGCTGTTGATCACGATGATGCTGGGGGCCGACCATTTTTGGGGATTACACGACGATGAAGGCGCCCGTAATATTCCACTTGACTAGAAACAATGAGCGAAAGCAAAACCGGGTATGAGCCACGGTTCTAGTAGGTCTACGTCAGAGTAGTGAAGAGGAAATTGTGAGAGCAGCATCGCGAAGGGCTGTGGGCGTTCACTTGAGGATGAAGAAGGGAGGGCCATGCTGGCAGAGTGTAGCTGTGCCTCAACGGCCTCCGCCATAACCACAATACTCTCACTCGGCTTACGAGATAATGACCCAGGGTGAAAGGTTATATAATTGACTGTTTACGGCTTGGTTGTAGTTTAGGAGCCAATCAGAAAGTGCGGTGCCCTCTCAGCTGCTCTCACGTCAGCTTGGAGCTTGCTGCTAGTTTCGTATACTCCTCGGCGCGGGTCCTCAGGCCCGCATCCTCCAGTAATCAATGCAATTTATAAGAACAGTCAGCTCAGCCACGACAGGTTAACCGGGGGGCTGGTTAGTACCATGAAACCATGAAAGGACCATGAAACCATGAAATCTAAAATATTTGGAAATGGGGTCTTCGACGTCCAGTCAAAATTCAGAAGGCATCGGCAGTTTGTTTCCTATGGAGATTGCGTCCCCGAACGATCCCACCAGCACCCATGCCACGTGGGTAGTATAGGGCTGCGCACCAACTAGTCTTGCACAGCATACTGCGGCCCATGTGCCAAAGCACATGTCCCAAGTCGGTATACTCGCGATTGGCGGCGAAGCCGTCGGAACGCGAAAAGTGCTAGAAACGGGGGCATTTGTCACAGCGGCTAATAATACTCATGATGCAATCTGTATGATTTATAACCCTTGAGCACATGGACAAACCAACGTTACGTTACACTCAGAAGGCACCAGCCATTTGTATCGCATGAATTTGAAATCTGGCATGGAATACCTTGTCTGCCTACTTTTATAATATAGAGGAAAGTGAATATCGTCGAGTGCGGCGGCGAAGCCGAGTAGATCGAGCTCGATTTTCCATTGACAAGAACCCCATGGGTTACTACTCTAGCAGTTATCAGATCTCCATTCATATCTCCACCCGTTCGCACAAACAAGATGCAGTATGCGGATGAACTCAACATTAACTAAGCCTTGAACACTCCATCCAACCATGCGTGCACCACAGCCGCCGTCTCGGGCGCCGAGTAGTGCAGAGCGAGACAGTGGCCCGTATTGGGCGCCACGTAGTAATTGAACGGCGCCGCGTTGGGCCACAGCGTCCTACCCGTCGCGGCGAGGATGTCCTCGCACGCGCCCGCGGCCGGCGGGCACTGCTGCCCGTCCAGCTGGCCGACGACGGACAGCACGGGGCGCGCGAAGCCGGGGGCGGGCTGCATCGACATGCCCAGAGTGAGTAGCTCGCCGCCGGCCGCGGCGTCGGCGCCGGCGAAGTCGCGGGGCGCCAGGCGTGCCGCGTCGTAGGCGCCGGCGTACAGCGCATGCTCACGGGACGCCGCGGACCCCGTGGTCAGGTAGCCCAGGGGCAGGTTCCGTGTGCTGGCGCGGGCGTGCCCGAAGACGACGGCCGCGGGCTGGAAATCGGTCTCGAGGAAGCTCGCCATATCGATGGACGTGGAGAGGCCCGTGGCGACGAGGGCGTCGAGGTCTGAAGGGTGCCGCTGCGCGAGCGTGGCACCTAGCACAGAGCCTAGGGAGTGGCCCACTACGGCGATTCGGTTGTAGGTTCGTCCCAGGGGCGAGGCAGAGACGCTATGGCGGATGGTGTCGATGATCTGGTGGAAAATCTCGACCTCCACGGACACCTGGACGACGTTCAGCGGGTCGGGCCGTTGGGGACTGGTCCCGGCGCCTAGTTTGTCGAGCGCCAGCGTGTGGTAGCCTGCGCGCGTCGCCGCCAGCGGCCAGCTGTAGATGTCGGTGTCGGGTAGGTCGAGACCGGTCCAGTAGGTGCGATTATACGTTCCGCCGTGGAGGAGAAGTTGCAAGACTGCTTCCCCATCCTCAACGTGGGCTGTGTTGCCGCTTGGCTTGCAGTATACCCCGTTTAGGGTGAACGTGTCGGCCACCAAGGTCGTGCCGTTGTTGGGCGCAGAACCGCTCAGTATGGCCTTGTTGATGTAGTCCACGACTGCTGTGGCATTCTCTGGACCCGGTAAATTAACGAACAAGGTATTATTGGCTGCTGCTTCGACCTTGAATGATACTTCCGAACAAGATGGCGCGAGGCCGGGGAGTGAAATTGGTGTAAAGGTTGAGGTAGCTTGCAACGCCATAATTCAAGGTAGGAATAGATCAAGTATGTTTCTAGAGTATGGACATGCTCTGTCTCCTAGAGTCGGAGGGACTGCCGAGGAACAACAGGCCTGACCTTATAGCAAGGTCCATACTGCGCTTATGGCAGGACCCCTGTGTAGCAAGACCCAGTCAGTCCATACTCCCAAAACGGGGCTGTAGATTACAAAGACTCGGTCAAGGTGAATTCTCGCTGTCCCGAACGGATGGACATGGGGCACCTGCTTAGAAATCCAGAATCGGCACACATCACCCAATCTAGCCATGCCGAGAGACAAGAACCAGACGGAACAAGGGAGAGAAACACTTTGACCCGAACGTTGCATCCAAAATAAGTCTTGACGCGTTGGTGATATCCATTGCGGTGAGCTACGTAGAATCCAACCCACGTTGTCAATGTAGTTTTGATCGCCTTCTACTTACTAATGAAATCGCCCAAGACCCCGCCATTACCCCGAGATGACATCGCTTGGGTGCCTGACGCCCGCTAAGTAAGTCCCGTTGTCACCTGGAAAAGAAAAACCAGCCGGTTTAATCGACCCGCTGACGCATCAAATTATTGGTTTGAATACCGTTCCTCTTGGTCAAGGCGTCCATCCGGCCCGGCTTGAGGTTGCCCTCCTCGTCTATAAACAGTGAGGCCTCGGGCGTCCACGACTTGAACCACATCGAGTCCCGAGCCACCGGCATCATGTTCTTGGCGTCACTCTCCGTCGCCCACTCGAGGCCCGTGGTGCCGACATGGTCTGGGACCACCGCGTTCACCTTGAGTGACTCGAGCGTCTCGAAGTACCAGTTCCAGAGACCTACACCTTGCTCCGTGTGACGGAAGTGTGGCGGGCCCGAGCCCCGCGCAATGCGCATGGCCGCGTCGTAGCCTGCGCGCATGGCCGGGATGACGCCGACGGTGGTGTACGATGGCCCGGCGACCATCAACTGGCCTTGGAATACAGACGAAAGCTCATAGTGCGCCTTGCGGAGGCGGTCGCGGTGGCCCACGGTATGCTGGGGTAAACAATCGCGGCAGAGCCTTGCCGAGGCGACAAGGCCCTTCTCGTCGGGACTGATGCCCAAATGACGATGTACCACGTTCTTGGCCATTTCGACACCCATCTGTTCGTCGGGAAGGAAGGCCCATTTATCCCACTGGTGTCCACCCATCATCACGGTCAGTTTAGTACCAGCCTGTTCTTTCCGAGTTTGGATATCGGAGTCGAATAGAACGCCGAGAGCACGCTCGGGATTCTGCTCCTCGGAAACTCCTTGAGGGATCAAGTAGCCAAACCCAGGATTGGCGGCCAGTAGGTCTTCATTGGGATACCACATGTTGACCACCATGATGGTCACTGCAGGGACCTCGCTTAACGAGGGCAGAGAGTTGGCAGGCTGGGCGATTTTCGCGAGCTGGCCGGCGTACAGAGTACTGAGAACTTGGTCAAACTTTTCGGTTTTACCTTGAGCTGTGACCTGAGACCGAGTTAGAGAACATTCGAGTATAGCCCATGGTTTCAGCTGTACTTACTAGGACCTTGCCATTTTTGTGAGCAAGAGACATGACTGGAGTATTGCGCTTGATCTCGACATTGGCCCACTCTTTCAGGTCGTCTTCCAGACCACGTACCAGCGTGAGCAACCCGTCTTCAAAGGCAATCAGTTTGTGCCGAATTCCTTTCTCAGCTAGGTCGATAACATGCCATGCATTGGGGCCGTCAAGTATATCGTAAGGGAGGAAGATGTCCTTGATGGCCATCCATATCATGCCATCAGGGGTCATTGCTTTGTCTTTGTACCAGAAGCGGTCGAAGATGGTGTGCTTGGCACTCAGCTTGTAAGCATCGCCGCCGTAGATGCCATGCAGCATGCCTGAAACGACATTCTTGATCAAGCGATCTTGGCCCATGGTGCGTAGGAGGTAGTCCGCAACCGACTCATCCTTTTCAAACCCATCCAGGTTGGTGGTCGGTACAGATTCACCCCTCATTAAAGCCATCCGTGCCTCCAGCTCGCGGTTGTCGCGTTTGTTCTTCGTCTCCAGGGAGTATTTCCACTTGTGCAGACCTGCAGCGACGGTTCCTTCCCATATCGGTTCGGTCCAGAAGGATCGTATACTTTGGAGGATATTGTTCAAACTGGTATCTTCGGAGGGCAGCTTCACGAGGTGGTCGGGGTAGTAGAGGTAACGCGAATTGGCGGCGCCTTTGGGGTAAACAATCTTGTCGCCGAGGTCCAAGTTGGCAAGCTACAGACACGGGAAGAAATGTCAGCATGTGTTATCACCGAGTAGGAGCGGTGATATAGAGAGCTTACCACATCGTACAACACCAGATCATCGTACTTGTTCCCGCTCGCACCGGAACGCAACATGCGTGGGCCACGCTGAAGAAGGATGTCCTCGCCCTCGGCAGTTTGGGCAACTTCACCCTTGATCCAGCCACCCAGATAATCACCGCCCTCATACAGGGTGATATGAGCGTCTTTCGCGTGCCTGGCCAGATAATGCGCGGCTGTCAGGCCGGTAATGCCCCCTCCGAGGACGGCGATTCTGCGGGGCTGGTCGGTAGGCGGGCTCTTGGGCACATATGGCAACTTCGCCTTTCCCGTCGCAAAGCCACGACGACTGTGTGTCTGGGCTCGCAGGAAAGTCAATTGGGGCAGAGCTCTGGTGGGCCGGCCGGCCAAGACAACACGGCGGCACCCATTGCTATATGCAGACCGCAGGAGGGCTATAAAGAGCTCTTCTGGGCGTTTGGAGGTCATAACTGCGATACCAATTGTTGTTGTGTCATGGAGAAAGGTTGGAGTCGAATCGTGGCTTTCGCAATTGGAATTTGTAGCTGGCTTGTCGCGAGATGCAGCCTGACCTGGTGCCTGGTACTGGTACTCGGCGAGAGGAAGCGCGGCCTCGGCTAAACTCTCCACCATCGCATCATAGCATCATCGAACCGGCGCCAGAACAACAGCAAACATCTGGAAACAATTTGTTGTCGTATGACAACCACACCATTCACACTCAGATACGCTCTTTTAGACTTTTCCGTGCTGCTACGGGACAGCTTCCTCCAGTCCTTGGGCGATTAGACACAAGCCACTTTGAGAATAGGAGCAACATATCACGATCAGGCGGGCGAAGAAAACTGGTTTGTTGGTCTCAAATCACAAAATGCGCTGGGGGTATATTTTGTATGGTTTGGCTCATAGAGAGAAAGTCTGGGACTTTTCCTTAATCCATGAAACTCCTTAATGTCATCTAATTCATCCTGCCAAAAACGCCGCTTTCATGTCCTCTGCAAAACACCCCCGACTGAAGACCGATGCGCTGTGACCCATGGGGCTCATAATATACAAACATTGGTTCTGGTCCGTCTCCTTCACTTGCTGTCCCTATTTACCCACGACTCCAACAGCCCCGAACAACTGTTTCGATGCTGTCAAGTTGACTCACTGGCCATCACCCTGGAAGTTTCGCATCTATGCAATTGCTTCATCCATGGCAGCGTTTTCCTCTGCGCCCGGAACTACCAATTCCTCCGCACCCCCCTGGTCGACAAATTTCCTATCGCTAACATGCGATCCGTCGGCAGTCCATACCTTGTCCTGGAACTTTCCTCGCTGTCCGTCCTCGTGCTTGTAGTGGCAGTACCGGTTGGTGCAAGGATTGAATCTGCACATGGTCGTGATGTGGGTAAATTTGCAACCCTCCACCTTGCAATCTCCCCCGTTTCGGCAAGCGGGCATGTCCGGGTGCTTGAACGGGCACTTGGGGTTGGTGCAGTTGGGGTAGAACTTGCACTCTTGGTCGTTCTGGTGCGCACGCTTCGTAGCCGGCGACGGATGCCTTCCTGTGCACTTGAAATTCTTGCAGGCGGCACCATAGGAGCAGGCGTCTTGCACATCTATCGTGGTACCCGGAGGTGCGGCGGGCGATTGGTGCGCAAACTTGCAGTCTCGGTTGGTACACGAAAGATTGAACTTGCAAAGTGTTGTCTCGGGACTGGCATTCTGTCGGGATTGGGTCATGTCGACGTCTTCTCCTTCAGCACCAGTACTATTGGCCGGATCAGTCTGTTGGGACGAGGGGCCATTGCCATGATGTCCACCACGGCGGAAATTGTTAGCACCGCGTTGCGTGCGCTCAAACAGAGATTTCCCTCCTCTGCCACGATTACCCGTGTTTTGTTGCTGGCTCTGCGCCAATTGTTGCGACAGTGCAACCATCATCTGGTTTTGTTGTTGAAGAAGGGAGAAGAGGTCTCCTTGCTGGGCGCCGTTCTGCATCATCCAGTTGACATCACCCATACCGTTCATAGGGGGGACACCGTTCATGCCGTTCATTTGGTTAGTCATGCCGTGGGCAATGTTGTTAGACCGGTTGTTCATGGCCCGGTTGTTGCGGCCATTTCCACGAGGACCGGTCGGGGGTGTTCGTCCGTGGGCATTGATGCGTTCAGTACCAGCTCCTCCACGAACACGATGGAGTGCGTTCTCATGAGGGCGGTTCATGTGATTGTTGAGCTGGCCTAGCATGTTGCGCTTTCCGCGGGCACCGCCTCTCATGTCGCCGCCGTTGCGCATCGATTTGGGTCCCGTGGGAGCGTTAAGTTCAGGCGCGTCGTTGGTAGACATTCCCATGTCCATGTCTTGATCCATCGAAGCAGACGCGTCTTGCGATGCTTGGCCGAAGTTTGATGTATTGCCATTCAGCTGGGCATTGAGAATGTTGATCTGCTCGAATAGCCATCGTGCGAAGTCCTTGGCAGCAGGGTCGTCGGGGCCTAAGCTGAGCAAGTCGCCAGCCAGCTCGCTAGCAATGTCGTCCTGAGTTCGTCCGTTGACGAGCATGAGGATGATGTACTCGGAAAGTGAAGCATCGTCGCCACTGCTTGCCCACCCGACCTCAACAAGCTTGGGCTGGATGGCCGCGGTGAGAGCCTCGGAAAGGGGAGTGTTCATAGCCACTTCGACCGACATGGTGACGAAGCGCCGACGAAGCGAAGAGAGGGATGCAACTAGGTGCAATTTTCTGAAGTTTTTGGGCGGAAGGAAGGATTGGCGACAAAAAACAAGTCGGATTGTGCAGACTTTGTTACTGGGGAGATGGAGTCGCGTGAGAAATATGATAAGATCAGTGGCAAAAGCCGCCTGACGGGTAGCAGAAAGTTGACAGGATCGCGAAAGAGGTGAGTCGAGTATTAATGAGGAATAGTAGGTGTGCGGTTCTTGTAGAGGCTCTCCTCAATGAATACAGGTATCAAGAAAGAAGAAGCCAGGGTCAAAGTGCGTCTTTCCACGGTTGGATAAAGGAATGACGATAGGTGGTTGTTCAAATGTTGTGGAGAGCTTTGTAGCTGCTTTGCTTTGCATCTCCGGTAGGCTAACAAGCCATTTGTTGCTGACTTCTTTTCTTGGGACAGTCAAATCACCCAGACTCACAATTCCTTTGCTGGACGCAATAAAGATTTTCCGAGGACCCCACCACCTTACTTTCTGGTTTTGACCTGCGCCACACCCGCAATGCTGACAAATTATGTGGCGTTCTTCTTCCTGATACTTGCTGCAAGGTTAGAAATTACCAGATATTTCCAATGTCGGTAGGTGGCTAGTTGTATTCAACTGTGTAGCCCAATGTCTCAATCTAAACCACGCCCAAGGTTGTACTGTATATCCAAAATGGAACAGCATGAGCAGAACCAGCTACTGATCAGCTTGAACCAATAGGACTTGGGAGGCTAGGCTGTCCGTGGCTGAAAGCACTCATCGCAACTATCTGATCTGACTCGCCTACTACCCATGTCAGGATGCTGGTATGTCTGTTTGACTGCATGGTCTATGCAGACTTGTACGACGTAAAACTATTAACTGACGGCTTCAGGGCTTCTTGCCGTATGCCAAACTGTCATGCGCACATCTACATACTTGTTTGCAGATACATCCCGATTGCCATGACGAAGACAAGTCATACCAACCCCAGTTGGTAGCTGCGGATTTGAGGCTGTTCACGTCACCCGGAGAATGCTCCTGTGCAGCCTGGCGAACTTGATGTATATGCAATGCAGAACTGTATGCCGAGCTACTACAGCAGACAATGGCATCTTGACGACTACCGTACCAGTTGGCTTGACTCAGGCCATCTGTGCTTGTTGTGACTAAATGCTAGACGCATACGTCGTACACCATGTAGTAGCGTCCAGAAGCGAACAGTACGAAGTAATAACCTAGTACCTAAGCTTCCGAGGCGCTTCTTTGATGATGAGCCCACAATATAAGTTTCGGGAGATTTGCAGCATCCGAAATGTATGTCCCCGCCCTGACCATTGGCCCAGACCTCAATTCTTCCATCTTGCAGTGGTTTGTTTGAAAGGCCAAGGCCCGCCCAACGGTTAATGGCAGATGACAGACATGCACGGAATCCTGAATTGGAACATCTGCCGTGAAAGCTCACATAGTCATGGATATTGGGAAGTTCCAACCTTAAGGTTGTTATGCTGACTTTTATGTGCTATAGTTTTTGGCTGAGAGGTAAATGGAGATTACACAGAAGGCTGGCTTTCGTACGTCCGCGGCTCTTTGCTACCAACACCGTCACTTCTGTTTGCGCATTTCCGAAAGAAAGAAAGAAAGAGTCGATGGAAAAAGAAGAAAAAAAACCTTCAGGTATGCTTCGAATTCATTCGAATATTTCCAACTGCCTACCTGACCAGCTTCTTCTCACCCCTTAAATAGGGGAGGTTGGTTTGTTAGAATGGGGGGTTGGCAGTCGGCACTGTCATGTTGGGTCTGTTCTGTGGGAACGGGAACACACTGCGCCACGGACAGCTTGCCAGCACACGCTGACACGGTACCCCAACTAGAGCCCATGGAGAGAGACTCTTTCTGTGTCATTGCACATAGCCTGATAGCCCTCTCTGTTAGTAGTAGGTACCACTTGCAGATCCCTTCCGTGTTCTCCCCTCTTCATCTCGCCACAAATAGTACAGCTTGTCTATTGCAGGCCATCAATCCCCCCAGCCCAGAGATCAGCGCAAGCAATTTCATGGGCATATTATTCAATTCAACTGCCTAAGCTGCTAACTACGGCACTTGCGGACTAGGCGACTGCGGGGGGCCCATCCTACACCAATGCCTGCCTACTGCCTACTTCACGACCCTTTAAGGCATACATCATACCTGCTTGTGTACATGCACACACACGATTCGAATCGATCTAGCTGAGCAAGTGGCCAGACAAAACAGATTCAGCTGGGAGGTCCGGAGCCAAACAAAGTACCCGGAGTACACGTTGTCTCTCCGCCCTTTTGCCTCAGACCTCTAAGCACAGGGTCTTCAAGCCTCAAATTGCCCTGTAGGCCTTGTTGACGTAACGTTGCCCTGCCCGCTGCGAGATTCGCCAAGCAAAGATCTGTCTATCTACATACGGCAGCTCTTCATCTAGCGTCACCCGTTGCATCTCCCTTGACTCTCCCAGGCCACTGATAGGCTCCTTGGCCTGCCCTTGGGGGTGCCTTGGGAGCTCGGAACCTGCAGTTGGAGCAAGTATTTGTTGTTTGCATATCATCGTCGGCCTGTTGTGGAGACCCCAATCCAACACTGCCCAGGTTCCCGGCTGATAGCTTGGTGGCGGCACAAACGAGGTGCATGGTGCATTCATTCCTGCACACTGTCTGTACCAAACTTTATAAGTCCCGTACTTCCGCTTCTCCTACATCCTCTCGGAGTCACCCCCCTCTGCAGTTCTGCTCGGTTTTGTTTGTACTTGGACGCTCTGCTTGGGCGATACCTCTTTACCAACTTGATCCTTATCATTGTCTCGATGTTTTGATCCACGCCAAGTCTGCCCAGCAACCGTGATATATATACACCACAATGAAGCTCTTTGGTGGCAGCAGGCTGTGGCTGTCGGCCTGCCTTGTTATCCTGGTCTCTGTTATTGCTCCTGTACATGCCATTTGGCCAGCCCCGAGCAACATCACCACCGGCCAGTCGACTCTTTGGATCAAGCATGGCGTTTTTGTTACCTATAACGGAGGGATTGTATGCTGGTCTTCCTCGTCTCCTGCCCCTTCATGCATGTTCGAGTCGTCAAGTACTAATCAGAAACCGGTCGTCCTACAGCTTCCGTGGACCTATGGATTTGTTCCGCCGGGTCCCAAGTTTTCCAGCAGAGACATTGTGACTGGTGGTGTGGCTCGGGCATTGGACGCCATTTTGAACAAGAATTTCGTTCCATGGAAGCTCTATGCTCGCAACAAGGTCCAGGAAACTGAGGCCGAACACAACAAGCCGAAGAAATACATTACTAAACTCGAGATAACTCAAACGGGTAAGGATTCGGACAGTACCTGGAAACCAGTGGCTGGCGAGGTCGACGAATCATACAGCTTAACGCTCGACGACAAGGGCACTGCTAAAATCCAGGCTGTCTCGGCTGTCGGTGTCCTGAGAGCTCTTGAGACGTTTACGCAGCTATTCTTCAAGCATTCTCAAGGGTCTGTCTATACATCGCTTGCGCCAGTTGCCATTACGGATGCGCCGACGTACCCCCATCGTGGCATTCTGATGGATGTGGCTCGCAACTGGTATCCCATCGAGAACATCTTTAGGACCCTTGACGCTATGTCATGGAACAAGATGAACAGACTTCATATTCACGTGACCGATTCTCAAGCATGGCCTCTCGAGATCCCTTCCATGCCTGAGCTCGCCCAGAACGGTGCATACGCCAAAGGGCTTACCTATTCGCCCTCGGATATCAGAGCTATCCAAACCTACGCCATTCATCGCGGAATCGAGGTCATCTTCGAGATCGACACCCCAGGGCACATCGGCATTGTTGCCGAGTCCTATCCGGACTTAATCACGGGCTGGGGTGCCGAACCCTGGACGACGTACTGTGCCGAGCCTCCATGTGGCCAGTTCCGACTCAACGAGCCAAAGGTGGACAAGTTCCTGGACAAGCTGATGGATGATCTCCTCCCGCGTCTTTCTCCTTACACGGCGTATTTCCACACTGGTGGTGATGAGGTGAACTTCCAGGAATACCTTTTGGACCCAACCGTGGGCACCAACGACACGGCAGTTATCGGACCCCTCATACAGCAGTTCACTGATAAGAACCACGCTCGAGTAAGGAAAGCAGGACTGATTCCCTTCGTGTGGGAAGAGATTCCGGCGTCGTACAACGTTTCCATTGGTGAGGACGTGGTGGTTCAAAGCTGGCTCGGTGGCACAGCCATCAAAGACCTTACGGCGAAAGGCCATAAAGTCATCGACAGCAACTACAACTACTGGGTAGGAGTTCCTTGTCACCCTCCCTAGATGATAGTAACTAAATCGCATGCAGTACTTGGACTGTGGCCGAGGTGCATGGCTTACCTTTGAGAATGGCGATGTCTACAATAAAAACTACCCCTTCAACGACTGGTGTGGCCCGACCAAGAGCTGGGGTCTGATCTACTCGCACGACCCTCGAGCCAACATGTCGGAGGAGCAGGCCAAGCTCGTGTTGGGCGGCGAGGTGGCGGCGTGGAGCGAGGAGATCGACGAGACCAACATTGACAACATCCTTTGGCCGCGAGCTAGTGCTGCCGGGGAGGTTCTCTGGTCAGGCCGTACGGTCAACGGGCAGAATAGAAGTCAGATCGAAGCGTCGCCGCGACTGAACGAGTTCCGTGAGCGCATGGTTGCGCGAGGTGTTCGGGCAGCGCCAATAACCATGGTCTTCTGCACCCAAGGGATGAACGGAAGCACTTGCGAACTGCCCGGGTAGGCGCGATTGGTGTTTGGCCCCCACGATTCGCACTGCATAGTTGAATCTGGGGCAGGAAACTTGTCCTATGAATATATAATGTAATCGGAATCTTGACTGCAGATCAATTGCTTGTTTGTGCGTGAGACTTAAGATCATCCAGGACTGAATCAGTGCTCTGCCTCGGTCCGTTGAAGGTTCCCTACACTCTTCAGGCCTTACCCCACACCTCGCTGGTCAGCCCTGATCTGGGGGGACCTGGGGGTGTCGACGTGACGACATATCTAGGCCGTCTTCTCGTGAGGGGTCAACATCTAGTACATAATATACATAGTAGATCTAGAAATTGCATGTGAAACGACAGTCTAATAAGTGACGGGTTCATAGGACCGAAGAGCATTACAAGTCACACACGAGTGCATACAAGTCACATCCTTCTAATAGCCCAGCTGTGATTGGCAAGTGTTCGTGTTTGTCGCACCGGGCACGCCACCCGTTAGGGGTCCTAGCGTGGGCTGAAATAGAGTTGCCATTCTTTACAACGGCACACATGTATTCTGTAAGGTTAGGTACCAGACAACTAACTGCCTGTCATGACTTCCGTTCACCAGGGGGGGGGGAGCGTTAATGACCATATGGGTACATCGTATCGCTTTTATGAGGGCAATTTGTTACTATAGGCGACAATAGTGCCATTGTCCTATAAGAGTCCACTTTGGGAAGTGGAAGAAGAATTTCTTCTCGTATATACTACGTACAGCAGCAACTCAACTCGAGAAGGGAAAGAAGAAAAAAAACCCACACTATTCGACGATTTGGGATAGCATTTCATCGCCAAAAACCCCACCTTCTGCACCTCGGCATCGTCTCCCCTGCTATCCTATTCCAAGCTAGCACGCAGTCGGAAACCCGTACAGAACCCGCACAAGTACACGAAGTACACGGCTTGACCAGTAGCCAAGTCAATGTTGATGAGTTGATCATCGAATGTCGAGCACGGGTTCATCGGCCGTGTCACCCCGAGCACATACACACCCCCTCAAACACCCTTGCTACCCCAGACAGACAGCCACAGTCTGAGCAGTTAGTTGACTGGGTCTGGGCCTCTAAGATTGCGATGTCGATGCACTTATTGGCAGGTGCTAACCTACTATGCTTGGGCAGTTGGGTAGTTGGGTAGTTGGGAACCTGGGAACTTGGGACGGGGAGAAAAGACCCACGGCTCCACGAGGGGTCGATCGAGGTCCGTCCGGGCAGACGCACTTCTGGACACACAGGATCCGCCATGCCGATACCAAGGGTGCAAATCACCAACCTGTAACCTGCTAGGCAAACCATTCGGATACTACCTTGCCTACATGTACCACTGTCCGTCCTCGGGTTTCCTCCAGAATCCCATCCCATTCCTTCTCCTCCAGTTTCTATAGTGCAGTGCATATCGACTGCTGCCTCCATATACTATTTGAACTCCATCATAATTATCGTCACTATAGCTTCATCGGGCGTGACCAGCCTGCGTTGCCGCCACAAGCTCAAACTCGGCTTGATCAGGTAGGCTGCCGCTGTGTCACCACAAGACGTTGCACTCGATTTCTCTAGTCGCGGAATTCCATAGACTGCGAAGCCTGGTAACCATATTGAGCGGGTTCTCTGGCGGAGCTACCCTTTGTGTCCCGGTATCACATCTTTGCGCAAGTCGGAACTCTTATCACTCCCATTGCTGCTTTCGCAGGTCCTGCAAGAGACCAGCCGGCAACATGGCTCTCCTGGAGGAGCTCATGCGCCATGTCTCCTTGACGGGGCTGCTCATCTTTGTTGGCGTCAGCTCTATCCTGTACTTTGTGCTCAATAGCGTCGACCACGCGATGCGACTGCGCCGGCTCCCTGGTACCAGAGCCACCACTGTGAAAGGAACTCTCCCGTTTGGTAAGCTTCGCCTAGGCATCCTGCGTGCCGTTCCTGTGATCATCTCAATACTCATACCCATTCCTAGGACTCGATATCGTTAGAGACCAAGTCAATGCTACTATGAACCACAAGAACATGGAGATGTGGACCAAGATCCTGGGTGATAAACCCGAGTACACTGCCGAGACCATGATCGTTGGCAAGCGCCTGCTGTTCACTGCAGACCCGGAAAACATCAAGGCTATTCTGGCCTCTCAGTTCGCCGATTACGGCAAGGGCGAGCCTTTCCACGCTGAATGGAGTGAGTTCCTCGGCGACAGCATCTTCACCACTGATGGTGACAAATGGCATGCTAGTAGACAGCTCATCCGCCCTCAGTTCGTCAAGGAGCGTATCAGTCATCTGGACTGCTTCGAATCCCACTTGGAAACCTTCTTCAAGGCCATGGCTCATGGCGAGGCACTGGACGGGGAGGACCAGAAGGTTGATCTCGAGTCAGGAAATGGCAAAGTCATTGAGATCAGTGACTTGCTATTCCGATACACCCTCGATGTTGCCACTGATTTCCTGCTGGGCCTGGACGTCAAGTCTTTAACGTAAGTCATCCGAAAGCCGTGTCTGGTTCTTTTCCGACCCGACCCAGCTGTGTATTGGCAGAAATACTGAATGAACATCAAAACAGAACTCCCCGCCAGGCTTTCGCCGATGCATTCAACGAGGTCCAGCGAGTCCAGAACATTCGTGCGCGTGCCGGACCTCTGCAACGTTTTGTCCCCCTTGGTTCTTTCCGTGCTGGTCTCAAGACCATCAACGAGCTCTGTAATGCATACATCGACCGCGCTCTGCGTCTGAGCCCCGAAGAGCTTGCGACCCACACCAAGTCCGACGAGGGCTACACCTTCCTCCACGAGCTGGCCTCGTTCACGCGCGATCGCAAGGTGATCCGAGACCAGCTGGTCGCCATCCTCCTCGCCGGGCGCGACACCACGGCCGCCACCCTCTCCTGGACCATCTACGAGCTCAGCCGCCACCCCGAGGCCGTACGCAAGCTGCGTGCCGAGATCATCGAGCAAGTCGGCCTCACGCGCAAGCCCACGTACCAGGACCTCAAGAGCATGAAGTATCTCCAGAACGTCATGAACGAGACGCTGCGCTTGTACCCGGCCGTGCCCTTCAACGTACGCCTGGCGCTCAAGGACTGCACCCTCCCCCGCGGCGGCGGCCCGGACGGCTCGCAGCCCGTCGCCATCCTCAAGGACACGCCCATCGGCTACAGCACGTTGCTGATGCAGCGCCGCGAGGACCTGTACCCGCCCGCCTCGGACAAGTTCGCCCCGGCCGGCGAGTTCAGCCCGGACCGCTGGTTCCACTGGCAGCCCAAGCCCTGGCAGTACGTGCCCTTCAACGGCGGGCCCCGCATCTGCATCGGGCAGCAGTTCGCCCTGACCGAGATGGGCTACGTGCTCACGCGCCTCTTCCAGCGCTTCGAGCGGGTCGAGAGCTTCATGCAGGAGGTCGACGGGGGCAACCCCACCCTTAAGGCCGAGATCGTCATCCAGCCGGGTGACGGCGTCAAGGTGGCTTTCTGGGAGGCGAAGAAGTAATGGGAGGTGGGGGATGAACCTGCTTGTAGATATAATTATCTATATATATCGCGGGTGTAACGTTTGGAAGACATCCTGTACATAGTTTTGGTCACGATAGTAAATCGAGTTGGGTTGTATGTAGGGTTCCCCTGCCCGAGCCTTCCTCAATCGAGTTGCAGACACCTTATACCGATTCTCGACCCTTCCACCCCGCGACATATGTGTTTATGGCCGTTGAATAGGCCTTGGTACTTGCAACCACTGGTCCGTTGGCTGTGAACACGTTCCCCTTCACTTCTGGCTGATAAAGATGCATAATCTGTATTCAGGTGAGCCATGGAGTCGATTCGGATTTGCTAACGAAGCTTCAGTTGTGAGGCGTAGGCATGAAAGTGCGTTCGTATCAGTTCCCATCTCTCACTCTTCGACGAGAGAAGGGATGGATGGGTCACGCGTCGTCGCCTCCATGATACTGGAGACATGTTGGGTCTTGGTTCAACACCCGGTATTCGCTCTCCTCATCTGTCGGCAACACCAAGGTCTCCTATCCCTTGCCAAGATTGTTTTCCGTCAATTGTTCTTTCGGACAAGGGGCGATAGACCAGATCTCGTATGTATGGATATACGTCGAAGTGACTCAGACTTGGCACCGGGCGTCTCTCAGTCAACTTACACTTCCTATTTCTCACTTTTCCATCAAAAGAAGGAGAGAGGGAGGGAGTGATGCCTGAATGAAGCCGCGAGGTACAATAAACGGTAGGTATCTCGTCGTCTCTCATGCTGGCTGGATCGATGTTGTGCCGCATGGCTGGCTAACTGCTCCTTTCCCTTCCTCATCCCCCGGTAAACGCGTCAGCTTTTCCTACGCGTTGTTCTCCCCGTATCACCAGACCTCAACAGAATAGGGGTAAGGTGTCGCGAATACTGGCTGACTGAGTCCAGCAGCTGGCCAGTATGAGAAGAAGGGGAGATTAAACTAGAGCAGGCCTTAGGATTTGACATTTAATGACGAACGGTTCGCACTCGTAGCAGTGCCCACCCATCGCAGTCCGATGCGGGGGGCAAAAGCAAGAAGAAAACCAGCCGTGCCCCCTTTCCATTATGAGACCCAAACCATCATCAGCCTCCAAAGGATGCAAAGGTTCATGGTTCATTACTGCTTTCTTTCTTATTTGCCCCTTCTTCTCTCTCTTCCACCACACGCACCCGCCGCGGCCTGAGGTCCCAGTCTTCATATCTTGTTTTTTCCTCGAGCCCCCCGACTCCTCCTCCACCCACGGAAGCAGTTCCGAGCGCCTAAGACCAATCAATCATGGCAGTTAAAGTGTTTTCCTGCCTTCCACTCACCCGCCTTCTTCGAACGCTCTTCTTCTTTCTCCCCCTTCGCCTGCCTGAGACGTCTATCCTTCTCAAGTTGTGTTTGCTTTTCTTCTTGCCGCCCCCACCCTTCTTCCTGCCGATCTGTCTCTCACACACTCACTCTCTTTCACCTTTACAGGTAAAGGTTTCCCGCTATTCCCCAGAATTGGTGAAACAGCAAAGACAAAAAAAGCACGTCCGCCAACTCCCAAATCGAATCGTGAGTTGTCGGGTTGAGTAGTTCGTTTGTTTCTTCACCCAACCCCCGACCGGCCGACCAACCGATCACAGGTAACAGGTAACAACAACCCAAGCCAACCGACCCCCCCACTCCCTTCCCTTATAAAGGGTAGGTAGATGGATGCGACAGGTCAAACCTCGCACCGCCCTCATGTGGTGTGCCTGGCCCAATCGCTTACGATCCCGGACCATGGACAAACAATCCTGTAAAGCCTCCTTACGAACAATGACGTGCATCCGACCCTGTCCAACCAACCCCCGTTCTTCGTCCCCCTTTTGGCACTTCCATAACGGTATACCCCGCGAACGTTCAGGTTGACCAAACTCGTCATTTGCAACCGTTTGGCTTTCAGGGGCCGGAGCTGTGTAACGTGTGCACCTAACTTTGATCTATTTACACTGTCGTCATGCAAATTCCCGTATTAGTCGTACCACCAATGTGCGAACTATGCGGGATGTGTCACGTAAAACGTACCAAAAAGGTCTGGCATATGAAAGACACATAAAGGCAATGCACTTGGGTCTTGACGATTGGTCATTTTAACTGTCTTGATAAATGCAAAACGCCTACATACACGATGCCGGAAGGTGATATGAGTTTTATACCCATTTCTACCTTCCATATCAGATGGCGTCAAAGGGTGCACAACTGTTCCCATGCACCAAAACTCCGTTCCGTGCCGATCTGCCACCAATGATGTTGATAATAATGTACAAGCCAATCATGAGTTTCTCGTCTCGACGCAACGCCAGTAGGCCAATGCCGGGCCTTGATGATAATGATAATGAGGATGATGATAATGCTAGTGGTGATGGGTGAACGGCTCGCCATCCGTATGGGTATTCCGAATGCTGAATGGGTCAAACAAAACAAGGCCTTGGTATAAGCGACTCCTCCTTCACGTCTTTCCTTTTGTGAACCATTGTGTTGCCGTCTTTCATGTCGTACGCCATGCCGTAATGTGGTAAAATAAAATAAAAACACGCGTGAATCGAATAGAATCCGTTGTGGATTCAAAGAGGCCTGAATACCTCAGACGCACCTCCGTTTGGCGCAAATGTAATCAGGCGGTGTAATGTAGAAGAAACGTTCAAGCCGCAGGCGCAGCAGTGTAATATCCTGTTGCCGAAATCCTAGGGCGGCTCCGTTCCGGGTATCAATAAAAGTAGGCGGTGGCGATCGTAGCACTCTCCGTTCCTGCAGACGCAGGACTCTTCTCGCTATGGTCCCAATGCCTCGAGCTTCCGCCAACTTTCTTTGGGGTACAATTTTGGTAGTATGGCACGCTGGGACGCCTCATTTCCTGCCTCGAATGCCACCTGCTGTAATTTTGCTTGTGCTCATGAGGTCCCCAATGTATTTTTGGAGGAATTTGTTGTTGTTGTCGAGTTTGTCGTGCTCTTCTTTGACAGCCTCTATGCGGTTGAATAGCAGCAGTAGAGAGTCTTGCAGTGCTTTGGCGTGCCTATAAAGAATGCAGATTAGCACCCGTGTCCTTCGCTCACCAAGAGTACTATCTCTTCTTTGAAAACTTACCTGTGAAGTTCCTCACGTGCTTCGCGTCCCATCTTGTCAAGATCTTCGCTATTCCGTCGCGGGCTCATGGCTCTGACATCATCAGATCCAAAAACGGTTGGCACAGGGCCGACTTGGGACGAATCTCGAGGAACGATCAGTGTCCCACTGCTCTTACGGCTCGGAAGACGTGGCCTTGTAGGAATTGGCATAACGATCTCTTGGCTTTCGACTGACGATCCAGAGGAGGAGTCGGCACGCTGGGGGCGCGGGGGCTCCACGTTGGGGAATGCTTCACTCATTTTCTTTTCTGGGGGTGGCGTTTATGATTTGAAAAATAAAAATCGGCGGTTGTCGTCGAGTGGTTATATCAGGCGCCGGACGTGCAACTTGCCAAAACGGTTGACAGGAGGCGTATATGCAACTGAGCAGAAGTGATGTAGGGAGGTCGACCAGGTAGTGGATTCGGCGTTACGCTATTGCAGACTTGTTGGTAATGGCCGTTGGAGTTGTCGTGGTGGTGGTATATGCGTGTGGCAATGGAAGAGAAAGGAAGAACAGAGTGATTTGGAGAAATGGCTTTGAGCAAGCAAGGGGGACAGTGGTTATGGTGGTGTGATGCGGCACCAAGAGACAAGTGCAAGCGTATTGTGTGGGTGTGTTGGTAAAAGCTGGACCAGGAGGATTCCGAAAGTGTCTGTCTATCGGCCTTATGCAATGGGACTAGATGCAGCAGGGCATGCAAATGCACGTAGGGAAAAGAGAAAGGTTGTGTAGAAAAGGGTTATTGGCTTCGTTGCCTCACAACCATCAGTTTCTTCCGCCTTTGCTCTGCCGTGCTGTCCGTGTATGTTGCGTTGTGTGTGTGTGTGTGTGTGTGTGATGCAGCAGCTTAGCTTGGGTGGAAATAGCTGTGTGCTGCTGTTGCTCCTCTTCTTCTTGTCCCCTGCAATTTTTTTTCTCTCTCTCAGCACTACCCACTTTCACTTCAGAATAGAGCTGACAACGTCGGTCCAGGGCAGGAATGGTGGTGTGGGAACGGCGGTAGTTACAGGCTGCAGGAAAAGAGAATTGTCGGTCTGGTCTGTCTGGGTTGGGAAAAGAATCAAAGTTGGAAAGGTATCGTGAGGTTGAGAGCGATGCCTGGAATAAAAAGGGAGAAGGGCGAAGGCTAGTGAAGTGACCGAGAACAGAAAGATGGGTTCAATGGGTCTGGGCAGGTTCGCCGCGCAACGAAGCGAAGTGGTTTGGATTTGGATGGAAATAGGTAACTAGGAAATGCAGCAACAGAACAGCAGCAGCATACATACAGCTTGCAAAGACAGAGAGAGAAAAAAAAAGGGCAAAAAAAGGGCGTGTACATGGCTAGTACAGCGGGCAGGCGGGCATGCTCAGTGGCAGGTGGGAAAAGATTACCGGGGTCCCATTGCAATTTTTGGAGCGAGCGGGCCCCTCTGCTGGAAGTTGGAAATTGTACTTGTTGTAGCAGTACCCTGATTCTATCCTGATAGGGCCATGCTGCCAGTGATCGTCAGTCCTGCCGACAGGTTATTGGGGGGGTTCCGACTAGGAGGCAGAGAGACTTGTTTTGTGTTTTGGAGCTCTTCGCAGGCCCCAGAAAACCAGACAGGCAACAGGCTACAGATGTACATCCATACTACTACTACTACTACTACATATTTTACTCGACCTGATGCTCCAACACAGACACACAGGAGGCAGAGTGCCGAGCAGGTACCTCTCTCCCTCTCGTGGTCCCTCGTGGATCCCCCCTTTGACTTGACCACCGGCCGGCGAGTTAAAAAAAAATGTTGACGACGATGATTGCCTACATACTATACTACATATACATATGGCGTACTTACAGGTACGCTGAGATGGGGAGTGGATGACATCGATTATGCCTACTTAACTGTGTGTCTGCCTAGCACAGCACAGCACAGCGCAGCAAACGCCGACAGACAGGACAGCTCACCTAGTCTACTTTGCTATCTGCAAGCCTCAGTGATAGATACCAGCAGGAAAGAGGGTATAGAATACCGGTGCCGGTATAAGAGAGAAAAAACGGCTCAAAGCATGCGGATGCGGGTGTGACTAGAGGGAGAGACCGCCACGGCCGAAAACAGCAACTTCCAGTCCTGCCTAATCAGGCCGGCTCATTCGAATTTCAAGGCTAATCGTTGGTCAGAGGATGACATAAAGACAACAAGGTACCCCCTTGTCCTACCCTTCGGCTTGGTAAATGTCAGGGTCACCCTCGTCGTCGGCCTCACCCCCCATCATCATCATCTTTCGATTATCCTGTCATCCAGTAGAGCAAAAATAAGAAATGCAGCGTTCAAGGGAAGACATGGCCAATGCAACATGCTAGGTTAATTGGTAGGTAGGTAATAAGGTGAGGCGTTCAGTACCATTCATTGCTTGTCAGATTTGTGCAAATACATATCCTGACCGAGTTTCATTACGGATCTGCACTTGTGACGACATTACTCATTGGTGATTGGCGAGTTCCGGGAACAGAAACCGGGGCTTAGAGGAGGATATGCACAAGTGCATGTACACACACGTACTGTACTGCGCGAAAGTGTCTCAACTCGCATGTGGCCGGTAGGTATTTCAGTAGGTATTTCAGGGAGAGAATTATGGGAATGTCGATGGATCCCCATGTAGACCCCCCGGCCCCTGGCGGATAATCCCATTCTGGCCGACGCCCTGAGAGCCAATTGGGCATCTCTCTCGCCCGTTGGGAGGTTTCCAGTGTTTCCATGCCTCCCATGTCCTCCCATGCCTGCGACGGCAATTTGGTGCCGGCTTTCCCCCCCTCGGCCAGCGCCTGCGCCAGGCCAGTACCAGGAGACCTGACAAGCCTAACGAGTGACTTAGCATGTACCTAGTACCTAGTGCGACGTCATGATGTAGCCCCCAAAAGTTCCATCTCCACTTACTAGAAGCATGGGAGCATGGGAGCATGGGAGCATGGGAGCATGGGAACAAGCATCACGAAGGTCAAGTGCTAAAGTGTTGGCCTCTACGGAGCAGGACGGAGCACTACGGAGCAGAAGGAACAGAATTCGCCAGCTGAAAGAAGAACGTGCTTTGTTACGAACTCGTATGAAGCACACAGCACATGCTTTATCGCCTGCTACTTGCCTTGCGCCGGCCAACACGAAACGCTGCAATGTGATAGATGTGTACTGTGGGTGGATGGGAGGGATGTGGTGGGTGTGGCTAGGGCGGGACTCGAGAAAAAAAAAAGAAAAAGAAAAACAGCGCGAATCCATCGCAATACCTTCACTGGAAGGGAGTGGAAGTTGTTGTAGCCAGTCGAGCCAGTCAAGCCAGCCCAACCAGCAAGCACCGCACAGGATTCCCTACCTGCAATCCATCCACCCATTCGTCCATCAATCAATCCCACTCCTTCCCATCCGGGCGGGTATTCCAACCCCGTTGGATAATTGGCTGCATCTCAAACTCATGCAACCGCAAACGTCCCACCCCTCTCCCAAATATGTAGAATACAACGATACCTACCTTTTTACACACACACACCTCGATACATACTTACTTGCATGTCTCGTCACTTAAAATCGCATGCGTCGAGGGTCATGGACCCCTATAAACAAAAAGTATATTACGGCCGTTCGACTAATGCTTTCTTCTTATGCACCAAGCAAGGTTGACAGGACAAGATACACCCACCCATACAGCAATCGTACAAAGTTTGTATCATACTCTGTGTTCTTGTTGGATTCCACGCGTGACCAACCACCTGAACAAGAATAATGATACCACAGGCCAAGTGCAATCAACATCGACGACATGGCCCACTAATAACTCATCACCTTTCAGAGCCCGGAGCTAGAGAGAGAGTCACGGGCTCAGGCTCAGTGCTCAAGCTCAGGCTCAGGAACGAGAAGCAGAGAGGCGTGGCTCAGACGGCTCAGACTCCCTCTCTCTCTCTCTAGCATTGCTGCGCCGAGACGATCCAGTGAAAACGGAAGTGATGTCATGATCAATCAACACAGTCAGCTACGGTTTCTTGGCACGGTGCCTTCAGCCCTGTATGCGAAGGGATTCCTCGTCTCTCTGCCGCCAGTCAGCTGGTCAGTCAGTCAGTCAGTCAGTCAGTCAACTTGATTAACTTGGGAGCCGACAAACAGTAATAAGTTGTACCGTTCGAAAGGATGGGTTAACATCGATGGAAACACCAGTAACCAGCAATCGCTACTCGCTACTCGCTACTCGCTACTCGGATGGAGCAATGGGCATTTAGCGTTCAGTATCTGCTTGCTACCACTACAGTGTGTTCGGTGTTGACGGTATTGCCATCGCCAATCATAACAAAGCTTGCCGCATGCTAAGATGCGTTCTGATTAGCTTTACGGTGGCTCATGCTAGCGGGCACCAAATCACTGTGCAGCCTGCGACATTACCTGTCGTCTATCTCAACAATCGTCAAGATCGTCGCCCCTTAGCGTTACCCTCAAAGGAAGGTACGCGAGCAATCGCAATCAGACTGAATAACGATTCGCCATTAACACACGCAGGGAGCTGTCCGGTGTCAGCGGGCGCTTCAAACACGTGTAACACCATGATGCATTTCCCATTCACCGAACTCGTCAATAGCCGACTTGTCGGAGCGCAGCCTGGCAACTCCTGGACACGACTAGACGACCAGGCCCAGGCAGTCTGTTACTCCCCTATTACTACGTATCCTGACTGTCCCGACTATCCCTTTCAATGTTCACCATAAGCTGGCATGTACTGGCGTCTTTTCTTTTAAGCTTACATGGCCGAGCACAAATGACGACATGGAGCAGATAGCCGTCTCACGTCTTACCACCCCCCTCATCCATGTAGCCTCTACGCACGTATGCGCTTCCTGCGAGAGCGCTCGGCGATTGAAACACTGTGGCTGATCTTGGGGGCGTCTCTGCATTTAACATAGCTATGTACGTGCCGCGCCATCTTGCGGACCCTTTCGTTCGCATATCTGCCAGATCGGCCCCCCGGAGCAAACCGCTAGGTGGTGTTTCGTGCAGCGTTGGTGACATCATTCAATCAACCTCTCAACAACATGGTGCATTCCCCCGGAGCTTATTAGATGCTGCTACAAGGTAGCCTGGTAGCAGTGATATACCTTGTAGCAGTGGTAGTACGTTGTACGTAGTTGGGTACATGGCATTGGGGCTCTAACGGCAAACAGTAAACTTCCTGAGGACACTGGTTTTCAAACTATCCCGTAGTGTGCTTGACAGGAACTTTCCGCACCCGTAATGCCTGCTACCCTAATTGTTAGGGCTAATTATGGACTCGCTACGACTAGATTTGTTATTTGAGCACCGGCACCGCTAACCCCCTCCTCGGACTACTGCGAACAAGATTTCCAAGCGAACCCTCCCCTGCTGGGTGTCAGGGACTCGGGGTGTCCTACCAGTAACCCACGATACCTACTTATTATCCTAGACGTTAGAATCCTTCCTTTGGTCATCTAGAAGCATTTGGGACGCTCCACCAAGACACACCTTCCAGATATGGACCAGACAGTCAGGAAGCGCCCGAGGCAGCACCCGAGCAAAAAAGGGCTTATCGGGGGTAATGCGGCAACAAAAGAAGTTTGCAAAAATCCTATCTGCCCAGCTGCCTATGCTTGTTCGGTCACAGGCCGACAGAAGGGTTTTTGTGTGTGATGGAGATCCGTCTTGACCGCCTCGACAAAAAGTCTTGCTCCCCGTCGCACCACGCTCGCAGCTGCAACTGATCGTCAAGATTGTCGGGCGCTCAACCACCCATTGGCCGCATTCCAAAGAGCATGACTCCCTTTGATGTTGATCTTCCAGCACCCGTTCCACCAAAACTTGCCCGAACCCACGAATCAGACACAACGGAGCACGTTCCCCGCCGCCTGTCGCTTGCCCGGGCCCAAATGGCTACCCGTTGGGGCGTAGTTCGTCATGTTTGACCATGGGCGACGACAGCAACAGGATCAGCAACAAGATGGCTTCGGTGTGTTGCAACTTGGTTGTGATACCACGCTTTACGTTTAATTCATTTCTTTCACCGGTGATTGCCCATCTGCTACACACCTAATCACAATCATAACATTTATAGGCAAACCTGGTCACCGTCTCTATCACTGTCAGTGATTCTCCTATAGTAGGTTACACATTTACTAACCTACCATGTGATCAAGTCAAACTTGGTGCGGTCGATTCACAATACATCCTGTTCTTGTCACGGACTTTTCGGTGTTGATTGGGCTTTTTTCCATAGCCTCCCTCCCTTTCACCCCATCAGTGCCCCCTGGCTGTATTTTTACATTGGCCACAGACAGAATGCGTGTCTAGACGGAAATATTTCACCGTCTCGCCGTCCATGTCCATGGCAGATGAGAGCTGCTTTAGTACAATCCGGGGTGGCTGGGCGCCGCGTAAGGTGGCATTGCAGGTAACATGACTTGTTCAGATTCCAGTCCGACCACAGAAGAAGAGTGGCATTCAGGTGCCAGAAAGGAAACCGTCTGCATCCCACGATGCATCGCATTGCCTTGGAAGCACCAGGATGAAATGTTTCATGGCGTGAAGCTTGACGAAGCATCTAACCAAGGGTCTGCCTGATGCATCCATCTCTAGCGGGACATTGTCTGACTGAAGAGCTGGCTACCGCCATGCCACGATGGAAGGTGGTAGTCGTATGTAGGTATTTGGTAGGTTAGGTTACCGGGGTTTGCACATGAAGGGTCCGATGTATGGACCCTGGATTTGACCTGCCAGCCTTACCGTATATTGCTGCTGCCCAACTGCCAACGTCGCGTTGGGGCTTTGGTAGGGGAGTCGTCTTAGAAAAACAGAATCTTCAAACATGTTTTTTCATGAACCCACTCCGTCCGTAGTGGACCCTCCGGAGGGTCCAACTGGCGTTACATATGATATTCTAACACTACCCAAGTGGTACCTCGCCATCTCACCGAATCCCACAAACTTGTTTTCGGGATAACTGTATTATATGTATGCATGCATTTACATACGCGGCCCCTTGAGCATAGTTAGCTTATCCACTATGCATCCTCACCCTTGTGAGTGAATCTCGGAACGATCTATACAGCTTCCCAGAGGTCGAACTGCTCTATAGCTGAGCGATATACACATACGTGTGTATCATACATTCACATACTGTGAGGCAGATTTGCGCAGATGAGGAGGCATGACGGCGGAATCGAAAGGCATGACGAACACAGCCCGCTCGATCATTTCCTCGTGCGCGCCTCGGCCGAGACTGGGGCTAACGCCGGAGGCAGGATCCCGCAGGGACGCGACGACGATCCTTACTTGATCTTGGCGCATTACGACTCATGGTGGTGACAATCTGGGGCCCCGTTTTGTCGTCCAGAGAAGAAACCGCGTAGGCGGCGGGAATCTCCTCTCCTCCTCTGCCAGATGCAGATGCAGACAGGGTCCTGCAATTGCGGGCAGGGTAGCTGACTCGTAAAAGCCTTTTCGGCAGCCAAGGTCCAACGTTGAGGGACCCCTTTTTGTGCCAGGTTGCGATCCCGGTCGGTGGAATATGCCAGCAGTAACTGTAGAGCATGTTTCGTCATGTATGTATGTATGGCATGGTATGTGCTGGGTAACATCTCACAACCCCCAGGCCGTTTTACCTATCGCGAATATAAACGACCAAGGCCGGAACGTGGACGTCACCCAGCGAGAAGGCTGTCCACGGTCCTGGGAGGGGATCTTAAACCTGAGGGGAACGGCAGGGGTATTCCCCTACCCTTTCCTTCTTGGGATCATTACGACGATGAGCCCGGGCCTTGGCTGTTAAAGATGGCACGCCCGGAGTTGCCACCGCCTTGGAAACTTCGAGAATGGAGGGAGGGTATGGGTGGTGTCATCGCTCATCAGGATTCCCATTCCATTTTAACTTCAGATGACTAAGGTTTGGAGCGATATCACATGCAGTACCAATACACGTCTCAACTCGATAGGTGTGCTGCTGTCAAGTTTCTGATGATGGCGTCTTCATTCGATGCGTGGCTGGCCCCTGGCCCCCGGCCCCCGGATGAACCCTGATACAGGTACAGGGAGGGGTTGTTGCCAACACTCAAGAAATCAAGAAAGAGTCATGGGACTGCTACGTGCATGCAGCGTGGGGAAACAAGCACACGCTCTCTAGGCCCTGTTTGATTCTCGGTGTTCGTCCGGCTGCGCTTACTGGCGTGCTTCACGATATGGGCATGTAAGTGTACATGCGGACTGCGTGCGGCGGCTCCGCCCCGGCTTCGAGGCGGTCAGCTATTACTACCACGGACACGCCTGCGGACTGGGCCGGGGACATGACCGCTACCGCCGTCGGTGACAGACTATCCCCCCCCCCCTTCTTGGTCACTCGGTAGGTCACAAGTCACTGGCCAACCTGTCGCGAGCCCAGCCAGTCCCTCAACTGGCGGCAGGCAAGGGTCAACCGAGTCACCTAACTTGCCTGGAGTGGTAACTCAGCGTGCCATCTAAGTGGCGGTACTGTTCATCTCACTGTAGTCCCCGGCGTCAGCGAAGCCAAGCGCTGCGACGTCACGTATTGCACATTGTACGGATGCCAAGCACAATGGGGACTTGGTATCGCCTTGGTCACAGTGCGGGTACAGGAAGGGACAAAGATGCTGCTCAACGATCCTCGTTCGAGATCTATCGGTTCCCGATCGGACACAAGAGATCGCCTTGCTAAGATGGAGAGAAAGGGGGGTTGGGAAACCCGGCGTATGGGGCTGGGTGATACGCTGGGCCGTACTTTGAGATGAGGATGATGACTAATTATGGTTGCTATCACGCCTATGGGATGTAAGTACCGTTGCATATAAACGTCGTCTAAACGGCGAGCATCAATGGAGGGGAAAGGGGGTTTGATCTCTGGCCGCAATGGATACATGTGACTGAAAGAAAGGTGGTTTCCGGGTAAGTCTTGGAAGGTGTATATTCCAGCGGCTATTGAGAGCCCATTATATCTACTTATTATGTCGGTTTCGCGACTAATTCTATCTCTATATACTTGCCTTCATGTAGCGAGTATCTCTGGTGCCATGACTATTTCGGTATGCCTGTGTCTTGAGCCTGTGTAAGGTGAATATATTCTTGCATTAACTATATAGCAAACCATTGTTACATGGCCTTAGGCATTGATACAACCTACAGATGTGTGAGGTTTACAGTATACGAAGTTAACTGTCTTTTGCCCCGAACCAAACCATTTCAGTGCTCAGGGGAACACTGTGTGTCAACCCTTGAGAGCGACCAAGAGCCAAATGCAAGAAAGGCAGCAGCAACCTATATTTCGTAGTGGAAGACTACCGGAAGATAGGGGTTTTCACTCCAGCACTTGAGCCGATTTACTTCAAGTTCTGGCCGAAGATTTAATACCGGTCAGTAGTCTGGGAGGACGCGAGTGGCCCACTTTGACGGATCTCAAAGCCGAAGACAGTGATCGCCGCTCCCGAGAAACGAAGCTCATTATCAGGAGTCCGAGTCGGCCTATGATTTCCGCTTGGTTGGCCAGTAAGAGGTTACTGTGCTGATCCGGAACCTTGGGGAAGTCGCTGTGGGCGGCACAGTCTCGAGGAAGGCATTATGATGCACTGAACATTCCCCGTGCTTGATGGTCGGCTTCCTTCAACAAAGGAGGTTCACCATCACCACAACATCCAGATGGGAATCTATGACGAGCATTTGAGTGTAGACGTTTATCCACGGGAACCCCTTTGTTGACTCCGCAGCTTCATTAAACGTCCAATGAAAAAGACAGTACTTCTCCTCATTGCGACCCTACCCGTCAGTCAAGATCTTCCTGGCCCGGATTGTCCACGCCCACTGCTATTTGATTATATAAGTACATAGAATGTTGTCTATAGTCGTTCTGGACCTGTCGTCGAAGCCTCTGATAGGTTTCTTCTCTGGAACTGTCCAGCTCCACGTCGATTCGAAAGATGAACCTGGGCCCATTCCATTCACAAAAGGGTCTTCCCCTAACACCAATTGCAGGATATGAATTGGAAGTGACGCTGATGTCGTACCCGTTGATGGAGCTCTTGCACATTGTGAATTTGCACTGTTACATCCGGTTACTGTATCTACCAGGCTGTTTGTCGATCGTTCAGAAGTCCGTCCACATTTACCACCCCTATACCGGGTTCCGGGAATTCATACTAAAAGCCTGCAGCTGCAGCGCAGCTGCTTCTGCTCCAAAGTAACGAGTTTGACGGTTCTACTTATCACCCTTCCATAACCTCATGACAGGTCCCCAACCCCCATGGAGAGCAGCTTCGGAATCATAAACACCACTTGGTTACAGCTATCCGTAGTTAGGGGTCTTGGATCGCTATTGGCCCTTTTATACGTGTGTTTGATAGAAGGAGTGCCTATTATTTGGACCCAGCGGGTGTCAATGACCTAAACATCTTCTTTACTGAGAGCACCTTCTTCATTCATGACTACTCATTTGAGATATGACTATGGTTTGAGCCAAGGGGGCATTAGACTAGACTACCAGGAATTATGTATGTTCTTCCTTCCACTTGGTGTTGTAGGCATGGATTCTCTGATACTCTTGTCAACTCGTTGAGTTTGATCCCTCAGTCACGGTATTGTATCAATAAGGGGGGAGACTTCGTGTGTGCATGTTTGTCTCGTTCCTCACTGAACACATAGCACGATCCATTATATGGAACATGTAACATATCGAGTATGACTGAGCATGATGGTCACCCGAATCCTGAGACGTGGGTCTTCGTAGCGGCTCCAGGAAGTGATGACCAGTCTACTCTTCAAACTATACATTCTCTCGAACTAGTACCAATTTCATACTTACATTTCTTGAAGCGAGTAGATTGCTGGATCACTGCATGATACCGGTCCACCAGACAATGTGATATATATAGACAGGGCATCGATATGTTTTCCACCCACTCACCCGCCCGCCGTGATTGTGAATGGTCCTGCGCGTCCAAATAGTTGTCCAGTCGGCTTCTTCTGTTGATAAAAAAGTCTCTCTGTGTGTGAACCATCGTATCCAAGTTCTGCAAAGTGCTTGATATGATATGACGCAAGAAGGCGTTCAATACTCCATGTACGGCCGCTCATCCTATAAAGAAGCAGGTATGGTATTCGTAGACCATCTATGACCTGTAAGGGTTGGTCACCGCACAATGATGTTTCTGAACATGGTAATTGTCTGTCTGGTCTTTTACGGACAATCTTGACAATCTCACCATTTTTGAGATATTTCGACTTATGCAAGGAAGGGTGTGGCTGACATAGGCGTTGTCATTTGCATTTGCCTACTGGGTGATGAGTATCACGATACCATAACCACATTCTTCTCGGCAGGCAATATTAGACTCTACCGTATTCTGTTGTTTTTCTGCCAGGCTACGTCATATGTCCAAAAGAGCAAGTGTTCATAACAGCAATGAGGACGATGCCAGTGTGATTCTTCTGTGAGAAATGATCGCCCGATTGCTCACTTTCTATAAGCCACAGACCTGACGGGTTGGACCTGTCTAGGGGGGTTGCCTGCTTGACTCCAAGCATGCGCCTCGTGGCTCAAAGGGGGGAAACGTTACCCGGTGATACGCCAAGCATAACAGTAAGCCGACGGCGTTCGCGGCTAGCAGCATCTGTAGGCTTGTGACTGGAACATACATCATAGACTCGCTGTCTCCTCTGTCTCAAGATTTCGACCATAATAGCCATGGATAATGTATAAGGAGTGTTGCATCTGCTGCCGAAGAACTGGCTGTATGATACTCTGGAGAAAGCAGATTCGTCGTAGTCGTATGTCTCAGCTCGCTCGAGGGAAAGTGACAAAGCTAAACGGCGTTTTCGGGATTCGGTACACGGTCTGTCTGTTTGACGGGCGATCAGATAAGGTTGGAGACAAGTTCACGTTGTCTTTGAATGACAGGGGGCGCTGCAGGGCCACGCGCCACGGCGAACGTCGCGCATGTAGGAATTGGGGATGGAATGCAGCTGAGTTGCTTGGTTGCTTGGTTGCACAGGCAGTACAGGCAGTACAGGGCCTTCCCCGCAGTCTTGGACAGAAGATTAGACCTGAACAGGCATGACTATGGCCTCGGTGTTCAGCCCCAAGTCAGAATGCCTCGGTCCAGGACAAATGACATAGCTGCTCCTGCAAACGTGGGCATATGACGGGGACTAACTCATGATATTGAGCTTTGCGGGATAAGTACTTCAGGTAGGTACTACAGAAGTGATAGAGTGCAAAAACATGAACAATACTGAAGTAGTTGAACATCTATGGCAAATCCAAATGCTTCAATTGATTCTCATACCAATCTTGATCGCCAACTCAATCCAATCCGCTTATCCAGGGACATTAGGAGGACCCTGAATCTTCAAGGTTTCCGTCGCCAACAAGCTAGAAGCCACAGGCGGCAATCCACTTACCAACTTACTACGCGCCGCACAGCACATGCAACTGACCTAAGAATAGTGCCAGGCCAACGCAGCGGATTGCGTACCTGGTAGGGAGCCCCACCACTACTTAAATATACACCTCAACACCTCCTCGGGTAACAAACAACATACGACGGTGCTGCTGCTACTACTACTACAACTACTATCACTCAGCCATTTTCTTTGATATCCACGAGCATTGCATTGCATTCTCGCCGTTCCTTGCCAACACCCTAGATACACCCGCGCGAACACACTTATAACCTTACACGCACACGCAAAGATGGCAGCCCCAGCAAGCAAGACGATCGGTGACCTCAACGGGACCTGGGTTATGGTACGTGATAAATTCCCGGCCATGTGGTAGGTAGCCACCTACATCGGAGAGCTTTGAGCGGGTCAGCCGCTTTGGCTACGTATCACCAACACCACCGGCCACCACCGGCCACCACCAACACTTACCCCTCCAACCCCACGAATGGCTAATCAAGCACATGTGCCCACCTTGTGCTGATATACACAAACGTAAACTGACACGCGGGCGGTAGAACAAGAACCTGTCGGACAGCACCGAGCCCGGCCTGGCCCTGCAGGGCGTCAGCTTCCTGACGCGCAAGGCCATCGGCTTCGCGACGGTGACGCTGACGGTCAGTCAGTTCACGGGCCCGCACACGCCGCCCTCGACGACCGAGGGCGAGTGCGTGCGCATCGAGATCGCGCAGACGGCGACGGGCGGCATCAAGGGCACGACGGAGAACCGCTGCGCCGACGGCGAGAGTCGCACCCACAGCGACTGGCTCTTCGGCACCGTCGACTCCAAGTCCTACTTCACCGCCGGCGACGTCAAGCAGGCCGTCGCCCAGCACGGCATCGACGGCGCCAGCGCCGACTACCTGGCCGCCAACTGGCTCGAGGACGAGACCGAGAAGACGGGCCCTGACGGCGCCGCTCACCTCATCAGCGTCGCCGACAACCAGAAGGACGGCTGGATTGCCGTCCAGGTCTGGGGGTTCCAGACCATCGGCGGTGAGCGCCGGTACGCCCGCAACATTGTGCTGAAGAAGAGCGACAACAAGGTCGAGATGCGCCTGGTGTACGACTACGTTGTCTAAGTGGGATCCTTAGCTGCAATAATAGAAGGGGCCTACTACCCTAATATACCTACTGTACTCGAACACGCAATTATGACATACACAGAGATACTGTTCAGCGTAGCCTGGCACCTCCCTGCGATTTGGTCGCCCACACTATGGTACTACCCACATGTGTGATGTTGATGTTGCCGTCTTTGTTGGGTTGTCCACAAGTTGTGTACCCTTAAATGTTCTTGAACTTTAGGTATGCGTTTACGAGGGTTCGCCCTCTCCATTCTACGAACTATCGGCGTCATCTTGAAGTAATAGCTATTAGATTTCATTATCTTGGAGTACCTATTACCATTCCCGACTCGTTGAAGAGTCCCACGCCTTCTTCTCCTGCACTGGAACAACGCCTGTGTATCGAAGAGTATGGGCTACCAAAATGAACAACATAACGCCGAACAGTACATGCTTCTTGACCAGTCTAAGCACCCCCGATCCATGCTGACCCATCATAAGACCTAGCTGGCCTGCGTGAAGTGGGCCTGCACCAACGGCCGTCTATTGTTGAATGCAGCCTCCTGCGCCCGTTTTCGGGTTCTCCCGAGTCGTCGTGACTTGTGCTTCTGCAAGCCTCTTGGTTGCCACTCAGGAGATAGATATCCACATGCGAATTGCGCCAGGAAAGGAGAATGTTGTCCGTCACCGTCTAACGAACAAGAGGCGTATTGTTTCCCTAGCCATAGATTCGAAGTCTTCTCCCTTATGTGTCTCTTTTCGGACGAGCAGTTTACGCGGGCCTCCTCTTGACGAACTCCTCGAGGTCGGCGCGGGTGGCGACGCCGAGTACGAAGCGGCGGCCCTCGTCGGTGACGACGGCGAACTCCTGCTTGACGCCGTAGGGGTCGTTGGCGCCCTCGAAGAAGGCCTCGAGCTCCTCGAGCGGGGTGGCCATGGTGATGACCTTGTACTTACGGCCCTTGCGCTGGAAGCGCGACATGGCCTGGCCGATGGCGTCCTCGGGCTTGACGGTGCCGGCGTCGAGTTGCGACTGCAGCGACGGGATGGACACGTAGCCCAGCAGCGCCCGCGTGGCGCCATCCACCACCGTGAGGTGCGTGTAGTCGCGCTCAAAGGCCGAGAGCATGGCGAGCGAGATGGGGTCAGTGGGGTTCAGGGACAGGGCGGCCGGGGGCTCGAGGTCTTGCACGGTGGCCTGCGAGGGGAGATTGGGATCATGATTATCAGCACAGCAAGTTCCGGAGCCGCAGTACAGAAGAGGGGTTGAAAGGAAAGGGCTGGAGGCGAAGAGGAAGAAAAGGAGAAGAGAGACCCGAGTTGCTGGAGACAGGAGAGAACTTACACCGCGGTATCGCGACGACCACTTGGATACAAAGGCCGGCTTGAGAGGCGAGGGCCCGATATGCGGACCTTTGACGGAAACGGATGCTGCAGACATGGCGACGGTGGTATCGCGGGTTCTTTGGTAATGACTCTGCAGGAGAGGCAGGTGATGGTGCAGCTAAAATGTCCGACAGATATCGATATTCTTTCTGTTGCTGGACCAAATATCCAATGCTTAAGATCGGCAAAGATGAGTAGGCACACCGTTGTCGCAGGCGGGCTTGCTTTTCTCACAGGGCTGATAGTGGGATGACGCTGGCACTATTTCTCAAGGTGGGCTAGGCTGGGCTGGTGGGGGCGCAAGGGCGTCAAGCAGCGGCTACGGGCAGGCGGGACTACAGCACGGTCGGAGGGTGGGTCCTTCCCGACAATACTACTAACCACTGTTGAACTCCATCCATATACAAGTCGAAGATATATTGATGACATAGGTGTAAGGTGTAAGGTGTAAGGTGTAGGCGTGGGAAAGGTCTCATGCTCGGGCAATTGGCCATGGTCATTTGCTGTTCTTATGGACCTGTTTGCTTATCCTGCGAAATACCAGCGCAGGCCATTACATCAGTAAGTAGGTAAGCATGGAATGGCACAGCAAGTGCGAGTTACATTACATGCAGGAGCTTCCATGGACGTATCAAGTTAAACTCCGTACCATCCATCCATAGCGACCACCATCAAGCTCCCACCTCCTCCCACCTCCTCCCACCTCTTCCCGCCTAGGATTCATCTGGCGAGGGCCTACTACGTACTGGTCAGAAACGGCCAATGGGAAGGGATCAGTCGGGTAATCACGTCGCAGATGGCACTTAAATAACTCCCTATCATCATAATCACCTAATCCAGCTGCATTTCCTTTCTCTTTCGTTTTCGTGATTGATACCATCCTCCTTCCCACCTGCAAACAACGCCACCAAACCACCTGAACAGGGAGAGAATATAGAATCATTCCTTCGCCGACCTTGGGTACTCACTCCAACTCTAGCCATAGAGCCATCGACGTATGTTCCTCCCTTCCCCGCCCTTGCCGGACCGACCCTGGACTATAGTATAGACACGCTCAATATGATTGCTGCATTGTTTCCAGCAAACCTCTCAAGTTGTTTATACATGGCAAATTCCGCACTATAGGCTGCTAATCTGGAACTCCGACTCAGTAGCAGCAGATACGGCACGCTGTTCAGATTAATGACACCCCGGTTTTGATCATGTCTGGACTGTTTCCTAGTCACAGCATTCTGCAGCAGAGCTTCGGCTCTCCCGCGCCTTCACGCCTTACCCCGCGCCGCTCCCAAGCCACACCGTACCAGGCCCGCCCCGAGCTATACGGTGCCTTCTCCGTCGTCGACGACGCCAAGGACAAGGCCAAGAAGCTGAGCGCCGATGCTCAGGCCGAGTTCGACAAGGCCAGCGCCGCCACCAAGGCCAAGACGGGACAGCTCGAGCTCTACTCGTCGGGCTACTATGCAGCCTGCACCTTTGGCGGGCTGATGGCTTGCGTGAGTGTGACCAAGCTACCAACACGGGAGCCAGATATCATCTCCGGCTGAGCCGCGGACTAACACCGTTATTTGCTTCGCTAGGGCCTCACACACACTGCCGTGACCCCTTTGGATCTCGTCAAGTGTCGCCGCCAGGTCGACTCGAAATTGTACAAGGGCAACTTCCAAGCCTGGGGAATGATCTTCCGTCAGGAAGGCCTGCGAGGAATCTTCACAGGATGGGGCCCAACATTCTTAGGTTACTCGGCCCAGGGTGCATTCAAGTATGGGTGGTAAGTAATACTGCACGAAAATCATGCAACCCCTTTTAAGTACGCCGATGGGTGGCCTAACATGATGCCAAAGGTATGAGTACTTCAAGAAGACATACGCCGACATTGCCGGCCCGGAGAACGCCTACAAATATAAGACGGGGCTGTACCTGGCAGCTTCCGCTTCCGCCGAGTTTCTGGCTGATATCGCCCTTTGCCCCTTTGAAGCCGTCAAGGTCCGCATGCAGACCACGATTCCCCCACCCTACAAGGGAACCTTTGACGGCTTCTCCAAGATCACTGCGGCCGAGGGCTTCGGTGGACTCTACAAGGGGCTCTACCCTCTTTGGGGTCGACAGATCCCCTACACGATGATGGTTTGTCCTACCCACCCCATACACTCTGAAAATGACGAGCAGCAACTCTGTTTCTTGAAGTGATCATTACGGGGCGCTAACGGGAATCCACCAGAAATTCGCCTCGTTCGAGACCATTGTTGAAATGATGTACGCTCGTCTCCCTGGCCAGAAGAGCGACTACAGCAAGGCCGCCCAGACCGGTGTCTCCTTCGCCAGTGGTTACCTCGCCGGTATCCTCTGCGCCATTGTCTCCCACCCGGCCGACGTTCTAGTCAGCAAGCTCAATGCGAACCGCGCGTCCGGTGAAGGGTTCGGCGCCGCCGTGGCACGCAACTACCGCGACATCGGCTTCATGGGTCTGTGGAACGGCTTACCCGTACGAATCGTCATGATCGGTACCTTGACCGGTCTGCAGTGGATGATTTATGTAAGTTATTCAGACTTGGCATTCTCTGGCCACGTATATTTTTGCTTGGCCGATTTTGACTGACTATTTTCCCTCCAGGACTACTTCAAGATTTTCATGGGTTTCCCCAGCACTGGCGGCGGCGCCCCTGCCGCCGAAGAGAAGAAGTAAGTCGCGATGTTTCCAGCATTCACAGATTTGGGGGAGGCGTATAGATATACTACAATGCTAGTGTCAGCTTATGACACTGTTCAAATATCGGGGGTGGAAATAAGGAGATGGCTGTGATTGCCCACCCGATGGCGGGCTCATGCCGGGTGTAACATGCGACCCGGGACTCGGAGTTGTTCATTTGTAGTCTTTCGTGTATACTTAAATGGTGACCTACTCAATTTTCTTTTGGCCAGTAAACATATTGCTTATGAGTGATACAGGGTAACAGGCAAGAGCTAAAGTTGGTCCAAATATGTTGAAGAATACTCCTAGCTTAGGGCATATGTTCGATGTGCAGTCGATCCCAATGAAAGACATCGTGCTACGTGAACCCAATATCCCATAATTGATCCTGCAATTTAAGTAATACTGGAAACGGCCATTCCGTTTGATTCCAAGACTGCTTCTAGTCTTCTGGCCTTCCCGGAATGAACCATCACCATCGGTCACCAGTCCGTAACATCATCGTCGCCACCGGTGCCGGTACCCGTATCTCCCGTGGGCTGCGAAGACAGCAATGGTAAGTATGAAGAAAGTGGTCGTTGAAATGCGACACGTCGGGCCTCTGTAGAATGGAAAGAGCGATATTCGCTCACCTCAAGGAGTATGACTTCGATATCCTCGTGCGGCTTGCCTCCACAGGGCGAATTCCCGCCGCCCTGGATGAGGAGTTCAGAACCGGAAACGGTCTCGATTTCGGGCATGGCTCTTGGTATGGTTTCTTGTCTGTTTTTCTTTTGGCTTTCTTTTGTCTGTTTTGAATGGTTATACAGGGCAAATGCTCAATAGATGATTGTTGATCTGATCATGAGAATGTACATGTATATACCATGAGATATATTTCGTCGGGGTTCGGAATGTCACGGTATGGGAATATTGTCTTCCCGACAAAAGGTCTAGATCTGCATCCAATCCACGTAGTACCGTACGTTCCGATGTGTTGTTCCCCCCTCATCCTCAAACCATCTCCCAATCGTACGTCATGGCCTTGGCATCTAGCGGTATCTACTAGTATCTTTCTGCCCAAAGAACCGCGCGGTATCTTCCTTCTATTGTGCGTCATGGTGATGATGGTAACGAGGGAACCGGCGTGGTGGAGATGGATGGGGATGGATGGGGGGTCGCAACGGCAAAATAGAGTTCGCCCGAGCATTGGTAGCGAGTAGATTGTAGACACCCTCCCGGCGGATGCGTTCGAGGTTCGTGTGATGCTTCCCACCCCCAGCCCTTAGCAACAGCGCGATATTGACCATGGATGCAGACATATTTAACAAGTGCCCAAGGCGGCACCTTCAAATTCAAATGGCGGAGTAAAAGCTCCCTCTCACTTCGCTTGCCCGGGTGTCCTTCCGTTCATTCCGTCTTTCTTCAGGAATTGATAGAATGATATCTGCATGACCACTCACTCACATCCGGAGATGCCATGGGAGTATGCGCTCTATCCACTTCATACCACACGGTTTCCCGGCTCCATGAAATGATCAGCTTCGCAAATAACCTCGACGCCCTCCGACCGGAAGCTCCGCGGCACGCACAACGATAACTTCAGGTCCACGGCCGCCGCCCGCGCCAGGTCCCGGAGCCTGTCCCCGCCGGGCTGCTTCCACGTCGCGAGGGGCCAGTGTCGGTCGCGGTCGACATCAACGGCCGTGCCGAGCAAGCTCATGTGGAGCGCTAGGAGTGCGGGACAGCGCGCGGCAATACTTGGCCCAGCAAGACCGTGGAGACCGGACGGCCAATACCCGAAGCCCAACTCCGTGAGCCCGATGGTGGGCACTCGCTCGCCACCACCATCATTGTTATTGCCGCCATCACTGTCTTGATCCTCAGCGGCTGTTACACACAATGTGAGCTTTCATAATGCCGGCAGCTCGCAGCTCGCACAGTCTGGCGAGACTGGCCATGGGGCCCGGGCGTTGTCCTCGGCACGGTTGAGGTCGAAGCGCAATTCGCGGGGTGCCGCGAACCCCCCGGGACTGCCACTCATACAGCGCAGACAGAGGGGTGTTTCCCCCGCTGCCGGGTCGCCTGGCAGCAGCGATGGTAGGTGTCGCAGCCTGCAGTCGACGGAGACCATGGAGTGGAAACGCGCGGGATGCGCGAGGAAATCGTCGCACTGCGGAGCCTCGTCAAGGTTGTGGAACCAGCGGAGCTCGGCAGAGCGGATGCGATGGACCAGCTGGGGGCTGGTACGGCAGCTGCGATTCAGCATCACCAGGCGCTGCTCTTGTCCTTGGTGTACTCGCCCAACGCGGTTGATGCTGATTTTCTCGTAGAGGAGGGCGGGTGGCCGACCCGGCGACTCGCCGCCCGCCGCCCAGCGCGAGGGCGCAGAGGACCGGGTGGCCGTGGCCGCCATGCTCCTGCTTTTCTGTCGCGTCATTGTCGACGTGCGAGTGTTCATCTCCCGCAGCAGTTCTGGCGACAGGCTCGTCAGCTGCCGGTGCTGCTGCTGTTGCTGCTGCATTTCGCCGAGACGAGCGCTGATCTACAGTCCACCCGGCTAGCGAGGGCCGAGGATGCGAGGAAAGTGGGAGGAGAGAGCAGGCACATCATTGCAACCCCACGAAGGCAAAAAGTGAAGCGCCGGCCGAATCGACGAACAGCGGTGAGAACTAGGGGGCCTACTAACGGTCAGGGCTAACGAAACTAGGTGGGCGGGGTTCCCTGTAAGCGCCTATATACATACAAGTCCGATCGGGATAGCAGGTAAAATGCCCTCCACGACAGCACTACAACAATCCAAGCGAAACGCCACTAGATAGATTTGCTTCCCAATCTAGGAATGCATCATTGGAGATGTGGTTTTTGAGTACGTAGTAGCGCTAAAGCATGCGGGATAGTGGCAACTGCGGGCCTTTTTGATGCGAGGAGGGATCAGGCAGGCTCGGCTCTCGCAGCAAATGTTTGCTGCTGCTGCTGCTGCTGCTGCACACGAACTGACGGACGGTCATCTCATCTCAACAAGGTGCTCCCCGCGACGAAATAGAGAGGCCTCAGGAGCGATAGCATGTTCGGCTTTTGTTCATTACTGGCGAAACGGAAAATTCAGTGATATCCTATTCGTACACAGCCGTAGCCTCATGTTTTGGGAGGACGTTCTTGAACGCCTGAAGCGATATGCCCTCGTTGTTGCAGCCCGTGTCCTTGCAAATTTTGTAACATCAAACCATTTCCAATCGATTGTATCCCTTTAGTACTTGTTGTTTATGGTCCATCGTAGTCATGCACGCATGTGTCGATATGGAATTTTTGTAGCTGTCCATGTGTCTCACCACCCGCATTCTTCACGGCCACCATTTCATCTTCTTGTAGCTTTCGATGACTTCTTCAAGAAGTTCCTTGGTGATTTGTGGCTTTTGGTATTCGAACCCAACCACCTTCTCCAAGCGTGATCCATCCATGCTCAAATCCGTGTCCTTGAGGAGCTCCTTCTCCATAAACGGCGTCAGCGGGCCAGGTCTTGTGATGCCGGCTTCCGCCAAAAGGTCGGCCCAGGGACCCAAGAGCTCGTCGTTGATGTCGTCGACGACGCTGTCCATGTTCATCCTGGCGAAGGTGCTGATGAATTGGCCTTGGAAGCCCGTCTCAATCTGGAACATATCCCCGATGAGGTTGGCAACGGTGCCTTGTGTCGTTGTGCCCTTATCTACCACATTGAACGTCGGAGTCGTGCCCATCTCTTTCTCGTCCCAGTTTGCCTTGCCGGCGTCGTACCACTTAGCCACGTCCCACAAGGCACGTGTCACATCATCGATATGTGCCGTGTTTGTTCGCAAGTCCTTGGTCCAGAGCCACTTCATCTCCTCGTTGAGGTGCTTGTAAACGCGGGCCATGCAGAGCGCCGTGGCTACCCACTGCGATGCATACGGACCGTAAACATGAGCAAGGCGGACAACTACTAGATTCAGTCTTGTCGCGCGTAATGTTAGCACCGCCAAGCATATGTCATGGGACGCACGGATTGGACGTACCCTTCAATCTTGGCCAGCTCTTCTTCGGCTTGCAGCTTGAACACGGCAATCTTACTCCAAGGCTTCGTCTTATCCCCTTCCTTGCTAGGCGACGAGTCAGGCTTGTACACCATGCCCGTGCTCAGTTCGACGAAGCACTTGCACTTGCGTTTCGCCGCTTCCCGTCCCACAGCTAGAGACAGCTCTTTCGAGCGGAGCCGGTAAACCTCGTCTTCCTGTGAATACCTCGTCTCGCCTCCGCAGTTGAAGACATAATCCCATTCTTTGCCATCGGCTCGGTCGAATATCCGCGACAAGGCTTCTGCGAGAAGGGAGGGCAGGATTAGCAGACGCGTACGGAAAAGCCCCGCGGGCCGACGTGGCTTGGGGGGAGGCGAAGGGACGAGTACTCACGTTCCCTAGTTGCATCTGCCTGGATGAACTTGTCGTTGGAGCAGGCTTGATCGAACTCGGGTGCTAGCCAGGCCAGCTGGGGGAGGACCTTGTCGACCAGCCGAACCTCGGATGCGAGGTCATTCTTGTGGATATGAAGGGCCAAGAAGCGTCCGATGTAGCCCAAGCCACCAATGATGAGCACCGAAGGCTTCTCGGCAGCCATCCTGGGAGAGGAAGCGTTCAGACGAGTCTGCGACGTTCGGGTGCGAGGGTCTGAGTCTTTGGGATTCTTGAGGAGGGGGGGGCGGACGCGGGGTGTGTCGAACAACCTACGCTCCAAGCTGCTGGTGAGAAGAGGAGGGGAAGTGTGAAGGGGAAGAGGCCGTGAAATTCGAAGCTCCACTTGATGGGCAGGATGAGACGTGCCTGTCTGAGGGGAGGGCACTTGAGGGGATGCGTATTATTAGGTTAACAAGAAGAGGCAAGAAAGACCGTTGATATCTATGGATGGCTAAGGAAAGAGAGGATCCGATTTCTGTATCGCTTCCTAAACCCAGCACACACAAGCAGACAAGGGCAAATATTGACAGAGATACGATGGGGTCCGGAGTGGACATGAAGCCAGAGAGGAGAGAGCTAAGATGTGCTCATTTCACTTTGCTGGGGAGGGTCCAGTCAGTTTTCAAGTCCAAGCGGGAGGGAGAGCCCCAGCCCTATATAAAAAGACAGGCCGGAGCTAATGGAGGGATCCCTGAAGGCTGGCCTGGGTATGGATGGAGCTGGACACCTGGGCCTGCGACTAGGCCTGGTAGAAGAACTGAGAAACTGGCAGGCAAAAAGACGGAAAGAAGACCGGGCAAGGCAAGACTGGGACCGGGACCGGGACTGGGACTGGGACTCGATGAAGGGTTGACGGTTTGGTTGAGAGTGTCAGTGTCAAGCAAGATTGGCAAGTACCACCCCCCGGTCCCAAGACAGTATGGGAATTTGTGCGATGTGACGCAGGGGGGGAGAGGGGGAGAGAGGGGGGAACGAGAGGACAAAATAAAAATAAAAATAAAAGGCCTACGGCTCGGTAACTCTAGTTGTACCTTCAATTAGGTATGTAGTAAGTAGTGTGCTCAAATCGGAGCGACGGGGGGTTGTTCAATGTCAATGTCAATGTCATGAGAAATTGGGAAGGCTTGTTGTGGCAGCCGTGATTATACGAACTTGTAGAACCCAATCTACCACTCGCCTACTTACCGTGTCTATTGCCCGTCAATCAATCAATCAATCAATCAATCAATCAATCAATGCAGGCGAGGGCTGGAGGGGAATGGGACATAAAGCCGCAGTACATGAGGGATGGAGGAGCGACCAATTCCACTGCAATTGGTGAACAGGTTAGTCGAGCTAGGAGGTAACAACAAGGAATAGCTCGCTAACTTATTGGGCACGTTCACTTGGTAGGTGGGAAGAACGGGCGGGCTGAATGAGGCGGCGTTGAACGGGGACTTGGACTGGCTCGACTGGGTGCAGGCAGGCAGGTGTGCAGTGGTGCAGTGCAGGCGTGTACACTAACCAGGTAGGTAGGTAGGTACCTGCTAAACCACCATGGATGGATGGGTGGATGAGTACGTACAAACATGTTGCTTGCCAGCTAACGATCTTTTTTTCTTTCTTTTTCTTCTTCTCCTTTCCCTTTCGATGTTCCTTTTACCTTCCTCCTTCTTCTTCCTCTCATTTCTATCTACCTATGGAGGTACATCTTGACGTCTACCTACTGGATAGAGCTCACTTTTGCTAGGTAGGTACACTAGGTCAATCCATATTGTTGATGAGGTAGGGGATATATCCGGTATGCAGCGACTAGACGGGGACTCGATCAATTGCCTGAATTTGATGGACAACAATGTGGAGTCGATAGCGGGCTGGTCTTTTTTTTTTACATGAGATCCCTGCATAACCACTGAAGTAATGGAAGTGCCTCCATGCAAGTCGTAGGCTCATCATCATGTTCGAGGAGGACCCTCAAGTATACCTGGGCATCACCAGTGCTGGCTGTTGCATTTGATATCCATATCCATGATGATGGTTGAAGGGCAGGTAGGTATAATTGTATCTAGCCTAACGATGTACCGTGTTAGGACTGACCCCATCTTGCTCCCAGTCGACGATTTATATAATATTTGGAACAATAGAAATAATAATAGGATGGAATGTCTGAAACCCGACGTGCTCTTCGTTTCCTATTCCCTTTATTGTCTTAACGCCGGATATAAAGGACGAACGAGACGCAATCCTATTATGTCCCACATGCAATTACCTGATATGATCTTCTGCCTAGCAGGACTGAAACTCGGAAAGCATTGAAACATTGGAGGGACGGCTTCCAAGCGAAAGAACAATGCTATTCTTATTATTATTCACCCTGTTCAATGTTGCTGGTCACAGAGGATGCAAGACGGACAAAAGGGGGACGCCGAAGCTACATCAACTATCAACTGACCTTCAAACTTATTGATACTCAAGGCTACGTGTTGTATCTGGTATCCCCCCCATCTCAATGCAATACATCTATCTGTTTGATATACCAATGCTCAATAACCCGACCTTCTGGGCGGTTTCCAGCCAGCCTCGCACGTTGCACCTGCATTCGCTAACCCATGTTGGTGGGCGGGAAGGGGGGGCACTGTGTCTGGTTGCTTGACGATCAGGTTTGGAGTCAACAGGCGGGTTGAAAGTACACCAGACCAAACGTGATGACCGGAGTTTTTATGATTTATTCACCTGCATACCTAGCAGCAGAAGAGTAAGTAGTAGGTAAGTAGGCTTCTAAGTACATACTTGGATGGTGCAAAACACAAAACACTGATGCGTGCTGTTGATAGGGTCCAAAAGGAATGAATGCCCTTGCTTGGGCAATTTCACCATTGGCTTGTTCGTCACCTACTTGCCTACTTCAAGATATTGCCTTGCATCGAAATCCGTTCCCAAACGTGGCACACACATACAAATCCACGCACCACAGTGACCACACCACATCACAACCATGACCATGTTTGAGTTGAGTTATGGCCGCCTGGCAATCCATCCCCTCTCACCGACTTTGCGAAGCTGGTGGTTCGCATCCAGCGTCCACACATTCACTCTCCTTAAAAGGTTTGTCCTATTGGCCTCGTCAGCCAATCAAGCCCGGTGACGCAGCACCAACAGAGATAGCCATCGATTTGATATATCGTCCCTCCCCTTCCCTACCCCCCTCATGCACCAGTTACCAGTCTGTATGACCAACCACCAACCACATTGGCTTGGTGGAGGATACTACCATCCGATCACCTGCTCTCCCGCGATGAGGCACTTCACGGACAAACATCTGCAGCCAGAACGCAAACAGGAGCCTGGCTCCATCGGGCCAGGCCAGCATGTAGGGCGCCGTGCATGGCATGGCCCCTCGGAATATGTGCTCACTCGCTCTTTGCTAATTTGACCCGGGTGCCTTTCGTCCACCTTCACCATCATTACCACCACCATGCACGTCCACCACCAAGTCAAACTGTATGTCGTGCAATGTCGCGCAGTGTCGCAGATATCGCCCCAGAATGATGTCTGACTTGCTGCGGCGCAAGCCTGATGCGTCCACTGCCATATATCATCGGGGAAATTTTGGGGTCTGCAGCAACACGTCAACGGAAGCTTGCAACCACGCGCAGGATCCAGGGGCAGCTGTTGGGCAAGTGCAGTTGTAACTTGTAAGTGCTGCTGCATCATGGATGGTGGTTGGCACCGCAAGTGTAATGCACGCCTGCTGCAGCATGGCAGCTCGACCCCAATCATGGCTGTCGGAGGCACGCAAGGGGCGCCCGATGCTGGTGCTGGGCCGCGCTGCTGGTTGGCTTGCTTGGCCTGCGAAACCACCTTACTGCATCCTGGGCTAGTGGGCACCACCCGTTTAGCTGGTGATCCCGCTGGAGGCCGCACTCCCGTTCAGGGGACTTCCTTTCACGGGATCTCTTTAGGGGCTTGGTAGCTTCAGAAACAAAATCCTTCTAGAAGGGTTCCCTGCATTGCACACCATTCATTCCGCACCGCCCGTTCCACGTTGGCCCTTGCCGTGGAGTATTGTGTGTGTGTGTGTGTGTGTGTGTCTCGGCCTTCTTTTATTTTTCCCCTCGAAAAACTGTTTGCTGCCATCTCGTCAAGCAGCGAAACGGCCCTTTCCTGCCAACTTTCGGTCTGCATCACCGCATAAGCAAATCCACGAGGCATCTGCAGTGATTCGTTTCTTTTTCGTTTGATGCGACATTATTTCGAGAAACGCTTTTCGCAGTCATAAACCATTCCGCAGCTGAAAAGATGCCAACCCCCCAAACTACCTACTCTGTACATCCAGAACAATTGCCTAGTTCCCTCACTGCACCGGCCCCTTCCCCGCTACATGGGGCCTACCGACGATTTGCACGCATTGATACATACATGTTCGTTTCTTTTTCGACCTGGAAGTAATTTAGAGGTACTTTCGCGACTCACCTGAAGTGTGCCATTACACGAGCACTACCCAGCCTCGTGGGTCGCCATCTGCAGGCTGTAGGCATGCATGGTATTGAACATGCAGAGCGGTATGCTGATCTCGAATCAACTAAGGGTTTTCCACCTTGATCAGCAGATGTGCCATATATTCCGGACGCAGTGCCTGTAGACCATCTGGGACGAATGTTGAAAAGTGTTGCTGGTCTGATTATGTTGCAATACGGCACTTTGACACTAACACCAGTATGAGGGTGATACCGTTCCTTCCAGAAATCTGCTTTTCCGAGGAGATGCATCCCGACTGACATTCACCAGAGCCTCTGCCGTTGCCCCTTATGATGATTGCCATCAGGCATGTACTAATATAAAGGGGGCGTTGATCGAAATAATACGGTGATAGAGTTTGTATCCCACAGGCACACCGTTGGCAAGCAACGCAAACCTATTTCAGCCGGCGAACGTGTGTCGAAGATTCGAAACTTAAGCGATATGCATGTCATTCCATCCATGACACTGGCCATGCGGGAGGAAATTACGACATCGAGACACGACACCGCAAGCAATCGCTTGTCCTTTGAGCTTGCCGGTCAAAACCCTCAACGACATGCTAGACCTTGCACCAAGAGCTCGATTAGTGCATCGCGACGATCCTTTTCTGTTATCTCTATTCTACCATACAATTAGAAACTTTGGATACCGACGTAGTCGCGACTTCTGTCGTCCAAAAATAGCAGCCAATTGTTGACCACCGGATTTCAATGGTAATCATAGGATAATGTAACTTGCAGGCAGATTTTCAACAACTCATTCATGGCCACACACCACGCCCCGGAGCGGAGCCGGTCGATTCTCGGGTCACAACTGACCCGAATGGCCACTCGACCAGATCCTTCCAATAGCCATCAGGGCATACATATACAGCTGGCGAGCTGTCTCCATTCCCTTGCAGTGACAACAAGTATGCTGTATGCAGTATGCAGGCCAAGTCTGGGTTGACCTGCCCAAGCGGGCCAGTCGTAAAATTAGGTAGGTGGTACCTGGGTTAAAACACAGCGGGATATTCCAAGCACTTCCAACGCGTGCAGAAAGGAGTCCCTACACGAGACTAGAAGTAGGTATGGATTTGGCACCTCGTGGGTTACACCTCGGCTGTGTAACTAGCAGAATACTAAATGTACTCATCTCGTGATGGCACTGATGTCCCATTTACCCATTGCTTATCCACTGATACTGCTTACTCTGATTTTTTGCGAATTGCTACACCGAAACGGGCCTTATCTCTCTGGCAGCGGCAAATAGGGGCATAGCTTTTTTTGACGACAATGGTGTAGCAAGTGCTGAAAACGCCCTGTTTGGCTTTCTGGCGTCGATCAACCGGTCAGCTCAACGCTACGTTCCTTGTGGTAACCGTATGCAGGCGATCCTTGTGCATCATGAAGGAATTAGAAACATGATTTGATTGTACCCAATGTGACTCAGATGTCGTCTGAATAATGAAGCATCACTCCCTACCTCTTCCCCTTGCTCTCCTTGGGGCAGCCTCTCCATCTCGCTACTACCTGATTACTTACAGTGACCCGGAGACCAATGGCTGACTTTACCCGTGTGAGAAGCTCAGCCAGCCACTGTAGAGTAGAGAAACCCGGCAAATCAAGAACTGAATGAATCTGCCGTCTCTTTCACCGAGTTCTCTTTGCATCGGAGACCTAGGCGCGGAAACATCTGGCGTACGCTGGCTCAGCGACCCAGATAGGAGACTGCCATGGCGAGTCCGTCCTTACCCAGAAACATGGCAGAGACACGCGTACACACCCACATACGTATGCCCGCTCAGTCACCCTGGTTCTAAGGGGCGAAAATATACGCTCGATTCCTCCCTCGTTAGAACTTGACAGGATTTCTCTTGAGGATGCTTGATGTCGTGGAGGCGAGTGGCGTGAGAACACAGCGCCCTCGCCTCGTGATACTATTCGAGGACAGAGGTTAGAGATAAGGAATAAACCCCCCCTTCCCCTGGCTTGGCTGCTCACCAACGACGAGTGTGTGTGTGAATGAGTATGCCAGAGATAGTAGGTCACACAGCACCCGGACAATACTCCGTGTGGCGCTGAAACCTGGGTGCCAGCCCATGGATGCTCGATTCTGCTGCTCTCCTCAAGATAATTCCAAATTTCGGAGGGAAGGGGCAGCTTCTTTCGTGCGATATTCCCGGTATGTGCGATGATGGCTGGCTGGCAAAGGCAGGACGACATCGGGTACGTACTCACCTAGTTCGACGTGACTTTGTCATCAAGGCTATTTGGAAAGGGGGCATGTGCTTGTATTGATTAGTCTTACACAAAGTAGGAGACTCCAAACTTGGACTTTCCCCTGTGTATGCCTTTATGATGGAAACTTGATGGCGACACGCCGTCTACCATCATCAGCTTCACATGGTTTCTCTAACAGCCAGCAGTCTCATATTCCTCATCCCGTATATCATAATTATCAGTGAAACCTGTTCTCATCGTTAACCGTTCTACTAGCTAGCAACGTCCATTCCAATGCTCATTAGAATAACATCTTTTGACTGGCATCCTAATTTGTTGCTGTATCGTATAGCTCCCCGATCCCGGCCGATCCGGAGGAACAGCAGCCAGGACTGCAATATGAGAACCCACCGGTTGGTTGTCCTTGAAGGCTTCCGATTGGTGTTGGAGCACTGGATCAGATCATCGGCGACAGGGATTTCCACTACGAGTTGACCGGCCAAGAGGGACACAACACATGCGAGGCCTGCGCCCCCCTCTGTAAGGGCGGCTTGACTAATACACGAACTCAGTACAGTTGGGTGGCTTTGAGGCTCCTATGTAAGGGGCAGAGATCCGGCCAAGTTCAGCTACACGAAGGCGTTGACTCACCAACAAGCATCATGCAGGTCCAGCTACTATCGGCTTCATCGGCTTTCCAAGACAAGACTGACCTGGCCACTGGCATTGTTAATGCAGTAGATGCGTGGAATCAATCTATCTCTTATATGAACATCTTCCCAATTTGATCTTCGGGGAAGAGGGTGGGTGGATATATGTGGTGTAACAGCATCTTAAGATGACTTGTGTTTCTTTTGTCTCATCATCGTTATTGGCCATGCCCTCTCCTCCCATAGCTTCTTCATGGGAATTGGAGAAAAGGGCCGTCCTCTATAAAAACTCCGTAACTGGAATGCGGACATTTCATCATCCTATCTCTGCACCAACTGTTGGTGCGTCAGGAACATGAGACAGCAGGATAACATCCTTCCTTTAAGCCAGATAGATAGATGTATGATCGCTGAATCCTAACTGCCACTTCCAGATCATCGCCGCATGCTGCCAATGAGCTCGCGCTGCGCCTCGCGGTCCCTGCCCGCCTCGCTCAGACTGCCCACGCTCCGCAGGTCGCCCACGACGTCCTTGGCCTTGCCGAAGTAGACCTCCTGCAGGAGGTTGCGCATCTTGAGCTCCATGTCCTCAACGAGCTTACCGATGTTGGCTATTTGCTGCTCGTCACTCTCGGCCGGCAGCTCCTGCTCGATCTGCCGCGTCATGTTGCCGCTCAGGTCCATGTCGCCGAGGCCGGTGCTGCTCGTCGACAGCGACAGGATGACGGTCGACGTCAGGTTGTACTGGGTCATGCGGGCGCGGTCGATGGCTTCGAAAACGTGGATCGAGTCCCAGGAGCCTTCGCTGGCACTACCTGGCTTGGCCTCTGGAATAATAGAATATGTGTCAGCACCAGTAGAAACGATAGATCTGCCTTGGTTAAACATGTCGCTAGGTCCCCAGATTTGGGGGAGAGTTAGGTGAGACTCATGACTCAGGTTCCTGATCGATCGGAAGACCCTTCCGATCGTCGCAGATCTGAGGTCTCAGATCACAAGTGACACAGCCAGCAGCCCATGTTGCGCCCCTGAATGTAGTGTTCTCAACACTCCAGCATACTGAATATGACCCCTGCTAATCCCAGACAATGTGTAGTCCCGGCGATGTTGCAAGCCACAATTGGGTCAATCTGGGGCCTGGAAGCAAGCCTTCCTGCTCCTTCCCAGCCGCGGTCATAGATTCATTCGTATTCGTAACGATGGCTGTACCTCTGTGCTGGAAATCGAAAAGAAGCCACCCCACGGGCATATGGCTCGGGAAAGAAACACCATTGTCTCACTCACCCTTCTTCAACAAGACCACTCCGGCGAACCCATCGTCGAGGTTCCAGAAGTAGACGGAACTAACACCGCCTTCATAGTAGAGCTCGCGGTAGACGTCGAAGGCCTCGTTGGCCTTGACCTCCATGCGGCGAACCTTCTCGCTCGGGGTGGCGCCGCCGCCACTGCTGTCGCCGCCGGTCGCGCCTAGCGGAGGGTCGAACTCGTTGGACCAGGGGGAGCGGTAGCTGTCGCCGTCGCGGTTGTAGTCGCACAGCAGGTAGTCGCGCCCCGTCTGCTTGCAGCGGCGGACGCTGAGGGGTTGGTCGACCGACGAGAGCAGGTCCTCGGTCAGGTCGGGCGCCAGCGAGATCAGGCTTTGTAGGTGCTTCGTCGTGTGCTTCGGGTTGAGGCGACGGAGGAGGTCGCTGCGTCGGGCGAACGAGGAGAGGGAGAGGGGTTAGCTTAGGTACGGTACGGTGCGGTGTGTAACCCTGAATTGGGTGGGCCAGGTTGGTTTGGCTGATGCTTACAGAGCCGAGTCGAAGGGATCGGCGGACGCCATGATGTCTTCGGGGGTGTTCCGGAGTCTGGCGAGGATTGCTTGCTTTAGCAGAGGTCGGAGTTGGAGGTTTCAATGAGTGTGTTGCGTTTGGTTTCCTGGTGATGCCAGCATCAATCGTGGTGGGGTTCAAGGGAAGGGGGCGGGGAGCTTTGGCCTGGGCGTTTCGGGGGCCAGGGGCTGAGGGGGCTACTACAAGTCGGGCTAGGCCAATACAGTGGGTGCATCCCGTCCGTGCTCCGCCGGGTGGCCGCTGTCCATCTCTCCCGGGACTTGAGACGACCGATAATTTCTGCCGTACGGGACAACGCCGCATTCCTCGCCAGGCCACGTCAGGTCAATGGATATCTTGTGCCTTCACAGCATGTTTGCATAGTGCTCATAATATTCCTTCCACTGAGGATTATGCGTGGTGGCAGCTACCGGGGTGCCGTTATCCATGTAAAGCTCATGGTCCACTGCTAGGCGACGCAGCTTGGGCAAGAGGCCACCCGAGGCAATCTTATGGATATTGACGAGGCACAACGAGAGCCAAGAATCCTTGTTGCCGCCCCAATCGAAGAAATTATCAGCTGTTCGGACCTCGTGGTCCTTGGCGTCTGGCTGGTACAAGTGGAAATGGAAGTCCAATACGCAGGGGACAACCACTTCAACTTCTTCCAGGCCCCCAGGCAGGTACCAGCCACTGACTGTCGCTCTAGTCAAACACTCCAGGTCGACCCGCAACCTCTTCAGCTTATTTAGCGACGAGAAACATCTGATAGGCTTTGGGAGGACTCCGTCGTCTAGGTACTCCGGGGGTATCTCGTAGCAGTGATTTCGATTCACCCATTGAAGCGATACGAGGCTATCTTCTGGGGTCTCCAGGCATCTTGTGTCATATTCATAGTCGTCTGTGAGGATATCGGACCATGACGGCGCGTCCGTTTGCCACGACATCTCTTCCAGAACTGGACATTGCCTCAACACAGTCCTGACGGTCTTGAGGCTCATACATATGCCCTCCAGTATTAGAAATCTCAGATTTGCTGATAATGGAAACCGAATTGACGGTGGAAGAGAGATGTAGGAAACCCCTATGAAGCAGTACACGAACTTCTTTATCTCACCGGGGAGTTCGATGTAAGGTATCTCAGGCGGTTCTGCCGCTCCAGAATCGTCATACAACTGAATAACAAGAGTAGTTGGTGGCGTCCATGCTTTTGTCGCCGTTAGGTCATTCATCCATTGGGCCATCAGCTGTACTTAATCATGTAGCAAGGTTAAAGAGAGGATTCGACTATGCTTGAGTATATGTAAAATATACACAAGATGATCTAGGTGAGCATGCAACCTCTCACCTGGATATAAAACCTCTCCCGTGTTAAACCATGCTTTCACCCAGTAAAGACGCTTGACATATTTCCTTAATTGTGGCTCCCGCCACAAGGCGTGACTGAAGTTGACCATGTCCTTGTAGCTTTGGATGCAGATGGTATCGTATAGGTATGGTAGCCCTAGTATGTAAGAGTATTTTGATGTCCTGCAGAAAGAAAGCAAAGAGTCGCTGAGAAGAGGTGCTTCGATGACCAACTCTTCAAGACATTCCGTTGTTCTTTGGTCGGGGATAAGACGGGACAATACCAAGTGGCGTACAAGCTGGGGAAGGCTTAGGAAGTTCGACATCGTGAAGAGATGACAGGAGGGCCGAAGCTATCCAGATTCCCTAGCGCTCTGTCGAAAAGATGCAGTGTTCTGGAAGAGATAGGAAGAGATAACATCACGGCATGAAGGGAAGAAAGGAAGGAAAAGTTGTCTGCTCATCAATATACATATTTCTGTGGTATCCTTTGACTATATAAACCTCGAGTCTGCCCCCGCAAAGTTCCCAGCAATAGACTTGGGAATCGACTAGAAGATGGATTCAGGGCCGCTATGGATATCCATTGTATTTGACTTCATACTCTTCCTGTTTCTGCCATGCCGCAGACAAAGACCGGTTGGGAGAGATAGTAATGGCTGGTGTGCCGTGCTTGAGTCCACACGCATCCAGTCCAGTAAAATTGACCAACTTCTTACGAAGAATATAATGCGGTTATCGTGAAAACACAGCCGTGGAGGATAGACGAGCAGTCGTGCCGCTCACGTATCGTACCATCCTATACCCTATCACGACCCCCTTTTCAACTCTTCAAATCAACATTCCACTAGCAAATTCCGAGTCTTTGAAGTTGTGAATCTCGACCATCTGGAACTGAAGTCTGCATACACTTACTCAAGGTATGTTTCTGAGACGGTGATGCATTGTAGTTTTCATCAATTTATTGCTCAGTTCATCATGCTCCATCTTGCAACTTGGGGCAGGCTCCCGGCACGTGTCTCTTTGATATAAGGAACCAATCCTCTCGTCTTCTTTTTGCGAGACCGCTCAAGTCGAAGTCGTGATTAAAGTGCGCGAGATTCTGGTGCTGTGTTCAGCTATACATTTTTTTGTCAGTTACTATTAAGCTTCCGGCCAATATCGGTTCAATTCCAAGTCAACATAAGTCTCCCCCAAGCCAACCAAGTTTTTCGGCCAGTCAAATATACTTGTTCAATGCCGTACACCGAAAGCGTGGCCTATGTACTTCTCGGACCAGGGACGCTCTCATGAGAGCGGTTGATTAAAAAAAGTCGAGTTAAGACAAGAAATGATAATTTCGCCACGAAAAAAAAAGACAAGAAAAAGCCACCGGCCCCTACTTATTATCCCGTGTAAGTAAGAGTAAGCAATATGTGTGTCTATCTTCAGTGGCCCTATATCTTATATTATGCTGTTGGTCGGAGCCACCAAAGTTGAGTACCTAATTGAATGTCACGATCTACATGAGTGCCGCATCCCGTCAAATACGTGTAAACTAGGTAGGAGGGCTAGGCACCCCAAGATATGGCTAGGCCATACTTAAATGGGCGACAGTAACAGACTATTGACTGGAGGCAGTCCATCCAACCCATTGGATCGCACGGCGAGAGTCTGGGCCATTTGACCTAGAGTGTGAGATCAAGTAGTTGTAGTGAGCATTTGGATTTCACCTCTCCGTGGCGACAAACGTCTAGCTGGTGAAGGCCTGACACACAGTCCCGTGATACCTCTTATATTCTTCATACGTAACAAGTTCTATTGAGATGACGTGAGGCCGTACCACATGGCTAGATCCGTCAACACAAGAATGTATTTACTGTGCGTCATTGGCGGATATTGCTTGAATAGATCACTAGTTAACCTTATGGTGCGCACTTAATTGGTGGAAAGGGCATCGTGGCGCTCTTGATGGTATCGTTCCCGCTATGGCTTAAGACAGGAGCGTTCCCGCGAGCCTTTGAATGATGTGAGGCAGCGAATATCTCGTGATGGTCTTCCATCTATTTACTATAGGTATACCACGGGTATATGATGGGTAAGATGAGATGACGAAGGATTTACATAGGCACTTGCAGGTTGAGCTTCGAGGATGGCCGATCCCCCGCCTAAGACTCCAATGTGAACAGTCCCGGTGGTTTGGTTAGCCTGAATGAAGGCCGATTCAAATTACCCTAAGCGAATGGTGGAGCAGGCCATCAATCGATGTATTCTTCTCCATGTCCACCAGGAGACCGGCTGCGGCTGGCTGGTTCGGTTCAGCTCAGCAGCATCTGGCTTTTACCTGGTGTTGGGTGCGTCGAGAAGGTTTGAGTCGAAGAGGTTCATGGGTGGCAGAAGTTTGTTTCGGCCCCCCGGCGCCACATTGCTTGCTTCTAGAAGACCTCGCAAAGTGTGTACACCTTCTCCTTGCAGTCTAACCTACAGTAGGTTGCAATCCCCACTGTCTGTGCAAGACAGACGGGAGTCTGGGAGTCGCGACGAACTATTTCATCTTTGTTGCTCCTACGTAGTATGTTTCATCTGGTGCAATCCAATTCGATCCTATCGCGTGAGGCGGGAAAATACGCCCCCCAGTCCTCTCAGTACTTAACTTCATATACTCGTAGGGGAGCAAGGAAAGACGCAAGGCTAAGGCAGTTTTTGTTCCACCGCCGCCCTACCGGAAGAACTGCATTCTGACTTCCTCGCTTGTCGAATGGGTGTTCAGGTGAGCCGACGTCTGTAAGCGTCGAGGATTGGCCTGTTGGAACTTGGAAGCTCATTGCTCGACCAGAAGAGGCCATCTCTCCGACGGATGCCCACCCCCATCTTTTTGGACCCCCTTTCCCCCTCCCCCAGGCCCCTCATTACTGCCCATAGTCTGCTTTTCTTCGACTTTTTCTGTTCAAGGATAAATAGATTGGGACGAATTAGATCTCGAGCATGCTCTAAATGGGTCGCTTGTCTAGCGTGCCCCAAGTTTCCGGGTCCTCTGCCACGCTGCCATGCTGCCATGCTGCCATGCTGCTCGACCCAGACCCACGAGGTTGAAGGTCAGCATCAGCCATCCATTGTCCCCCCTCCATTCAATCAGCGCAAAGCCTGCCGGCCTGCCCGCTCTTTCCTGTACAGTACCTTTGGCCCCAGGCTTTTGCCGCGAACAGCAGGGCAACTGCAGTAGGTACAGGCCATGGACAGGAATATGGAGGAGGAAAGACAAGGAGCCAGATCCTACGACGCATCGTTACCCAGTTAGTCCATCCCTTAATAATGCATCCCGTGCCCATTGCATCTCTCTCACCTGCACTTAAAATGGTTGGAGCAGACTACCCCTTGACTAATACCAGTCAACTATTGCCTGCGAGGCATTCCCTTCATGTAGGCCATGCAGGGACAGAGGGCAGGAAAGGAGAAAGAGAGAGAGAGAGAGAGAGATGAAAGAAGTACCACTTGGTTTTACATACTCGATACCTATGTCGTGAGTAGAAGGGAATGGGCGACAGCTCCTTACATAGGTACCTATCCAGCCTGTTTACCGTACCGTTCTCTTCGCCTGTTGAACACATTACCTAACCTACTTGATCACTGCGACGCATTGTTTTCTGGCAGCAGTGCGGTGCGCTCAGCTTATACCAGCAATAGCCGCTGTAAGGATACATGCATGAAACCTCAGGTCATGACAAGAGCACGTTCACCTGAGATTAACCATGTAGATGCAAGTCTGTTTACTACTAGTAGGTTACTGACTTAGTGTTCAAAACCACCGGGTACTTCCTACGGCCTGCACTTGCTGGACTGCTGGACTGCTGGACTGCACCACTAGTCGGATCGACCCCGGCTGGTGCTATTTCCCCAACGTCCCGGTCAGCGAGGATTCCCCGCTCGGGCCAATCAATCTGCCCGAGCTTTCTCAGTTTCACCCGTTCCAACGTTCCAACGATTAACGTCCACTGCCCAAGGTCCCCCCAAGGTTCCCTATGTAGCAGACCTGGCAGCCTGGCCTACATGTACTGTACCTGCCTACCTACCTGCCTGTAATGTCCACTAACTTACCTAACGTTTACCGACCCGAACACACTGAGGCACTTGGCGAACGCTCCGGCTAACTCGCTCAACTCAACCTTAGCATTCAGCGCGGGTGGCTTGACTTCTCTTGACAACATTCATTCTAACCATACATACATACCTAACCAACCAAGGCAAGCAGCGATACCAAGTCGGTCGTTATTCTCATGTTTTAGCATTGACAGCGATCTTTGCGCCCAATCGTACATCTTTGACCCAGTGTACATACATATTATATCCTGCACGGCGAATCATATTACGGCATACTGGACGTGGCGCCTCGAATGACGCTTTGCGACGGTGCCGCCGTGTCTTGACCTGCTGACACTTGCGCAACGCCTACTTGGCCGCCGGGGTCGAGCGCTGCCATTCTCCCTTCGCTCACCCCCCGACAAGAAGCCTTCAATTGAGCCTCTGCCGACACCATGACGAGCCTCCTCAGCAGGTTTAAGACCGGCGCTGCCGTAAGTTCCCGCCAGCCATCTTGGCAACCAACCTTGGGACCAGATGGCCAGACGCGATCCCTCCCGGCCAGACACTGTTAACATGTCATTTTTCCAGGGCGACGCCAAAGCTGCCGCCAAGGATGCGCAGAAGAAGAAAGAAGAACCACCGCCCGAGTTGACGCCCCTAGAGAAGCTGCTCCAGAATGCCGGCCCCGTACGCGAAGATGGGAGCGACAAGTTTTTTGGCCTGGAAAATGTAAGTAACCCGAACGTTGGTATGGCTGGTCGCATAATGCTAACGCCTTTCTTTTCATTCAGTTCGGGAATACATGGTAAATATTCTAGCTCTACGGGTATTGGCAGCGCGATCTTGGGTACTAACAAGCCGATAGCTACTGTAATTCTATGGTCCAGGCTCTTTATTATACGACTGTCTTCCGAGAACACGTGCTCAACTACCCCCCGCTGTCACCGTCCGAGACTCCCGAAGGCTTCAAGCCGAAAGTCAATGTCGTCGTGCGGGCACCCCAGACCGAGAATGGTACGGCAAACCAGACCAACGGAAAGAAGCCTCTGACTACGGCCGAAGCCCTGGCGCGGCGGAAACAGATCAACTCGGGACAAGTGCTACCGGGCACCCAGCAGGGTATCAAACCGGAAGATAAACCAGACACGCCAGAATACAAGAAGAAGCAGGCAATGCTCAAGGGCCCAATCCTGGAGCTGGCGCAGGAAAATCCCGGTGCTTACGGTATGGATGAGTGCACTTTCACCGGCCTACGAGACATCTTCATGACCCTCGTCGAGGCGAATTCTCGGACTGGCGTCCTCAGTCCCCAACGGTTCCTCGAGATCTTCAAACGCGATAACGAAATGTTCCGAAACTCGATGCACCAGGACGCTCATGAGTTCTATGGCCTTGTTCTGAATGATGTCATATCAAACGTCGAGAGAAACGCGAAACGATTATTTGAACAAGAGGCGAAACGCGCCAACGACGGGCTCCTGCAGTCGCTCGAGTCTGCTTTCAGTCATGTGGCGAAGCCAACATCAAATGGCGTGAACTCGCCGGGTACTGGCTGGGTGCACGACATCTTTGAAGGTGTATTGACATCGGAGACGAAATGCCTGACCTGCGAGACTACGTCGCAGCGAGACGAGACATTCTTGGACTTATCCATTGACTTGGAAGAGCATTCGTCGGTAACATCGTGCTTACAGAAGTTTTCCGCCGAAGAAATGCTTTGTGAGCGAAACAAGTTCCACTGCGATCATTGCGGTGGGTTACAAGAAGCCGAGAAGCGTATGAAGATAAAACGGTTACCGAAGGTATTGGCTTTGCACCTGAAACGGTTCAAGTATACCGAGGATTATAGCCGACTTCAAAAGCTGTTCCATCGGGTAGTTTACCCGTATGAACTCCGCATGTTTAACACAACAGAAGATGCCGAAGACCCCGACCGTCTTTACGAACTATATGCTGTCATTGTCCATATCGGCGGAAACGCTTACCATGGCCATTACGTCTCCGTCGTCAAGACTGAAGATCGGGGTTGGCTACTGTTCGATGATGAGATGGTTGAACCCGTGGACAAGCACTATGTCCGTAACTTCTTTGGCGACAAGCCTGGGATGGCGTGCGCATACGTGTTGTTATACCAAGAGACCACTTTCGAGAAGGTGCGCGCACAGCAAGAAGCCGAAGGTCTAGAGGAAGTCCGCATAGCAAGCGAAAAGGCAGACGTCGCCACAGAAGAGAATGGACAGGCTGGGGTCACGAACGGCCTCACGCGACAAGTCTCACAACCAAATGCTGTTGCTAGTGACGACCGCGACACAATGGCTAAGTTGGCTCATGCGTCCACTGCTCCCGGTATGGTCATCTCATCTCCGCCTCCACCACTGCCCGCCCCCTTTAACCAGGCGGAGGGCTCTGCTGGCCTGGCTCGATCACAAACAACCAAGGCGGAGCCCAAATCCAAAGAGGAAAAGAAGGAAGCTAAGGCGGCAGAAAAGGCTAGAAAAGCCGCCGAGAAGGAAGAGCACAAAGCCAAGGAGAAGCAGAAGAAAGAACGGGAAGTCCAGCTGCGGGAAGCCCAGAAAACCGAGGCCGAAAACCTTAAGAAGGCACTTGAGGAGAGCAAAAAGGCCACTGAAGAAGACCCCCCCAAAAACAAAGATCCCGCAGGTTCCAACATTGCCTCAGGAAGTATGGGCATTCTGAACCGAGCAAACCGGGGAAGTAAGTCGATGTCAAGGAAGAGTCTTAATTTCCTCTCCAAGGATAAGTCGAAACGTGGGAGTGGTGAAGCAATAGCAGAAGAGGCACCGAACGGCGAAGTAGTGAACACCGAGAAGGCACCGCATACACCGAAGATTAAAGAGCGTTTTAGCTTTAGTCTTGGCCGGAAGAAAAGCCACAATGTTTTGTCCTGAAGCGACAGCATAAATATACTGGAGTTTGGCGTATACGTTTTACAGCCATTCTGCATTGGGAGGAAGCGTGCAAAAGCCGTTGTATATATATTCAAAAGACGGAAGCGTGTTTTTCCATGATGGCCAACGCAACAGAATTCTGGTTCAGCGATTTGGGTTATTAAGTCGCACTCAGCATAGCAGCCTATACCTAGCCTACTGGACAGGCTCTGATGGCCTTGACTGAGGGATGGCCTGCTGTTGGAATCAGCCGGGACCTCTAGTCAACTTTATAGACTCAGCCGAGTTCGAGGTGAACAATCGGTCTGGTGGCTCATATCTTCAGGAATAAATGAATTACACATATGTCCTGACAAAACGGTATTATACACACAAACCAACATACCATGTGGAATCTGCTACAGTGATGACTCTGGGCTGGGTGACATCCCTCCTGCCCCCTTTCTGTTTTGCTGCTACATCCTCCCAGAATGAACCGGAACGCCGAGCTTGACAATAACACATCACCCACTTCGTCATTTTAACCCTTTTTCTAAGCCTTGCCTAAGACTTCATCGCTTTATTTTTCTTCGTAGCGTGGGCGCTTCAACCCAGGATCAACTCGTATATAATGATCAATGTATTGACCGCTATTAACGGAACTATAGTCAAATGTTTGGTTAGCACCTGGCGCATTTGCTTGCTTTCCTGGTTCTTTGAACGTTCTCTCCAAGTGATTCACCCAATCGCTAGTGGTGAGACTTCCGTGTCCTATGCGCCTGGGGGCCCCGTTGGCTAGAGGGTAGTAACTGTGGATGTGGATGTAGAGATCGGGGGGAGGGGGCAAAGAACAGCGAAAACCTACTCCGTGTAACCAGTCGCACGCTCGCAATCCCGTTGATTATCTTGGCCTTGACGCTCTGCGAGTCGCCGGCGCCGAACGCGGGGTCGTAAGTCGAGGTTGACAGGTTGATGCGTGCGAGGAAGCGGTCTTCGGACAGGACCGCTATGGCGTTGAGGCAGAGTACGATGACTACGATGCGTGCGCATCCGGCACGTTAGCAAGGTGAATGGAGAGAAGCGAGGGAAACAGCGCGCGCGAGAGGGCGGGAGACGAGGAAGGGCGAAGGGACCGGGGGTGGAGAGAGAGGATGGCATCATACCGTAAAGGAAGTTGCCTAGAAGAAGCATCTTGAAGGTGTTTGGGGCGGCGCCTCGGGGTTACTCTGTTGGGCAAAGGGGAGGTTTATGGTGTTCGGCTTCGATGCGATTCTGATCGAGAGTGGTCCGTCCGGAGTGGCTGCGGTTGGTGGTGGCCGTGGGGTTTGTCGTCGCGGGTATTTGATGATGCTGGCGCATTGGGATTTGGAGGAAACGGACGGAGATACGTAGTGCCAGCTTGCATGCCTACATGTACGGCTTTCGATTCGAGGCTCAACTATGGACACCTTGAACTTTAGGCTCCGTCCAATCGCAGCCCCCAAGTCCCGGGCAGGGGGACAGCTAGTGGGGCTTTCACTTCAGCGTGCTTGCCCATTGGCTCATTCCGGTTCCAGGTCACTACCTACCTCTGAGGTTACCTCCTTGCATACTATGTACGTCTAGGTAATCAACATCAACACCCGGATCGCATTGTTTTTCCATCGCTTATAGTAATGTTATGAGCGATACACGAGATACTCATGTGCACATCAATCAGTTGAACTGTTTGGGTCCTCTTACACATCTGTACGGCGCCGATACTATCTACGCCGGAGCAGCCCTCCAGCCGGACCGGTCCTAGCTGCTGCCACATCAACAATTGGTTTTCATTACATACGATTGGCTCTTTCCGACTATCCAGACCTCTCGCTATAAGATGCCAACTTATCTTTCTTACTGTTGAAAACTCAGAAAACCCAGAGAGCCAGGAACCTTCTCACTTCTCAAGCCAAAATGGGGGTGACCGGACCAGCAGTGCTGGACGCCCTGCTGTCCTTTACCATCCCGGCACTAGTCATCTTACACCTCGTCATCGCCCCGTACACCAAAGTCGAGGAGTCCTTCAACATGCAAGCCACTCATGACGTTTTGGTGTACGGGACGCCCACCGCCGACGTCTACCGCCGTCTCTCGGCCCGGTATGATCATTTCGACTTCCCTGGTGCCGTGCCGAGGACCTTCATCGGGCCGGTGCTTCTGGCTGGCCTTTCGCAGCCCTTCATCTACCTGGCCGGCTTCCGCCATGCGCAGTTCATCGTGAGAGCGATCCTGGGCCTCTTCAATGCCGCCGCTCTCTTGTTCTTCCGGTCCAGGGTCGAGAAGGCCTTCGGCAAGCCCACCGCTCGTTGGTATATGCTGCTCCAGGCTAGCCAGTTCCACGTCTTGTTCTACGCCTCAAGAACCCTCCCGAATATGTTTGCGTTTGCGCTTAGTAAGTCTCCGTGTATCCATTCCACCACTGGCCCGCCTCATCCCGTGCACTGATCCAGTCGGTTTTTCATCTTTGGGGAACTGCATGCCCTTCACTGTCCTCCCGCAACAAGAACAAGGTACTAACCAGGCTATAGCTACTCTCGCATTCGCCCAACTACTAGGTGATCCCAGAACCGTGTCGGCCGCACGATGCCGCGTGGTGATTGGTCTTCTTACATACGCTACGGCCGTCTTCCGGTCCGAACTGGCCATTCTGCTCACGACCACTACCCTGTACCTCCTCCTAATGGGACGTACGACTATTAAACGGGTTGTACCAGCATTTATTGGGTCTTTTGTTTTCTCCCTTCTTGCGTCAGTTCCTGTGGACTCTTACTTCTGGCAGAAGCCCGTTTGGCCGGAGCTTTGGGGCTTCTACTATAATGCTATTCTGGGATCTTCATCGGATTGGGGTGTTTCCCCATGGCACTGGTATTTCACCAACGCTTTGCCCAAGATCATGCTCAACCCCTTGACTTTGGCCTTTTTGATACCCTACGCCCTCTTTAATCAATCCACACGGCTGCCTGCGCAGTTTCTTACTTTCCCCAGCATCTTGTACATCGCCATCTATTCTATACAGCCTCACAAGGAAGCGCGATTCATATATTACGTGGTGCCTCCCCTGACGGCAGCCGCAGCACTGGGAGCGAACTACGTTTTCGCCAGACGATCCAAGTCGGTGATCTACTTGGGTGCATCGCTACTTTTGGCCGGCTCAGTAGCCTTGTCGCTTGTTGGAAGCACCGGCATGCTCATGCTCTCGTCCCTCAACTACCCTGGGGGCGAAGCACTGTCGCAGCTCCGTTCGGTGATTGATATGACCAGCCCCTCCCCGGATGTCAAGACTGTCACGGTGCACACGGATGTGTTATCCTGCATGACGGGCGTTACGCTCTTCGGCCAGCTTGCCTACCCCACCAAACCTCTCAACCCAGCGTCCGACACGGTGTCTTTCGTTTTCGACAAGTCCGAGAAGCCGGCGCTGCTGAAAACGCCAGGGTTCTGGGGCAAATTCGACTACGTCCTCGTGGAAGACCCAAGCAAAGTCACGGGGAGCTGGGAGACGGTGGGCGTGGTCGAAGGTTTTGCCGGGGTTGAGCTGCTGAGGCCCGGCGTCAACAGTGCAGGGAGCACCAGCGACTTGGAATCAGGAAATGACAAGGTCTTGGGACGCGGCGCGCTGGTGCGGCGTGTTAGGGAAGCAGTCAGGAAGGCCACGGGCGGGTGGTGGATTGGGCCCCGGATGGAGCCGAAGATTCAGATATTGAAGAGACTGCGAGCGACTCCTCGAAAGGAGGTCACCGAGTAAAGACGCGTGATGTGTGGGGAGGAATCAGCCGATCTCGGTTGATGTTGTACGTATGTATGTATTCGGTTATGTTGTCCATTGTAAAATAGTCTACCTATGCGAACCCTCCCAAAAGTATGACTGCAGCAGTGCAGTGCAATGTGAGATCTACCGTAGCAGTCTGACAAGAGCCCTTAACTTAAGCATTCCTTCCAGCACACAGGGTAGCATTGATCGGGGATGACGTAACCTATATTTACACAATTTATTGCATACCTCACTACTATATCCAATCCCTAATCTACCTACGGCATGGCACCTCTAAAAAACAAGCAGGTCGAGGTGCAGACCCGTTTAAGCTGCATGCACCACCACGTCAAAAACCCGAAATGCAGGCTCTGGGCCACATTCGCAGTCAGATCAACGCCAGTTTGTTTAGGTTGGGTTAGGACGATGATGCAATCAAATGTGTAGATCAAACCTTTTTTCACAGCATTCTATCATACAGGAAGTTAAGGCCTACTAATCTCTTAATACCATAAATTATCACCGGAGTGATGAGGTTTCCGATATGCCGTAATAACATGTTTGTAAACATCCACCTCACTTCACCTCACCTCCACGGTTAGCGACATGGTCCTCCACTTACACGAAAAGCTAAGAATGTTGACCCTGTTGCGTCTCGCGAACACGATGCGATTGCTACTACTACAACGAGCCTATGCCCAGAAAAAGTGACAAGATTTGCCGGCCCCCGGGACTGGCAGGCTGGCAGTGGCCGTTTTCCCTCGTGTGATGGGTGCCCGAGTGGATGGTGGAGGTACTGGAGGTGGCTCAGTAAATCAATAGTCGGTCGTAACTCAATCGTGCCTGACCCTGTCGCGCCCTGTCATGCCCTGTGCCTGTCGGGTGCCTGTCTTTTTGACCTTGTCTTGATTGACCCTTACCCCTTGCAGTGCCAGAAGGTGACCTTCTGGGTGGCCCCCTGGCCCCCTGGTCCCCTGGTCCCCAAGAAGTTACCTACAAGTAGGGAAAGCTTTCGCTTTCATCGACCCGAAATTTCCAGAGAGCGGGTCGGTTTCCAAGCCTGAAACGCCTCGCTCCCATGTGAGACCCTGAGAGAGACAACTGGGAGAAAGGCAGAGCTGCCATCCAAGCAGAACAGATGAATCAATCAATTGTCAGGCAAGAGTTGACTCGGTTCAATGTTGTTTGGTTTGGGGTGCTACGACTGTTTTGCTTACATGTCAGTGCTACAGGTAGCAGCAGTTCTGTTCTGGCAGCACACACGCACGTTTGTTTACTGTAGAGGCACGAGGAACATTGCCCTATTTGTTTGCTTGCTTTAATGTTGCTCTTGCAGTAATCAGACTTCGAGGGTGTGCCGATGCTGGTCATTTTATGGTCGTACTTTCTAGGTTAGATATAGGGACAGCAGCACATTGACATGTATCCACGAATGATGGCATTGCATCTCTCTCGGTTTCTCGCTTCCCATGAAGGCTTGAAGAGCATCGCATATGTCGGCAGCCGTACCCGCCGCGTCTTGTGTGCCCTGCCTAGCTGCTTGAGCTTCACGTTGATGGGTAGGCATGCTATTCTAATCTTACCTTTCACTTCCTTTTAAATAAAGTGTTCACTCTCTACGGAAAACTCCCGATCAATAATATAATCTGGCTCTTCCCCTGCTCCAAGTCCACGAGGTCCATCAATGTTCTTCTCGTTTGATGACCCAGACTTTAATAGATTCGTACATCTGACATGTGTTGCCCGTCAAAAAAGAAAGTTATTATTAGGTACTCCTCTTAGCTAAGGTTAGTCGCTGTCCACTCTTCTCCTGCCAATGCCATGCGGCCAAATGCCAAATGCCAACACCACCACCAACACATCTTCTCTCAGCAATGCCCGCTCACCCAGTCAGTGTCAGTCAGTCACCCCTCGGCCGCCCATGCCCGTCAAATCAATGAAGGGGTGTGCCCACTTCCACCACTGACGATCTCGGGCCTCGCGTCGTCTCCGTCTGTCTCCCCATCAGCCATCCCATCCTAGATTGATCCCATCCCAGTGCCATCCACCACCCATCTCCAACGGCCAGGTACCCTACCACCACTAAACTAAACATACCCGTTCGTTCTGCTGCTGCTGCTGCTGCTGCATGTCTCACACCCGCAACCTCTGTGCCTCCTGTGCAACTCGACCCCCTTTCGAAAGCCAGCGCTCGTGGCAATTTGGATTTGGTCCTTGATTGATCGCGGGTGGCCTCCCCTGCATATCTCATATCTGCAATCTACAATTCGACTTTCTTGCTCCCTCGAATCCATTCATTCATGTTCATTGCCTTCCCAATTCCAAACCACTTTAACACTGGAACTTCCTCTCATTTCCTGCCCATTTTACTACACTTGCATATTAATTACCCCGCCAAATAAAGCCCAGGCTAAGGAGGCATAGGACAAAGCCCAATTCCCAAAACTCCGACCCAAGAACCCCCCGGCACTTGGATTTGGAACCCAATCCTGCACCATTTGGCCAGGACTGCATTACTTCAACTTTCAACTAACTGCCTTGACTAGACTGGCAAGCAGTCGCGGGCGTGCTTGTCTCGTTTGCCTTTAATGTTCTGCCCCACCACCCTCACTTGCCATCGACGACACTAGCTGCTTCCTTCTCCGAATCCCCCCTTAGTCGTCGTCTGTGTGCTCGTCGACAGCCTCGATATCGATACACCCACGCCAACAACCATCACCATGGAGAACGACCCTCCCCTCGAAGGTCGCCATTCGCGAACGAACCGACTGATGGGTAAATTCTTCGGAGCAGAGAGGAAGGCCGAGAAACAAAGAGAGCGCCAATACAAGACCGAGCAGAGCGCCAACGACATCTCGGCTTTCTTAGGAGGCAATGCGGACAGATTAGCCGTCACACACCCGCCCCCACCTCCGCCGCCCCAAGGCCACCGCGAGTACGACCGCCAGCAACCCACCCTGGCATTGGACACGAGCCGGGCAACGAGATATCCGCAATCTACAGGCCTGGAGGGCGAGGCTCGATCACAGCAGAGTCTGTCATACCGTGCGCGCTCGCACAGCCCGCCGCGCGTCAGGAAGAGCAAGGGTCTTGCCGTTCGCTTCGTTGACAGCTATCCCGAGATCATTGGCGAAGGAGGTGACGAGTGCTCCACCGTGGTCGCCGAGATTGGGAACAGGAAAAGGTCCAAGTCTGCCCCCGTCTCCTCGCCCATACCGCCCACGAAGCAGGGCCACGAGTACGCGAGGCAGATTGGTGCCTTCCAGGAGGTGAAGCCGAATCCCGGCCCCGACGATGGTTTCATTCCCGGTCCCATACGAAGGACCCAGACCGGATTGGTGTCACAGAGTGACCTCGATCAACAGGCTGCGCAAGAGGCTCTCGAACCACCGCAACCCAGGACGGTACCGGTGGGTGAGACGGCGCGGACTAGGTTTCTGGATACATCCGACAGGAAAGACGAGAACAGACGGTCGTTTCTCGAGATCCAACAACATGAGCAGAGGCAGGCTGAAGGAATGGCGTTTGCCGAAGCTCTGAGAAGTGCAAGCACCAGCGCAAACTCGCATCACGAATGGGAAGATGAAGCACCCAGCTCGTCGCCCGAAACCACGCCCCAGAAGCCCCAACGAAGAGACGTGCCCCCCGTTGTGGTGCAGGACCCAACTCTCCCTGCGACACCACCTTATCGTGCCCAGTCGCAAAGGGTAGGGCCGCTCGGAGGTGACTCTGAAAGACCACCTATGCGAGCACAGTCTACAAGAACCCACCTGCCACCCCTGCAGCAACAACCCGAAGGCATGGCGTGGCAATCACCACCGCAGCTCCCCCCTCCACGCAATCCTGCTCGCAGGTCTCCCCTTCCCCCAGATGCACCGCAGGCCGCGGCATCTCCGGCTGCTGCTTCGCCTGCGCGGTCACCCATGACTCGTAATCAGTTACCCGCCCAACAGGCTCCCCCGGATTTCATGAATCAAATTGCCCGGTCTCTGCGGCCCACGTCACCCGATGAGTTGCGTATGAATACGTCAACCGAGAGCCCCCAGTCTCAGTTTGCGGCCTCTGCTTCTTCGACTTTCGATCTTACTCATCCACCTGCGCCAATTACACAGAATCCCGCGGAGAGATTAGACAGGATGTTATCTAACTCTACCAACTCGAACCGATCACCTGAGAGGGCTGATCGAACTGCGGTCGTGGCTGACGAGGCGTTCGACGAGTTCATCGCACGAACCAAGCATTTGTATGAGCTTTTCCGGCTGCACGCCGAGCAGCTCAAGCCCCTAGGGTCATGCAGACCAGATGACTTGACTCGAGCAGCTCTTTGGTGGTTCATCAAGGGTCGCATGGGTGTCGAAGCAGCGGTCCGGAATCGTGCGTCGGAGACGGACGAGACGAAGGCTCTTATGGGGAAATACCAGGCCTACACAGACTTGACTAAGGCATACTGGCTGATAGAATTAGCGCTGCCAGAGATCGCAGAGGGCAAGTTCAGCCCGGTAGATGGTGAATTCGGCGAGGTCAGACAAGCTATCAAGGCGACATCCACGAAATTGGTTGGGTCGATGAAGAGGAACGGGCTAATGCCTCCCGATGAGCCATTTATGCCACAGATGATGGACAAGTCAATATGGATCGAATACCCGGCTCTAAGCCAAGACATCACGGCTCTGCTGAACAGCAATTGGGGTTCGCTGCTCACCGCGAATAACCAAGCCAATCGCCAAATCGGCGCTCTGGAAGCTCTCCCCTTAGGTGATAGCCCGCAGATGTTCAACTATGGTCGTGTTCCAGTGGATGTGTACCTGATGGAACAGGGAATGGAGTCCAACCAAACCCATTTCTCCTGCATGCTCTCCATCAATCGACCAGCCAAGGACTCTCAGCTTGTTTTCACGATAGCTAGCCAGAATGGCTCTGTGACACTTCGCATCCAGTCGGATAAGAACGCCGGCCCTAGCTTTGAGAATCTACGATGGAGGGCAGAAGCCAACTCGCTAGAATTGAAGATGCCACGAGGATTCATGGTCGCGATACAATGTTCAAAGCAAGATTTCCGGATGTTATGGAATATCTACGATTTTGGGTCAAAGGTTCAGTCCTACCTCTACCCCCGGCAGGACGAAACCGTCGCATTCAGGACGCAGCTTCGAGGTTTCCATTACTTCGATGTCGATCCGAACTCGAGGAACTTCCCGAAGGAAGCTGTGGGGCAGTGTGAGGTTGGTCTGTATGAGAAGCTTCTGAAGGAAGGAAGTCCGACAGGTCCACGCACATTCCACAGAGGATACCGACTAGCTGTCGTAACGGGCCCTAGGATCAGGACTCTCAGCGGGGTTTCCCATTTCTACTCACCGCAGATGCCCATCCAGTTTGCATACCTCCGTGGCGAGCAACGGGAGCCGATGTTGCAGCTCGCCTTCAAGGACGGTAAGGATAAGTGTCGCATGGTGCTCTCATTTAATGACGAGGGCGAACGCGAGAAGTTTTTGACGCTACTCAAGGGCAACTACGTTCATAACGACGAAGAAGTAGTTGCCGAAGTCGCACTCCAGGGCCACAGCATCAGTCAAGGACTCGCCGATGTGAAGGGCGGGTTCCAAGCTCTCCAGCGGCTACCCTGGCAGCTTGCCCGCATCATCAATGACAAGTACGCCGGTGATGCCCCTCCTACGGTTTTAGCGGAGAAGCTGCGCCTGGAGGTTACATCGGTGGATGGTCAGGGTGCCCCTGTGGGTACGATCACTGACAGGTTAAATATGGCCCCCGGTGAATTCAAGGTTCGGCTGGGCACCAAGGACTTCTTGACAGTGCATATCCTGCGTAACCCGCAAGTTGACATGACTGTGTCGATTCTGGACCGCCCAGGTCTGACAGATGCTCCCCGGGAATTCTCTCAAGTGCAAGATGCCGTCAGCCGGTCGCAGACTGTCCGCACGTATCGGTTTAACAGCTTCAAGGATTTGCATGCTTTTGAGGCTGCTGTGACGGGCTACACTGTCCTCTTCGATGGAGCGGCTGCGTCTCTTAACATCTCGCGTCGTCGTATGGTTGTGCCTGTCTACAAGAAGTGGGAGTCGGGCACAGCACGCATTCAAGTTGTACAACAAGAGAAAACAATTCAGCTACTGGCATTCTTTGAAGGTTGGCACCACGGGCAGGCCATGGGCTTTGTTCTGAAGGGTACCGACGTGTACGAGGTATTCGGGAAGGGAAGCAAGGCAGGCCTCAAATTAGTGGACGCCAAATTCCCGTTGCCCAAGGTGCCCGAAGAGGGTCGGGAAAAGACAGACGATATGGCATTCGTGTCCCTGGATATGCCCGACTACGCTGGAGAGCATGACGACATTAGTATAGTATTCGAGGACGAAGGCGGTAAGTTTTGCGCATTCTTTTTATACTATTTTATCAGCCTTGCTAACGAGAAAACAGAACGAGACAGACTGTGCACAGTGTTACCTGCCCCCGTGAAAGGATCGCGGCTGAGCAGAGTAGGGAAATAGAGTCACACACACGGAACAGGCGCCATAAAGTACTATATGAAGGAATGAGATCATGAATACTTAGGTATATGAGCGACAACAAAGGCCTCGACCTATTCAGTTAGTCAGAAGATAGGCGACGGTTATTTCCGCCGCCAGAGAGAGAGGGATTGGCTTTGGGCGATGCGATCTGCTTGCTACCGCACTGATATGAACTGGAAGTGGGAGAGCGACAGTTTTACGGCGAGTCGAAAGGAGCTCTTCAATTCACGTGTCATATAGATACCCCTAGCGGTAGAGGAAGTTAGAGAGATCGCAGAGAATGGATATATCCATAACAACCACCTACCTACCTCTTGACCGACTTTTAGGCACTTGGCTTTGACGAGTGACGAGTGACAAGTAAGCTATTCCCATGCCCGGGTTGATCGTGATGGGTATCAGTGATCCGAGTCCCTGCCCGCTCCGACACAGCATGGAGCTCCGAAATTGGGGCCGATACCGGCCGAGATTTGAATCATCCTGCTCACTTCGTGGAGCGACTCTTTATTTAGATCGAATGATCGGCTCCCCGAGGACAATGCGTTGTGGCCAACCTTGACGGGTCGGATGTATACTGAGCATGATTTGAAACCCGTCTTTTGCGCCAGTACGTCCGACTGAACCGTGAAAGCTTACCCCGACCTACAATTGACCACGACATCAAAGTGGGAAATTTCGTTCAAATCATCGGCTTGTTCTTGTGCGTTTCTCCTTCGGGAAGACAAGGAAGCAACAGATCACTCCGATCCAAATATCTGCTACATCTACCACCTGCGCGCCAAGTCTCGCTGCGCTCAATCCACGTGAATATGCATCCAGGCGAAGCTGACCAGACAAGCCCCGGCGGGTCCATTATCCCTGCCGGCTTCGAAATCGTTCATGTGCACGCCGACGACCCGCCCCGTGTCGCCGCCGTGGCCCGCTTGTTCACAGCCTACACGGATTCCCTCGGCATCGACCTCGCGTACCAGAACTACGCGGCAGAGCTCGCGGGGCTGCCGGGCAAGTACGGGCCGCCGGGCGGCGCGCTACTGCTCCTAATCCGCAGTGGTCAAAACGTTGTTGAGGATGTGGGTATTGAAACCAAAAAAGAAGCAGTAGGGTGTGTGGCGCTGCGTGCCTTGCCTGATGTTGTCGATAATGATGAAGATGGTGACAGTGAAAACCTAGGCGGCTTAAAGGGAGGTCAGAGCGGAGCCAACAATAATAACAATGGCACAGGAAGGAGAAAGAGGAGGAGGGCCGAGATCAAACGCCTCTACGTCGACCCGGCGGCGCGCGGGTACCGGCTGGGCCGCGCGCTGTTCGCGGCTGTGCTGGCCGAGGCCCGCAGTAAGGGATACGATGAAGTCGTGCTTGATACGCTGGCGCACATGACGGAGGCGCGGCGGATGTACGAGCGCGAGGGGTTTGTGAGGCTGGATGAGCCTTATTATGAGGTCGCGGGCGGCGATCATGATGATGGTAAGGTTGTTGGAGGGGGGAAGAATCAGCAGCAGAAGCATCCGGAGGACACGGTGTTTTATCGGTTGGTGTTGTGAAGAGACGGATATGGGACACGCTCATCTTCACTTCCATGTTTATATTGGGCCGCGTTGATGGGCGGAAAGGGGGTTCATATGGTCTTCTTGGTTCAACACACTCGGCGGTGCCCCGGGGAAACCCCCATCACGACGGATCCCGAGCTACAACGGTATTCCTTTTGGGTAGGCGTGTTACCCGACTTTACGGTACCGCCAACTCAGGTTTTATGGAATCATGCGGTTGAGTTACCGGGTCTATATCAAGGCTGAAGGGGTTATGGGCATGGCCGTACCTTGAGGATATTTGTTTGCTGGTGATATTCGAGGGTTGTGCCTCCCACCTTTTAGCCTCATGGTTAAGAACCAGAGGACTATGGCATCATTAGAAACCGGCAAGCCTTTGGCAACTCCACATGTGCTACCACCCTGAATAAATACCCATGACCCCATGATCGTTTCTTCGGGCTGGGTGGTGTCCGTGTCACATAATCTTGCGAATTGGAGCAGGAAAGCATTCTTGGTGCTGCTGTGAGACGGACAAGAGCTGAGATATGTCTTGGCCCTGTCAGCAAGATGAGCGAGGCAGATAATATCTCACATGAAACTCTCTGGTTCCTTGAGAGACGTCCTTGTAGCAGGGTAACCTTGCTCGAGATGGCGTAAGCTTGCAGCTGTGAAAAGACATGCAGAAGCCTGTACAACCACCGAGTGAGTCCCCATGATGTGGGTCATTGAAGGGAGAAAATACCACGATACAAACGCTGTCACAACGCTGAGGATATTAATATCAGCCTCAAGGGGAGTGGATGGCTGGGCTACTACGGGATGAGATAGGCTGAGAATCCTTTACGGTTGACTCGTTCAGTCTATTATCTATTTTTTTGCAAGCAAACAAACAAACCAATGGCCTGGATTTTGATTTTGTTGTGGGAATATAGCAGCTTGATACAATATTTATTTTTCATAAATATATTTCATTGGGTCCACGACCTGTAGTCAACTTTTCGGTTTATCCTTTGTATTTTATACTCTCCCCTTTATCAGAGATACTACTATTAACTAGAGCAATATCGAAAAGGTAATAAATCACTGGAGCTCGGAGTATGAGGCTTCTGTGTATCGCTTCGAATAACCGTTGTTCTCTGTGGCCTGAGCATAATAACAGCAGGTAAACAGTCCGACACGAGAGGATACGCAGACCTGAGTAATGGGCTATATACCCAGACTGAGCATGCAACTTCTCAACGAGGCGGCAGACCAAGTGTTTCTATTGCCCAAAGAACTGGGGTTACCATCCAGGCGGCCTGATCTAGACAGTGACAATGGTGCTCAAATTGCTGATCGAGAGTATACAAGGACCATGGTAATCTTCAGCATTGGGAGTATTCATGCTCGCCATGTATCTATATACCAATTCTCAAAGCTCGCGACAAGCACTGGCTCGAACTTGATGGCTGTTGTTGTTGTAAAAGGAGGGACTATATCACTGACTTCTGATGTCTTACATGTAATGTTCAACTATACAGAAGAAATGGGTGTTACACCTAGGCAAGAATAAGTTCACTGGTTTCAAGGGGAGATATAACATTAGCGACGTGATAGAAGAGGGAGAAGAGTGATTATCCCTTCTTGGCCATGATAAGCAGTGGCTGGATTCTATATCGTTTCTAGCTCGAAGCAAACCGAAGAGAATGCCGAGATGATAATCTTTCATTTCTATAAAAGCCGGTCTCTGTGTGTGCGATAGTATGAACTTGATGCTCGTCGCCTCGGTGGAGTCTGCACTCTTCCTCCTAGGTTCAAGAGAGAGGTATACAGTAATTGGTGAAAGCTGGTTAGAAACGGGGTGTGCGACAAAGTAAGTTGGCCCTGGTGTGTAAAGTTGCTAAGCTTTGGGCAGGCAGGCTCTTGCTGAAAATCATCCTCGTCATGCAGTGACAGTGGATATGACTCGACATGCCAAGCATGGGATGATGGTGACATTATTGTATGCCGTAAGCGCGGTGTTGCTTTTGTGCTTATTGTGCCACTTGCCTCAATTCCCATCCCGTTTAACCGGGTTGCTCTAGACCTAACCTACCCTCCTTGCTGCTTCCCCTCGTTTCCCCTGGTGGCTACATATGTAAGCATATGTAGGTGGGTGACACGATGTTGTTTATTGCAGAAGCGATTAATTTACAGGCCGCAGCACCAATACCTGTCGTAGGTCCGGCTACCAGCGCCGATGTGACCGTACAATGCAGGAGATAAGCGCATCTTCATGATCCCCATCCCGCCAAGACCTGCCAAGATGACTAGGCCAGGTGCACGATTACTCAAGACGGAAGGTGTAGTGACGGGAAAGAGTCCGAGAGACTCCGTGAACCGATGGCGCGGTTTATGCTAGGCCCGTCCGAGCAGCTCAATGCAACAGACTTCTCTGCTGCCTCTCTCTCGCCTCCACTCCCTCCACTGGCCTCCTCCGATATTGGGATGATGGGGGGGTGATTGCGGCTCTTGGCGCAAGTGCGATGGAGGCGCGTGATACGACAATTCAAGTACGACCAGCACGATCAATTCCAGTTCCACCCATCCCGCCCGTTCCTGCCGTCTGTCTAGACTCTACAGCAAGTAACCTACCCATATGCAGGGGATCTTGCTAGCTGCATGCAGAGGCAGGCATGCCTCTGTCTGCCTTTTCGGTATGCCTCACGCCTTCCTTGTGCATAACAGTAGGTAATTGCAATTTCCCAAGACTACATACAAATACCCATCGCCCGTTTCTGCCCGCCCTCGTCGACTTTTCATCATGCTCTCTCTCCATCCACCCAGCTCGTTCGTGGTGTTGCTCCCATCGCTTGATCGTCGCTGCATTATTATCGTGGTGTTGCATCTGATCTCACAATGCGTTCCGCTGGCCTCAATGCCGTTGCCGGCTTCGTGGTGAGCGCTGCCGTCATTGTCGACACTGCCCTCGCCCAAGCTGCTCGGCCCAATCAGTACATCATCGAGTATGCCTCGGGCTCCAACGCCCTGCGGGCTCGTGACAGCCTCGCCAGCAAGGGCGACATCCGCGTGCGCAAGTCCTTCAACAACGCCGTCTTCTCGGGAGCCAGCATCGAAACCGACAAGTTTGATTTCGACGTTCTGAGCGCCATGCCCGAGGTTGCCAATGTCTGGCGCAACAACATCGTCTCCCTCTCGCCCATGGACTTGCAGGCGGAGAAGGTCGAGCCCCATAAGGCCCTCGACTACGCCGTCCACAACTCCACCGGTGTCTCCAAGCTGCACACCGCCGGCGTCCTCGGCAAGGGCGCTCTCGTCGGTATCGTCGACACGGGCGTCTGGTGGGAACACCCAGCGGTAAGCATTTCCCTCTTCTGATCGACTTCATCCGTCACAATCATGCTGACGCCCTATACGTCATGTAGCTGGGTGGCTGCATTGGCCCCAAGTGCAAAGTCACTGGTGGTTATGACTTGGTGGGTGATATTCACTGGCGACCCGGTCTGGAGAAGCACCCGGATGATGACCCCAAAGATAATGGTGGCCATGGCACCCACGTCGCGGGCATTGTGGCCGGCGAGAACGAGTATTGGAGTGGTGTAGCTCCCGAGTCCAACCTTCGTATGTACAAGGTCTTCTCCGATGCAGATGGTCCCGAGTCAGACGACGCGACGGTCATCGAGGCTTTCCTGATGGCTGCCGACGATGGTGTGGATATCATCACCTGCAGTATAGGGAATTTCAATGGCTGGCACCAGAATGCCTGGGCTGTCGTGGCTGACAGACTGGTCGACGAGGGCATTTTCGTCTCCATTTCGGCAGGCAATGAGGGCAGCGCAGGTCCATTCTTCGGTAGTACCGGCTCCTCGGGCAAGAAAGCCCTGGCCGTGGCATCCATTAACAACGAAAAACTGCCAGTTAAGACCTGGACCGCCATTTACAGCACGACAGGGGCTCCTAGCACCAACGCATCAGAGGCATATCTTCCCGCCGGCGGAATTTTCCCGGCTGCTGCCTCCGGGCTCGAAGTTCTCCCGCTCAACATGGACACCACTGTAGTTGATGATGCCTGCAAGCCGTACCCCTCCGATGCCCCAAAACTCGAAAACGTCATTCCTCTTGTTAGGCGCGGCACCTGCGACTTTGTCACTAAAGTCACCAACTTGGCAGCTCTCGGCGCCCAGTATGTTCTCATCTACAACAACGACGGAGTCATCATCGAGCCTCAGACGATTTCCGGTGTTCGGGCGGCCATGATCTCTGCTAACCTGGGCGCTAAGATCATCGAGACGGTTAAGGCTGGTGGCAACGTGACGGCCGACTTCGCCAATGATTCAGAAATTCCTTCTTTCGTCGACTGGCCAGCGGGTGGAAAGGCAAGCGACTTCACTACATGGGGTGCCTCGAACGATTTGGCAGTCAAGCCCGATGTCGGTGCCCCTGGTGGTAAGATCTACAGCACGTACCTTGACAACACATACGCGATTCTTTCAGGTACCTCTATGGCCTGCCCCTACGTCGCCGGTGTGGCAGCTCTGTGGGTTGGTCAGTTTGGAGGCCGTGCCGCACACGGAAAGGAGTGGGCACGCGCTCTGGGTCGCCGTATCATTAGCAGCGGCCAAGCACTACCGTGGTATGATGGCGCCAAGACCGACTACAACTTCACGGCGCCCGTCGAGCAGGTCGGCACCGGCCTCATCGACGCCTGGAAGGTGCTCAACTATGACACGCAACTCGAGTTCAATACCATGGGACTGAATGACACACACTACTTCAACCGCTACCACAAAGTGCAGCTGACCAACAACGGCAAGGAGAACATCGTCTACACCTTCTCACACGCGCCCGCTGCCGGATTCGAGACGTACGAGTGCGCCGCCGCCGACGACTGTCGCATTAAGCCGCGGAGGAGCCTGAAGGCCATCAAGCTCGAGGCCATCGTGAGCAGCCTCCCGGCGCCGTTCACCCTGAAGCCCGGCGAGAGCAAGGAGGTCGAGGTCCACTTCGACAACCCGGATAAGCTCGGCTGGAACGCGGCCGCGCTGCCCGCCTACAGCGGCAACATCCGCATCAAGGGCAGCAATGGCGAGGAGCTGTCGGTCCCCTACTTCGGCTTGGGAGCCAACCTTAAGGAAGTCATGTCCTCCATCTACCGCAAGGATTACCCCGTCGCCGTCTCGGGCGTCAACAACACACCCATTGCTGATAAGTCCACCTTCACCTTTGACTACAGCGACAAGGCCCTCGACTTCCCGCGCATTACTGCTCGCCTGAAGTGGGGATCCGCCCAGATTCGCTGGGATGTAAGTTCTACCCCACTTTCCCTTCAACGATAAATATGATTCCCTTGGATCGCTAGAGATTTCCCTACTAAGAAAATATTCAAACAGATTTTCGATGACAGCTGGACCGAGCGTCAGTGGAAGTGGCCCTTGAAAGTTGGCGAGAACGGTTACGTCGGTACTGTGCACGGCATCGACAAGTCCACAGGATCTGTCGACTACCCCAACGTCACCGTCACCTTCCCTGTTGTTTGGGTCAATCGTAACGGCGATGATGCCACTCTGCAGCTGAACCACGAGTACTGGTGGCCAGAGGGCACGCTCGGCAACGGCGAGAAACTCAAGCCTGGCAACTACAGGTGAGTCAGGCCCTTCTCTTTCCCTTCTGCCCCTTCTGCCCCTTCTGGCCCATTTCCTCCCCTTGAATTTGAACTGACCTTGAACTTCTCTGTTTGTAGTATGCGCTTTGCTGCCTTGAACCCCTTCGGTGTTCCTGAGAATGGCAACCAATGGAGCGTCTTCAAGACTCCTAAAATCACTGTGCTATAAACGCCATCAGCTATTATACATATACTAGCTTAATTCTTAATAGCCTAAGATAACTCCATTTCGAATAAAGCTGCAAAGCCGCACAACCTCCAGGGATAATATAACTTAGCCCGGCGCCAGATTAATAGTATAAACAGGTATAATATGGGATAATCTGGGATGATTTTGGTATAACCTCTAGGGCTAGATAATGTTAATATAAGGCTAGAATACACTGCTCACTTAGGTAAGCAATATCTTTGCCATAGAAATTTAATTGCAGAGTAATGATCAATATGGTCACTAGTGGTTGAGCTAAGTTATATTATCCCTGCAGGTTGTACGCACATGCCCGTCACGTAGGCAAGAGTAGGTCCTATTTGTAGCCTTTCTGCATGTATATTCACACTCAATACCACATTCATTGTTTCTTGTCTTGGTCCGTACCGTGATTGTAGATGGTTCAATATGGCCTGGCTTTTGCCCATGGCCGCTGCAAATATGACAATACAGAAGATTCTATCCATGCACCATCACGACTCAAACGTCAGTAATATGCATTCACCTATGTAGGTGCAGTATATGAAAACAGGCACTATTGCACGCAGCTTGTTACTGACATCTTAGTAGTCTGGTCACTCCCCCATAAGATACCGTATTCATTTTCAACAACCCGAACTAGAGAAAAGCAACTGACTATGCTAGTAAACTACACAGCGCTGGCCCACGAGCTGGACTAGGGCCACCATGAGGTTGAGTGCCTCAGAGCGGATATGGCACAAGTTGCCATCACCTTGACCAACACGATGCGCCTAGTCTCACAGCTCCAAATCCGTCAAGAAGACCTTGACGATTCAGTCGATTTGTTGTGGAGAGCGATGCATTGGATTCGACTTGAGATCCGGACCCTCGAAGTCGCCCTTAGACAGAATAGGGGCCAGCAGACCGACGACATGGGGTCAGAGGCGGCGGCGGCGACGACCTCCACAGAAGGAGCAGGTGGCGGCGACAGTGCAGAAAGAGATGCCACGTAGCAAGGTTGTCGATCCTGTGTCTGAGCATAAAATTACGTCCGTATACGTCCGTATACGCATGTCAGCTTTTCCCTTTGAGCCTGAAGGGGCTACACACTAATATGCAAGTGAGTGGTCTGTAGTTATGGGGAAGCTCAGCTTACGGTTACACTCGTCGGGAGTGACTCACTTGCCGGCAAGTCCACTTTTTGATAGACGTTCACCTAGCTTTAGTAGGCATTTAGTGGCTCGACGGTGGCTCGATATTATAGTCTGCGAAGCACGAGAACTCAGCTATATATAATTATCGTCACCTCCCCTATCGCCCAATAGTTTGGATGGACTCGTCAACACATTGGGGTTTGCATATACTCTTTTAGGTATTCATCGCCATTCTTGGAGCAACAACCCTCGCTGCTTTATCCCTGGCTGCTTAATAATAGATAGCTAGGGCGTCAGTATATTTATTGGCCAAACCTATTCCCAGACTTCCAACGTCCATTTTCTTCGCAACTATTCACAGCAACACCAAAAATAGCTCGAGTTTTGTTCATACGGCGAACTTGACATCGATTTCATACAGGCCAAAAGCACGCACACCCTACAATATGTCTTCCCAGGATGTCCAGCTTGTCTGGGGCTCGGCAGGTCTTTTCATGGGTACGCCAGAGCTGGCCGAAACCTGGATCAAGGCTCTCCAAGATGCAAATATCACCCATATTGACTCGGCCCAGAACTATGGAAAGTCTGAAGAAATGCTGGGCCTGGTAGATGCGGCATCGCGCTTCGTTGTGGACACTAAGGTGTCCGAAACCATGGGCCCAAATGTCGCCACTGGGGACGTTGTCATCAAGTCAGGCAGGGAGAGCCTCGAGAAGCTCAAAACCAAGAGTGTAAAGATTTGTCTTGAGCCCAGTCGCTTTGCATTGCTGACGAGATACAAATAGGTGAACGTGTATTACCTCCACTTCCCGGAGCGTCGTTGCCAGCTCGAAGACACCCTGTCAGGCGTCGACGCTCTGCACAAGGAGGGCGCCTTCAAGAAGTTTGGGCTGTCCAACTTCCTCCCCCACGAGGTGGAAGACGTCGTCCGCATCTGCAAGGAGAAGGGATACGTGATGCCCTCGGTGTTCCAGGGCGCCTATTCTGCGGTGGGGCGTCGTGCCGAGACCGAGCTCATGCCCATCCTGCGTAAGCACAACATGGCCTTCTACGCGTACAGCCCCATCGCCGGGGGCTTCCTGACCAAGAACCGGGAAGTCCTGGAGACGGGGGCGACCACGGGGCGATGGGACCCCAACAGCTTCTTGGGCAAGACCTATTTGAGCCTGTACAGCAAGCCCAGCTACTTGGAGGCCCTGGACGCCTGGGTGCAGATCGCCCAGGACGAAGGCGTCTCGCAGGGTGAGCTGGCCTACCGCTGGATCTGCTGGAACTCGGCCCTCCGAGGCGACCTCGGGGACGGCATCATCGTGGGCTGCGTGAAGCCGCAGCATCTAGGGGAGACGGTCGGCTGGATCAAGAAGGGGCCGCTGAGCGCGGGGGCTGCCAAGAGGATTGACGAGCTATGGGATATTATCAAGGCGGATGCGCCCCTGGACAACTACAACGACTACCTATCGAAGCTCCAGTATTGAGAGTACAGGGGACTGCATTACAAACGCGGTGTTTGCAAGCTGTGGCAATGGAGGATGATATTGGAGGAAACAGATTGCTATCGATTCTCGTGGGACTTGGGTTTTCCCCTCTCCGCTGACGAAAGCGGCAGATGCAGTGAGACAACGACTAACACATTTGGGTTACATGATAGACCATGTTGCATTACGCTTCACCAATGATGCAGCTCCTTGAGCCCACAATTTGTCGATTTTATGTATTTATGACAGCACATTCGCCAGCCAGAGTTTGATTCTTGGTGCCCCTGATGTGGGAGGGAGCCATGCCGTATTGGCCGTATTTGGATGCAGCAGAGATCTGCATGCTACATAGCTGCCGGGGTTCGTAGAAGCGCAATGCAGATCGCGCATGGAACCTGGGAATTAACGAAGTAAAAGGGATAAAGATGTCTGCAAGTCGTACTATTTTCTATCTGAGATGAGACTTGACAAATTAGTTGCAGCCATCGCGAAGTAACCGGCCTATTCGCCTCGAGTCTCATCATGCTTTCAATTCCTGGGGGCGCCCGAACAAATGCCTACAACCGCAATGTGGTTGCTTTTGCCGCACTCGGTTCTACGGTCAGTCTTCTGTCTTCCCTAAGCAAGCAAACCCCGTTCGCGCGTATGGAAAACTCGTTGCCGCTAGAAGCAGTCTTTCTCACTCTTCAATATTACTAGACTTATGGATATGGCGCCTCCGTCATCTCGAGCACAATCGGTCAGCCGGGCTGGTACGCCTCCCTCGATCTGCCCCCTGCGGGAGAACCAGGCTACGACGAGATCACGACGCCCGTCATAGCGACCGCCAACGGCCTCCTCAGTGCCGGGGCCGCCGCCGCCTGCCTTGCCGTCATGTGGACCGGCGACCGCTTCGGCCGCATTCGCAACCTGCAGGCGGCGTGCCTGTTGGGAATCCTGGGCGGCGCGCTGCAAGGGGGCGCTGCGAACCTCGCCACGTTCCAGGCCGGGCGGTTCGTCATGGGCCTGTGCATCGGCCTCATGGTCACAGTAACGCCCATGTACTTGAGCGAGATCTCTAGCCCGCGCCGCCGGGGCTGGCTCGTCGGCCACCACGCCATCTTCCTCGTCTTCGGGTACCTGCTGGCCTCGTGGTTCGGCTACGCCGTCTACTTCGCGACCAACCGGTCGTTCGGCTGGCGCTTCCCGCTATGCTTCCAGGTCGTGCCGCCGCTGGCGCTCCTCGCCGGCACACCGTGGCTGCCGCAGTCGCCGCGCTGGCTGGTGTCCAGGAACCGCCACGACGAGGCCTGGACGGAGCTGCAGCGCCTGCGCAAGTGTCCCGAAGACCCGGACAATGCGGTGGCAAGGGAAGAGCTGCGTGAGATACAGGATCAAATCGCTCTGGACCGAAACAAGCTGATGGCATGGGGCGGCAACCCCTGGCGAGCTGTCTTGTCGAAGCGGAGCTATCAGAAGCGCATGACCATCGGGTTCCTCACGCAGTGGGGTGCCGAGTTTGGTGGTCCCCTTATTATCGTAAGTTTGACCCCCTTAAAAGGTACATATACAGCCGAATAGAATGGGTTAACGGGACGGTGAAATAAGAACAACTATGCCGTGATCCTTTACGAAGGGCTGGGCCAGAAGGGACACATGCCGCTTCTGCTCTCGGCTCTGTGGATTACCACAGCAGCCCTGATCTACAATCCAGGAGGCGCGTGGCTCCATGACAAAGTGAACTCGCGCCGCTGGATGTTCATCACGGGGTTTGTAGGCATCATCGTCACTACATCCTGCCTGGCCGCCATGATTGCCTGTTTTGCGGGCACGGAAAACCGAGCAGGCAACGCCATGGGCGTCTTCTTCATATTTCTCTACTTGGCTTTTCAGGGCACCTTCTGTGATACCACGATGTACATCTACATCTCGGAGATCTTCCCGACGGAGATACGCTCCATCGGTATGGGCTTCTCGTTGTTTGGGCAGTTTGCAGGTACGTTGAAACCCACTTCTATACCTGCTTCTCAGAAATATGGAATCATGCTGACGACTGCGGTCAGCCACCATTATTCTTTTGCAGACTGCGCCCCTTGGATTTGCCGCAGTGGGCTGGAAGTACTTCCTGGTGGTGATCTGCTGGAGCGTGTTTTTCGTCCCGATCATCTACTTCTTCTTCCCCGAGACAGCTCAGCTGTCCCTTGAGGAAGTCGAGAAACAGTTTGGCGATGAAGTCGCAACACATACCGTGCATGAAGGAGAAGAGAAGTTACAATCTTCAAATCAAGGGGCTTAAGGTTGAGACTCTCAGGAACCGGGCTACCTACCCGTGGGCAGGCTGTTTTATTCCACATGTCATCGAGATGCAGTAGAGCCCTGACAAAAGAAAAGATAGAAATCATTGCTTCCAAATACTGGATATTGAAACGCCTTGTCAAGAGTTCCTATGGGCGCATTGATGGGAAGGGGAAAGGGGGTGGGTGAGCTTTTCGAATACTGAGATGATCAAGAGATGACCAAGAGATGGTGAGATCTTTCATCTCGGGTAAGATAGCAAGACGAGAACGAATGCATGGCCTGATTGCATCATCAAATGTCGGAGTAGTATCATAAGACGTGATGATAAAGTTGTTGACCTAAGATCTATGGGAACTACCAATACTTACATAATAAGAGTGGACCAAACGGGTGGCGTTGGAATTTTCCAGCCACAGCTAGCGTCTGGTGGAGCCATCTTTGTAGTTTGTCAGCCTCGAACCCCAGGATCGCAGCCTTTCCCGTTGATTTTACGCGACAGCTCGAGCATCTCAACCTTCGCATTCAACATCACGACAACGCTTTATTGGTCAATCTCAATCTGGCGAAGAATCGCATTCCGTCAAACTCAGCCATACAACCGCGACGAACCGCCTTTTACCAACGCTCGACAGAACCAGTCCGACCGGAAGAACCAACCTCAATCCCAACCAAGCGCCAGCGCGGCCAATCGACCTTATTTCATAATGGCCAACTTTCTCGCCTCCATCTTCGGAACGGAGCAGGACAAGGTCAACTGTTCCTTCTACTACAAGATCGGCGCGTGCCGGCACGGTGATCGGTGCTCGCGCAAGCACGTCAAGCCGTCGTACAGCCAGACGATCCTGCTGCCCTCCATGTACCAGAACCCGGCGCACGACACCAAGTCGCACACGCGGCTGACGCCCGAGCAGTGCGCGAACCACTTCGACGCCTTCTACGAGGACCTGTGGTGCGAGCTGTGCAAGTACGGCGAGCTCGAGGAGCTCGTCGTCTGCGACAACACCAACGACCACCTGATCGGCAACGTCTACGCCCGCTTCAAGTACGAGGACTCGGCCCAGTCCGCCTGCGACGAGCTCAACTCGCGCTGGTACGCCGGCCGCCCCATCTACTGCGAGCTGAGCCCCGTCACCGACTTCCGTGAGGCCTGCTGCCGCCTCAACTCGGGCGAGGGCTGCGTCCGCGGCGGCTTCTGCAACTTCATCCACCGCAAGAACCCCTCCCCCGAGCTCGACACCGAGCTCACCCTCGCCACCAAGAAGTGGCTGAAGATGCGCGGCCGTGACGATAAGAGCGCCTCGCGCAGCCCCAGCCCGGAGCCAACGCGGAGGAGGTTTTAAGCAAGAGAAGGGAAGGGAAGGAGCAAAAGCGAAACAGAACTTGGCGGTAGGGGACCGAACACGAACGGGATGTGAAATGGTATCAAGCCAGGCATCTTCCTAATCTTTTAGCGAGCGGACGCATTGAAGCCACCGCACCCACACCATAAGAATGATCGACTTGCGACCATGAAGAAAACACAGAGCAACACAAATAATGCTAGCCCCAAACACATGGGCTTGCGGAGACAACACTCTCCATCACACTCTGACTATTGCGATGAGACGAAGAAAAGAAGACGGTATCTTCGATGGATATACACAACGCTAAGTAGTCGACAGTCTAGATAGCTAAAGCCTGGACTCGTGTTGCCTCGGGGGATCGCATATCGTGCGTGCCACAAATTCTAAGGCGTTTGATGATGGATGAAATGATTACTGGGCGTTCATTCTGGACATTGTATCATGTAGCTTCAGGGGGAGCTTCCTCAGGGCGAACCAAAAATTTGCAAGAGCGAATCGTTGTAATCACGAGCTTTGTATCATTACTCAAAGAATACTGCTTGATGCGTCCCAAATGCCAAAGCCCAACCGTTGTTGTTGAAAAACCTTGTGGTATCCATTCGCAAAAAACAATGCAGTGCAGGCTCTACCAGTAGAACTTGAACTTATAAGCCCAATTCTAATACACTCATTAAGCATTTCGACTACCGTTTGACACGGCAGCCTGGGAAGTCTATGTCTGGTAACATCAGGGCTCGTCCCAAGTATTGCTGAGGCTGGTCGAGTATGTCGTACTGTTTTCTGATATTGCTTCGTGGTTTGGCTTTCCCTGGCCGATGGCTACGTTTACGCATCTTTGGGAAGCTCTTTCTTCATGTCCCCAGCAAAGTCAATGAGCGGTCCCTCTGATTTCTGACCCGTTCCCTCAAGCAATTCCTGGATATCGTTGGAAGGCTTGCTCTCGGGCTTCTCTGCCTGCGTCTCAGAAGCTGGGCCCTTCGATACCAGAGTAGATGCCGATTCATTGCTTTGGCCGAAGTCAATCAGATCGTTCTGGTTTTGCGTAGATGTCGTTCGGGACAGCCGGTCGAATGAAGCACGCGGCGGGATTACGTTGCGTTGTGACGGCTTCTGTCCCGCCACTACTGGGTAGATGGCCATGACTTGCTCGGCTTGCTTGCTGGGGGTCGCACCATCGCTGAAAAGTCATTAGCAACCTAAATCTTCTCCCCGAGCATATCCAACTCACATCTTTGCGTTGATAATCCACTCTAGTTCTTCCTCGCCCTCTTCTTCGCCACCAGGGCCGCCCTTGATCCTACGGAACAGCCTGGGATGCCATTCAACGTTCTCTGCAGCGCGCTTGGCGGCCTCCTCGCGTTGCATGTCCTCAACGCGCGTTTTCTCGTCAGTCGCGAGCTCGTGATTCTTCTCATTGACTGCCTGCACAGTATTGTACCACAGTTTCTGTGATTCGCGCTCGTCCTGTTCCTCAAGTGGCCTGACTTGTGGTTTTGATGGCCTCGCCTTGGCTCCGTTAAAGAACATCTCCTTGTGGCCAGTCTAGGGACATCGGTCAGCATTGGGTGCCATGTCGCAAGCTTGTTGTTATACTTACTCGAACATCCTTGATGAACATTTCGTCGCTCCACAGGCCGGAAAGCTCGTACAGGATCTCGCCAGTCTGCTCGTTCTTTATCGTACCGCCGATAGCGTTGTAGGTTCCTCCCACCCAACCTTTCGTTTTGAATTCGATGTCGGCTACGAGGCCCAACTCAGGACAGCGTACGAAGCTGTGGTCGCCCAGCTCGTACTTCATTTTGCCGAATAATATGCCACGCGCATACATGTTGGGCTGTGTCAAGAAGTACCGTTCGCCTTTCTTAGGATCCTTGCCTCGGTTGAGTAAGGAGAGTATCGCAGTGCCTTCCATCATACTGGCGGCCGAGTTGCCCAAGAACTTGCTCCGGGGCTTCAGCGCACCATCGACTCGAATATGGTGGTCAGGCACCAGGTAGAAGTAGCTTGACTTGGGCGGATGGTGTGAGGTTTGCTCCGAGATGTAGTACGCACGCGTATTGTCAGGGAGATCCCAGTAGCATGTGAAGATTTCGCCGAGGATGGGGTTAAGTGGCTTCTTGACGCCCCTGTTGGTCAAACCAGTGAGTTTAATGATCTAAGTGGTCAAGGGAGAGTATTGACGAACGGGGGTCGTATATGCCAGCCGCTGAGGTAGAACTTAACCACTGAAACGAAGCGATCGACTGGGTTCTCCAGATCGGGAATGCCGAGAAGCATTTCGGGGTGGCACATGAAGCTAAAGAGGAAGACACACGTTAGTGATGCGCTCGCGAAGTCAGCGAAGAAGTGTCGGGAGTTGCGCACTTGGTTATTCTCTCGAGCATACTGCGTGGTTCGAGGATGAAGGTAGGCAAGACCACTCGACTAAGATCGGCACCCGGTCGTAGCTGGGAGATGATGTGCATGAGTACTACGCTGCTGGCTTAGTTGCGGTACACCCAGGGCATCGCCATGAGACTCACCGTTGCCCTGATCGGGCTCAACCACGAGGGTGTCGTCATCGCCGTCGCCGTCCATGGACGAGCGACTGCCTAGGTGGAGGAGAAACATGGTCAGTCATGACAGCGGCCAGGGGAAGTTTACGAGGGCAAAGACGAAGGCAAAGAAGTCGTACTGGCATTCGAAGTCGTCCGGTTTCTCCCTGAAAGGCTCCCGGAAAGGCTCAGTGATTTCGCATGCATCTTGGGCGTGGTGGTGCTCGCTCGGGCGGCCTCCAACGACTATAATAAACTTTAGGTTGGGTGCGTGCTGGGCGGGCTACCCAAGGCCTGGAACAGAGGTAGAGAGGTCTTCGAGAAGCAGTGCACAAGGGTAGTGATTGTTTTGTTTGTACTTGACCTTGCTGCAAATACGGTCTGGCTGACGCAGGATGGATGGGAATGAAAGCCACTCCTCAACTTCGCTGCAGGATGCGCTGACTGGGCCTCGTTCAAGATGTTTTCAATGTTCCTAGGCAGTTCCTAGGCAGACATCCAATGTTCAAAGTAGGTAAGCACTGTTCATGGGGGGGAAGGCAAAGATGCAAAAGAGGGCACAAACAGCCGGAGCTATCAAGTTCAGTCAATACAGAAGCAACCCCTCATCGCCAATGACAGGGGAGTGCGTAATAGAACAGTTGATTGGGCTTTTGGCCTGGGAAGTTGGGAGGGGGGTCTCAGCTTGGAGGGCTTAAGAGGGCCTAGGGGCTTATCGATTATGGTGGGTTGGCGGGTTGGCGGGTTGGGTAGGCGTGTTTTTTTTTGTTTTTTTTTCTGTCCAGGGAGTGAATTGGCAGCTGGGCTTTGCTGGGGAGCTGACAGTCTGACAGTGACGGTATGAAGTAATTAGTGCCTACATATCTAGCTATGTCATGCCTATGACCTCACTTGGCGTTTGCTTTTCCAGCTCCAAAGCCAAAAAAGAAAAGCTTCCGACCTTCCGTTTCTCTCGGGCTCTCGGTCGTACCAAGACGCCATGCAGCACTACACAGTCAACCCCTTTACATTGGCCCTAGGTTAGGCATTCTAGCGGCGCTGATGCCTTACGATCATACCTATCGCATTTTATTTCACAGTTCCTTATTCAATTCTGTATATCCCATGCTTCTTCGAGGCCGGGAACCGAAGGTCGAAGGCAACAGAGGGGGTGCAGGGTGGGGTGCTCTCCGCAAAGATTAATGTATAGGTACAGTACTACAGACATCAGACCAACCTGCGCTAGACAGGGCGGCATTCACAGGGCGCCTAGGCGGGTAGGGATTAAGTATGCTGCTGAACCACCCAAATCACCCGCTTGGGGCCACGAGGTCTACAAGGGACCCAAGCAGGCCTGACAAGCGCCAGGGAGCCGAGAATAGACGAGCCTGACGTTTCCTCCAGGCAGGTCGGATCGGAGGAATATGATTCAATCGGGCTGGCCAGGCATGTGGCATTTAGATTTGATATAACAACAGACGAGCAGTGCATACCTACTACTATCCTATCCAAGCCAGTAATGTGACAGCTCTTTTGACACCAAGTTAGCCGTCTTGTTTATACCTATGCTGTGTACATATGTCCGTATTTCATGCATCCTGACACAGGAACCATAAGCATTATTTCCGGCTGGCAGGTAGGTTGGATTAGGTGTGAACACCATCCCATGTCTACTTGGTATTCAGGGCCCAGATCTGCCCCGAACCGTCACCAATCGTGAAGAAAAGCCAGGTGAAGATTGACTTCATTGCTTATTTACCCATATCCACCAATGAGTATAAAATTCAATCTGTTGCACATGTAGTGCAGTCCAATTGGCCCTGATCGATCCAATCCAGACTGGACAATCGATCTACGTCTCCTCCGTACATACATACTGCTGCACAACCTAGAAAAACACGTTTTGGCGTTCTTTGCGGACCCACGGAGCCGCCCCCGATCGGTCTTGTACCTCTGGGAAAAGGGAGATGGGGGATGGAGGATGGAGATGATCAATCCATCCTGGACGGGTCCCAGGGGGTTGGTCTGGTCAATAAGGTTTGTTGCCTCATCTTCATCGGGGCCTTCAGCCCACATTTTCGGCATCGATTGGGAATTCTCGTCTCCGTATCAATTGCGTCGAAAGGTTGGGCCCAAGGTCACCATGGGCAGCTTGACTGTCGACTACATGCGACTATCTTGCATACCTGCATACCTATGTATTCCTGACCAACGGTCACGATGGCTTCTTCGTTAGCTGTTGAATTAGCGAGTCCCTGCCCAAAGAAAGGAATCAAGATTTGATACAGCGGCGCAGGCCATGTTCCACTACAAGTCTGACACTAGTGGCACTGACGTATGTGCGGCCGGCCCGTTGCTCGTCGGGCGCGTCAAGGGTCGGCGGGAAGGATTATAGTTGTTTCAACTGCCCTTTTGCATTCTACTTGAACCGGATTCAAGTCGTACCTCTGCTTCTCCTCCCTCGCCCCTATCTTCTGCTCGCAAACCCAAGTCACTACTGGCGCTGGAGCGACCTGGAGCCTCAATGGTTTCGCGGTCTTCGAGATACGCGGAAAAGCAGGGCAATGTTGGAGTCTTCACTCCCACCTCCACCTTGGCATGATAGCACCGCCGATCATCCAAGAGGAGGACTGCCGGGAATCCAACAATTCTTGGACGCGGATCCGAGGCCGACTTTTGTCCTACCCATTGACCCATCCGCCCCGTTGTCATTTGGTATCTCGTTTGGAAACCATGCCTTCCGCCGTGACGGGCTGGACCAACAAGTCCTGCGCGACACCAGAACCGGAAAGCAGTTTCGAGCATGGTCGCAGGCCGTCGTGCATTGGCGACCCCAATATCGATTCGCTGGCCGTATCTGGACTGCCTTCAACATCGCCACCCAATGGAAATGTATACAAGCCACCGAAGCGATCGTTGCTACCCAACAAAGCTGCCTTCCACCTGAGGGCACCAAATCCGCCGACAACGAAGATGCCCGGAAAGCAGAAGATGCCAAGTTCGCAGATGCTAGACTTATCAGCCTATATAAGATGATAGACATGGGTGACGTCGGTAACTTCGAATACAATAATCACGGAAAACTTCTACGAGCTAATGTACTGGAGTAAACCTGCACTTTGCGCTAGGAACAACGCTGACGGCGATGTAGGACTCGTGGTATAGGCTTAGTCTTCATCCGAGAAGTCCAGCCCTCCACCAGGATTTCTCTTTCATGAATCTGGTCTATCCACCCGATGCAGATTTGACATTGTCGAAATGGAACTTGCTGACCCAAGGCATTCCTGTCACCTTCGAGATGCGTTGGAAGAACGCGCACTTTGGTGTCTCTCATGACGAAGAGGTGGAGGACTACCAGTGGGTTCTGTGTGCGTGCGTGCCGATTCAGGACAGCAAAGGCAACGTGGTCAGCATAGCTGGCAACACCATCGACATTGGGGCCCAGAAAAGGATACAAAAACAGGCGCTCCAGCGGGCCGAGGCTCTTGAACGCGCGCGCGCGAGCGAGCGCAAGTTCACTCGTTTCGCCCTTTTGGCGCCAGTTGCCATTATTGTTCTGGACACGATGCGCCGGATCACTTACTGCAACACGCGCTTCTTCGAGATGTCGGATCATCCACCTACCGACGAGTTCAAGAAGATGGACTGGCATACCTTTGTTTATGAAGAGGACTACCACATTGTGGACAAGCAATGGGCTACGCTGGTTTCCGATCAAGAGTTGAAACAGGCTGTGTATAGATTACAACGCACCTGGGCTGATGGAGAAGGCGTATCGCGACAAGTCTGGGTCGAATCTTCAATCATACCAGAGTTCAAGGAGGACGGTACCGTCGCATCCTTTCTGTGTGTCCTGACTGATATATCCCGCTTCAAATGGGCTGAAGAAGTCCAGAAGTCTCGGGTGGAGGAGGCACTTGCAGCGAAACGGAAGCATGAGAACTTCATCGACATGACCTCTCACGAGATGAGAAACCCTCTATCAGCCATTATCCAATCGGCAGACTCGACTATCGACTCCCTGAAGACAGTCCAATCGTTGATTTCTCAGTCAAAATCGGGAGACGCCGGACTCATCTCCCAAACAGATGACGAAATCAAGCAAAGTCTCGATTCACTCCATACCATTGTCTCGTGTTCTCTACATCAGAAGAGAGTGGTAGATGACATCCTAACCCTCTCCAAGATGGATTCCAACCTCATGGCGATTGCGCCCGTCAGAGTGGAGCCAGCTCAGGTCATAGGCGAAGCCGTCCACATGTTCGAGCTGGAATGTAAGAAAGACGGCATCGACCTGGTGTTCATCGAGGATCCTTCAGTAAGGCAGATGAGAGCCGAATATGTCATGATGGATCCAAGCCGCACGCTGCAGATACTGATCAACCTCCTGACCAATGCCATTAAATTCACCCGGGATCGACCCACTCGGCGGATCGTCGTCCGTTTGGGTGCCAGTCCGGAGCGACCGTCGTCCGATAGTTCCAGCGGCGTCTCCTACGCCACTACCACGACGGAGCCGGTGGGCTTGCTCGATACTTCGGAATGGGGGTTTGGGCATCCGGTATACATGTGGATATCATGCCAGGACACGGGCTGTGGCATGTCGTTGGAAGAGCAGGGTAAGCTCTTCACACGGTTCACTCAAGCCACCCCGCGTACACATATCCGCTATGGCGGTAGTGGACTCGGACTTTTCATATCGAAGAAGCTCTCGGAGCTTCAAGGTGGTTCTATCGGGGTACGGTCGCAGTCCGAGGTGGGCTCGACCTTCACTTTCTTCGTGGCCACGCGCATTGCGCCTCCTCCGACGCCCATCAAGCTCAGTACTATCAAAGACTCGCCGTTTAACTGGCCTGTTACTGTGGAATGCGATAGTCGGAGAAAGACGGATCAGCTTTCTGTGCTTATTGTCGAGGATAATCTGGTCAACGTAAGTTCAATACGCACGCACCCCTACGCTCGAACGAAGGCCACCCACATGTGTCTCCTGGCTCACAACCACAAAGCAAAAGGTCCTCTCACAGCAATTACGCAAGGCTGGCTGCCAAGTACATGTCAGCAACCATGGCGCCGAAGCCCTCGACTTCCTCCGAAAAACTTCATACTGGGCGGTATTGAAAACGGGCAGCGCCAAAGCCTCATCGCCCCATCAGCTACTGGACCTGGACGTGATACTCATGGACATAGAAATGCCTGTGATGGACGGACTTACGTGCACACGAAAGATCCGGGAGCACCAGGAAAGGGGTGAAATTGACGGACATATACCTATTATGGCAGTGAGTGCTAACGCGAGAAGTGAACAAGTGACTCAGGCGAGAGACGCTGGCATGGATGATGCCATCGCCAAACCATTCCGGATACCCGAATTGATGGTGAAGCTGGAGGCTTTAGTGAGTGGAGGCGCACCGAATTCCAATGGTGGTTACACATAGCGAAGGAGTCTGGGGGATGGATTGCCAAAGCAACAAACGATAGATTCAGACCTACAATAGAGTTTATATCCACTATAAATCTACCTACCTACTTGTATAGACCGGTTCTTCTTCGACTTGGCAAATATCTGTGCTTTTCATCATGATAACAAGATCTGTTGGTGTTCAGAAGTAACTTTGGCGACAATACGGGTAAAGCCGAGACTTGGACATTGGGTGAGTGGGGCGCAAGGGTCCTATCTTGAGGTACTTGATTTACAGGTACATTTAGCTAGTGGCTAGTGGCGATAAGGAGCCTTCAGGTGGGTATAGCATCCGATGCACGGCATGTCATGTAGTTTTACCGCTAACCGTCACTGGCTGCAGGTGCATTATTGACCTCTGTCGGACCGTCTTGACTTGAAGTGTTCACCGAGAGACTCACGAGAACCAATATCCATCCTACCTCAAGGGCCCAAAGACTAGGTTGCCTACGAGATGTATGGATGCATGTACTTCTCAGTTCTAGCGAGCTAGGCCTAGACCTAGAACCGCGATAAGTTACCGCGTCCCTAAAGTTCGATTTCGGGGCTGATCAGTAGCATTAGTGAGTGGGACAGAACTTCGCGACTCCCGCGGTCCAACTGCTGATTACTGTATCCTGTATTCTGTATTCTTGGTCTCGTGCCTCTTTTCTCCCTGTCAACCTGTGCCGGCTACAGGCGCGCAGCTGCTCCGTTGCTCCCATTTTATTATTATGCTTGAATTCTACTTTCCTACATGGTACGGATCCCTTGCCGACCTGACTTGCATTGCATTCTCTTTAAGCATCTACTAATATAGACGCGCTCCCAAGATCCATGGTTATATCAATTAAATTGTGGATGAATGCTCCTCCCAACTCCACCTCCACAACCATCGTCTGACACCCCCCGCCCAGCGCTGCTGCCCTTTCGCACCTCGTCTTCGACGCCACCACGCCTACAGTTCGAGCTTAATCCGATCTTTGAATAATACTTTTTTTTTTGCTGCTCGCCCACCAGTCCAGCCTCGTTTCTCGATCAACATTTTGGAGCTGAGTTGGGCCAGCAGGACAAGATCTGATACTGTATATCTGGTTCATGGCTAGATTGTCTGCGGGCAGATTTGCGAAGCAGCATCCTCCACGCGATCGCGACTACACCCATCCATCCTACACAATCGAGCAGCGAAATAAACCATGGCAAGCCGCCCCGACACTGATCAACACCCTGATCTCAACGACGATGAGTCCGGCAGCTCGTATGCTGGCAGCGACAATGGCTCGGTCCTAGAATCATTCCCTACTGCAATCGCGCCCTACGACGGCCCAGTGCATAACTCCGAAACAATCGAGGACCGCCCACACTTTGCAGAGGACCAAGACTCCAATGCCGCGCCAGAACCTGCCGACCGGCAGGTAGAGTCCAGTACGGCTGGGGAAATCACCGAGTCGCACGCGACGACAGAAACGCCAGGCGTCATCCCGGAATCACAGAACGAGCACGTACAAGACAGCCAGTCGCCAATAGTCACAGGGGAAGTGGGCACCTCGGCTGCCCCTTCAAACCAAGCATCTGAAGATGGAGCTGAGCCTACGGAACAGCCTTCGGCGTCTACGGCCGAGTCAACAAGGGTGCCTGGGCTGACCTTGCTGGAGGCTTTAAACGATATGTCTGTTTCCCCGAGGAATGCAGTCGATCTCCAGAACGAGCTACCACCTCTCCCAGGCTATGGCGGGGGGCCATCGTCTTCGAGACAGTCGCCTGAATCACGAGCTTCACCGCAAAGTGGTCGACGCGGCGATGGTGGAGCCTTCCAGACCACAGGCCTGGCTCCGGCCCAGCCCGTTCAACAGGCTCGGGCGAGCGACTCGCAAGGGGTGCGTCGGCGACCCTCCGAGTTCACGCTTCCCAGATGGCAACCAGACGCTGAAGTTACCTTGTGTCCCATATGCCGTGCACAGTTTAGCATTTTTGTTAGGAAGCATCATTGCCGAAAGTGTGGTAGGGTCGTCTGTGCTAGCTGTTCACCCCATCGTATCACGATACCATATCAGTATATTGTTCGGCCTCCCGGTGACCAAGCTATGCTGCGTGCATCTGGAATCTGGGGCGAAGAGGGCACGCTGTTGGACTTCAGTAACATCGGCGGAGGTGAGCGCGTCAGGCTTTGCAACCCCTGTGTGCCTGATCCGAATACGACGCCACCGCAAACCCAAGGCCAGCCATCGACCCATGGTCCTCCCTTCTCACCAAGATCTCCCCACCAGAGATCTCAAAGCACCGCCAGCGTTACTGGCTACGCCAATCCCGAGGCTGCAGCGAGCGGGTTTGCATCTTTCTTCATGGCGAATCCTCCGACGAACGCTTTTCCTAGGAATAGAAGCGTCACGATGGTAAGTGAAGAGCCCGAGCGATACGCGAAAGTGTTTGAAGCGCTGCTAACACCGAGTCAGAATTCGAATTTCTCTCGCTCTGGCCACTCCGAGCGCGATGCTCGTAATATCAACCCCGGGAATGCAGCTGGTCGTTCCGGTCATTATTATCATCACCCAACACCAGCGGGCGACGGTTTCGCTTCGTCCTCCCGGCAAGGTGCTCTTCAGCCACGGGGTCATGCTTCTTCTTCTTACTATAGAGCCCATTATGGCTCATACCCCGCATCGTCCTCGTCAGCTGCTGCTATGAATGAGCGGCCTCTGCCGCCGCCTCCCCAGATTCCAGAAGAGGATGAATGTCCTGTCTGCCATCGGGAGCTGCCTTCTCGCGAGCTACCCAATTTCGAGGCTCTGCGCGAAGCCCATATCAATTCCTGCATTACTTCACACAGCTCATATACGCCAGCAACGTCGACCCCTAACCAGCCTGGTGGCCACAACACACCGCCACCTCGAGCTGCTCGACGGACTGGTATGTTTCCGTACGTGGCAACGGAAAAGGACTGTGTGGATTCCGCCGAGTGCACAATATGTCTGGAGGAGTTTGAAGAAGGTGTGCCTATGGCGCGACTGGAATGTCTCTGCCGTTTTCACCGTTCCTGCATCACGGCCTGGTTTGTTAATCACCCAGGCCGCTGTCCGGTTCACCAACATGACAGTTTCGGGTACTGATGGATATATACCCTGTACATGGTGGCGCCTAGCTCCCGTCTGGACTCTGTCGCTTTGATTTGGTTCGATATGTGCGGCTCGGAAGGCGTAATTAGATAGGAAGAGCACGTCTTGGCATCGACCAGACATTTTGCAGTTGCATAAGGTATGGTCGGTCTCATGTGGCCAAATTGGTCCACCGTCTTGTTTTGGCCAGCGTTGTTTGTTATTTCTTCTCTCCCATGAATTTTGCACACGTCCGGCGTTTTGGTGGTGGCACACTCTCATTTTAGACTATCAATACCAAGCAAGGCTCACACCGTAACGCGGTGATTCGGCTTCTGCAAGTACTCGGGAACCAACCCCCCTACTTGATCATATTCACACGCTGTAGAGGGCAAAGTCCCCTCACAAAACGTTTAGCTCTTAGTCACCAAGTTGGCTCTCCGCTGGGAAAAGGCAGACTCACTCGGTTGATATACCCAAGTGTCTTGCATCTACCAATCATTGTTGGGCTTGGCAAACATTGCAGGTCAGATTTCGCAACTATTGGTGTTCCTTGGCAAGGGTCTCATGCATAACGGCCATAATTATCTTACCCGGCGGGGTGATACCTCGCCATCGTCAGAGTCTAGACCAGCATCGGCGTCCGCAAGATTACACCACTGCTAGGGTCCTTGCCGCTTGGCCAGTCAGCCGCAGGGGCGGAAGACTCGTGTTGGCATCGATATAAGATACACTACACTTCAGTAGGCTCATGCAGCTTACGTCGCGGTATCTATCGGCTGGAAGAAGCAACTGTGCAACGTGAAAGTGCAACCTCAGTCTGCAAGCCACTGCTTATGGGCAACAGCCATGTTCCCGTCGCGGGTCAGCAAGCCTCGGCATCATCAGCCGTCATCAGTATAATAGTATCACTCCGACTCGGCATAGCTTAAGAAGATAAAGACCACCACTCGTGTATTTTCGCCTTGAATCAAAACGACATCGTGCTCGTGTACTGCCAGTGAAAGGTTTCTGTTAGCGCTTTCCTCCGTGTGTTCCTACGCCATAGTAATTATTCCTTACCATGACCAAATCCCGAGCCGTTGCCATAGGCGTTACTATCGCCATTTTTCTGGCCCCGGCTATCTTGGCCGGGCCTTTAGAGGATCGCCAAGAAGGATGCGGGCATGATAATCTTTTGCGCGCTCTTCTGAACCCAACGCGAACAGCCGAAGCAACTTCGTTCTGCAACGACTACCTATGTCGGCCCTCCTCTACAGTACCTAGACCGCAACCGCCCCCAAGTTGAATTGCGCAAGTCTCGCGTCAGCTAACAATACGATTAGGTCACCGCCACCACTGTGGGTAGTGCCCACCCGTTGTATCTATACAACTTGCAGCCGTCTAACCGCGTGAGCGGAACACCGTTGGTCTATCCATCGCCACCCACGCCCAGCACCATTCCGGGCAACGCCGCGTGCTATGGCTGGCCCGAGGGTGTGCCTTGCCCCTATCCTCCGACTAGGAAGAGGTGGCCCGCCGATGCCCCTGCTGCTGCCCAACAAGCGCGTCGTGAGGCAGCTGCTGAGTGTCCCACGCCGACGGTGCCAGCTTTTCTCACGACGGCCACCACGTACCCCGCCTCCCGCCTCAGCAGCGCTTGCTCCTGCGTCGTGACTTCGGCGCCTCTGCCGACGACCACTAGCACCTGCACCGCCATCGGCGCGACGTGGCCTCAGACCACCATCCCGGCCTTCTGCCAGCCGTCCTTCCACGTCAACCGCGCCTCGCTGCTGCCGCTGCCGGGCGTCACGAGCACCGCCGTTGCCACGCTGGGCGTCGTGAGCGACAAGCTCGACTGCTGCGTCAGCTGTGCCGGGATCTACAACTGCGTCGCGTGGAGCTATGTGCCTTACCCGTCTCCCACCCCCGGCCCCATCGCTCCGGTACCTACAGGCAAGATCAACCCCTGGATCTCGGGCACGTGCGTCGCCGTGTACAATTACGGCCTCGCGCCGGGCCCCAACGACAACGCGGCGGCCGTGTGCCCCAACGGCGTCGTCGGCGAGGCGCTCGGCGGCGGGTCTGGCAACCCGTCGGCGCCAGCGCTCCGCTGGGACAACCTGTACTACAACGGGTGGAATGAGGGGCCCTGCGGGCGCCCTTTTAACTTGTTCCAGAGCGGGCAGGATGCAGGGAGGGGAGATTATGATACACAGTGTCAATGAAAAACGGGTTGAAAGAGGAGGTAAAAGGGGGAAAAGTAGAGCTGGTGGAGGAAGAGAGGATGTTGATGTCTCTGAAAGCCTCGGTCCAGTGTCTGTACATTACTTGAGCTTTGAGTGATCGCATCTGTTGCTCCGAATACACTGTCCCTCGACCTGTCCGAAACCCCTTCACCCAGGTTGTTTCCTATGTCGTGGTGACTGTCTAAAGCTAATTGTGTCTCAACGATTAGGCTCACAAATCAAATGGTGGTCGGCATTGACGTGGCGCAAAGACTTGACTCCCGACTTTTTGGTCTCTTCAGACTGCTGGACTCAAAGCCAAAGACCAGGGAAACGGCGGCGGGGGGGTGNNNGGGGGGGGGCTCAGCGGAGGACAAGACCTCTGTAGCACGTATCAAGTATGTATCCATGTTTCAAAGGGTAAGCCTGGTGTCGACGCATTGCCTCGTCAAGCTCGCCTACGCGTTTTGTAGGAGGGGGAGATCAGCCAGAGACTGTGGTGGCCTGTACGACGGCGCGTCCGATTCGATACTGGGGGTGGATGTAATACGATGGCATGCGGAATGTCTAGCATCTCCGCTTTGTCACAGAAGTGACGACATACCACCATGGTAATCTTCTCAACGGTGTTTATCCCCTCAGAGGCACACTTTCATCCGCTCAAGGCGACAGAGAAGGCCTCAGAAGTCGGGATTCTTCACGCTTCACACGAATACCCAACTCCTTGTTGAGGAATATTGTCAGGCTATCTGCCAAACGTTACTTCCTAGGGAGACGCAGCAACATGGTTTTGGACTCTCCTTTCACTGTTTTCCATTACAAAAGCTTCTTGCGCATAGAGTATTTGTGATAATGCCACAGCCTATCAGTCGCACCGCTACAGCTTGTTTGATACAGTCAGCTTACAGCATGAACGTGTTTCAGCAATGTGTACCTTAACGATATCTATCGTATACCCAGCATGTGCAACAGACGTATGCAGTGAGAGCTTGCTTGACAATTGACGTTATGGAAAGGGAAGTCGGCCGCGTCGTTGAGGTTGTGGTTCAATGAGATTACTCGCAAAACCTCAGAGTAGCCGAAACATGTTGAGACTATTTTCACCATCTGCGCATGTATTGAAATGCCTGGAAACGAAGAAGTCTAACATGGTGGCCTCATCCCCCGTCTTGAACTGGGAAGTTTCCAAAATGCAGACCACCGCTGTGGTAAATATTTTCAGATTCGTCTATAAGTAGGGGGCTTCCCGCGTTTCTTTGTGGTTTATCATATCTGCTTGACAGAACCATCGATACTCCGGATACGAGAACAGAACGCCCGACTATCACTGACTGCCTCCAAGACGCTCTAATCAAGATGAAGTACATCGCCGCTCTTACAATTGCCGTCTCGGCAATCACTGCCGTCAACGCCTTTTGTTGCGAAAGCAATAGCAAAGGCTTCTGTGATGATGGCAGCGACGGAACCCCTTGCTGCGCCACCCAGTCTTGCAACGTCTTCTGTTGTCACTGTGATGGACGTAAGTCGTACAATAACGCTTCTCTTCTCTTCGTTAGTTTCTAGGGCCATATCAACTCCAAATCGCCCAATTCCGGGATCAGAACAGACACCAAACCATCCGGTCAAAAGAAAAACAGACAGACAGAAAACAACAACTGAAATCGTGATACCCTCTAGAATGCCGTGGATCAAAGCGCGGCCTTGCCGCCGATGTGTTCGCAAAAGGCCCCCGGGAGGAGGCCTTTGCGTTGGCCGACCCCGAGGGCAACGGCAACATCACCTTGCCGCAGTACCTTGCCTACATGCAGGTTTCGGCGGACAACTCGGCCGTGAACACCTGGCGGGCCTGGTTCGAGAAGTGAGTTTTAGCCCCTATGTGTCGTGTGAATTCGTCGGCTTATATATGGCGTACGCAGGCACGACAAGAACAGTGATGGTGTCATCACCCCTGATGAAGTCCGTTTGTAGTGTGTTGAAGGCAAGTTGCACCACTGCGGGAAAACATTATAGGATGGGCTTGGGGCCCGTACAGGTTCATCTATTGTTCACTATAGTGTTTGTGCTCACAGTATTGGTATACTGGGGACTTATACTCGTCTTTTCAACAAAGACGACCAGAGTCAAGAATTAGGATCAATTATTATGATGTTGTTCGTACCCCTATTTTATCGCGTTTGGAATAGAACCGAGCTGGTCTCGATAAACATGTTGGGGTAGCACTCTAGCTGTGGCTCCCTGAATAGGCGCTAGTATCTACTCTCTATAGACACCAATTATTATCTTTCTTAATGGGCCCGTAAATTACACATATGTCCACTGCTAGAACTGCAAAAGTAGGATTCCATTTTTGGTCGTATCACAAGCATTGCACCTTCTTCCGCCATTAGATCACATGTAACCTCGCTGTGATAAATCATAGAGGCCCTTTCAAGAGCCACTCTTTGGGTATGTTATGCAAGACGAACTCTGCGGTTGTAAGATCGACAAGAAGACCAGAGTTACGTGTCCCGTCCATCAGATAGACCCAAAAACTCCACGTTGTGTGTATGTAAGCTCTGAATCAGCTCTTAAATCCTGATAAAGCTGCCTTGGCAGTGATACTTTTCATCCCCACATCAACAGACAGTGGACCAGGCAACTGAGTCGACTATGCAGATTGTTAGAAGGAATAGGGTAGCAGCATGCGGATATCAGGGTTCAGATCTAGCTGAGATCTGCTTCCACGTAGCCCATGCTAGAGCACTCGCCTAGCTTTTTTGAATGGGTTCTCTTCCCAATGCGCTGATCCAATAGGGAGAAGGGAGAGAAGCTGGCACACGGAACCTATCTATGACGAAGCACTGGCAGGGTTCACTAGGAAGTCCGCCAGAATGAGAGGGGATCAGTAGTCCAATGTATATTTGGTGGAGGAGCGCCTATCACAGACGAGAGGCGCGGAGGATCCTAGACCCCTGTGAGAGGAGCAGAAGCCCTTCGGCTCTACCATACCAAACCTTCGGTGGCTTGGCTTCCAGCCCTAACGGGTAGACTACCGAATAGCCTCAACTCAGACCGTGAAGAAGAGAAATAAGGAAGGTTCGATGCAACGTTGACTTGATTTGCACTGGTTAGACTTCAACCGTCGCGGCCGCTACTCACCTGAGGCCTCCCGGGGGCCGTTCTTTTTGGTTGTTTCTTTCAGGAGCCATGGCCAGGAGAAACAACCAAACCCTGGCGATTTCTAAGTCATCTAGATCACCAAGTAAACGTTGCCTTGCGCCACGAACCTTCCGTTCTGGCAGACATGAACAAACACTGTGTTTCCTTCTCTTCTTCTTGTTTGTCTAGATCTGATCCCATTTGTCCTGGCCGTATGAGCAGCCCAGGCTGCAGCCTAAGAAGGCAACGCGCTGGATCCAAGGCACACTGTCATGCAGGATGGGCTAGCATGATGGGCTATGATTCAGTCGCTGATCCATGCAAGGAGGCGGATACTCGAGATGCGATTTATTTCCGGTCGCGGTGTGGTGTCGTTGCACATGCATGGGAGAGCTGTATAACCGCGCTGGGTATGGTGCGTTAGTATCTTCGTGGGTTGGGACCAATCTAAGGTCGAGGCAAAAATAGCCTCGTCGAGAGCGTGATCTACCAGGCAACTCAAAAGTTGGCAGGCATCTCTCACCCCTTCACCCCCCTTCACCCCCCTTCATCTCACCATGTCCGTTCGAATCAGTAATGGGATGCCAAGCCTGGCGTATCGTCATCACACGTAAGCCCCCGTAGCAGCCCGCATATGTGGGAGTGGTAGTGTCCCCCGCCCTCCCGGGTCCGGCGCCCACCCTTGTCGGCTCTTGCTGGCGGCGAACTGGCGGTTCGATTGGCCCTCCTGCAGGTGTCAAATGGGCTTGACGAAAACTTAATAAAGAAATTATGGAGGAGGTGGAGGAGGAAGGCAGATGGATGAGGCAACATGCATCAGATGAGGGAGGGATCCGGCAGACGCAGCGAAAACTCTTATGTCTCCGGGAAGGTTTGCCATCACGCCCGCGTCACTTGGCTTGCCCGCTGGCTTGGCAATACAACTCAAAGGGGAGCAAGCAAACAAACAAACGAGAAAGAGGTAGCCGGACTGGCATAATGGGAATTTGCTGCATATGTACTCATACATCAAGGTTAGAGGGGGGTTGATGGAATATTGGGGGAGCGGGTGGGGGTTCGATTTGATTTCCTGTTTCTGGCGAGGATCACCCCAGGGGGGCTCTGCAGGCTGCAGGATATTATCCACTTCCACGCACCAGGGGGGCCGCTGAGCCAATGAAGATGCTCGTTTCGTGTCGGACAGTCTGCCGGGCGGACTGCCTGCTATTCGCCTCCCTTCGATTCTGCAGTGTTTGCTTTGCTTTGCTCTGGTAGTATTACCACTCTATTGGCGAGGCCAGACCTCCTTCATCGACCCAACGATCGCCCACGACAACCACTTGAATGTTACTCACAGCACAGCCAATCACCGATCACTTCTTTTGGAAAGGATATTCTGATGGGATCTGTGATGCAATATAGTGTTCCCATTTTTTCATTGGCAACAAATTGCCAAGTCAGGTGGAACAGCGGAGATATAAAATAGGGGCTAGCAGAGGATCTTCTACTCATCCGTAGCGCGGTGACATTAGGGAGTGATGACTACACAAATCGAGATTGACTGCAAGCCTACTGGCAGTAGCAATCGTCTGGGATCTTCCGTTAGTAATCAGAGTCAAGCATATCCTCATATTACCGGGTGTCGGGGGTCCATCGATATCATTCACCCACGGGGAATCTCAACGGCCCCGGGAACTAGTCAAGGCGAGTTCTTGGTTGCCGCGAAATATGTGGGGGTTAGGCAGGTGGGTGGAATCGTTTTCCGCGATAGTTTCACGAGGTTGAGTCGTAACTCGCTTCCGCCTCCTTCGTACAAATACATTACTTTTGCCTGCCCATTCTCTGAAACCTGGTATGTTACTGTGGTGGCCCGTAATGTCACCCATGATCACAGTCGTCTTTGTATTTTCAACACAGGATGCAAGCCAGTCTATAGAAGGAGATCAACCTCTGGGCCTCTAGGGGAAAGTAGCCATACCCTCAAAATGTGTGGAGCGTTGGGTGTGAACAGATATTGAAGCGGCGGGACCGGGTAGGACATTTGACCCTGTGTTGTGACTGATATGGCGTAGCTCAGGGAGGTAATGAACAAAACAATATGATTCAAAGGTGGCAAATGATAGACCGGTGGACTAAATTCTTTCGACATACAGCAACACTCCACAGATGATGGTTACATAATGAATACGACGCAACGGGCTCTGGGCCGGAACGATCCGGCTTAGACTCAGGGACAGTTTGTTGTGAGATTCTGGCTCCGTTTCAACTCCCGTTAGATGCCCCAGCTGCGATGACCTCAGCAGAAACAAAAGCACTACAACGAGCGCATTTCCATCCGTATATATTCTCTCCAAGAGAAAGCAGGTGCCTCGACGCGTTAGAGCATCAGAACTCACGTCGAAGGCTACTCAAGGCGTTAATATTGTTCAAAGACTTGAGTTTGTTCTGTCTTTGTATACGTTATACGTGAATGGAAACAGTCATAGTTCATGATCGGGTATGGCCTTAGCCTGGTCTTCTACGTTGTTGTCAGCCCTGGTCCAGGAACATCGGACGCAGCCCGGCCGGCAATTGAAACCTTACGCAATGCTACTAGAGTTATATTCGTCTTATATATAGATATAGCCCAATTCAGCTGACTATAAGTATGTAGCGTAGCACCTGATGGGAGTTCATCGTCTACGAATGCTCCACTGACTCCTGCAGGCGAACAATCATTACGAGGCAACTCCAAGATGAGGAAAAAGTGGCCAACAGACGCGGCGATGACTTGTATAATCGTATGACTTGTTGAGGTGCCCGAAAGTACTGGCCCGATCGTTGGTCGATGAGGCGGATTTGCCGATATGGCGGAAACGCAGCTGTGGTGAATGCCGGCTGGGAGGAGTGTTTAATCCATTGCTCAGCGAATTGGTACAGATTCTAGGACTGTACATCATGCGTATCGATGGAGATCTCGGACCTGGAGGAGCAACAAATCGGAGTCCAGCTACTGGTCTTAACTTTCCATCAGGTGCACCTAGGAAACCATTCGGCCTCAAAGACAAGGTATTGTTGTCGACTGAGTACAAGTGGCGAATGGACGTCGCAGAGAGCTCTGCAGCGTCGACGCTATTTTTTTTTTTTTTTTAAAAAAAACTCTCCAAGGGATCAGATTGTATAAGACTTTTTTTTCCGACAGCAGAGACTCCAGGGGATCTTTTCCCTTTACTTCGTTTGGGCCTGCTAAGGAGATAAAGAAACTGCCCTCTCGTAGGAGTGGCGTGACATTTCACTGTATGAGCTCCCTTGCATAATCCCGGGCTCCCGGTCTCTCACCCGGTACTCTACTGACCAATCATGAGCTGGGTAGCGGCTCGGACTGGTCCGGCCCTTCTATGACCACTTTGGCCCTGATACCCTGCTTTTTGGATGGCAGGCAACTTATCCAAAGAAACACTGACTGCGTGAAGAGACCCCTAGGCCCGACGAGCGTAGCAGGACGATTGCAGATATCAGTACTTCCATACATGGATGTCGGCCAATCAAGCCGTTCTTTCTTACAGGCCAGATCAGCATGCAAATCTCCAATTGGCGCGAGGGTGGTGCTGGATAGCCTGCAGATTTCCATGATCTAATAGACGTATGCGGGTGCATTGCGGCTCATATGGATGCCCCGTGCCCCCTAGCACCTAGTGGCAATTGCAAAAGCCCATGGTTGTAAGTGGTGTATGAGTGTGCGTTGGTGCACCCTCTGGACTGTCCATCCCGGCCGGGTACCGCAACATAATAGACTCGGGCAAACCCTCCACTGAAGCCAGGTTACATCGAGGACCGAGAGAATCGACGAACAGTCAGGCTGAGCTCAATGTTTGATCCCCGCCCTCAATTGCAGGATTGGGTTTTGGAGGAGAGGGGGCGGGGGGCAGGGGGGGATGGGCGGGCAGGCCGGACAGCAGGGAGGTAGGCAGGTAGGCAGGTAGGCAGGTAGGCAGGTAGGCAGGTAGGCAGGTAGGCAGGTAGGCAGGTAGGGCTAGACGGAGCCAGAAAGCAGAAAGCCTAGACGCCAAATACTAGTGGTAGTGGTAGTGGTAGTGGTAGTGGTAGGCTGGTGTTTAGTAAGAAATATGCATCTGCACTAGTGATAACCTTGATGCCTATCCGGTGGGCAGGGTGAGTACAGGGTGAGTACAGGGTGAGTGCAGGACCAGTGCAGGAAGCAGTGCAGAACTCGAGAGCTAGCTACTACGTACGACTACTAGGAAGCCATCAATGATTGCCATGGTGTGCCGTTGGAATAAGCGGGACTAGTGCCAAAGTATCGCAGGCTTCCAAAGTACAGGTACCGAGGATTCCGGAGGTTTTGCTCCCAGTTTTGGAGATATTCCGGTACGGCCGGTACATCCACGATGCTGCCCAGCCGCCTCAACAACGCTGGCTTGCAAGTTTCCAATTCCATAGTCGGGATGGATCTGAGGGCGAGCTTCTTCCTGGGATTCCCAGCAGGCTGATTTGCCGAAGCTTGGGAACCAGTAGTATGAGTGCTTTTCCACTATGTGTAAGTGTGTACCACCACTACGGTGTACTAAGTAGTATGCTGCCCCATAACAACAACACTGCAGCTGAATACTTATAGACATGTCCTCGCCTGGCCATATGACATCAGGCCTTCTTCTCAGATAGAAATGCCCTTTTGGTTTTCATTATCAGTGCATGCTCTCCCGATCTACATCCACAATTCCATCTGTCAATTGATCCTTTGATCCCTAGATCCATTGGGAGTGTCAACGACACGACATAACAACAACTTTGCAACGACTCACCCGACTCACTCACCAACATACCAACACACTGCTGCTGCCCACCATGGACTACTGCCACCAAATCTCGGACCACCACATGGCCTACGAGCTCCCACAAAGCCCCATGGGCACTACTTGTGGCGCCTTCCTCGACCCATGCATCACAACTCCCTATCAACATGATTCCCAGCAGTTCTTCGACCTATCTGCCGAACAACAACAAGAGACGGTCATCAAACTCGAGGATATAGGGCAACCTCAGCCGTGGGAATCCTTCTCTTCCGTAAGCCTCTCTATATGATTCCCGCATACCATGCCAATGTACCTCGCAACTGACCTCCTGCCCCCCTCGCAGACATCCGAGTCCGGCACCAGTGAGATCCTTGAGCCCATCGCGCCCGCACCTGTCCGGAGGGAGTCGACAACACAGTCTGCTGGCAAGAAGCCCCGGCGCGACAGGGGCCGTTCCGGCTCGTCCGGGGGCTCCACTGACCTCAGCCGAGAGAAAAACCGCGTCGCCGCCAGCAAGTGCCGGAGGAAGAAGAAGGACGAGGAGCGCGTCCTCGAGGACCGCCGGCGCATGCTGCAGGTCCAGAACGCCATACTTGTGGACTCGGCGACGTCGCTACGCGCCGAAGTCCTCTCGCTCAAGCACGAGATCCTCCGCCACGGAACCTGCGACTTCCAACCGATCAACTCCTACATCGCCACGGCCGCCGCGCGAGTTGGATAACGAGTCCACAGTACTTGTCTTCTTCTACCATCAATACATGTCACAACTCGCATCCAACGTTTTACCCGACTCTGGTTCTACGTCGGAGACCCAACGTTAGTTGGAGCACACTGAGGGAAGTGCCGGGCCCCCTTAACGGTGGCTTAGGCGGGACATGCGAAACAACTCTTTCGTTTGGCGAACTGGTTTATCTGGGTTTGAAGTTTTCCTTTGGGGCTTGAAGAACAAGTCACCCGGTGTTCGGGAAAAGGGTCGATACCAGGTTACGATCACTTGACTTGGTCATGGCGACAAAAAGTCACACGGGGCTTGGTGATCTTACCATTGCTAAGATGGTAGGCAAAAGGCGTTCAGGCAAAAAGGGGATATCTCTCAAGTATTGACGAAAGATGGGATTAGCAGCTGTAATGGCACATTCTTTTGGTCTTCGGCGTGTACATGCTTCTTTTTTTAATTTATTGGCCTAATTGACTCAGCAAAGGGGCTCATCGTCAAAACGGTCACTTCTCCCATGATGCCCAAGCTTTGGACGAGGTTAGATGATATCTAGCGAAAACTATACGAATATTTGGTTGTAATGAATCGCACACAAGATACTATGAACCAACTTGCGGGAAGGGGCTGTAGTACTGAATCAGAAGCACAAAGATGGGTGCGACGCCCCTCCCTCGATCCCAGAGGGCATCTTGAGACACCAATACCGGTTTATTTCCGAGCGGGAATAATGACCACCTCCACTGATAAGGGGCAAAGACCACAACTCGGCGAGACTCACTACTGGTAAGCAACATGGCAACAATCTACCATTGGATGATGAATACCTAGTGGCTAGTGGTAAGCTGCCCTCATCTTCAGGCACATTGACCAAAAGCTCGACTACTTGCCAATGTAGCGCGATACAACGATTGAAGCGTGCGTGCGGGGTGGTCGACCTCTCCCCCTTGTCGTCGTTCCTAGAATGGCGCTGATCAAGCTGAAAAGAAAACCGGGGCCAACTGCCCAGGTTCTTGTAGCTTGGATCTCGATCAATGACCTACACAAAGTCAAAAAAAGGGCTTGGGGTTCAATCGAACTTCGCGCAGCTCTTGTGAGGCCTCTTCGCCAGGGGTTCGGCTAGGTTTAGTTGTAGGGCGTTAGAGGAGGTGATACTGCGGGTTGGTGGAAGGACTTCGATAAGGACCAAGGCCGGGTCAGCTGCCCCGGGGAGCTGGGCCCCCTGGCGCAACCAGATACTGCCTCCTCACGTACAATACTGCTCGTCGGCATCGTTCCCCGGCCCATAGCCGGCAGCTGAGCATCGCACATTCGGCCACTCCGGTTGGCCAAAGCGGCCTTTCGCCCGTACTCGTGAGTGCGCGCGAGGTAACGCATCTCCCTCCCTCCCTCTCTCTCTCTCTATCAGCATATCTGCGCCACGTCAAGGCCCCCCTCCCAATCCCTAATCGATCGACCATACCGTAGCGCGTTGTTAAGCCAGGCAACCAGCCGACGGTTTGGCGACCTGCGACGGGCCAATGCTCGCTGGGCAAGTATTGTCGACCCTCCAGCCCTGGACGACGACTATCTCCGAGCTGATTAGAGTTCGCCGTTGTCGCCAAGTAACCGGACTCAGCAAGGGCTGCCTGCCCCTCTCTTTCCCACCCCCCTCCTCTTCCCCCCTCCTCCGCCTCAATAGTTCGCCAGGCCGGTGAGCCGGTTCCTACATACTAAGAGGCACGGCGACACTAACCCGTGAAGATGTTTGTTGCTGCCGCTTTCTTTAAGCTACCGGGGAACGAGAACGAACCAAGCAGAGGCATAATGGGGAATCTCTAGGCCGCCAGGAGAGATGTCTAAATGTGGCTCTGAGCTTGCTATTGGATGGATGACTTGGTCTCTTTGTCAACCGTAGTGATAGCGGGGTGGGGACTGCCTTGATGGATGACAAAGACGACCGACCGTTATGTGTGTGTGTATGCCTGTGAGATTCTATTGGCGGGAGCAAGCCACTTTCAAACCTTCTATCTATAGCGTGACGTTCCGACCACTATAATAGTAGTTGTACTCAATTCCGCCTAGGAAGCCTCCCTCAGCTGTGAAAAGCCATAAGAAGTAGGATTCATATACGGAGTAGGAATCGCGTAGCTCCTCATCAGCGGAGAGGCGTTGGCTATGAGGGCCAATAAAGATTCCACGATATATTTGATGGTCCGAAACTGCGAGACAACCAGACATACTATGTGGTACGCAAATTGAATGTGTGTGTGTGTGTGTGTGTGTGTGAGAGAGAGAGAGAGAGAGAGAGAGAGAGTGTGTGTGTGTTGAAGAGCGCTCAAGTCCGTGAATAGCCAACAGCGACTAACACGCCGTCTGCCAATGGAATACTAGTATCGTGACCTACGACCGAACAGACTGTTGACAGACTATCAAGATGGTGCTCAGTTGCGGCAGCCATATATAAGGTTTGGTCCAACGTTAACGTCGAAAAAGGAAAGCATGCCAGTATGCAACAGCTCTACGGCCTAGCCTGTCCCGAAAACGTCAACGGAGCGTCGCCATAGCTGGCGCCAACTCAATCCCATGTATCGTTTCTTCACCTCGTAAAGACGTGATCCAAAATACCCAAGAACAGATTACTGGTACTAGCTTATTGCCCCGTCGGATCTTCGCCGGGAACGTCACACATTCAATAGTGGTAAACGATAAACCTGCATGTCGCATAAGTGGTATTCTCTGGGAATTCAGTATGGCAATATACGTGCATGCATGCACTTCTTGGCTTTGGCCATTCCGCCGTCCGCCAAATCCGGTTCAAGTCGACGCAAGCGTCTGGCCATATTGTCGTCATGAAGAGATTACCCGACTCACCCATCTCACCATGCTCCTGGCTCTTTTCTATAAGAAGAAATACGTTGCGCAAAGACGCGAAAGTCGAGTAATGTAGGGTTTTGTTGGTTGTCATATTATTTCGTGGATTTGCGGATCACATACAAACAACCAGCCCATCCTGCGACTCTCTCCGCTGTTGCTCTCTTGTCTCTTGTCTCTTGTTTGGGGGAGTTGGAGTTGAGCGGGTCCTGGCCGCGGGGTAGAATGCTCAGTGCGGACCAGGTCTTACGGGGGTGGTGCTATGACGGCATGGGAAGCGTCGCTTTGCGGGTGGTGAATCGTGCCATGGGTTGTTGACACAGGTGAGATTATCACGAGATGGCCTGACCGATTGACATATGCTCGGTTTTGCATGAGGCAAACTGCTCGAGGCGCAGCCTGCAGTTCAGCTCGGCTTCCCAGTCTGGCGGATTGTCGTGCGGAAAACTTACGGGAAACTGCCTTCGTCGCAACACGTTACACCCGAGGACGTGGGGTAATAGCGCGAAGCGGGGAGCTGGAGCTCCAGCAAGAAAGAGAAAGCCGCACACGAGCAAGTTCGGCTCACCCGCATTTTATCTCACGATAATCATTTCCCTTACTCTTCTGTCCTCGCACCCTCGCATCGCGCCAGATCTTTCTTTCGCTACCTTGGAAAACACCACCATGTCTGGATCTGTACCCACGGTGACCGCCCTGGACGGCGTCTACACCCATCAGTCCCTGCCCGAGCAGGAGGCGCGATGGAACAAGCTGTTGGACAAGTTCCAGAGCCTCTACGGTCGCCCCGCCCAGTTCGTCTCACGATCGCCCGGTCGCGTCAACATCATCGGCGAGCACATTGACTACTCCCTCTACTCGGTCCTGCCCATGGGCATGACCCACGACGTCATCATTGCCGTTTCCACCGATCTGACCCCGTCCAACGATACGACATACAAGCTCAAGCTGGCCAATCTGGATGAGGAGCGCTTCCCCGCCCGCGAGTTCGACGTGGCCTACGGCGAGGTCGAGATCGATGCGACAAAGCACGAGTGGACAAACTACTTCCGCTCCGGGCTTCGGGGCGCACTGCAGCTCCTGCAGAACAAGTATGGCGCCGATTTCAAGCCCAAGAGCATGCAGGTGCTCATGGACGGCACCGTCCCGGCTGGCGGCGGCTTAAGCTCTAGCGCCGCCTTCGTGAGCGCCAGTGCGCTGGCCGTCATGATCGCCAACGGCGAGAAGGATGTCGACAAGAAGGATTTGACAGAGGTCGCCATCGTCAGTGAGCGCGCCGTCGGCGTCAATTCCGGAGGGTAAGGCTACCTGAATAACCCCCTAACCCCCTAACCCCCTAACCCCCACACTTTGAATTTTTCCAGTTCTCACACAGTACCTTGTAGTATGGACCAGTCCGCCTCCGTCTTCTCAAAACAGGGGTCTGCCCTATTCGTGTCGTTTGCTCCCTCTCTGTCGGCCAGGCCTGTATTCTTCCCGAAGACCAACCCAGAACTCATCTTTGTGGTTGCGCAGTCGTTCGTGACATCCAACAAGCAAGTCACCGGTCCCGTTCGCTACAACTTGCGGGTCGTCGAATGCAGCATGGCAGCGGCCGTGCTCAATGCTCTGCTGTGTCCCGGTACCGACCTTCCCAAGGATGCCGGTCCGCTGGGCGTGTCGCTTCACGGGTTCCACACGAACTACTTCAAGGACACCCAGAAGTCGATGAACGAACAGCTGGCGGAGCTGGTCGAGTTGACCAAATCCAAGCTTACCAAAGAAGACGGGTACACGGTAGACGAGACCGCCTCACTAGTGGGTGTCTCTGTTGACGAAATCAAGACTCGCTTTATGTCTAGTTTCCCAGTCCGGGGAGAGCGCTTCATGCTTCGACAGCGTGCCTTGCACGTCTTTACTGAGGCTCTGCGAGTACTGCAGTTCTTGACGCTGCTGGAGGACAACAGCGCGCACTCGATGACGGGTGATACTACGGAATACAACAAGAAGCTCGGCGACCTCATGAACGCGACACAAGACTCGTGCAGGGAACTTTACGAGTGTAGCTGTCCCGAAATCGACGAGCTTTGCGCCATTGCCCGAGAGGCTGGTGGCTACGGTAGCCGCTTGACAGGCGCCGGGTGGGGCGGATGCAGCGTGCACCTGGTACCTGCAGACAAGGTCGATGCTGTTCAACAGGCCATGATGGACAAGTACTATTCCAAGCGCAACTTGAGCCAAAGAGAGCTGGACGCTGCCATTGTGGTCAGTCGGCCGATGAACGGGAGTGCCGTTTTTGTGCTGAAGGATGGGAAGTTGTCTTGAAGCATCGTCTGTGTAGCATAGTATTTATTCATACCACTTCATCGCCTTCAACCTTGGAATGGCCTCAACACCCTTTTTGCCTTCTCAATCAAAAAGCATTTTCAGCTGGCTGCCACGTGCACATTTGATGGTGGTCCAGACATCGTGTGACGCTGGCCCCTTTTAGCCCCCGTCCCTATATACGAAGCGTGCATGCCAAGCGTGTCTGAGGGTGTTAGTTGCTTATTCAATGACAGCCTCTAGCCCTGCGAGTGGGCAGTGAAGAGCCACAAGAGACTATATTTGGTGTCCTATGGGATGATATAAGCCCAATAGGGAATAACCGCTCTTGGCCGTTCCACCCTCGCGCTTACTAGCCAATCAACCAGTGTCTAAATACAGGTGGAGGTACTAAAATCTTACATGGCCGGGAGCATAGAAGCACATTCAATTTGTACCATGTTTGATGGGCGCAGGCCAGAATGCAGTCCTTGGGGCGATGCGAGTGCGATATGAGACTGGAAACACAGCAACTTCTTCTTTCTCATCGGCTTACTCTTCCAAAAAAAAATTAAAATTTCAACCATCTTGCTTGTTGTCAGCAGTGTATATGCGGCATAGCCGCAACTACAGTCGTCACACAGAGCAGCAACAGTATCCTATCCAGCATGTCTTCGTCAAGAGAGGAGGATCCGTTGTTCGACTCGAACAAGTATTATTTCCCGGCCGGCGCTTTGAAGAGAGCCCCGGTTCAGTCGGGGCTCGAGGTGCCTCCACAGCGGGACGAAAATGCTGCGTCCCCAGGTTTACAATTAGTGCCGGATGAACAGAAACACTCACACCAGGATTTGCCCGGGCTATACGGATCACGCAGCACGCTACATCCGGCGCCTGTGCTGCTGCCTACCGGTCAGGCAGTCCACTTGGACGAGTACGGTTCCCAGGGACTACAGTCTGTCGATCAACATTATCAACAACAGTATAACGAGCAGCATCAACACCAGCACCACCAGTTCCAGCATGATGCTAGTTATTCCAACGCTCAGAGTTATCAGTGGCCGTCGTCGTCTCAGTCACAGCAGCAACAATCTCCTGACCAATGGCCGATTCCGTCCATGGACCAAGGGGCCTGGGGTTTTCCGAACCAGCAGCACAGCTACCACGCAACACCTTCCGGGTATGAGTCCTTACCGGAAGCTGTAGCCATGCCTCGTTCGGACATGTATCCCGGTTTGCATCCTACGCATTACGCGAAGCCAGAACCGAGCATGTCTGGAAGCTCTGAGCACTGGCTCAAGAATGAAGGGACGGTTACAGTGACTCCCAGGGTTCCGAAATGGAGGCGACGACCCTGGCTGCTATGGCTAGGTGGAGCTATCGCACTGCTAGCCATTGTGGGTGCGATAGTCGGTGGAGTTCTGGGGGTCCAAAGCAGCAGGAAATCACAAGACGATCAGGCAGCAGCGGCGAATCCAGCCCTACCAAGCCCGGGGGGCAGCAGCACGGAAGACACGGTGGCACCGCCCAAGTCGATCAGGATGCACTCCAAGCTCGCGGCGAGCGCCTGGCGCGATCCCACCCACACCAACTACACCCTCCGGCTGTTCTACCAGGGCCCCGACAATGTCATCCGGTTCGTCGAGAACACCAGCGAGAACAAGAATTGGACCGGGGCCGTTGCCCTCGACACCCTGGACTACCAGCCCTTGGCGAATGGGGCGTTAGCAGCAGGGGTTTATCTCCATAGCGATCTCGTAAGTCACCATTTGCACTTTTTTTCTCGTCCGTTGAGACGACCATATAAATTTGCCAGATTATCCTAACGATTTGCCCCCTACAGTGGCAATGGGAGTTGATGTATATCGACTCGAATTCCACCATCCGCTGCCAGAAGTTTGATCTGGCGGGCAAGAAAATCGGCATCAAAGGTGCCAAGGGGAGCATGAACGATTATCCCATCAAGGTTGAGCCGGAGTCCAAGATTGGCGTCTACTTTCCCTACGTTATTTCCCAGGACGCAGACAACAAGCTACGCTACACGCGCATGCTCGGGCTGAACCCGAATAACAAGTCGGCACCGTGGTGGGTCAACGAGACCAGCATGAACGCGATGGGCGCCAAGAACACGCCCGTGGTGATGCTGCCGCTGGCCCAGAAGTACATCGACCCGGCCGGGTTCCTGTACCGGGACGCCCAGTCCGGGCGGCTCGCCGCAGGCACCAACGACAACATCAACAACGGCGGCGACATCCGCAGCAACAACCTGCCCTGGAACCAGGGCGCGCGGCGTCTCGGCGACCTGCCCGTGGTGCCCGAGGGCTCGCCCCTGGCTGGGTTCGCCGTGGGACGCGCCTACGACGCCAGCAAGATGAACACGTATATCCTGTATCTGGACGACAAGGACACGATCCAGGTCGTCTGGCAGGACGACGACACGGCGGGGTGGCAGGGACCGAAAACATACGATGCCCTAGGGTTGGCGGAACCGGGGACCGACATCACGTGCGCCACGCAGGGCTCATGGGACGCTTCAGGCATCAACGTGTCCAAGGAGCAGAACCTGAACCGGTGCTTCTTCCAAGAGAAGAGCACGGGGCGGCTCAAGGAGGTTTGGTTCGACGGGACGGATTGGAAGCATGTTGGGTTTGTGCCATTGCCGTAGAAAAGTGCGACACAAATCAGTCAAAGAGGAAATGGACAAACAGGTAAAGGCATAACACAAATTATGTTCATGGGTGAGTTCAAGTAGGAAAAAGGGGGTAGGAAACCCCCCCAGAACCTTGGGATATTAGATTGGAAGCGTGGGATTGTTTATTTTGGTACCTTCGAGATACCCTGACGACGGAAACTATGTAGCAAAAGTTTACCTCTATGCCTGTAACTATTAGAATTAAGTATGAACTATCTAAATGAGTATAAAAGAAATGTCCTTCATCCTCATTATAGACACTTCGATTGTATAGGCCTTCGCTTGGACCAAAACAAAACGTGATTGGCTAGCCGTTTCAAGTGGGGATTCAAGGAGTGCATGAGCCAAAATAAAAGGGTCAAAAGGTCCTGAGTCGGTCCGTAAGATTTTTAAGCCAAAATTGCAATATTCGTAAACACCATCAGCAAAAAAGGCTGAGTACGGTGAGCAGTTGCTTCGCAGGCGCATCGCTTTTGAAGCCGGATAACGCGTCGCTCATCCAATGGTTTGGCCATTGCCCCTTTTCGTGGCTGGCACCCCCTGAGAACCCAGTGTTATCGCCCTTTTCCAAAACATCTTCCTTTTTTCTTTTCTTGTACGTGCCCGAAAGACGTCAGAAGGGGTACAAGCAAGTACCATAGGCCATGCCACCCTCGTACGGTACAAAAGCCTACTGGGACGCCAGATTCCAGCGTGAAGACAAATACGAGTGGCTGCTGCCGGCCGATAGCCTGAACGCCGTGATCCGCAAGGCGCTGTCGGACCACCAGAAGAACAATGATAATAGTTCCAGTGATTCTGCACCGGCACCGCAAATCCTCCACATTGGTTGCGGGTCGTCCGATCTCTCATTCCAGCTCCGAGACCTGGTCGCCGCCCCCAGCCAGATCACCAATGTGGACTACTCGTCGACGGCCGTGCAGAAATGCCGCCAGCGCGAGTCAGAGGCTCTCTTTGCGACGATAGCCGATGCTGCTTCTTTCGCGACGCTGAGTGGAAGCGACAGCATGAGTATGCGCTGGGAGACAGCGGATCTGTTGGCCGCGGAGTCCATCGCCAAGCTCGGAGGAAATTACCCGGGCCATTCTGCCGCAAGCCATGACGCCGGTGGCGGTTGTGACGACGCTCCCTTCTTTTTCGATGTGGTGGCCGACAAGAGCACGAGCGACTCCATCTCGTGTGCCGCGGATGCTCTTGTGCTTCTACCCTTTGCATCGCCGCGAACGGCACACCAGCAACGACAACGGACAGACAACCATGCTGCCGGTCCTACGACGACGGCGGCCACCGCGCTCGTGCATCCGATGTACCTCCTCGCGGTGCACATGGCGGTCCTCACGCGGCCGCACACGGGTCGCTGGTGCTCGCTGTCGTACTCGGACCAGCGATTCCCGTTCCTCGACGGCGGCGGCAAGAAAGGTGTCCATGCTCCGCAGGCGGAGGAGCCCGTCGAGGAGGAACTGCTGAATAGGGGGTTCCCGGACCCGCGCCGGTTCTGGAGGGTGGAGCGGAAGGAGAGGGTCACGGTCGCGCCGCCGGCGGCGGCTAGGGGCTGCGGAGGGCACGTGGTGCATCAGCCGGAGATTGCGTATTGGTTGTATGTCCTGGTGCGGACGGACGAGGTGCCTTGAGGTTTTCGGGGGAGGTGGATGCTTTTGTACGGGTTGAGCGTACCTTTTTCGAAATTCTTGACAGATTGGACTACATGGACCTATATGGGGTACATTGTTCTTCTTTTCTTTTCCTTTGGGAGTGATGTCTTCTTTCCTCTCTCCTTGGCTAGGAAGAAAAGGGGGGAACGGGCCAGACAATGTGTATATCTGTTCGATACCACGTAATTCAAAGTCTAAAAATCTCTACATGCGTTGTCCTCCAGGTTCACCTCGCATTACGCCAGGTCACTTACATCGGCACTTGAGGATGGGTGGGCTCGAAAACAAGACGTTTGATCAGAAATCAATCATCGAGAATATTAATCCCATCCCACTTTATAGCCCTGGCATCATCATGAACATTGCCAAAATCACATCTTTGCACATACTCATAATCATTGCGTATTGCTACCTGCGCACGATATATCGCCTATAACTGCATCTTTCTTGACAAGTCTATACACCTATCGGATCAACCAGGCTGGCCCAGCAAACCGAATCACTCAATATTTCACGCTATATAATTATTTCCTGGCACATAGTGCGCCAAGCTGCTGTGAATATCGTCATTTCGTCGCCAATAGAGTAAGTGTTTTACTTCAGGAATAGGGTCACGATGCAACACCCTATGATTCCACTTTGAACCTTGATGCTTTTGCTAGAGTATAAAATCCATGAATTTTCCTTTCTTTAAGTCTCTCTCGTATCAACGCAGTCAATCAATTTGCACCGACAACCACCAGACTACTCCATCAGCTTCCTCGGCAACAAGAACCAAGTACCCAGACTGCCTGAGCAGTCTCAAACTCTGACAACCTTCATTCTATTCTGTGTACCCTGACAACAGATATCCGCGCTTCATCCATAAAACAAGCTCCATCATGTCGCAGTTTTACGTCCCTCAGTTCCAGCACTACGACACCAACTCGTTCCCCCAGTACGGGCAGACCTTTCTCAAGCCAACCTACACCACCGGAACTCTCTATACTGTGCTCCCACAGCAAAGCACATATATCTGCCCGGCTCATCAGCAGAGCTACGTCATTCCGTCTCGGACGTCTACGTGTTGTACCTCAGGTAAGCGGTACTATCAGGACTCGTGGCGGAATAGGCAACGGCGTTGACTTGTTGACTGAAGGGGCTTCGTACATGGTGGTATGTTAGGTAACCAGAGTGATCTAAGGGAAAAGTAGCCTGGCCTGGGGAAATCCGGGATTATCGTATGTGCAAGGGTTAAATAGCCTTCCCTAGAGACTGCTTGAATGATGAAGTAGGGCCATCTTTGGTATCGCAGTCTTTCGTTCCATTAGTCCTCTTCTTGTGCAGTAATGAGTGCCTACCTCCCTGGAAACTTTCCGTTCTTGTCTGCTATCACAGTCGTCCTCCCCTCCAACAAGGTCAGAAGCCCGAGGCAGTGGCCGGGGCTGTCCAAAACGACTACCAACCCTTTCAGCATGTAGATACAAAATTGATGAGAGGTCTGAATAAAAACAAGGCAACTTCCTATAATAATTAAAGCCGTGTACAAGAGACATAAGTCTCCTTTAGAATGAGATTACATTTTTGCTGGTGATGGCCTTGGCCTTGGCGGACGGCGTGGTGGAGAACATGGAGGGCGGAGAGGTAGTGATCTTATTGTTGCCCAGTCTTGGATAACTGCTGCTGATATGGTGGGGTCGATAGTTGGTATTGAGGGGGTAATCGAGTGCTATATGAGCGGTGAAGCCATCCAATCCTTCGTCCTGATCATTTTTACTAGCCAGCTTACTTCCTTATCACTTACCTCCGACCTGCTTACAGCCTTCAGCCTGCCATTCTGTTTGGGTTGCGTATCGTTCAACTTCATCTTGACGGTCTGTCTTTCGATTTTTGGGGAGCTTCTTCTCTGTACGGGCATCCGGTAACTTCATCTTCCATCCCATAAATGGACGGCCAGCCATGCGGAGTGTGTCGAGAGATCAAAGCCATGGTCGCCCAACCTGGGTCTCGTCTCAACCTTGGGCCGGTGGGCGACATACTCAAAAGGCCTTGTCCGGACCACGATCCTTTACTGCAGTTCATATTCCAGAACACTGGCTCTTCTTTTGATGAGCTGCCACCTAGCCTCCAAGATAATCTGATCGGACGCATCACTAGCGAAAGCAAATTCATTGGCTTGAGTAACACGGCGGACGGTTTCGAGTATTGTTCATCAGATCACGAAATACTTCTGGTTGATGCATTGAGCAAGGTTCGAACTCCTGGGCTGGGGCGTGTTCCTGACGCAGATTGGGTTGATACAAACCTGCTCCGAGAATGGATGGGTGAATGCGTGGCGGAACACAGCGACACCTGTGACAATCCCCTCAAACTTGCCGAGATCTCACCAGCCTGGCTCATTGATACCGTCGACAACTGCCTCGTCGCTGAGAACGGCGGGCAGGATTATATCGCCCTGTCCTACAGATGGGGAAGTGCGGTGCATCTACAAAATAAACTCAGTATCCTAGGCCCCCTACAGCAGCCAGGAGCTTTGGGCCAGACTGATTTCGGAGACCTAATCGCGCCAACGGTCAAGCACGCCATTGGACTGACCCGCATCCTGGGAGAACGCTACTTATGGGTCGATGCCTTGTGCGTCGTCCAAGACAATGATGAAGAGACGAGGTCACAACTACAATTGATGGGCGCTATCTACGCTTCTGCCAAGCTCACCATTGTTGCTCTTGATGGGGACGCGAGTGATGGGATACTGGGGCTGGAAGGAGTTTCCTCCTCACGGAAGCTTGCCCATATCAGATTTCCGCCGGGAGAAAGTAACCAGCTGCTTATCCGACAGAATCCCGTCTTGAGCAGCTTCTTCGGGAATTGTTCTCCCTATTTCACACGGGCCTGGACTTTTCAAGAGTATTGCCTTTCAAAGAGACGTCTTATTATTGGTAATAAGCAGTTTCATTGGATATGTTTGTGTACAGCATATCACGAAGATATGCATGGTGCAGATTCGGCATGTCAGGACTTGGAGTCCTTCCAATTCCCCCAAATACTCTCAGGAGAGCCTGATTTCGCCAATCTCAACATGCCTCTTGCAGAGTATAACAACAGAAACCTCACTTTTCCAGAAGATGCACTAGCTGGTATAAGCGGTTTTCTGGCGATAATGAGCCGTTCATTTGAGGGCGGGTTTATCTACGGCCTTGCAGAAATGTGCTTCGATTCTGCATTGATGTGGACAACGGGCTTTGGACCACCGCATATGGGAATGCAAAGACGCATCCATTCAGGAAAGGACCATGCCATTATTCAAGGGTCAAAATTGCCGTCTTGGTCCTGGCTAGGCTGGAAAGGAAACGGTTTAGTATTTGACCAGGAGTACACCGGAGAGTTTCATGATGAACGCTTCATAACAAAACCTATCACCCAGTGGTATAGCCAGGAAACTCCCACCTCGGGCATGAAGCGTGCCATACGGCCAATCCTCCTGGATTATGATGGGAACTCCAGGAGGGATATGTTGGAAGACCTACTCACGAAAGGCTGGACAAGGGAAGAGTTTGATCCCTCGAAGCATCTCAGACCAGACTCGTGGAGAAAACCTATCCTTATGCTCGGAGAATATGTCTATAGGCACCCCAGTTTACCTGGAAGGCTATTCTGGAGTCCAGTCCCTATAAAGGATGTCCATGGCGATTCATGTATGAACAGTCCACCGCAGTACCCTTTCTTATCTTGCGACACGAAACGTGGGTTGTTCAGTGCGAAGCAGTCAGTATACGAGCATCCATTTATAAACGACAGCTATGTAGTTGGTACAATATCTATTCTTGGAAAGAATCAAGAACTTTGCGGGTATCTTCAGGTACAATGCGAAGAGTACGCAGCCGAATTCGCGGGTGCTGACTCTGACGAACGCCGTACTCTGGAGCTTGTTGCCATTTGTTTCCGGAGACTACCGGTACACACTGAGGTCTCGACTGTGGAGGATAGCGTTATTAGACATCCACAGTTCAAAAAGATGTATGGCGTTCTTTGGGTCGAATGGATTGATGGTGTCGCGTACCGGAAAGGTGTCGGACACATTGGAAAGGAGAGCTGGGAAAGCCACGACCTGGAAGACATTCACCTTATACTTGGTTAGGCTGGATTATTTTAGTAACTCCAGCAGACTTCTAGAGAGGTAAAGGTGTGTACACTCCTCTCGTTGAGTAGCAGGCACTTAAGGACAACTGTGAGATGCTGCGTACAATCATGGAGACAGTCAGGAGGAGAACAGCGACGGCAGTGAAAGTGATGTTCACTATGGATTTCAACCGCCATAGGTAGCCAGCTTTGGAGAGAAAGGACTATACTGAACCAACAACTGCCCAAGGATGTTACAAATGATCATGCTTCCACCTTTTGTGAGGTTAAGGCTATTAGTACCATTTCGCGAATGCTCGATGGAAAGCACGATGAACAGTAGGTACACGTCACCGGGAGGTTCTACCAGTTCGACCTGGTCCTGCCTTGTAGAATTACACACCTAAGGTACCTAGTGCTTAGTTCATACTTGCCTGTATATTCTAGTGACACCTCGGGTCATAATTAGTGATCGAAATATGGAATGTCTGCGCAGTCCCAATGCTTCCTCAGATTTTCGTTTTGTAATCCATTTTGCCCAACCTCGACCTGTTCTATTCTTGTATCTATCCTTTCATCGTTCACGCGTTTCAACTTACCATCTCCAACCATGGTATCCCTTATTACCCGTGCGCGTTGGACCCTGAAACTCACCTTCTCCTACATTAAACGCCAAGTCTCCAAAGTCTCCAAGTTCTTCAAGAAGTGCCTTGCTTCCTGTTTTCCGTCCAAGAAGGGTGAGCGCGAACCACTTCTGCCACAGCATGCTGAGCAAGCAGGCAATGCCCCGGAGCAGCAACCTGGACAACCTGAAAACTGAGAATGTCAATACTGAGACCTCTTATATACCTTCGTCGGCACGCGGCAAGCTCAGTGCCAATCAGGTTGGCGCCAGGAAGCCACTTCCACCCACCATCGACTCCAACTACAAGTACATTGGCCACTCGAACGACCCTGGCGAGGTTAGCCAGGCCCATCCTGACAAGCACTGGCTCTTTAACCATCATGTTGAGAGCTCCGATGGCGGATTCACATCTCGTGCCCTAAGCCCAATCGACAGCAATACCTCGACGACCCCAGTTGCACGAATAAATACCCCTTCTTCACTAAATCAAGCTATAGCGTATGACTCCAATGAAGCTTGGAGAGGTTTTGACAGACGTGATGTCGTATCGTCATGGCTACAAAACATTGCCGTCGAAGCTCAACCACCTTCTCATCACATTTCCCCAGGACCAGACTGGAGAGACAAGGCACCACGCATGGGATCCAGCGTTGACGGACCTACTAGTCCTCACAACGGTGCGGACGACTTGGAGCCTTCCGTCTCGACAAAAAAATGCTTCCCGTGGCCGAGAGAAGAGGGCAGCCTTCACTCAAGTTCAAAACGTGTCGACCCAACTGCGTCTGGATCCGTTGACTAGGAGAACAACTGGGCCAAACACGAACCAAGACGGAGGCATGATGTGTCAGAAGTGTCCCAGCCTGATAGCAATGCTCAAAAAGATTCTGATGGCCTGTTGTCCTTGAATCTGTCTAGGAATGTTGATGGGGACCAAGATGGCAATGACAACGACAATGCAGAAACATGCCCCCAGGTGATTCAGCACCATGCCCAGTTCCACAACTTCAAGTCTTATGCTTTCAAGTCTTGCCCTGAATTGCACCAGGTACCGTTCGACTGTTTTGAAATCTCAGAGTTCAAGGTTAGCAGCACATCACTTGTATACAAACAAACCAAGCGTATTGACACCAAGTCTAGGGCTTTACCAGCGATGGGCAGTCTCTACGTGATGACGAAACGGAGAAGGCTACCAACAAGGCACGATATTCAATGCGGCAAGCGATGTCCCGGGGCCTACGTTCGCTGCGAAGGCAATTCCACCGGTCCTCTTCAGGCTACTCTGTCCGTTCTGATTTCCCGGTTCCTCTGGAAGGCAAAGAACGACGACTTCTTGCCCGTGAATCCGCCGATGTTTATCCCTCTTCTGGTTCGGAGACACCATTGTTCAATACACCCGAGTCCGGCAGAACTCCCACTTCGTCCACACGGGCGAGTGTAGACGTATTGGCTGTGACTGGCACCATGATCGCAGCATCGGAGCTCGACCGTCTATCATCAACGGGAGCTGCACGCAATGGTCTTTCCAGCATTTCCGGGACGACGCTCGAACCACAGCACGACCATATCCACCCGCCTGTAGTTCCTTTGAGGCTGGAGCATAGACGCAGAACAGCGACACGGAGTCGTCTAACTGAGGTTACAACACCCGAAGGTTTGGCAACTCCAGAATATGCTGTGTACCAATTACAAAGCTATCCAGACACTGATGCTTTCGACGATCCAGCCAAAAATGAGCTGGCTCGCCTTGTCCCCCAACCTCTCAAGCTCAGTCGCACCGGTAAGAATGAGCAAAATGTGGCAGCGCCGAGGGCCACCCAGTCTGCACCGGTTGCATATAGCATGAATCCCCCCAGCATTGACGACGGGTCGGCGAACCCTGCTCAACAGGATATAATGGCACAGAACTCTAATCTTGTAGACACGAAATCTCGGCCCCTAATTCCCACAACAGGGGCAAGGATCAAGATATCCGACCCCCCTTTAGTTGCATCGATTCCGAGACGATCAGAGCTTAGAAGTGGTATAAATCACACGACTTCTGCCAACGAAAATCCAGGTGATTTCGCTACGATGAAAGACCAGTGCAGCTTGCCTTGCCACCCAGACACATGGCCAGAGACAGGTGGCGAACCAGGAGATTCTGACCCTTTTTGTCCGCCGGAATGTGGCTCAAGACACAGCCACGAAATTCATGCGTCCCCAAGAAGGTCGTCGGAGCTATTGAGACGGACAACTAGCGGGGCAGTACTCGTGATGGAACCTGTGCCAGACTTCAGTGGAAGTGAGACAGACCGAAGCACGAAGAAAAACAGCAGTTAATGGTATTGAATTTGTTTGCTTTGGGCGAGGGCTGTCACTTGCGTACCTACACATGAATAAAAGATAGCTCTAGATGACAATTTCTTCTCAACATCAAGTCTCGAGTGACGCTGCGTGCTGTTTGCATTTGCGACAAGAGGCCTGCTAGTGATTGAATGGCGGGAGGAATTGAGGTAAGGTTTTTGGAGGGGCAGAGCGAAGGTAAAAGTGACGGATAGTGCAAGAGACTAACCGGGAAATAATCCTAATCACCACAAGCATGTTAATAATCCCCAGACAAAGACGACATAAGCATCTACCAGCGAGCATTAGACGATACCAGATTGTTGATCGCTACTGGATTCGATGCGGCTGAGTGCCACCATGCCGTCGGGTTCTCGATCGGCATCGGCATCATCTTCCGGGTATCGACGGATGCAGATTGGCGCGGGACTTCGCGGGTTTAAGCTAAGTTGCCACAGAACTGCCCGACCTCGGCAATTGGAAGCTCCAAAGGGTTTCCTGCCGGTGCCGCATTTAAAACTGGCGATGTAGAACATTCACATACGGAATTGATACGTATCGGCCCCGAGCGAGTTTGAGGAAAGTGAAAGTCGCTATGTTCCGACCCGCTGTTCGAAGATGCGCAAGGCCACTTGCCGCATCATTGAGTCAATGTCGTGTTGCCAGAAGCTATGCCTCGGCTAGCCATCCGACATTTGACTGGGAGGACCCATTAGCCAGCAAGGACTTATTGACCGAAGATGAATTGGCGATTTCAGAGACGGCCGAGCGATATTGCCAGGAGAGGATGCTACCTCGTGTTCTTGGTCGGTTCTCTAAATGCCTAATCGAAAAGCCCCCGCACATGATGTATCGTACTAACCCTGCGCTTCCCTGACAGAGGCATACCGAAACGAGAACTACGATGCCAAAATTCTTTCGGAAATGGGCGAGTTGGGCCTACTCGGCGCCAACCTGGAAGGTTACGGATGTGCTGGCGTCAGCACGGTAGCGTCTGGTCTTATCACGCGAGCAGTGGAAAGAGTCGACAGCGGTTACCGATCCGGCATGTCTGTACAATCGTCACTTGTCATGGGTGGTATACATGAGTTTGGCACCGAAGAGCAAAAACAGAAGTTCCTCCCCGAGATGGCGAAGGGCACAATGCTTGGTGCCTTTGGATTGACCGAGCCCAACCACGGCAGCGATCCCGGTTCCATGGAGACGACGGCGCGCCCTCACCCGACAAAGAAAGGCTACTTTGTGCTGAACGGAGCCAAGACTTGGATCACAAACAGCCCCATCGCCGACGTGCTGATGGTGTGGGCGAAGCTGCAAGAGACGGGCAAGATCCGCGGGTTCCTGGTCGAGCGGAAGGACTGCCCGCCGGGCACGCTCGAGACGCCGGCAATCAAGAACAAGAACGGGCTGAGGGCGAGCATCACGGGTATGATCCAGCTGGACAACTGCCCCGTGCCCCAGGCGCACATGTTCCCCGAGGTCGAGGGCCTGCGGGGCCCCTTCACGTGCCTCAACAGCGCGCGCTACGGCATCGCCATGGGCACCATGGGCGCGCTCGAGGACTGCATCGCGCGAGCGCGGACGTACGCGCTCGAGCGCCGCCAGTTCCGCGACAACCCCATCGCCAAGTACCAGCTGGTGCAGAAGAAGCTGGCCGACGCCGCGACGGACGCGGCCTACGGCACCCTGGCCGCGATCCAGGTCGGCCGCCTCAAGGACGCGGGCAAGGCCTCGCCCGAGATGATCTCGATGATCAAGCGCCAGAACTGCGACCGCGCGCTCGTCAATGCCCGCGTCCTGCAGGAGATCTTTGGCGGTAACGCCGTCAGCGACGAGTACGGCATCGGGCGGCATGTGGCGAACCTGTTTGTCACGCAGACGTACGAGGGACAGAGCGATATTCACAGTAAGCTTTTCAGTCTCGCCTCTTTCTCTTACTCCTGCCCTCCTTTCCTTCCCCTCGCCCCTTTTCTCAAGACTACGAACTATTAGCTGATACGCATATGCGATTACAGGTTTGATCCTCGGAAGGGCGATCACTGGTCTCCAGGCTTTTGTGTAAATACCTGTATATATCCTCCAGATATGCAATAAATAACACAATGATTATCTATTCAATTTGAATACGTATAATATGCCTACCTGATCATTTGAAATCCATGGGGTGTAAGGTAGAGTATCAGTTAATCTATAGGGCATTGTTATCGTGAACGATGGCGTCATCGTCAAAGAAGACAAACTACGTAACCTTAATTTGTAACCCACCGAGCACGACTAGGCTACTACTACCTGGTTGTAAAAGTTCGAAATGCCGAGCATCTATTTCGTTTGGGGATATCCGAGGATGCCGCTTGCCTGCCTGCCGTCGCCTGCCGGCTATCGTGCTGCTTTTTCGGGATTGGGTGCATGTATGACTGATTGGCCACCAAGAGGAAAACCTTGCTTTGCCGCCCGAAGGTCCCGCCATCGCCGCCATGCACGGGGCAAGGCAGCAGCAGGCAACTCGGGTAGGCCGCGTTACACAGACACTGCCGCTTGCTTATGCGCATCAATATCATAGACATGAAGACGGGAACACAGGAGGCGAGAAGCTGAAGCCGAAGCAAAACCTGCATTCGCTCGTGTGGGTGTGGGTGTGGGTGTGGCAACGCGTGGGGCTGAGGGTGAATTCTTCCCTCTTTCCAAGGCTTCCTGCTTTATTAACCAACCTACAATATATATCAGACTTGGCCTCACTCTGTTGGTTCAGCTGGGGCGGCGAGTCGCGGTTCTAATGATTGAATCTAACCTAGGGAGTGCTTGATTCATGAGAATGGGCTGCTGCTCAGTTGTTAGTCACCATGATACTGGCTTGGTGAGCAGGTCTAACATTGACCCTGATCCACGTTCCACGTTCGTTCCACAGGGGCTAATCAGCAGTAGGTTAGGAAGAGGAACCAGTGAATTGGGCCTAGGGGCCAGTACGGGCCAGTACGGGCCTCCCTAAGAGTGGTCAGCCACTGATGAGCAGCGCTGAGCCGGTACCTAAGGCAGACCTGGGCAGACTTTGGGCAGACCGCTTGGGGCCGCTCTTTCCTGCCTCTCTGCCCGAGAGTCCAGGAGTGCAGGAGTTTGTGGAATGACCTCCTGATGAGTCCTGGAGCCCCTGGAGCCCTTGGAGCCTGAGAGTTGCTGCCACGCAGAAGGAGTCGATGTGTACATGTAAGTATGTATGTACATCGGTAACCTAAGTACATAGTGTGTTGTTGTATTGTGTGGTGTTGTTGCCCAGCAATCCATTAATAAATCCATCGATCAGCCATCAGCCATCAGTCAATCAAGCCCATGCCTGACTGGACTGACCCAACCCAAAACTTAAGTAGGAGGTAGGTACCTAACCTACATACTAACCTACCAATCAAGAAAGAAAAAACACCCCGACCATTGATCCTTCCATCAATCAAATCTAAGAAAATACGATAATGAAGTATTGATCATTGCACTCAAGCACCGGAATTTGGCCCAGTCAGGTACATCCTACGTAGTGCACATTGCAGTGGTCAGTGTCATCCAGACCAATCCACCCGACAGCACAGCGCGTGAGGTAAGTACATAGCCCCCCCCCTCTACTTCATAAGCACTGCAGTTTAGAGGAGAGGGGAGTGAGTAGTCGGTCGGGTAGTCAGGGAGCCAGGGAGTAATATTCTGCCTCTCTTTATTCCTTCACCCACCCCGCCTTCGTTTTCAGACTTCTACCACCATTCTCTTCCGATACCTACCATCCAACACCAACATCGACTTTGGGCATTGGGGACAACGCCAGCCATAATAACACATCCAAATACCAACCACATTGCCATCTTAGTCACCCGACGACTTCGAAGACCTGCTTTCTGGTTTGTTCGCCCGCCTACCGCCTACCGCCTACCTTTAACCCAAGCCCAAAAGTCTACCTACTGACTCGCCTCTTCCCTTCAATCCTTTCCTTTCCTTTCCTTTGTGCGTGCACAGCTGCCTCTGGTCCTTTTTCCTCTGCCAAAAAAGACCACTCTTCTGTTCACTCTGCCCCGTCCATCCTTTTCTCCCGCATTCCACCCTGGTTGCTGACCGTATAAAACCCCAGCCAACACACAGCCTCGATACCCGACAGCAAAGAGACGGTCTAGGACACTCCCACACAACAACCACCCACAACAACACATCGCACTTCATCACAATGGCCTTGAAGCGCATCAACAAGGAACTCACAGACTTGGGCCGGTACGTCGATTCTATTAATCCCTTTCACACGGCCCTGCTGCTGCTGGCCGTTATTTCCCGCGAGCGAGACACAAGAGTGCGAATGGTGGGGCGATTCTGCTTGGGAGGGGTAAAGCCATTTGGCATTCCTCTGAACAATCGCTGCGATGACGCATCCACGTTGCGCCGACTTGGATGCATCATCAAGAATGCTGTCTCTTCATTGAACAAATCTGTGGCTACTCCGTCGACCCGAACATTTGGCTGATAATCATGTTTTTACAGTGACCCTCCGTCGTCATGCTCTGCCGGACCCGTTGGTGAAGATTTGGTAGGCAACCCACCCGCCCCCGCCGAGCGATAAGAGTCCAAGAGGCTCGACACATGACCACCAAATGGGCACAAGACCAGCCGCATCGGTCACTATAGGCATTTTTGGCTGACCATGATTTTCTTTTGCAGTTCCACTGGCAAGCTACGATTATGGGTCCCGTAAGTATTTCTTTTGCTTCGCTCCCCGCATGGCCGTCTTGGTCGTCTTGATGATGGTGTTATGAATGATGGTGTTATGAATGATTGATCGTGTACTTCTATATGGACACGATCGGCCTCAGCCGGTTGAACGCGCCCATATATATTTTATATTCTAATTCAGCCTTGGCGATGCTCATCAAACCAGCTGATACTAACTGTTGATCAATAGGGTGACTCTCCATACTCAGGCGGCGTTTTCTTCCTAGCTATTCACTTCCCGACAGACTACCCGTTCAAGCCCCCCAAGGTCAACTTCACCACCCGCATCTACCACCCCAACATCAACTCCAACGGCAGCATCTGCCTAGACATCCTGCGAGATCAGTGGAGTCCCGCCCTCACAATCAGCAAAGGTAAACGCCGCGCCCTATTATCCGAGCTCAGGCTACGGTGTACTGACATAGATATAGTCCTCCTCTCTATCTGCTCCATGCTCACGGACCCCAACCCCGATGACCCTCTGGTGCCTGAGATCGCACATGTCTACAAGACGGACCGCCCGCGATACGAGGCCACGGCTCGCGAGTGGACCCGCAAGTACGCCATTTAAGGAGGATGGAAGTAGAATAGTGAAGGGGATGTCATCGTAGAAGTAGGATGGCGTTGCATGTTTGCGGCGGCTCGAGCATAACTGTTTCTCTTTGCGGGGCTGCAATAATCGGACTATTAGGCGTCGTCATTGATACATCTTTCTTGCTTTACGGTCAAGGTCTCCTTTGTGGAATCACGGCGAACAGAATTTAGTCTGAGCGGGAGGAATAGGTCAGATCAGCCCTTGCCATGGCGGCTAGGTCAAGAAAACCAGCAGCGAAGCATTATGAGAGTATGTTTGGGTGTCGCAGGCATCATTACGAATCTGAAAGCGGATGGGCATCGTCAAGACTGCTTCGCACAAGTAACCAGCATAAAATGTGAAGCCTATGTAAGCATTGTTACTTGGTTGTTTTGCATTAGTACCGGCTATGGTACTAGATAGATGGCCTGGGCATCGTCAAACCAGCGAACTGGGATTTCTCAAAACCAACACAGGTGCCATTTACTGTGACCAACTGTAGAATGTAAATGTGTATGTATACAGCTCGATGCGTCGTCACCTTCGAAACCATGTTGCCTACAATATCTAGGCGGACAAAGCCACTCGCATGATAAACATGTTTCGCAAGAAGGAAGGGAGCCTGGATGAAAACAGTATTCGAATATATGTCATCGGTTGACTGCTTCAAATAATGAGATAGGTTGTAGATCATGCATGCCAAGATTTTCTGGCATCTTGCCAGCGATCAGGTTTGATAAATTCCAGTCCCAGTGCCATGCCAGAAGCCAGTGAACGTCATCGCCGGGTGTTGCTTGACAGGCCGAGGTTGGCTTGAATGCGATTGGCTGAAGACCTTGAAACTTGGTGGTTCTTACGCTCGATACCGATACATACGGCCAGCATACAGGCCTCTAAGCCTTTGGGTTCGATAAGGGGATCAACTATGGAGAATGTCGCCTGCTTGGGACAAGCAACCAGGCGACTGTGACTAGATACGCCCCAGAGGGCTAGCCCCTGGTTCCTTGTATGGCTCAGGTGCTGGTGAGTTGCATGGGATTCATGATTCATGTGGCTGTACTGCCATCTATTGCAGCCCTGTCGTCTTGACGTGGTTTGGGGCACACTGCGGCTTGTCTAGAAAGGGGCAATGGGAGACAGGTAAGCCATAGGCGCCGTGTCTTGTATTGTGTTATGTTTGGACAAGGGATCTGCTCAGGGGGGAGGGTGCATGCTTGATTATTGGCTGAGAGAAACGGATGGAAGAGAGAAAGAACATTTGAAAGAAGAGTCCCCATCAGACAACTGCTTCCCAAAGATTTCCAAAGGGCAACTTTAAGAGATGGCAGACAGAGACGGACGGGTATTCCCCCTTCTGGGAGCTAGAAACAACATGTGTACATACTGTAGTCCTGCCGATCTACATGAACGAATGCAGCCATACTGTAACTTCGAGTATCGGGGCCGTCCCGCCCCATGCAACTTCCGACCGTCTCGACGGAGTGTCACTCGGCAGGTTCTCGCGCCATATCAGGCCTCAAAGATCTTGGGCTGGACTATTATATGATTGGAATGTTTGAGGAAACGTCCCATATGGGCGCATACGAGTAAGTAGGTAATACGTCAAAATGCAGTTTGACTGGCTGGCCGACGACTGGCTGGCTGGCTGGCTGTTCATCTGAGGGTACCCCGAGTGGCGAGTGGATGCCCCTGATGGATGACTGATTGGTAAGAAGGCCGTCCATCGTCCTATCAATTCATACAAGTCCTGTAAGCACAAGCACAAGCACAAGCAAGCCAGTTGAACTCCAAGCAACAAAGCAAAAAGCCTCTGTGACATTGGTCGAATCGTTCCAAGTCGCCAAGCGCGTTTTAGAGTGTCAGAGACCCCTGGCGAAACGCTCTGCGACACGGGGTGGCGCTGGGAGTGGGGCATACGGGCATAACCTCATCACCGCGGCCACCACCGCAAGCAGGCAGGTCTCCATCTCATTTTGTAGGCTGGCTGGCTCTACTGTCTAGCTGTTTGGTGGTAGACTCGGACTCGAAGTGAAGCAAGTCTGGTGATGAATGATAGGAAATGTGGTGGAAAGGTTGTGCCATCATCTGAGCCACACCCAATCAATGGACAACATGTAGTGCCTAGGCTGCCTAGCTAAGGAGAAAAGGGCCCTTGCCCCATCTACGTCGCAACTTTCTTTCTCCTCGCGTTCGCTACTCCGTCCTGTACAGCCGCTCAAGGATGAGGATGAATCGATGGACACGCTCAACGGCCTGTCCATCGAGCCATATTGTGTGTGTGTGTCACATACTCGGTACTGTACGTCAAGCTGCCAGATTGACTTTACGTGTAGTAGTAGAGACCGCAAACGTATGTAGTAGTAGATTACATAAAAATTGCATTGTATGATATTTGGTTCACAGATCGCAAATCCACCAGGGGTTGGCGGTGTATGATACAGCTTGTGCCCGGGAAATGGCGCCATTACCCACATGTCCCATCACTTTTCATCGTCTTTGCTCTCACTTCTCCCTTCCCACGATGCAGATCGCGGCTCAAGGATGAATTGCCGTTTGGCTATCATACAGTAGGCCTTGGTGCTGTTCTGCTGGGTACGTGTTTATATGTACCTACCAGGCTTTCTCCGATGATCCAAGGCGTCTGTTTGCAGAGCGTGATGCGTGATATACTACCAGCATTCACAGCAGACATTTCCGACAACCGAGCTGAGATGGTCGAATAGAGGAAGCCAAGCAGTTAGAGTGGTATCTCATTCGGCCAGAATGATGCATAAAAGGTAAAAATCCCGGCAAAGAAAGCCGAAAGGGCAACAAGCAACAAGCAGCGTTGACCCTAGTTGGCCCCCGTTGGATACGGTACTCCCTGTTCCTCTGAAAAACCCCTGCCCCGACCGTCAGGAACGAGTTTCTTCAGGCCCCACCACCCACCAGTCCTTTCCCAGTCCCTTGTAACTGTCGCTAGACCCGATCCGGATCATTTTGTTTCGAGATTCGTTGCCATGCGGCCAATGAACTCCATCATCCAGTCTAGGTGGAGGAAGCCAGCTGCCATTTGCTGCGGCCGGCACCGCGCCCATCGTCAGAGCACCTTGAGCGCCGATGGCAATTGCAGTCGATGATGTGGGTAGCATGGATAACATGGTTAACATGGATAGGATGGATGGAATGGATGATGCAGGCAATGAATGTCAATGTGCGAAGACTGCGAACCCAGCAGCCAAGCAGCCAGGCAGGGGCAGAGAGGGGGGGGGATAAGCGCTCCCTCTTCTGCTGCTGCTGCTGTGCCCTACTGAGTCTGCGAGTGTCTCCATTACCCACAACAAAACAGTACGATATCGGGCTACATTGCCGCTGGTACTGGATCCCGCTTGAGCCTCATATTGGGTCTGCTTGTTACGGATTATCAGCAGGGTACCACCCGCGGCCCTGGACCGCCTGCAGGCACAGGCACAGGCACTGCTACACTATCAATCTCCAATCAATCTGGTGTTGCCATTTCGCAATTCGGTGATTTCGGGGCCCTGCTTGCCTGGCTTTTACTCTCATGCCTCCCGTCTTCTCGAACTCACATCCATCCTGAGAGATCGAAACGTTCAACCATCTTTCTGTCAATATCATCTCTTTTTAATTCTCTTCCTCGGGATCCTTAGCCGTCGAAAGCAAGCTGCCCGGTGCAGGCACAGTGACAAGGTATGATCTACCCATCAAGGTTAACCACTTGATCTCATGTTTCTGAAAACGCTTGGCATCCTTTTTACCCTTAACCCTCTCCGACGCCCCCTTCCCTTCCCCTTCCCGCTTCCCGTGCCCTCCATTCCCCCCTCCGCCGCACTGAACCTATTCCCTTCCTGTTCTGCTGTTGCTGCTGCTGCTCTCTTATCCTTCTTTTAACGCAAGCACCCAATTTCTTGCTTGCCATTTTTTTTTCGATCGCTGGTAGCGTGTTTGTTGGCTGACCGACCCTAGCTCTCTTTGCTCCCTCGCGATTGCAGGCTCAGTCCCGATTCCATTCTTTACGACTCAGTTTGCTGTTGTATGTGTGTGTGTGTAGTGTGCTAGGAACGGGTTGCTCAATACGTCTACTACGACTCTTCGCTTCTTCGTCCACGACTCTCCTTTGATTCATGGACATTCGCCAGTTCAGCAGGCTCTGAATCTAATCACCAAGCTACCGGAAAACCAAGAGGCAGATACTTCGTACAGTATAATTAGGAAAGGGTTAATCAAAGAGGAGGATTCGATCTCTCGCAAAGAGTGCGTGGGACCTGGCCGGTTGCAGGTGGACGCGATACTCGAGACATTCGCCAGATTGTCGAATTGAACGGTCAAACAATTACCATTACCGAATACAGCCCGGGAAATAGCCGTCAACATGTCGTACGGCGGTGCTTATATGGACATGCGGGAGAAGCCCACAGAGCGATCGAGATGGACTCCGTTAACGCGCATGTTGCTGTCGGGTGAGATGACACAGGAGAAGCAGAAGGAGTTGACGTCAAGGGAACGCTTCGACAGATGGATGGTTAACGAGGGTTATCGACGATTGTATGTCTCTCGACGGAGGTGTGAGTCTTTCTCGGTAAGAATATGAGGCTGACGCTTGCGTGATTAGTTTCGTTTTCGTCTTCATGGCTCTCCACGCCATGGTTTTCGCCTTCGGTTTCGTCCATTACGCCCTCAAGGACAGCTCGCAAATCGCCCGAGACACATTTGGACCGACTTTCATGATTGCCAGAGCCTCGGCTTTGGTGCTTCATATCGATATCGCCCTCATTCTGTTTCCCGTCTGCCGCACGTTCATCTCGCTCGCCCGCCAGACGCCTTTGAACGGCATCATTCAGTTCGACAAGAACATCACCTTCCACATTACTACTGCGTGGTCTATCTTCTTCTTCTCTTGGATGCACACGATTGCCCATTGGAACAACTTCGCCCAGATCGCAGCCAAGAACAACCTGGGTATCTACGGATGGCTCCTTGCCAACTTCGTGTCTGGTCCTGGTTGGACTGGATACGTCATGCTCATCGCCTTGACGGGAATGGTTATGACTTCTTATGAGACGCCCCGCCGAGCCAACTACGAACGATTCTGGTACACCCACCACTTCTTCATCGTCTTCTTCTTCTTCTGGGCGATCCACGGTGCCTTCTGTATGATTCAGCCCGACTCGGCGCCTTTCTGCACCTCGATCGGAGCTTCGGCCATTGGTGTCTTCTGGCAGTACTGGATGTACGGAGGATACGTGTACCTTGCCGAGCGTATCGCCCGTGAGCTTCGAGGGCGTGACAAGACCTACGTTTCCAAGGTTATCCAACATCCCAGCAACGTCTGCGAGATCCAGATCAAGAAGGAGAACACCAAGACCAGGGCTGGTCAGTACATCTTCTTCTGCTGCCCTGAGGTATCTCTGTGGCAGTACCATCCTTTCACTCTGACCAGCGCGCCCGAGGAGGACTACATCTCCATCCATATGCGTGTGGTGGGTGATTTCACCAGGGCCGTCTCTGCCGCACTGGGTTGCGAGTGGGACAAGAAGGGCGACTCTTCCAAGGTTGTCGGTGTTAACGGCGACAGCCCCGAGGTCGACCCTGCTCTCCGACGAGTACTTCCCCGTGTTTATGTCGACGGTCCTTTCGGTTCCGCCTCCGAAGATGTCTTCAAATACGAGATTGCCGTTCTTTGCGGTGCCGGTATCGGTGTCACGCCCTTCGCCTCTATTCTGAAGTCCATCTGGTACCGCATGAACTACCCGCAGAAGAAGACGCGTCTGTCCAAGGTCTACTTCTTCTGGATCTGCAGAGATTTCGGTTCTTTCGAGTGGTTCCGCTCCCTGTTGCTTGCCATCGAGGCCCAGGATGTGGACGGCCGTATCGAAATCCACACGTACCTGACCGCCAAGATCAAGGCCGACGATGCGACCAACATCATGATCAACGATGCCAACGCCGACAAGGATACCATCACTGGTCTCCGCAGTCCCACCAACTTCGGTCGCCCCAACTGGGATATGATCTTCCGTGGTATCAGGAAGCTGCACACTCCCGCCGAGGCCGGTGTGTTCTTCTGTGGTCCCAAGGGTCTGGGTAGTACTCTACATATCTTCTGTAACAAGTACAGCGAACCTGGGTAAGTTTTTTGCTTCCTATTTTCTTTCGTCGTACCAACCCCAAGTGCATCTGCTAACATGGTTCTTCAGTTTCTCGTTCGTCTGGGGCAAGGAAAACTTCTAAGGAGTATCACTCTTTTTTACGCAAACCGTGCCAATTGTTGGCAATTCTTGGGGCAAGGAGGAAGAAGACGATTCACCACCAAAACCCCGACATGTTACAAGGTCAACCAAGCATGCGTCCAATCGAGTTGGATGCTGTCATCTTGTAATTTTCCCAATCTACCACCACTATATGAAAAACACACATACGATACACCTTGCGGAGGCTTTCCCCCTACGTGATCTCTCCCAGGTTGTCAAAGCACATATACTGCCCATTTAATTTCATCATTATCGACATCCTTGTCCGTCTTCGTTTTTGTTGATTTGCAGCTTTCGTTCCAAGAGATAGGGGAGTAATGAAATGATTGTGGTGTTGTACAGCGCTTATTAGGAAACGGGCTCTTTCAGGGGTGTTTGGTAGAGGTTGATTGGATATGAGGCTAAAAGCATCAATATTTGACGAGAGACTTGGGAGCGTGTGTATCGTGTATTGTGAATCGAAGTGTGTGGCCCTCGTGCTCAAGGCTTCACTGGATGGAGGAGAGGGGCTGGACGGGGGCTGTAAAGGGTCATGAGAGAGGGAGGAAGAGAGAGAGAGGGTACTTAGCATTGCATGGTACACGCTTGCAATACTGCAATATATACACCTTTTTCTTGTATCTTTAGTTTTTCTATATATCCAATGAGGCAGGTTTATTTTGGCTTTAAGTCACATGTATCTGAGCTTGATGATTCGCTTTATTTCATGAGTAACATCAAGATGTTGGAGCTCGGCGCATGGTAGAGAACCGATCTAGGTTAAGTCCTAAAATGGTCGCTCTGAATATCACATTACTGATTCTGTCGTCTCATCTCCCTGGGAAGAAACACTGTCTTCCCATTCGCACCTTTCCCCTTCAGGGTTTCCGATTATTCCGTCGTATCTCGGCCGCCATGCAGAACCCCTCAAGCACCGTACCCTTTAGCCGGCTACGGGGCCTCCATTTGAGCTGCCGACCCTGCGCTTGATCGCATCGGACTTCCTCCTCAGTGGCCCAGACAAAGTCGCTGTGCTCTTTCGGATCCAGACTGACAGCATTGTTCAGCAACTTCAATGGTGACGACGAACCTTCTGCTGCCGCTGCTGTCTTGCTGTGTTCCTCGCGCCGCCGCTGCTGCTGTTGTTGTTGTTGTTGAGGAAAATCAACCTCCATAAGAAACGTCACCACGGTCAGGAACCCGTTGCGGACCTTTTCGATGCCCACGCAGCCCAGCGCCGCCCGCGCCTCGAGACCCGTCTCCTCGGCCAGCTCGCGCGCTGCGGCCGCGACCACGGTCCCGTCTTGCTCATCGTCGCACATGCCACCCGGCACCTCCCAGATTCCCGGGTACGAGTCGGTCTGAGCGCGTTGGACGAGGAGGACGCGCGGGGCTGGACGCTCGTCGTCTCCCTGTTCGACGGTAGTGGTGGTGGTTGTAGTCGCAGAGGTAGGAGTAGGAGTAGTAGCGCTGCTGGGTGCTGCTGTTGTTGGTGGTGGTGGTGGTGATGGTGATGGATAGTGAATGACGAGGGCGCCCACGACGAGATGCTTAATTTTGGACAATCGCTTGACTTCTTGCACCTGCCGGTACGTGGCTGGCGACTTTAGGTAGGGACTGAGAGACGGGTCTACTATCAGAGGGGCAGCGTTGGAAGAGGAGGTGGTCCCTTGTTGACCGGACATGGTTGTTACTGTTGGATCAAGTGAAAAGGGGTATTTACGGACCATAACGAACGAGAGTTGCGTTTAGGAAAATAAGAATACCAGTTTCATTCGACTTACAGTCGAAGGCTTATACAAATATGTCTACCCGGAGGAACAGGCTGACTCCCGTATGCGTACGATTTGGTCGTCGCCTGGGTTTGGCAATCATTATAACTACCTTATTATTCTTTGATTGGGCTGTTTGCACGTCAGCTTCTTGGAGTCACTATCCCACATTTGGCGAGGATCAGTTGCGGTATGTACGATACCAGGTCAAGCCAGAATTTGTTTGCCCCTTTGCTCACTGTTTAGTCTATAACCAACGGAGCTGGCACAAAGGACTATATTAGTTTATTTTTGTCCGTTTCATATTCCTGTTTTATGTCGTGTCTAACCCCTGACATATGAAAAATGATGTATATAGTCTTGTGGAAGTCGGTTTTATGGTCCCAGGAGCTCATCCGTGTGCTTACGATCTTTCTTTTTGCGCCCCCTTTACCTCATGTGACGTCCATTATGGGCGACTATACCAAAATTTTCAGACAACTGTCATTAATCTGGCCTTTGCAGAAAGGCAAACAGGCTCAGATCCGTAATCTGGAGCAAACCACGTTTTGCGAATAGCCATTACAAGCAGGAGGTGTTTGATCAAATCATACTGCATGTAGAGATAATAGAGATACTTTCGGAAACGAGTGGTTGTGTGATAGACAGTCTATCAAGCTGAAGCCCAGCTACGAAGCATACACAAACCCAGTCTTTGCGTCTGGGCAATGTCTGTTGTTCGAAGACTGTATCTCAAATAGCAAATGGTCATAGGAAGCTACAAAATCAATCATTGATTCTCTGCAGCGGGTTTGAGCACTCCATGGGTGGTGGCTTTAGCCCTGAGGTTCAGCCCACGAGACCGTAGTTTTTCGAAGAGCTGCACCACGATAATCTTTTCTATGGCCGACTGACATTCAATCTCATTCAGGCATACTCGAAGAGACATGGCACTTTTGAGCATGGGAATTGAGTAATGGTCATGTTTATAGAAGATATTGACAGCAAGCTTGGGGTTATGCGGATTCAGGGGCTAGCAAGCCGCCACCCTAGCCACGTCTCGTCGGTTTTCGGTTCATGCTCTTTCAGTGGCAACTTGGTAGTTATGAAATCCTCGTTGCTTTTGAGAGAAGCCATCTCCAGCTGGGACCAGGAGAAGATCGTGCATACCTTTGGAGGGATTTGGGTTGGCATGTTGGTCTAGTTCTAACTGTTGCCTGAATGGCTGATGCAGAATAATGGCTCAGCCAACAACAACCATTAATATAGTGGAGACATGGCAGAAACGATTCTGGCACCTTCCTGAGGTCCGGAGTCAGGTACGAGGACAAGAGGTGATGTAGTAGTAACTGAGTCGGGAATCGGTGATCGCAAGGGTCTTCAAAGTGCTTCCAAGGCAAATCGGCGATGCGCTCGGGGTGGTGGTGCCTTATCACTGATCAATCGGCCGATAATCAAGAGGATATCGGGCCGGCTCCACGGTCTAAGACAAATCCTGGCGGTCCACGTTCCTGCACACGTTACCACAAACAGTACCTCCGGCTGCTGCGCGGTGCAGAACGTCCGCTTTCCTTGGCGCGTCGGCCGCTACGTTGGCAGTTTTGCTGGTCGTTGTATGCTTAAAACAGAAAAATCTGCTGGGGCCGACTAGCTGGGCTGGGGTTATCGACGATGCAAAGGCCTTTCTAAGTTCTAACAGTACTATAGCAGCAACGATAGCGGCGGGCGGCAGTGGACTGGACTGACTACTGGCTGTTGGCAAGCCTGCAACCCAGCCGACAAAAAGCCCCGATTGGATACAGACGAGAGGCAGTGTCAGAAAGTGGGAGGAGAAAGATAATCAACCGGGCGGTCAGGTAACCGCTTTTCCGCGCTGGCGAAGGCGTAGCTGAATCGTGCGGCGTACATACCAATAGAAGATGGTGGGTGACCTTTTTCGCAGCGGGGACTGTCGACGTCACTGCGGACTCGTTCCTGGCGGACTTGCTGGATTTGCAACTTCATTGATGGCTACAGTACAGAGTAGTCGGCGGAAGGGAATCCACCCTTTGCGACGGCAATGCGCCCCAATCTTTGCTGCGGGTATTGCAGGTAAATACCTACATACCTACTCTGTACAGTATCATCATGGGTGGTGCAGTGGTGCAGTGGTGCAGTGCGTGCTGGCGATGCGGGCAGCGAGGCAGGTAGGTAGGTGGACAGCGTTTGGTTGGTACCCGTGGACTGCCGCCCATAAACCGTCGACGCTTCCATTCCTGTCCGCCGCGCCGGATTACGACTGGTCAATTGGCTTTCAACTTCCAATCGACTTTTGTCAGCATTGATAAGACATTTCAAAGACACACAGATACACTCACATGGCGTGAGAGACATGCAGACGCAGGGTTCAGAGACAGAGAGTTCATGTTGGCAGGTGCATCGGGAAGCGCATTTGGTTCAATTGCAGTTGAGAATGGTTGACACTATCCTGTAAGTACAGGGAGTACAGTACTACAAACATGTAGGTTATGATAGTAGCTCCCATCCCACCATCCCACCATCCCACCTTTAGTAGTACTTAGTAGTGGTTGTACTCAACCCCACCAAACATATTGAACACCTACGCCTGCAACCAACCTACCAACTTATCAACCTTGCTGGCCTCCTGCTCCAAACAGAGCTAACTTGCTAACCTACCTGCACACTGCACTCCCAATGTCGGTAGGGCGGGGCAGTCGGGAAAGGAAACTGTCGCATACGTAGTCGACTACGAAACTCTCACCACTCACCCACCACTGGCTGCCTGAATGGCCCCGTGCTTCGTACTTGCTGCATGTATGTACCTGCCACCTGGATATCCCGGGACCCAGCATCCCAGCATGGATCCCGCGACTGGCCGGCCAACCCGCCTGGAGATGGAGAGCCTGCATGACTGGCTGTCGCTCCTGGAAAAGATGCGCTTGCCCCGCGCTGCCGAGTGTCGTCTCAAGTGTGCTCGACCTATGTACTACTGCCACTGCTAGACCTAGAACCGTCTCATCAAAGTGTCCTTTGTCATAGCCATGCATACATGATGTCACTTCCGATTTGATGTAAATACGTGAACTCCACATTCCAGCGTTGTCTACGCTATGCCGGATGCCCTGGGGGCTAGATATCTAGTCGTAGGTAGGTAAACCGCTCGACATAAAGCTGCCTCTTCCCGCTGTCTTCACATCGAAATCTTCTATTCTCCATTCCACTCTCTCTCTCATCTTTCCATCCACCTTACTCAGCCAGACACCCCCCATACCTCTTTCATACCCAACCACTCTCCCAAACCGCCAACATGCCTCAAGGAATTCCCTCCGCCAACCGCCTGATGGACCTCTTCAGCCTCAAGGGCAAGGTCGTCGTCGTCACCGGTGCCTCCGGCCCCCGTGGCATGGGTATCGAGGCCGCCCGCGGCTGTGCCGAGATGGGCGCTGATATCGCCATCACCTACTCCTCCCGCAAGGAGGGTGCCGACAAGAACGTCGAGGAGCTCACCAAGGACTACGGTGTCAAGGTCAAGGCCTACAAGTGCAACGTCAGCGACTACTCCAGCTGCGAGCAGCTCGTCAAGGACGTCCTGAACGACTTCGGCGGCCGCATTGACGCCTTCATCGCCAACGCCGGTGCCACCGCCAACGCCGGTGTCATTGACGGCTCCAAGGAGGACTGGGACCATGTCATCCAGGTCGACCTGAACGGCACCGCCTACTGCGCTAAGGCCGTCGGCCCCGTCTTCAAGAAGCAGGGCTCCGGCTCCTTCATCATCACCGCCTCCATGTCGGGCCACATTGCCAACTTCCCCCAGGAGCAGACCTCGTACAACGTGGCCAAGGCCGGCTGCATCCACATGGCCCGCTCGCTGGCCAACGAGTGGCGCGACTTTGCCCGCGTCAACAGCATCTCGCCCGGCTACATCGACACCGGCCTGTCCGACTTCGTCGACAAGGACACCCAGAACCTCTGGTTGTCCATGATCCCCATGGGCCGCAACGGCGACGCCAAGGAGCTCAAGGGCGCCTACGTCTACCTCGCCAGTGACGCCAGCACCTACACCACTGGTGCCGACCTCGTCATTGACGGTGGCTACACCTGCCGATAGATTATACCCCTATCGGTGGCCTTGTTTGATTGCTGCATGAATAGATGAAACGATATTGCATGGAGTTGGGTCGGAACATTTCTGGTTTCCTGGGAACACCACAGTCGCGGCCAATAGAAGCCAGCAAGACTTGGATAACTCAAAATAATACAAAAACTGTAAAACTATCAACCAAAACTGCCCATGCTACCTCGTGATTTGATGAATATGTAGTGTAACGCGAGTCAACAACTGCAAGATGTACATTTCCATTTCAGTGAGTTAAACTTTCAATCTTTCCAAGTCGATAAAAAAAATGTCACGGAAATGCGCAAAACGAAGTTGTTGTCGCATTCCGGATACATCAAGCATCAATCAGCACACAGCCCGGACTATCCCATTGAGACGGCCGGCAGCCAGGTGGCCATAGATCACATCTGCCCGGGCCCGGTCTTACAGTCGGTCTTTCCCGCTGGCCTAGTCCCCCTCGGTCCAATCTGACATGGCAAGGAAGACGAAAGAAAACAAGTGAATTCTGCACATTGCACAAGTCATTTGACGACCTGGCTCGAAGTTCAATCTCTATTCCATACCCTCTCACAAGCAGAGGAACAGCCGAAGAAAAGTGGGTGTGGATGTGAGTGCCCCTCTAGCCTCTGGCCCCCTCTCTATTGCGGCAACGCTGGCCGTCTATGGTTACAAGCTAGACTGCACTTCTTCATCTCTCTGGATTGGCACATGCATCCACCCGCGCACAGCAAACAGGGCAGAACCACGACAGCCAATAAAGGAGCGTTTCTTATAGACGAGAGGCAGCCATAAAAATTGCGAGACAGAGAGAGAAGGAAAGAGAAGAAGAGATAGGCATCCAGGGAGGGCGATTAAGAAAAAAAGAGAAGAATAGACAAACCCACAAGCAAGAGCAAAAGATGTCGATGGAAGGAATGGAAAACCCGGTCCTTATCTCCGAAGGACCGGACGCGGACGCGATGTCGTACGTCAGACCCCGCGCGCCGCTCATCCTGATCCACGATGGCGGCGGCACTACCTTCAGCTACCACTGCCTGGAGCCGCCGATGAACCGTCCTCTGTACGGCGTTGCCAACGCTCATTTCGACGATGGCGGCTGGTGGCAGGGCGGTATCTCCGAGATGGCGGAGCACTACATCGGCTTGATCTCCGAGGCGCTCCCTGAGGGCGGAAACATCATTCTCGGTGGTGAGCTTCCTTCCTTCCCTTGATGCTCAATCCTGAACTCTTGTTTCGATGGCCCTCCCTCCACCTCTGTACTAGTATCTACTGCGCCGGAGTCAATTGGCAAGAGTCACTAACCGGTGCACGTTGTGTGCCTTCGCCCCGCAGGCTGGTCCCTAGGCGGCGCGCTGTCCCTCGAGATGGCACACCAGATCGCCACGCAGCCGTCCGGTGACGGCAGCGCTGACCGCCGCCCGCGCTTCAACGTCCTGGGCATGGTGTGGGTGGACACGCAGTGCCCGCGGCCGGCCTCCGAGGTGCCCGCGCTCGCGGACAAACACCTGCCCGCCGAGGTGGTGCAGAAGCCGCGCGCCGAGCTCGACGGCCTCAAGTTGATCGACAAGGTTGGCCTCAACATGCTCAACGCGCGCATCATGTTGCAGGCGTGGAAGAAGCCGGCCTTCCGCGAGGTCCCCGTCCCGCCCACCATCATGCTCCGCGCCCGCGACCGCTTCGCCGAGGACCCCAGCTCGACCTTTGTCGACCACCAGCGCGGCAACCGCATGCTCGGCTGGGAGGCCTACAGCGCCGAGCACGACAACTTCCTCAGGGAGGTCGTCGATGTGGATGGTCACCACTTCTCCGTGTTCGAGGAGCAGAACGTAAGCCCACCCCTCTCCCTTTCGAGCTCGGGTGTACCCCTTTCTATCACTTCCTTTTCCTCCCCCCCCCNCCCCCCCCCCCCCCCCCCCCCCCCCCCCCCCCCCCCCCCCCCCCCCCCCCCCCCCCCCCCCCCCCCCCCCCCCCCCCCCCCCCCCCCCCCCCCCCCCCCCCCCCCCCCCCCCCCCCCCCCCCCCCCCCCCCCCCCCCCCCCCCCCCCCCCCCCCCCCCCCCCCCCCCCCCCCCCCCCCCCCCCCCCCCCCCCCCCCCCCCCCCCCCCCCCCCCCCCCCCCCCCCCCCCCCCCCCCCCCCCCCCCCCCCCCCCCCCCCCCCCCCCCCCCCCCCCCCCCCCCCCCCCCCCCCCCCCAGCACCCCCCCCCCCCCCCCCCCCCCCCTTCGCAATGTGGGCCGTATGTTCGAGATCTCTGATCGATGTGGACAGATAACCGCCATCTCCGCCAAGATAAACGCCGCAGTGGACAAGTTTGACTGTCTCTGATTCCTAGACGCAAAGCCGGCATGCGTTGATTAGAAATGTGTATCTCTGGCAAGGGCATGGATAGAATTACAGCCTACCTAGCTTTTGTCTGTCCGTTTCTGTGGTTTCTTGTTACAACAGAGGGATACATGAGATAGATGATGCATCGACGTCTATGTTATAGAGCAGCGAGCTTCACGATAGAACGGACTATTTCATGGCTTTTCCCCGTTTAACTTCGCATTCCTCTTTTCCTTGGGCCATTTTGAACCAATGCCGAGACATTAATTGTTAATTTTCTCATGTCATCCTGTCAGAACACTTCAGTTATGCCACGGCTCCCGTGGAGACCTGTGCCGCTGCTTCTTTGAGTAGTAGAGTTCTGTACGCGCGGCAGACGGGATGGTGCTGATTCTGTTTCCATGATTCAAGGGTTCTAATAATGAGCCATTTGAGATAGAACTGCTAAATCAAAAAGCTTTGGTATACATAGCACACTCAATCAGAGAGTCTCCTGTCAGGGAGGTCAAACACCAGGGATAAAGCACTAGACAGCTGTAAATCTATACCCATAGGGGATCCATAGTCGCCTTGTGTTTGCTCAACAGCTACACGCTACATACGCTCTCAGCTCACTTGCCTAGTCGGGCCAAGGCTTGCGCAAGACCGAGACGATCTCGCTATGGACGCACCGCGAGCAGCTGGGGTGTCCACCCCTGAAACAAACGGCTAACGCAGCAAACGACAAGACTGTTGATTATTGAGTAGCTGACCGCTGCTATCTGGTGATAGGCGGCGACGGCACTGTCTTGCCGAACGTTGTTCTATACGAAAATAGAAAGGAAGAAAAAAGAAAGCAGAGAGAAAAGGAACTAGGACGGGTCAATAATCAAGACCAAACGATAAACTATGTGTCAACTCCACCTAGAATCATCTCGGTTTCTTTTCTGCTTCTTCATTTAGGCTAAATACAACTACATACAATGAGAAGGAGAAAAGAGACTTGTAAACAATACGGTAACTGTGGAGGATAGAGCTACAGAGTAAGGTCGACCGAGAAAGGAAGAAACACACAGACACAATGCTAATATAAAAAAACCCACGAGCTATGGAATTCCCCGGCCTGAGCACTTGATTGGACAACCACTGCCAAGACACAGTCAAATTAAGGTGTTGAGACATTTGAACCTTCACGTCGAGAATGAATAGAGGTCTTGGTCTGTCTTAATCCAGCGCCAAGCCCCGAGTTCCCATTGAAACAAACACATCAGTAACGGCTGTATGACCACTATACTTAGGGTGTAAAAAGTGATGAGCAATGGATCATCTGAGGCTTGGATTGGCGCCTCCCCCCTGCATGCGCCTTCTTTTCTTTTCCCCATTGGTTCTCTTGGTCCTGTTGGTTTGTGATTCTAGTCTGTTCACGCGCCCAGCGCAGCGCCGCTGACTCTCCCGAATTAGAGACAGGTCCCTCGGGCGTCTGCTCGCGTGTCGACGTGTCTTGCCCCAAAGGCGACGTTGAACGCCAAGCTGGCAAGCCAAAGCTGAAGCTCGTACAAAATCTTGGGGGAGAGCGTCGCAGTGTGGCGCTGCCATAGCGTCGAGTCCCAAACTATTATTGCAAGGCGTACATTGGCTTTTGAGGACTCGGGCTATCTCCTACGCTAGCGAGGATTACACGAGCCCTCCTGGGAGTCGATAGAATGGATACGGTCTGTGTTTGTTCTTTGTTCTGCTTGGCTTAGGTTAAGGCACCGCGCAAAGCAACGCCTTTTTTCTTATTTGTTTTTTCTTTTGGCTTGTTGTTCCTTACTGCAGCTGAGCGAGCACCCACTCCAAAGCAAAGTCAACAGACAAAAGTGTACAAATTAGTCGACTTGGCTATGCAGTTGGCAAAATCACTATTTTCGGCCGACCCGTGGTTGTCCCGCTTAGTCGGGATGCCGAAGAGACCAAGAGCCCCCCCTTTTCGCTCAAGTGACGATGGGCCGTGAGATGCCCGTGGCGTTGTCCCAGAACCGAGGGCTAATTTTCCCCACAAGGCTGATATGATCCCATCTAGTCATAGAACGCACACGCTTACGGGGTCTTGGGTCGTGGTGATTAGGTTTAACTGACAGGCCATTCCTGTGCCCGGCTATTGGTACTCCGGCTCTGGGGGCTAATCCTGATCAACCATCTGATCTGATCACCCTGGTCCCAAATTGGGGCTGATCCAGTCTGTTGGACACCCTGGATCCCTCCTGCTTGGCTGGAAAAAGAAAGAAAAAGAAAACCAGAAAAAGGATACATGGGTTAGTTTCCCTCTAGCACTATGCAGGGCACAGGCATCGGGCTTGTGTGCTACAGGGTTAGTCTGGCGGGTTCCTGGCGAACTTCACTTCTGGAAAAGGTAAACATGGGGCCGCAAAAGCCGCCAATTAGTATCTCCCCTGGAATTGCGTCTGTGACGTACAAGGATAAGGATGGAGAAGGAAGTCAGTCCCTACCAGGAAGTCAGAACAGCTCCGCCGAGTAATAGTGGGCGTTTGCTGCTTGAGACAAGAATTCCAGGATTCGAAAGCTGGCACGAAATTGCTTTGCCGTAAGCTTCTGTCATTCGAGATAGATGTTTGGTCTTGTCTGCGATCAGCCAACCAGAAGGATCAGGGTCTAGACCCCTGCCCTGACGGTTTCCCCTCCAAAGATGAACTCTCAGATGCATATATATCTTGCAAGAAAGCCTTCTGCCATCATGTTTCTGTTCTATCATCAGCATCTTCTCAACCTCGTCTGTCGTTACCCTAGGTTTCTTTTCCCTATTCTTTTCTCTTTTCTCTTATTCTCTCTAATTGTACCATCAAAATGGTCGTCCTCTCGCTAACCAAGGCATTCCTCTGGTCTAATGCCCTACTGTCACTCGCTACCGCCCTAACACTCCCCAACCCCAAAGATTCTATCAAAACTAAGAAATTCGAACTAACCGTCACCTGGGAGAAAGGTGCCCCAGATGGATTTGAACGTGACCTATTCAAGATCAACGGGCAGTTCCCGGGACCTAAGCTTGAGATGAACGAAGGAGATTCGGTCGAGGTTCTAGTGAAGAACAAATCTCCCTTCAACACTTCGCTTCACTATCATGGTATGCATGGCCCCCCGCCCCCACCGGTGGACTTCTTGAATGAGTGCTAACGGTCATGTTGTCCAGGTATTGAGATGATGGGCACCCCTTGGTCCGACGGAACACCGGGCCTCAGCCAGTCTCACATCCTGCCGAACTGCGAGTTTTTGTACAAGTGGAAGGCAACACAACACGGATCATACTGGTATCACTCGCATACTGACCTTCAACTTGACGACGGCCTATACGGACCCATCATAATCCACCCCAAGGACGACGCCACGAACCTCTACAGCCTAGTCACCAAGGACCAAGCCGCACTCGATGCCATCAAATCCGCCGAGAAGCATCGCTATCCGATGCTGTTGGGAGACTGGCGTCATGCTCCCTCAAGTGTAATCAAGGACGTTTCTCAGAAATCACACATCGACCTTCTCTGCTTTGATTCGATTCTGGTTAACGGCAAGGGCAAGGTCGACTGCCTCACGCCGCAACAGCAAGGTCCTCTCATCACCAAGGCTCAGCAGCAACTACTATCAAGGGTCAACGGATCTACTCTTACGGATAAGAGGTATAAGCAACCCAATCTGCGAACCCGCGATGGAAAGGACAGACACACTGACTAGACACCACAGCTGCCTTTCTCCCCGGGTTCTTGCTACACTGGCTGGGCCTCAGGATGTGAAGCCTGACCCGAGCGCGGTTCCCCGCGAGCTCTTCTACGGATGCCAAAAGACTGATGCTCCGCTGGATGTCATCAAAGTTGTCAAGTCCAAGAACTGCGAGCAAGACAAGTGGATCATGCTAGACCTGATTGCCACCTTTAGCATGATTTCGGCTCAGATTTCCCTGGACGAGGTTCCCCTGACCATCGTCGCCGCAGATGGCAACTCGATCGAGCCCATTACCTCCCAGTCGATTCCCATGTCGAGCGGTCAACGCTACACGGTCATCGCCAAGCTCGAAAAGCCCAAGAAGTACACTCTCCGCGTCAGCTCTACTGCGGACCCGCAGATCCTGTTCGGTGCTTCCATCATTGACTTCCAGGTCGAGGCTCAGCCGCAGTCCCAAGAGCCCTCGGTGCCCTACATCAACGAGCGCGGCGTCAACACCACCTCGGAAGTGGCCGTGTTCGCGCCCATGAAGGCCAAGCCCTTCCCCGCCCCCGTCCTCCCCCAGACCGTTGACGCCACCTACAAGGTCACGATGAAGCAGGCCGAGGCTCTCACCGCGTGGGCCTTCAACTCCACGCCTCGCCCCCAGAACCTGGACGACGCTCAACCTTTGCTTCTCAACTCGCAGCCCGACCTCCACAACGACTGGACCACGACCATCCCGGCCTCGAACAAATGGGTAGACTTTGTCATGCTGCAGCCCAAGTCCGGGCCCTCGCACCCGGTGCACTTCCATGGGCGCCACTTCTACGTCATCGGCCAGGGCCAGGGCAGCTTCACGTGGAAATCGGTAGCCGAGGCGGCGGCGGCGGCGCCCGGCAGCTTCAACCTCGTCAACCCGCCGCTGCGCGACACGTGGCCCACGATCGCGACGCAGCAGCAGGAGTCGTGGCTCGTGGTGCGCCGGCCCAACGACAACCCGGGCGTCTGGATGATCCACTGCCACATCCAGTCCCACCTCAAGGGCGGCATGAGCATGGTGCTCCAGGAGGGCATCGAGGCGCTGCCCCAGATTCCGAAGGAGTACCGCGAATACAAGTGCCGCGCTTGATTTTGACAGACGTGACAGCGAGATTGCTTTGGTCCTGAACTGCATTTCCATCACGTGTTCTTTGAGAAACTTGTCGTCTTATTCTTTTGCATTGGCTAGCATATATGTTGTCTGCCTTGTACTTTTTGTATTTTCAATGTATTATACTTTGATTACCCTATGTTGAATTTAACGTATTAATTATGGCGTGTCATATGAAATATGACAGCTCTGCGTGAAAGATTTTGTGACTATATACTAGAATTTCCCGACTAAACCTCGTCCCCCCCCCCCTCTATTCACGGCTTCCGATATCTTGGTAAGGATTCATCAACTGTACGGGCTCACTAACCTTAACCCGCGAGATTGACGGGTTGTACATCACAATACCCCTGTCGGATTGGAACCACATAAACAACACGCTGCACGATGTTGATTGGCTCGCTGGTTTGTCTAAATACGCCGCAGAGAACATCAAAATCTCCACTCTCGACCGACCTGTCAAGCCTCTTTTGTCTCAAGCCAGCCAACCCCATTGTCATTCATGCACTTGCATTGACCGCATTAAAAGAAAAAACAGCAAATCAAATCTAATAGACCCATCAACTAGCCTGACAGGCATAACACGAAACAAGCCTCGTATGCACGTCATGAAGATCGCAGCAGCGGGAGACGGGCAGCGACGACATGTGGCTCATCAACATTGAGACCCTTGAGCTGGAGCACGTCCTGGACCACACCAAGACAGCCTACGCCATCCTGTCGCACACCTGGGAGGACAGCGAAGTCACCTTCCAGGAGTTCCGCGACCACCGCGACGACGTGGCGCGCGCCAAGAAGGGCTTCCGCAAGATCGAGCGCGTGTGTGAGCTGGCTCGGGTCCACAGCGACCGCCTGCGCTATGCCTGGGTCGACACGTGCTGCATCGACAAGACCAGCAGCGCCGAGCTGTCCGAGGCCATCAACTCCATGTACCGGTGGTATGCCGACTCCACTATCTGTTACGCCTACCTGGGGGATCTGGCCCCGCGGGACAACGACGGGAGCAACGGGTCTCAGGCCCGGCCGGACGATGATGGTGACGACGTAGTAATGGCGGAGGAGAGCGACACAAAAGTTGAAGCCGCGTCAGGTCTCACCAGGAACCTCTTCCAGTGTCGATGGTGGTCACGCGGCTGGACGCTGCAGGAGCTGATCGCCCCCGGCAAGTTGATCTTCCTGGACCACGATTTTCACTATCGCGGCACCAAGCTGTCACTGCACGCGAGGATTAGCGAGACAACGGGCATCGAGAAGAAGATCCTCCTCAACCGCAAACCTCTCTCCGCGGTCCACGTGGCGCGCCGCATGTCCTGGGCCGCCTCGAGAGAAACCACGCGCGCCGAGGATGCCGCCTATTCTCTGATGGGCTTATTCGACATCAACATGCCCCTGCTATACGGAGAAGGGAGCAAAGCGTTTCTCAGGCTGCAGGAAGAGATCTGCCGCCGATCCAACGGCGATCTCACTTTGTTTGCATGGTCTGCAGACACCCCGGTCTCCCTGGCGGGAGAGGACGACGGGGATTCGCCGACCGAGTTCCGCGGCATCCTCGCCCGCCACCCGCGCGAGTTCCTGGGCGCCAAGACGCTGGGGAAACAGCCGGGCGAGCTGCACAAGGGTGAGCTGGGCGTCACTAACAAGGGGATCCGCATCGACGGGACGGAGCTGCTCCACGCGCCCGACCTCGGCGTGTTCCTCCGGCTTGGCCGCCTACAGCCCGACGACACCCAACCGGGTAAGGGCAACATGTACGTGCAGCTGACCAAGACCATGGAGGGCTACGTGCGGACCCGCGCCGATCAGGTCTTTTTCGGCTTGGCCTCGAGCTACGAGTCATACTGGCTGCCGCCCGAAAACGTCTACGTGGCGTCGGATCTGTCACCCAGCGAGCAGGAGAAGGTGGCCAAGCAACGCAAACACATGGTACGTTTCATTGCTGGAGCTGCCGCCACGGCCACCGCCTCGCCGTCTACGCTTTCGGGTACCGAGGCCAACAGCAGCGGCGGCGACCGTAGTAGTATCCGCCTTGGGCAGGCCACGTACCCGGGCCACTTTTGGGACTGGCACAAGAGGGCGACGCTGCTCGACTTCACGTCGCAGCAGGAGGGCCTGGTGGAGCTCGTGGCAACGCTGTCCGACGGGCGCACGACGGGCCGCCTCGTGCTGGCCTGGTCCTCGTACATGGCGCCCGTCGAGGGCCGCCGCAACAAGCGCCAGTCGGCGCTCAAGTATACGGTGCTGGACGCCCGGTCCCCGCACTGGAACGCGGCGTCGGCAGCCCTGCGTGGCACGGGGGGCGGCCGCGCCGTCGACCGGCTGCTGCGGTACGAGGTCCTCGAGGGCGACCTCGTCCGCCACGGCGAGGGCGTCTCGACGTTCGGCCACCTCCGGATCGCGGGCGAGGACGTCGAGGTGGTGCTCACTGTCACTCGGCCGCCCGAGGGGAGGTCGTCCCGGTGGCGGACTTGGAGAGTGGACATATCGTGTGTTGGCAGTCAGGAGGCGGCCATGGACGAGGACCAGAGGATATTACAGAATATTGACGGTCTCGGAAAGCGCCCGTTGGCCCATGCGGCGACGTGGAAGACGTTCTGATTGTTCTTTTGCGAGTACGATTTCCAGGGGCTCGGAAATTATGAGACTAACACGACGAATTACGAATTATTTGCTATAATCAGACACAATAAGCAGGCTGAAACTATCCTCGCAGATACCAAGAGAGCTTATGAATACAAAAAGAAGATTTCAGACCCTGGAAAGTGACGGACTTCCCCAAGATCGGCTTCCTCGCAATTGTCCATGTAATTTGACTACCCCTTACATATAAGTACCCATGTAGTTCATACGAGCTTCTCTTGATCCTCTACCCCTGGAGCAAGCAAACATGTAGGCTATTTGTTACAAAAGTCGCCAAGAAACAAAATTTGCTGAGATTATTTGGCTTCTAAACTAATGATTCCCTGGACGGCCTCTAGTTATCTATTTAGTCAACTTTGCAATAAGTTCCAAATTTAAGGAATGAGTAAGAGCCAGCAATGCGACGGGCCACACTATATTGCGTACGGAGATAAATGAGTAAGTCTTCTGACTGTCATCGATTGAGCTAGACGGACCAAAGACGGATGAAGTACCTACGAATATACCAAAATACAAGTCATTGGCATGGGACCCGATGTGTGAACCATGACTTTAATGTCTTTATGCTAGCACGGAATAAACAATTGCCTTCACTGGAGGTTTATATCTCTTTCTATTTCGGCATCTGCGCATCCAGAAGAGCTTGGCCCCCTTTGAAACGTTTGACTAGCTGGAGATAGGCTGCCGCAAAAGGGGTAACTTGCCACCTGGGCCATGGGTTTCTCTACTCATCCATAATAGACTCCATTACGTACTTCTGAAGGTGACACATTCAGGTTTGGTTGGGTTTGGGCGCTGCCCGTCAGTGTTGCATATGCCGCTTATGGTAATCAGTCGTCCGTGAGCCCCCTTTTGACACCCCATGTTATCACAACTGGAACAGCCCAAGGCTCTAACCCCCAACACAAATGTCTGTTATCTTGTTATGTTTCGTATATCTGGAATCCGTGTCGACTATTACGCACTTGTCGGCAATCACATGTATGCTGTCGAAAACGTCTTGTTCCGTCACGCCAAGTTGGCCTAAAACAAACAAAAGCCTCGAAAAGGGCAATAACTACGGGAGATACTTGTTAGGGTCGATAGATACTAGGCCAAAATCAGTGGAATGCCCTTGTAGCCATTGATTTGATTGATAATAGGTATTCATTAGAATGTACACATTGTAGGGTTTTGATACTAAAAAGTACCGACGACTTAGTCCCAAGCTCCCCGGTTCCCTCGTGAGACCACAACAAGCAACGATACCTAGAATAGCAATATTAGACCCGACCTCATTCTTTCTTTTAGCCGCCATGGATTATATTAATCCCAAGACCGCTCCTCCCACAGCCAACACGCCCGCCATCATGGCATCACCCGTCTGCCTCGGGGCGGCGGCATTCGCCGTGCAAGTGTAGCAGGCGCCGCACCAAGCCGACGTTTTCGTGTAAGGCGAGAGCTTGAGTTCACTGACCGTGGCCGTGGGGAAGGCAGAGCGGCCGGCGCACTGGTTAGCGAGGGGGATGGCGTAGGCCGTGTACCAGTGGGCTCGCGAAGAGTCAAAGTTGCACCAGTCGCCGCGCAGCGAGGCGGGAAGGTCCGTCTCCGCCACCGCTGTCGTCGTAGCCGTGACCGCGTGGTCCACGAGCCAGCTCTTCAGGGCCGTGGGCTTCGGGGTCGGCAGGGAGTCGCTCAGGCACCGCGATGACATGGTTTTGCAGTAGGCCTCTTTGTCGTTTTGGAAGAGATTCTCCACGTCGTTGTCAACGTGGTATGGTGGATAGTGCACGTAGGCGGTGGTTTCAAAGCCAGGCAAAGCTGCATGTATCGCTGTGGGGACGCAAAGCGCCAGAAGGTAACCGAGAAACAACATTGTAGCTGGGTAAAGACGGAAAGGGAAGTCGAGTCCACGTGCCCGTACAGATGGTTGACGGTACGCCGAGTATGAATTCTTGATGAAGGATGTTTAGAAGAAAGTCATACAATGTTTTTTCTTTGGGTGTATGTGATACTGAGCCAGTAGGAACAAGAACGAGAGATCAGCTGCATGTATTGATGTTATTGAGAGACGGGAGACTCAGCCCTCCAAAGTAATGGTAGGTGAGATTTGTGGCGGCCGACTGAGTACTGAGAACTAGCGAAAACAGCAGCTTGTTCAACGCTCGAAGAAAGACATATGGTGTTACGAGAAAGGCCATGATGTAGGCAGTAAATGCCATGCCTTGTGGAAACCCTACCATTGCTGTTTCCGTTGCCGTTGTTGCGTGTCAATAACAAATTGGGAAGGCGACGCCGTCAAAGGATTGGCGAGGCAGGTCCATGTCAACTTCCCCGTTGTTTCCTCTGCGAAACTCAATAGCCTCCTTGTACATCTTCATGATGGGTTGGTACTTGATGTTGCTGGTATTACCGTAGCGAAAGAGCATGGGACTACCGAGTCGCTTGGCGAATAGCACCAGGCATGTGGTGAGGCATGTGGTGTTGGAGCTGGATTGAACCCGTACGACCTCTTCGCTCTCTGCTACACTCAGAGTCTATCGTGAAGCTGAAAGCGCCATAGTCAAATTGCAGTCGTGACGTTTTGGAAACTAACGCGCAGGTTGGCGTTGAGATTTTGGGGGGCGGGGCGAGCATCACATTCAAATGGTTGAGGGTTTCATAAGGCACCCTGGGGATGCATCGTATCAATCATAAATGCAAGTAGGTGAGCTGGTGTTCTTTGTTTCTCTATATCTATTCCTCGGAAACCTGGTCTTTCCAATTTCTCCTTGAAAGCTATATGTCGCGTAGGCGGAATGGTAATGCTTACGAATGCATGCACGGTGATTATGGCGAAGAAAGCGTGTCGTAAGAATATGCCTCTCTGAATGTCTTTGAACGACACGAGCCGCCAAGCAAACTGATCATTATGTCGCTAATCTAAAGAGACATAGTAACACCAATAACGCCTGTCCATGCTGATGATGTCTTACGTACTTGGTATTGAAGCGAAGACCTATACTTTCTTGAAGGTTGCGCTCTTTCCCGGCTTCTCGCCATGCATCCTTCGCGCAGGCTTGGGCCCATCCGCACTGAGAGACTTGTACGGGTTGAACACCTTACCCTTCCCGCCGTTGGCGTCTCCGTTACGTTGCTTCTTGAGAACCGACTTGGCCGTGCTATAGTCAAAAGGCACTTCATCGTCCTCGGCACCCGCTTCGTTCCCAGCAGCCTCGGCGGCCTTCCTTGCGGCTTTCTCGGCCTTCTTCTGGGCCTTCCGGGCCTTCCTTTCCGCATCCTGCTTTTCGAGCTCACGTTCTGAATCGTCCAAGGCAATCTCGTCGCCATCCAATCCAGACGTCGGATTGGAAGTCCCAACTGCCGACTCGTTTTGCTCTTCGTCATCTTTTTCCGGCTCTGGGGCTTTGCGCTTCTTGCCCGCCTTGAGCGTGAATTCAACATCCTCCACCGGCTCACTGCCGGCACTTGGCTGTGCCTGCGCCGGCTCCTTTCGAGACCGCACCGCCAGGCTCTCGCCAGATGTTTCATCTAACGAAGCATTCTCCATGAATGCTGCCCATGGCAGAGCAAAACGCAGACCGTCTGCTGCGGCATTGGCGTTCGCAGTGTTTTCCCAGCGGCTGCTGACCGGGACTTCGCCCCAGAGCTTCGACTGCTCAGCAACAAGATCCTTGGTATCGAGAATACCAGGACTAGTGGTGCCCAGATTCGGGAAAACCTGTTTTGCCACTTCACCAATCCCAACAGTACTACTACGGAAAAAGTCGGACAAAGTTGGGCCATTCTCCCCCTCCGCCTTCGCTTTGCTTATGACCTTGAAAAGATCCGTCAATGCCGTTTTGGCGACGTGCGATGCGTGAGAGGATGGGAAGCCAAGGATGCTGAACAAGGCCTTTGGATCCGGAGGCAAGCGCCTAGCAATATCGAATATGGCGGAATTGCTGAAAATGAACATGGGACTCTCATCTTCACGCCGCGCGAGATCATCACGCCACTTGTGCACAGCGCGGAAGACCGCAAACTGCTCACGGGTGAGATTTCCGGAAGACTTGATTAGCATGTTGTACCATCCATTCGGGCCCTGGCCGGATGCGGTATCATATACGATTCGCTCATGCCTGCGCAGGGACGTCTCCTTTGACTTCTCCAAGACATGCGTCATGTAGTCTTCGTCCGCATTGCTGCGGTTGGACCGCGCAAGGAGCTCGTTTCTTATCAAGTCAAATATGTAAAGCAGGAAATGGGTGTCTGAACGCGCGTAATAGAACATCTCCTCGGGTATCGGCCTGTTAAGTCAGTATGTAAAGTTGAAAACCAGGAACGAGGATCATACCGTATCCGCCAGTCAGCTAACTGGTACTTCTTGTCCGCATCAAAATCGACGAAGCGCTTCAGCAAGTATGCGAGACTTTTAGATGTATATTGGAGGGACTCGGCAGCATGGAAGGTGTCAAAGAGACCAACCACGTAGAGACCCAAATCTCGCTGGAGCCAAAGGATATCCATGTATGCGCCATGGAGGACCTTGACGATCTTGGGATCTGCGAAAACTTCGTTGAGAATCTCCAGCTTGTGGCGCCATGGCTGTAAGGTGTCGACTATCCAATCCTTTTCACGCGTGCTAATCTGCATGAGCGAAAGCAGCCCGTAGTATGTCCGGAAGTCATGATGCTCGGTATCAATAGCAATTACGTCTGCCTGTTTAAGCTCTGCTAGCATGTCCAGGACTCCCTCGAACGTGCTGACGAATGTCGCAGTGGTGGACTCGACAGGCTGGTATTTAATCGGCTCCTTGGATTCGTACATGGCCTGGGGATATTTGAGTTGAAGAATCTCGGCTTCGTAAGGGTGTTTGTATCTAAATTCACTGTTAGTGCTCCACGTCGTAGTCAGGCTGCGCCACAAACGACGCTTGCTTGCTCTGTGTCTCTTGACTCGGCGTTCCACATCTTTAACACTTGTATCTAGATGGGCGAGTTGCTCCGGAAATTCAAAGACGTGACGCAAGAAAATGCTGTAATCGTACTGTGTGGAATCTGATTCGGTGCTGAATGTGCCTAAGCTCTGGGCCAAGGGGACGGTAGCATGTGGTTTCTTTGTGAGGATAGGTTTCCACGGAGATGTACTGGTGTTGTCGGGCTTCACCTCGAAAGCGTTCTGAGGCTTGAGGATGTTGGCGCGGCGCATCGAGGCATCGAGAGCAGTGAAGGTCTTTGGTTTCTTAGGTTGGGTCCCCTACGTAGTTGGTCAGCTTACAAACACGCGATTGAGTTCAGGTGCTCATCGTACCGCTTCCTCTGTTGGCGCAGCTTTTCTTTTCACCAAGCCGGTGTACTCGTCGAGGCAAGTGTCGGCCTTCTCAAGCAAGGTGTCGATGACATCGACAATGCGCGACCAGTGAACTTCGACATCATCGGCATCTTCCAGCTCGGGGGCCTTGAGGTCTGTTGTCTTGGTTGCCGATTTCAGAAGCTCGCTGGAGAGGGTCAACAGTCGCTCGCTTGTCTCGTCCAGTTGCTCGTCGACAGTGGGGTTGCTGCTGCGGTGGAAGCTGAGATCCTCTGCAGCCAGTTGGTTTGCTGTTCGGGTCGTCGCGACGAGCGCAGCCTGGATCTGCCCTTGTATGGACGCGAAGTCGCTGGATGACCCCATAATGATGGCGATCTTGGAAGAAACGGTCGTCCAAAGGTGTCTCGAGGAATGCGACTTGGGCGCTGCTGCTCAGTCGGTTAACGCAGACAGACGTTAAACAAAATTTCAGGAATGTCGGCTGGGTTAAACGCCGATGCCCCCAGGGACGTGGGGCCTTAACTGATTGACTGGGGGTGCTGCAGTTCTACTGTACCGCTACAGAAGTGCAGGGATGGGTCAATGATGAACGGCGGTTGCCACTTTGTAGCGCTTCAATGAGCGAACTTCGACTTTGAATGAATTGAAGCTACTGATCCGATCCAGTCTGATAACGATAAAACATTCGCCGCCAACCTCAATCTTGAGACTCCCCAGGCATATCCCATCACTTGCAACCGAGAGCTGCAATATTTAATACATACCTGCCTCCCTTACATTCACAACAGACCGTCCATATTCAGACTCATTCAAAATCGCCCTTTCCAGGCTTGCCTGGAACAGTCGAACGAGCTGTGCTGGAAGGAAGCTGTACTGCAAGCCACAACTAGCAGACTGAAATCATGTCGGCGTCCCTCGCTCCCGAGTGCAACGAGGTGAAAGAGTAGGCAGTTCTCATAGGCTTTACCAGCATCAATGAAAGGCAACAGGCTAATGTCCCTCTAGGCGATATGATACCTGTTTCTTGAAATGGTATAGCGAAAGTGGGTTTGGAACATCCATACAATATCCTAGCCGGACATCGTACATCGTACACACGAACTAATACAACCAGAATATCTCCGTGGTAATGGCAATACCGACGACAACGAGTGCGCCACTATGTTTAAAGACTATCAGAAATGCTTAAAGGTGGGTGTATGCGAGACCCAGGTCGTAACATTGAATTCTAACCATGTATGTTCGCAAGGTTGCCCTCAAGGAGCGCAAGATAGACAAGCTCTTGGACGAGGCACGCGAAGATAGCAAAGAACACGACTCAACTCACCTCAGGCGAAAATGAGCAACAGAAGTTTATGAGAGAGAATATCTGCTCTGTGCCGAGCTCCCGGGACAGTACGCCCCAGACTGAGGCCCGGCATGTACGTAATAAAATAGACATATGCACACACAATCCATACTCACGATGGGCGCCTGCTGGGATCCCAAAAGACGAAAGGCGGGAATATGGTGATAGGCCCAGGCCATTTTCCCTCTTTGAAGTCTCAGAGGGGTCAAGAGAGCGAGGCTGAATCAGGTGCGAAATCCAAAGAAGACCATCAGATGTGTCTGGTGGGAACGACATGGATTGGGGGATCTGGATCTCGTATTGCGGGATTCGGAAAGCACAGAAGTCACTTCATTCCACTCTGATCACTCAATTGGCTTGATTACTTCCAATGTTTATATATAGTGGGTGGGAGCCACTGCTTGCATCGTGCCTCTTTCCTCGTTTACTCTCTTCCCCATCCTGTCTCCTCCCCCTTTGGCCAAGGTTGGATGTGGCATAAGTATCTCGCATGATGTTTCTCTAAAGCACTGATGCTGGTCAGGGTCTTGTCCACGTCTGCCAGCACGTGATGAAAACCTAGAGCAACGTCGGCCTAGACTCTTGGATCCAGCACAGGGACACAGGGATAAGGACAACCAAGAACAAGCTTCGTGTCGATTGACGCGCAATTGATCGAGCCCGCCAATTTATATGGTGCAATCTCTATGCAGGGAGGGGGCCTTTGCAGATTACACGCGATCGAACAGCTCAGCTCACAAGATGAACACCCCCTCCTACCTTACCTGACCAGAGGCTTCAGTAGGTCGTTACATGCCTTGGTATTCTAGGTACTCGGTTGTGTTGACGTCTACGTCCCAAATTGAGTATTAGATGTTTTGGGGCATTACCATCAAATAAAAAGGAACTTTTACTTTCAGTGGCGATTGGGTTTTACTATCTCTAGATGCATCGGTTGGCTACCCATTAACCTGACCTATCCCCTTAAGCTCCAATGCTTGGCTGGCCTGTGCGAGAAGACGAAATACCCCATTGCCCACTGCTTGCCCATTCCACCCGCAAGCCAGATTAAGCACCAAGCACCGCACCAAGCAAAGCACCAAGCACCAAGAGTAGGGGCCTTTTGTGCCGCTAACAAGATTCTGGCAATTGCATCACACACAAATCGCACGAGTCAACAAAGCACAGTTCGCAACAACATACATAATTACAGTCTTGCCTCTCCAGCCTCTCCAGCCTCTCTGCTGACATTGCGACCCCTCGTATCGACTCGACCAGGATAGAACGCACCCGTCCAGCAAACCGTCCGTACCGATTACCTGGCCCAATCTTGTAGCTCCGTGATGCGCACCCGCTCCCGGAACTTGAGCAAAACGACCAATTCATGCACCCCTTCTCGATCGTCACCCTCGCCATATTTGTAGCTGGCTACGGTACTGCTCGATGGGATCTGGTCACACGGCTCTACGAGCTAGCTTTGTTCGCCTGGGATAAGGGTGTCATCGTGAGTGGTTTTCCGCATTCAACCCGGACGGGGCGCGTTCCTGACCCCCCAACTTACAACACCACCTGATCTCGAGACGTAGCTGTTACTGACAACTTTATGCGCCACTCCAGTCTCGCAGTGTTCAGGGATTCGCAATCTTATCGCTACTCTTCCTCGTCGTTCTCGTGCCTGTACAACACTTAGCCTCCCTTGAGGCCGACTTGGTACGACCCTTCTGCCGCCTCTTTACCTCCTGGTCCCTGTACGAGCTGATTTGAGACACTTCCAACACGAGCTATCAGCCATCAAGCACCGCGATATGAGCTCATTCGGCTGACATGCACTCGTAATATAGCACCCGCGATCCCTCAGTTCGGGGGTATCCGCTCGCGAACAACTCCGGCGCCGAGGCTCCTTTTAGGCGGGATCTTTGTCAGGCTGCTGGGACATGCCCGAGCATGATGGGCTTATGAGAGTATTCTGGCCGGCGGACATCGAGAGGTCTGAACTACCCGGTGTGATCGTCGGCTGGAAGAATTCAAGTCTCGATGTGGTGGTGGTTGCTGTGCTTAATCATGTTGATGTAGGTCTACCCGCCCATGCATGCGCCTTGTTCGACTGCAGTTCTGATGATATACGTAGCCGAAAAATGTCGAGAACGCCTTGAAAACGGGCATTTTGCTTCGCAATGCGCCTCACCCTACCGAGCGCATTTCTCAGCTATGCGGCTCCTCCCCTATGCGCGTCCTCGGCTTGACGAATCCAGATGCCAGTCTGGACTCCGAGCCATCCTGGGTCAAAGCCAAAATAGACCCGTACCAACGGGCCCCGACGATTGCGTGCGCCGTAGCATCAAGCGTCCAGATCATACTCTTCGAACGACCGATCCCCCGAAATATGCAATACATTTCTCTGAATCCAATAGCTCTTGCTTTGATCGACAAGGAGGATGCTCACCAACCTGTCATGTCCGAGGCTTCGGATGCTGAGGAGGAGGAACAAGAAAAACAAGCAAAGAAGAAACGACAGCATCTGGTAGAGAAGCTCCAGCAGCATTCTGTCATACGGCATCCCCCCACCATGAAGGACAAAGTTCTCCCCAGGATCGTCAACCAGGTGAATTGGGCTTGGGAGCTGGAACAACTGTTGCAGAAGAACGTACCGTTGATAGGCACTCGACCTAAGCGCACGCTTAGTGTGTCGGAGCGCGTGGTTGAGCAAGCTACAACGATGCGGAACTATGTCGCGGTGCAGATCTGGGACCTGATTATCCTCTACGTCTTCCCAATCATCAGAGCTATGTTCATCTTTGTGCTCGTTGGTCACCGAGGGGCAGCCGAGATATTACTTCAGATCCTAGAATGGAGGCCCCGTCCCGGTTCGCCCGCCCTCAAGGACATATCCGCCACAGCACAGCAAGTTGAGATACGCCTACAGCAGTTTTGCTACTGGCCAATGCAGTATGTCAAGTTGAGGCTCCGGAAGAACGACTGGGACAGCGTCACGACAAGTCACCCGGACTACATCCGCTTCTACAATAGTTTGTGGTTAGTGGCCAACGATGTCATTATCGGCATTGCTCTCGGATCCTACATCATCGACAATGCGGCCTGGGTTTCCGATCAGATTGGCTTGCTGCTGCAGAAGTACACTGTCGATGCCCTCCATAGTAGTATCGAGTGGTTGATGGGCTGGCCCGCTGGATTGAAGCTCAATAAGGAATTGGCACTATTCTTGGGTGACCTGTTTCTGTGGGTGATTGAGTATTGGGCAGGCTGTATCAGAGCGTTACAGCCAGTCTTGCCTCATATCATATGGTTCATTGGTTTCTCGAGCTTTGGCGGCGCCAGCATGCCCATTGCCTTCTCCTCGGATCTTCTTTCGCTACTGACCATGCACATATACTCGTTCTATCTGGCGGCGGCCCGCATCTTCCATTGGCAGCTCACCATTCTGTTGTCACTTTTCCAGCTCTTTCGGGGGAAGAAGTATAACGTTCTCCGGAACCGTGTCGACTCTTGCGACTACGATCTGGATCAATTACTGCTTGGCACCATTCTATTCACGCTTCTTTTCTTCCTCTTGCCGACGGTCGCCGTATTTTACCTCAACTTCGCAGTGGCAAGGATGGCTATCATTCTGCTCAAGGCGATGTTTGATACGCAGCTCTCTTGTCTTAATCATTTCCCCTTGTTTGCCCTGATGCTTCGGGTGAAGGATCCCCGTCGTCTACCTGGTATGTGCCCCCTCTTTCCACCAATGCAAATAACTATTCTGCTAACTACCTCAAGGTGGCATTCGTTTTGAACTTTTTGATACCCAAGATAGATTTGCATTCGATTCTAGCTCCCTGCCTGCCGCGCCAGCTCAACCCCCTACATCCGTCATACATCTCAAGGTAAGCCTTCCCTCGAAATCCGCCTGTTGGCTTATAGAATCATCGCGTATTTGTTTCCTGACACTAACAATCTTCAAGCCAATCCCTCTATCTTTCACGGCCATGTTCCATCAATATTTTCGAATGGGGAAACGTATCCGGAAACATTACTTGTCGCCCCGGGTTGTGCTTTGCCTCGCGACTGGTAAATTTGTCCCACCCATCAACCGCAGAAATCTATACTCGCTCCAATACAGCATGCTTCCAGCAGTCCGAGCGGGGATTCTGGAGATGTGGGATGCCCTCAATTCTCTTCCGAAAATGAAGCGGCCGGTTAAGGTGAACCCATATGTATCCAATGGGAGCAGTACGCGGCGCCTGAATGGCCGGAGGGGTGCGTACTAAGGCGCGGCATGATGATGAACGATGAGCATGAGGCGTTTTGTATTAATAATGATAATCAGTCGGAACATAGAATTGTCACTCGGATGGTCTCAATAGTTGGTACATAGAGAGATCAGGCTACGTGATTGGATTGAACAACGACATGCTGCCTATACATGCAATCGACCGTTTGGAACATGCAATTTCAATCAAGTCTAAATACTTGGCTTGGTTGGTATTCTTCGAATAACTTGATGCCAGCCAGTCTTCCTACGCGATGCAATTCCTCTTCACACCACAGCCTCCTGGACATGTCAACAGACTCTAGACTGCATACAATTGACAATGGCCAGGTTGCATATTTACACTTGGCTTGGTAAACCTCTGATCTCTGACTGTACATCACCGTCTCTCCGCCCGTTGACGTACTCCCGATATGCAGCTCTCCCATGAAAAACGCCTTGCTGCACACTATGATTTCGGTCATTTGCTCTACGACGAGACGGTATTGACTCTCAATCATGGGGTCGGTGGGTACGTGGTTTTGGTTGCCGAACGAGATGATTTTGAGGTGCGCATCGTTCACGAGTAACCTGACAGAGGCGTACTTGGCCCACAGCATAGCGTAAGACATGTTCGAGTACGTGTAGATATGCGATGACAGGGTCATACGTCTCGTCTGCTCCGGGTCGTCGGGCGTCTTGAGCGTATGCTGCTGGTAGGCCCAGGAGGGCTGAAATTGAGCGGCCCAGTCGCAGAGCATACTGTCCAGTTCTTGGGCCTCCTGGTCCAGATCACTCAGTCTCTGGGCGAGGGCCACTCCACACTCGGACGAGGATGAGGTTTCCTCCGTCTGTTGTCGGAGCAGACGCGATACTTGATGGCGCAGATTTGCAGTCCGTACAGTCACACGATCATACACGTCCTCGAGGCCGATCTCGCCAAAGACTTCCCCGTCCTTCATCCATTCTGGGACCTCCAGAGTGTGCATGAGTAGGAAGCGCAGCAGTCCCCTTCTGCTCTCTTTGATGATCGGGGAGACCGAAGGCCGGAGGTGGGCCTCCTCGCTGCCGCCGCGCAGATGGTCCACCCAGTACTTGAGCATAGCCATGGCCCCGTTGTAGTGGTGCACCCGACTCTCGCTGAGCTTCTGCAGCAGCTCCGCCGGCGCGTGCGTGCTGGCGTCGAACCGACTCAGGAAGAAGACGCCCAGTAGGCCCTCGTCCAGGTTCTGGGGCCCGAGGCGTGCGACGGACCGCCGCGCCAGCGAGAGGAGCGCCTGGTGGTGCTGCACCGCTTCAACGCTGGCCCTCTCGTGGTACCCATGGACGCGCGAGTACGTCTCGAGGGCCATGCAGCGGATCGCCGCGTCGAGCAGCTCCGACGAGGATCCGGCAGACAGCTGGCAGATGTAGTCGTCGAGGGACTTGGTCACGCCCAGCGCGTCGGCCGGCAGGGGCTCCATGTAGTAGTTCAGGTAGAAGGTGACGGCCTGCGCCTGCAGGCTCAGGGTCAGCGTGGTCGGGATTGCCGTCGGCCTTCGATCCGGACTGCGGGCGGGCTGGCTGACGACGGTTATAACACCTGGGCGTGGACCCCTGGGCCGCTTGACGTGGCCGCTTGCGTACGGGTTCTCGAAGTGGATGTCGAGGCGCTTCTCTGCCCATAGGCAGTCTCTGCGGGATCGCGCGCATCTATGACATGCCGGTTTGCCTTCGTCGCACTGACGAGCCACTCGGTCAGTCAGGCCTCCGTTCTCCCGTGGCCAAGGGGTACGATGACACGCACCTTGATCCGCCGCTTCTTGCAAGTCTCACATCCTGATCGCCTTGGTGTCATTTCTTTCTCTTCCGGAACTCCACGCTAGTTCCGGCTTGACGTACACGGTTTGTTGAGTCTGCAGGGGCTTCTTGCCCTTGGGCCAATCGCAGATACCAGTGATAGGATCGCGGGTCAACGTTACGATCCAATACAGCATGGGGATCGGGGCTTGCAAATAGAGGCTCGTGGAGTTTCTCCCAAAACGGAACAGGTTCAAGCATATGCTACCCTCTCAGGTTGGCAGTCAACGGAAAAAGCACTCATATTGAGGCTGACAACCGGAGTAGAGCCTTAACTCCGGCAGACAGCTGATGCAGGCAGTTCCTTCTGACAACTTAGCATGTTACTGGCCAATTATGGAACATAGGATGTAAGCAGACAACTCGCAGAAATTCTCCCGATTGGGCATGGTCCATTGATGCTTCATGATAATAGGCCGACATTCTTTCTCTTATTGGCTTGAACTTCAACGTCCATTCAATCCGATAGAGAAAGACAGAATGCATACACGAGACTTACAGATAGCCTCTGCTGATATCAGCCTCAAGGATGTATATAAGTATGCATTTTCTCTGTGGTTAATGATTATTTTCGTATTATTCTTCTAACAAAGGCAACTCCATTAATTCTTATAGTTTGCAATTCGACTAAATATACCCAAATGGCTTCAAGAATCGTCCTTATCACTGGCAAGTCGATACTAGTACAGAGCCTGTAAACCCGAATATTACCTTACTGACCACCATTCGCAGGTGCAAACTCTGGGGTGGGCTTCGGAACCACTCAGGTCCTAGCCAGTTCTTCTGAGAAATTCCATGTCATCATGGCGTGTCGTTCTCTGGACAAGGCGAACGCCGCCAAGGCCGAGATCGAAGCCGGCGGCATCACGGGCAGCATTTCGACCCTCCAGCTGGACGTGACCGACGACGTGTCGATCGAGAAGGCGGCCGCGGCCGTCGAGCAGCAGTTCGGCCGCCTCGACGTCCTGATCAACAACGCTGCCATGGGCGTCACGAACCTTGACCGGCGCACCCACTTCCTGCGGACCATGGAGACCAATGTGTACGGGCCCTTCCAGGTCGCCAAGTTCTTCCGGTCGCTGCTGCTCAAGTCTTCGTCTTCGTCGACGTCGCAGGCTCCGGCTCCGGCCTACTCCATCTACGTCACCAGCGGCCTCGGTTCCCTTGCCGACACGGCCGACACTCCGCCCCACCCCTTCACGCCCCCCAACGCCGAGCCGTATCGGGCGTGCAAGGCCGCCCTCAACATGTACATGCTGCTGGACTGGCGCGAGAGCCAGAAGACCAACGTCAAGGTCTTCGCCATGTGCCCGGGCTTCGTCATCTCCAACCTGCGGGGTACGGACGAGACCGCCAGGACCGGGGGCGGGCAAGCCCTCGACCCACGGGAGCCGGGCAAATTGGTGCTGAGTATCGTTCAGGGCGAGAGGGATGCGGACGAAGGCCGCGTAGTCCGCAGCGAGGGTACCTGGCCCTGGTAAACATCAAGGGTTGGGGATTTTGTCATATAGACCGATAGATTCAGTCTTTTCTGTCTCGCTCTTGGGAACTATATTGTAATCTAATATTTGTGCTCTGTCCGTTTTAAAGAACGTGACTCAAGTGATCTTCTTTCCTGTCTTGCCGCTACCAGGCATCAAAGGTTGAGGCGGGCTAAAGTCCGAACACGGGTGTGGCACTCCGGAGATGAGCCCGCTGTTGGCTTACTACGGGGTAGGTGTTCTGGGGCAGCTGGGGCGACTCCGAGGGACTAGTCGGGGCTGTATACGGACGAGAATGACCAGCAGGGCTTAGTGTTTACTTGGCCCCCGACTAGTCACTAGGGTAATTCAGGGGTTGCCATTTGCTGTAAAGTCTTTTCGCTCCATAAAATCCACGAGGATTATGGCCCGTGCCAGTCACCAACATCTCTGGTTCGAGGTTGACACACCGGATCTTGGTTTTCGGACCGAGGCGGACATGCCCTATCATGTACTACGATGTGTGGTGCGGGCACTGGCTCCGCAGAGGCATACCAAACTTTCAGTGAGTGAGGGGGAGGCAGAGGGGACTACTGCCCGAGGCACGCATATAAAACGCTAACGACGGCCCCTAATAATAATAATAATAATAACCACATAGGTTAGGTTGGGTGTCCCTAGAGACTCGAGATAATTGCGTCTAGGTAATCCTCTTTCGAGTATTCTTGATCCTCTTCCGCCCCCCGGAGACAAAGATGCCTACACCCGGTGTTGCCGGACTGGTGGGGGTTCTTGTTGTCTCATACCTCGTCTACCAGTTCTTCAAGGCAATTTACAACATATCGCCCTTGCATCCATTGAGCCGTATCCCAGGGCCATGGCTGTCGAGCGCAACCTACCTGCCCGAGTTCTGGTGGGATGTCATACAGAATGGCCGATATACGAGGAAGATTGAGGAGATGCACCGTAAATATGGCAAGTATCACTTGAATCGGCAGTCGAAATCAACTTCCTAACCAGATTAAAACAGGCCCCGTCGTTCGCATAAGCCCCAATGAGCTTCATTGCAACGACATCAACTTCGGTGATGAAATCTACGCCGTGGGAGGCCGGAAGCGAGACAAGCCGCTTCATCAAGTCAACGGTTCAATGTAACATCCCCCCCACAAATCCCACGATCGAGGTGATCGACCCCATCGAAAAGGATTCTCTGACTGACACATGGCGAAAAGTCTCAATCTGGCCGAATTCGGGACGGTAGACCACGATATCCACCGGTCTCGCCGAGCCCCCGTGGGCCGCTTTTTCTCGCGCTCCATGATCTCGCGCCTGGAATCAGACGTCAAGACTCTCGTCCGGAAGCTCTGCAACAAACTGCTGGCACAGAAGGGTGGACCGGCCTTTGACATCGCCGTGGCCTACAGCTGCTTCACGGCCGATGCTATCTCGGGCTACGCCTTCGGCCAGGGCTTCGGCCTGCTCGACCAGCCCGGCTGGGAGCCCAACTTCCACGAACCGACGCTCAGCTCTCTGCGCCCCGGTCTTCTCTTCCGCTTCTTCCCGTTCATGAAGAACTTGGCCGAGCAGGCCGTCCACTTCGTCGACTACCTCCCCACCTCCACCGGCCTCTTTATCCGCGAGCTGCAGATCAACATTCCGCGTCAGATCCGGAAGACCAAGGCGGACCTCGACGCGGGTCTTCAGGGCGCCAAGGATCACCCGACCATCTTCGCGGAGCTTTACAACACTACCGACTTGCAGGAAGATGAGAAGACCGTCGCCAGACTGGCGGCCGAGGCGCTGGGCATTGTCGGTGCTGGAACCGAGACAACCAGCTGGACGTTGGCCGTCATCACTTATCACCTGCTTAGTGAGCCCCAACTGCTGGATAGGTTAACGCAGGAGCTGCAAAATGCGCAAATCGATCCGCTGGACCTGCCACATTGGACGGAACTGTATGTGAAAACCACCCCCTTTGAGCTAGATTTCACCTTCGCCCATTCTAGTGCCCAGAAAAGGGGTACACTGTGACGAATCCCCATTGGGGCCAAGTAATTCGGGATGGGACAAGCAACCGCGGTGATGCACCGGCTAACCATACATATATGTTCTTAGTGAAAAACTCCCCTTCCTGAAAACCGTCATCCAAGAAGGTCTCCGTCTCTCGTACGGCGTCTCTGCCCGCACCGCCCGCATCGCGACCCAAGAGGACCTGCTCTACCACGGAGAATGGAACAAGAAGTCCCTCGACCTGGTCATCCCCCGTGGCTACGCTGTGGGCATGTCGAGCGCCATCATACACCACGACGAGCGCATCTTCCCGGACTCGCACCGCTTCGCCCCGGACCGATGGTGCGAGGGCTCCGAGCTCTGGACGCCGGACACCGAGCGGGGCATGTTCTCGTTCTCCAAGGGCAGTCGGTCTTGTCTCGGCATGAAGTAAGTAAAAACAACACAAGCACAAAATTTCCTCACCGACTCCCACCCCCTTGCCGTGTAACCTGGAGGGGGAAATGCAAGATATATCCAGATGCTAACCTACGTATCTTGCGTGTTTTTGTAGTTTGTCTCTTTGCGAAATGAACTTGGCCCTCTCGGCTTTGGTACTTCGGGTTCTGCCCCATATGCGCATCTATGAAACGGATGAGAGCGATATACGATATGACCATGACATGTTCATTCCTATGCCCAAGTCGGATACGAAGGGTGTGCGTGTTACCATAGAATAAGTTCCTTTTTGTTTGCGTTATTATACCGAAACAAAAGCAAGTTCTATTACCAGTCTTAGCACTGTAAACATATATACCAAGTGTCCTCATTTCAAGCCCATTACTCTAGTTTTATCATGGGTCAAAAGGTCCAATAGGAATAGGAAAAATACTACACATAAGAGAAGATGCAAATCCCAGTCGCTGTGTCATGGGTTTCAAATACGTATACGCCTATTGTGGATTTAGGCGAAGCAATAATGCTATTAATTGCATAAGCAGGCAATGGCTAGTAATTGCTAGAGTACATACACCGAACTGAGTAGGCAGCACTGCCTCAGCACAGGCAACAAATGTTGCCTTAATTAGAACAGCCACTAGTGTATATAAAGCGACCGTATTCCCCCAACAACTCATCCAGACCATTATCAAGCATCTCGCCTCTTCTCTGATCCCTACCTGAAGCCTACTCATCCTACTCTGTGACATTCCCTGCCCGCCCTGTTGAATAGCACCTCCCCCCTTTCCCTACACATCCTGTCCTAAGTCCCTACCCAAGCCCGCCATGTGGCCCCAGCTCAAGATCCACGTCGACGGGAGCGGCTCCGTCTTCCGCACGGCCGAGCGGGGCGTGCTGCACATCCGGGTGTCGAAGAACGACAAGTCGCAAAAGGAGGCGTCGGAGGCGGTGCGCGAGACCTCGGCCAAGCTGACGGCCAACTTTCGCACGCACGCGCTAAAGACCGAGGGCGTCGATGGCCGGCCCGTGCCGCACCCCGACGCGGGCATCACGGCCTTCACGGCCTCGTCCATCAGCACGCACTCGGTGCCCGACTACGAGTGGGTCGACGGCCGGCGCCGGGACCTCGGCATCGTCTACCGCGCGAGCAGCGATTTCGAGGTCGTGTTCCGCGACATGGCGCTGCTGGCCGACGCGGCGGGCGAGCTGGCGTCGATGCCGCACGTCTCGATCGTGTCGACCGAGTGGCGGCTCACGGCCGCGACGCGTGCCGAGATTGAGCGCGAGGCCCGTAAGAAGGCCATCGAGAACGCCGTGCAGAAGGCCGAAGACTACTCGGGCGTCGTTAACCGGACCGTCGTCGCCGTCGAGATCCAGGACGGCCCGGCCTCGGCCGCGAGCAACATTAAGAACCCCTGGCGCCCCTTCCACAGCGCGGCCACGGGGGGCCTGTTCGGCAGTTCTGGGAACATGATGATGCAGCAGCAGCAGGCGCCAGCCAATGCACAGATGCAGGCGCAGATGCAGGCAGCACAATTGCAAGCACGGGCGCAGCAGGTGGCGCAAGCGCAGGGCCAGGACACATCTGACCCAGCCAAAGATGCACCGTCGGTCGAGCCAAGGACCATCACGGCTTCGGCCATGGTGAATGTCAAGTTTATTTCGGTGGATGGGGAACCGGTGAACATGTGATTGATGATGGCTTCTACCAATTCCCAGGGGCTTTGATAGACATGACCGACTTTGACTTTGCGCTTTGACAGATTTTGTGGGACACTTATACTGCTCCTTGACGCAAACTTTAAATTGGACTATGAAATTGGTTCTCGTATATGATAGAGATATTATACAGAATATTAGTCATCCACACTATTGACCAGTCCATGACTTACACTACGCTACTATGTTTTGTGATGACTATAGGATAAATCAATGCACATCAATATTGATTAAACTAACCCGTCCTTTACATAACACACCCTCCATCTATTCGTGCAACTCTACCGGGGGAGGGTTTGATGGTGTTGTTGGCAACTCAACAAGATCACTGGGGGGTTTGTTGTCAATACGGCTCGCTGAACTGTTCTCCTGAGCTGTGATGGGATAGTGTTCAAGCTCTTGGATGTCAGATGCCTGTTGTGTATTGGTCTTTGAACGCTGTTTTCGCCCGCGCCGGAACAAGTAGACGATGGCAAAGATGGTCAAACATATCATCGCCAGCCCGCCGATGACGCCACCGATAATAGCCCCGGTATCGTTTGGTGCAGCCTTGCCGGTGTCGGAACCTTGTATTGTCGTTGCTTGTGAGGGTGAAATACTACTCGGTGCCCCTGACGTCGTTGATGATGATGATAATGGGGAGGACGTGGAAGTTGCCGTAGGAACTGTTGGTGCTGCCAGCAGAGTCTCGGTGGTCGGGTGTTTCCCACAGGCAATATAGGAGTATGTTTGGTCTTTCCCAGCGTCGGAGATTGCGGTTGAGCAGAATCGGGACGAGGCGCTTCCAAGATTTTCTGTTAGTGACCACTCTAGAGACACTGCGTAGGTGTGGCGGGCAGGACTGATTACCAAGTGATGGTGGGAAGCCTCGCCTCCCCGCAGCCCAGAGAACATTCATTATGATCATAGCAATATCCGGCGAAGTTACAATCGCTGGCGGAATAAACGGTCGTGGCGCAAAAGCCCCAGAGTCCGCGGCTAGTGTCCACTCGACAAATGTAGCCGGGTTCGGCCGTCCTTTGTGAGTTGGGATCTCCATTGGCGTAGCCGCAAATGTTCTTGGTTGGTGTGCTCGTCGACACCGCCCTACGCTCGGCACTAGGGGTAATCATATCCCGTCCTGGGATGAAATCTTGCGACATGAAGGCGAGCTCGGCCATTGATTTATGTTTTCTTCGAGCGGACGACGAGACGACACATGGGACGACACACGCGAGAAGGATTTGTATCAAACATTTTAATACAGAAATGAGCAAACACGGAGATAGAATCAGCCATGGAAGTGAAAAGGGACGGGGGGCCACGGCGACCCTGTCTCTTCTACGCGAGTGCGTGGAATCTGTAATATATGATCGTGCATGACTTTGTACGCCCTCGGAAACGCAGTCAGCTTTGGCTTTGTGTTTCCACAATCCCGGCGAGGTACTTGGTGACCATTATACATACTGGTTCGAGCCTTTACGTGCTTGTCCAACAACTAAATCAAGACAGGTGGGAACATGCTTTCCATTTATACTCGGGCCATGACAACCGGATGGCCAAGATTGCGCCCAGGCTCCGTTGGACGATCACAGTCCATATCCCAGATACGATGCGACCGTGTACTGACCCAACCGACCGGGCTTAGCGCAATGCCCTTGCATCATCACACCGTTCTTGATTCGCTTCGTTTAATTGTTGCTTAGTATGACCCCTGCGATTTGATACGTCTAGATAGGCCGCCACAACACGAAAATGCTCAGCTCATGCGGCCAAACGTTTGTTGGTAGGATGTTTTCGTGTTAAGTCTCACAACCCCCCCTCGCCCTCTCCCTGTGACCGTTTCCCCCCATCATTTCGTCTCCTCTTGATTGGGCCTCGCCGACAACAACCTCGTAATGCCTGCTGGAATTTGCATGGAGGGTGGGCCGCGTTGAAGAATGACATTCCTTCCCGTGCTGCAGCCCTCGGGTCTCGGGAGATGAAAACCAACCTTACCCTCCCTTTGGCTGATCTGACTTTTTATGACTGTTACTTCTTCCCAAACGCCCACCCACCAACGGAAGAAGATGCGACAATGTACGGCATCAAGCGGTACCGCTTAGCAGTCGTTCAGATTTTGTTTGCCTTTGTTCTGCTCTCCATCATCCATGTGAGCTTCAGGGGTTCGGCGTCGGACTCATGGGGCCAATTGAAGCCGTACGTGACGGAGCCCTGGACGAATGGGGGCGGCGATGATGGGAATACCACCGTTGCCTGGCCGTACGAACCACAGCTCGACAACATCACTGCGCCTTATGTCAAGTCCATTCTGAACTATAATGACACAAGGCTCCCGCGCCTGCAGTGTCCGACCCTGGACAGTTCGCGCTATGCATACCTGAAAGCAGCACCCGAAAAGAAACACAGCCAAGGCGTGCGGTACTTTTTCGCCCTGAACTTAAAACAATCAGAGCATCTCATGGCGGGACTACTGGGCTCGGTAGTTGAGACCGCCCGCTTTCTTGGAATGTCCTCATGCGCCCTGTCCATTGTCGAGGGCAACTCGGAGGACGCCACGCGCAAGATCCTCACGGCTCTTCAGCCCGAACTTCAAAAAATTGGTCTCCGATACTTCCTCAACCTGACCGACATCAACCCAAAGATCGGCGAGCGTATAGACAAACTGGCGCAGCTCCGAAACCTTGCCCTGGAGCCACTCACTTCAACCACGATAGCCGCAGATGCCGACACCACTATCGTGTTCATCAACGATGTGTCGCTGTGTCCGGAGGACTTGCTGGAACTGGTGCACCAGAAACAACTCCAATCTGCCGACATGACGTGCGCCATGGACTGGACTTTTTCAGGCAAAGACCCCACGTTCTACGACGTCTGGGTCGCGAGGACACTCAAGGGTGACAGCTTCTTCCAGATCCCACCCGATGGAAGCTGGAATCAGGCGTGGGACATCTTTGCGGGGGATCCCGATACCCAGCGGCGGTACATGGATAAGAACCCCTTCCAGGTTTTTGCGTGTTGGAACGGTGCCACCGCCTTTACCGCTGGCCCGATTCTGGGCTTGCCAGCCGGGCCTGGCCGGGGACCTGGTGGCGGGGCTCACGATAGCAAAGTAGCCTTCCGGTTCAACCATAAGGATGAATGCTACGCCGGTGAGCCCACTTTGTTCTGCAAGGATCTGTGGTGGGCAGGATATGGGAGAATTGCAGTAAGTATTTTGTTCAAATCACCCCAAGGGAAATACAAATGCCATTTCGACATTTCTCGGCTAATGATGAATCCTAGGTAATCCCCTCTGTCAATATAGAGTATTCAGATGAGGCCTCAGCGAGGGTCAAGAAGTTGAAAGGGTTCACATCCAAGTGGACTGCGGAAGAAGACCTGCGCAAAACAAAGATTCTATGGGAGGCAGAACCCCCCGAGAAGTGGAAATGTATGCATGGGTGGCATGCTCAGGTTTGGGTGCCTTGGAACCAAACTTTGAGTTGATAGAATATGGTTAGAGGAGGTATTTTACGGTATATGTAATGATAGGAAGAATAGACCGAGTTGGGTAACTAATCAGTACGGGCCGCTCTCGTCTCGGTGTGAGCCGGATCAACAAACCAGATCACATGGTTGTCCCATAGCCTGGGCGATTCCTTTCGTTGATACCTTGGCGATAAAGGGACCGAGGCAAACATCATATGTGGGTTGTATGTATATTATACCAGAAGTATATCCCCCTTTTAGGAGCTAAGCATGCGGCCCATGCCTTTAACGGTCTCCCTTCCGTGCCGAGCACTCGTTCTATTGGCGGGTTCCTATTTATTCCATCATGCTGCCACCCTATCTCACGCATGGAGGATTACATCACAACTAAATCTGGCATAAAATCTCATTTTTCCTCCCGATAGGCGATGCGGCACAGCACGTGTTCATCTGCAGCTGGCATGTAAGTGGGTGGGGGAAGATGTCATCACTGCGCACTACTCCCAGTGCCAAGCAGGGTTTTATAGAGCCAAGAGATGGACGTGGTTCCAAGAGCTTGCTGAGTTACCATCGGCAATATTTAGCCTAAGAGGGTCTCGCACGATGAAGGGAAGAAGTCGAAGTTTGTGGTGTGTTGATCGGACCCTAACGGAGCATACAAACATGGAACGTTTATATGTATATATATATATATCTATGTATAATGTGAAGACTATGTTCATATACTCTCGTGTGAGTAGAGATCCTCACGGGAAATTCTCTACTGCTGCAATATAGTGAAACCACTCCCTCCTAATCATACGATATATTATTGCATGCTGCTCATTGCCATGGGTGTCAAACTCGCCGGTGCTCTAGTAGCGGCTCTTGCCGTTGCCCAGGGATCATTGGCCGCTCAGCCAGTCTGGGGCCAATGTGGAGGGCAAGGATGGACAGGAGACACAACGTGCGAGTCCGGGTCGACCTGTACCTCGCAGAACCCATGGTACTGTAAGATACAAGATCCTGACCCCCCCTCCATGCCAAACCCAGCGAGGCCAAGAGAGAAACGAGAGCTTACATCATCTAACGCTTCTCTCCGACTCTCTCAGCCCAGTGCATCCCCGGCGGTGCACCAACCCAAGCCCCTAACCCGGCACCTACCACGGCCCCGCCAACGGCGACGACAACGACTGTTGGCGGCGGCGGCGGCGGATCGCAGACGACGAGCGTTGCGGCCACATACTCCGTGGACCCTTCACTCCCAGACCACACCATCTACCGACCCGTCAACATGAACGCCTTCGACAAGATGCCGGTCATGGTCTGGGGCAACGGGGCCTGCTCTGCCAACTCGCTATCACACCAAGTGAGTGCTACTCAGATCTTTGTCAGCCCCCCTTAACTCTTCCCCGATATTACTTTGAAGTTTGGACAGGCAAGGGATCATAACAGATATGGGGATGGAGAGCTGACAGCACACCAGAACTTCCTCCTCGAGATCGCCTCCTGGGGCGTCATCGCCATCGTCTCCGGCACGCCCAACAACGGCGGCGGCACCACGGCGGACCAGATGACCAAGGGCATCACGTGGGCCGTCAACAACGCCGGCAAGGGCACGTACGCGCACATGGACACCAGCCGGATCGCCGCCGCGGGCATGAGTTGTGGCGGTATCGAGGCCTACGCACAGGTAAGATTAACTTCCTGTTAGAGAGATATATGACTAACCAAGTAGCCAGGCCTTCGACTCTCGCGTCACGACCATCGGCATCTTCAACTCGGGCCAGTACGACGCCGGCGGCACCAACAACGTGCTCCCCCGCATCACGAAACCCATCTTCTTCTTCCTAGGCGGACCCAGCGACATCGCCTACGGCAATGTAAGCAAGCCTTCCTCTTTCCTTCTCTTTCCCCTCCCCTCTCTTCATCATCACCATCCCACCCTCCCTTTGACAAGCTTGATCCGACCTGATCCGACCTGACCCGACTTCTTTCTCACCATTCATTCATCAGGGAATGCGTGACTACGCCGCCGTACCCTCGGGCCTCCCGACCTGGGTGGGCAACTACCCCGTGGGCCACGGGGGCACGTACGGCGACCCCAAGGGCGGCAAGTTCGGCACGGCCGGGCAGCACTGGGCGCGCTGGGTGCTGCGCGGGGACACGTCGGCGGCGTCGTACTTCACCGGCAGCGGCGCCCAGCAGGACGGGTGGACCGTGGAGAGCAAGAGCCTGAACAACTTGCGGACTACCCCTATCTGACCGAGAGCGACACAGATTGACGATAGACGAAGACAGTAGAGTAGAGAAGAGTGGGGAGGGAAGAATACGACGGCGGTCACAAAACGTCAAACATATAGGCGCATATCAATAATTCATCCCACGTCACCCCCAGAGAGCGTAAATGGTTTGAAGTAGTATTAGCAATGTGAACACATCATATCTTCTTTAAAATTCTGCATGGTGGTATCATCGGTTGCCAGGTCCTTATCTAACAAGGGCCAGCATTACTAACAAACAGTGCTACACATTCTCTCAAAGACACGCGACACCTCCCAATGATACGTGTAAAAACAAAGGAGAAGAGCAGTCCTGGCAGCCAGCCAAGAACAGCCAATGATTGTGATGTCTCAACCATCTAACCCATCCCATATCCGTCCCCGCCCCAGGCCACTTCTCTCGCAAATTCCCCGAATCTCAAGATTGTTGGCGCTATAGATGACACCTCTGCCGAGGTGCCAGGGTGTGTGGTACCATTGCTGTCATCGCAGCCGGTCACGGTTGACCAGCGATGAGCCACAGGCTTCGACGTCTTTGAGATGACCCCATCGTAATGAGCGGTGAAGTGGTCGAAGCCCGCGGGTTCAAGAGCAGCCATTTAGCTTAGCTAGACGAATGCGACCACGGCTCTGAGTGCTGATGCAGCGATGCTTTGCCACAACCCAGAATTGAATATGTCATTTCCGTTTGACCACATAGCAATTCCTAGCTTCTGCCTTGCTGTGGCAACGGCGGCAAAGCCTTGTCGAGGCTCTCTTTGCTGAGCCTGCCGCGCGGTATACTTCCTATACTGCTGGCGCCGCTCGCGCCACTCCCGCTGCGCTTCCTCCCATAGCCACCAGCCGTGTTCAGGTAGCTCGATTTGGGTGGAGTGGGCGGACCTCTGCCTCCGATGCCATGGGGACCCAGGTCGGTGAACCCGTCAGGTCTGGTGACACTCGGGGCATCCATGCGGCTTGGCGTGAACGGCCGGTTTCCGACAGCACTCTCCTCGCGACTCCTACCACTCACACTTGCCTGCTCCGCTGTCTCTTCAACCACAGGCAGCACAGTATGCGAGTTCCCCTTTCCTTGCGGATTGGTCCCATTGGTGTTGGCTGTGGATATTTTGCGCTCGGGTACCTCATGCTCCTTGGCGACATCTTTTTCCTTTTTCAGAGCCTTTCGGCTGGCCTTTTCAAGAATGGGGTTTGGTTCTGGAGACCGTGGGCTGCGCAGTCCCGGAGGAGCAGGTGGTAGATATGTCGGAGCTGCTGGTGCGCTGTGCGAATGAGGAAGATTGTGACCTATTGGCTCCTCTGCATTCGCCTCTTCTGCGAGTTGGATGGCGCGCTCGCGGTCAAGTGCATCTCGTTCTGCTTCCTCAGAAGACATTGTCACACCTTTCATGAACTCGATGAAGCGATCACCATACTCCTCCGGCGGGAGAGCCGAGATTTGCGTACGATCACTGGACAAACCTTTCCAGAAATGTTCAATCTTTTTGATCATTCCGTACTGTTCCGCTGGTTAGCTTTGGTATACTTGGATGAGTGGAGCGGGTAAGACACGTACGTGAGTCAGGCAGTCAATGACGCCAAGATAGTAAACTTCTTCCCCAGCTGTGTTGTCCTCGTGCGTGGCTCTCAAGCCGCCATCGTCGCTGTAAAAGATCCCACCCGGCCGATTTCCCTCTTCCAGTTCTTCAGGCAGTTTACTGGTTTCACCCATGGGTACCGGCCGTTCCGCGCGGATCATCTGTCTCAACTCTCTCGCCTTACGTGCGCTTTCGAGCTTAGATGGCGTGCGCATGAGAACCTGATGAGGATCCATCTCGTCACTTGGACCTTCGCGGCCGCCGGGGTTGAAGACTTGCAGGGTTTTGTCGCGAAGATTCTCCTCGTTGCCCTTCTTCAGATCATGGACGCCAATGAGCAAGGAATAGTCCATAATCTTCAACTTCTGCATCAGGCGAACATCCCGCTCCAGCTGCTCCATGAACAGCTGTTTTTTGGTAAGGCCCAATTCCAAGTGCCTCTTGCGCCGTAGCCAGTTCAGATCCTTCAGCGTGGCACGGGGGTTCTTCTCAAGGTCCTCCTCTTTGTAGTCGCGGCCAACGGTGGACCCCTTTAGATCGAAAGTCTGGTGAATATCTCGGTGTGGGGGGAACAGGTTGTTCATGACAACAAAATGAATCTTCTTGCCGTAAGGCATCTTGACGCGATGAAGGCCATAAAACTGAGAGAGTAGGGTATTCGGGTTGTCGGCAACATGGTTGTAGTATTGTTTGAGGATGCGTCGCAGGAACTTGTGCTCGCCGTGGTGAATGGTTTTGATGATGTACTTGTAGTCGCGAGAGAAATAGAAGAAGCTACCGCTCTTTCCCGGAGACCCAAGCTCAGACAGTATGTACTTACCAGTCAGTGACATGAGGTAGTCGGCGGGATCCAACCTAAAGAGAGCTCGGAGGTGCCGGAAGACCCAGGGCGCATAATCCTTGAACTTGAAGTCGTATTTGGCCGAAGGCACCAACTCGTTCCCAGCGATATCAAACGTCGACTTCTGCTTAGCCTCGAAGTCTGCATCGGTCAAAGGACGGTCGAGCTTGGCGTTGGTCCGCGAGACCGAAACGCGGATGCCTGTCAGCATGTTGTAGGCTGTGGTCCAGTTGGCGTGGTTCTCGTCCACTTTTGTTCCCACGAGAACTTTGTCGTCGTCCAACTCTTCCTTCTTCTTCTTCTTAGCCCGCTTCTGTCTGTATGCTTCTGCCCACCGCAGAGCATCGTCATCAGGTACAACCTCATCGCGGATCATCTCCGAGTGCAGCGAACGCGTGTTCTTACGACCAAGACTAAGCGATCCTCTGCGCCCGCCGGCACCACCGGGTCCTGCGACAGTTGGAGAGTATCGCCCGCTGGCATAAGCTCCATCTACGCCATCCTTGGACGCGCGTCCAGTGACTTTGGGCACTTCTAGGGTGTGTCTGTGTTTGAGTTGAGCCGGTGGTGGCTGCAAAGCGGACGCTGAGGTAGACGCGGGCGAAGAAAACCTCTGAAACGAAGGCGATGACTGCATGGCCGGGTTTGAGGGGAAAACATTCAAATTTTGGGAGGCGTCATTCGAGGCTCTTGGTGTTCGGTCACCGGTAGGGAGAGATCGCGAAGGCATGGCATCAACGGGAGTCTGTTGCAACGACCCCCGGGCGGAAGATTCACCAGAGCTTCTGATGGCATATTGTTGAGAAGGGAGGGAATGGTACGCGGATGTGCCCGGTGCAGCATTCTCTATTGGTCGCCCATCAGGCCCAGAGCGGCCGTCCGGAGAGACTGTTGTGCCATTTGACCGATTCCAAGAGTTTGTTCGACTTTGTGGGTTGTGTTTTTCGACACTGGGAGTGTGTCCATTCGTCATGCCGTAGCTTGATTGGGAGCCATTGGGCATTGACGACATGCTCGAGCTGTGATCCCCATTCATCCGAGCACGGGGGTCGGAGGTGTCTGAGGAGTGAGAGGAAGAGTTATCGAGTTCGCTCAGGCTATCGTTGGAGTCCCTTGCCGAGTCGTGTCGTCGATGATGCCCAATCGTGGGTTGTGACAGAGACTTGTCGAATTGTCTATCGTCGCTTAAATGAACCACGCCGTTGTGAGATGCATAGATGGGTGAATCTTCGCTGGTGACAAACGATGGCATCTCGCCGCGACAGAATGATAAGGGGTCTGTTGTCGTCGCTGTTTCGCTCGTTACCGGCCGGTGCGACTAATACATCGGTGGTCGTGGTGGCTGTAGTACACGGTCGCTCAATCCTTGGCCCCGAGTTTCAAGCTGGGAGTAAACAAGTCGAACTTTGGCGCTGGTCGAAGTCGAATTGAACTTCCGTCCCTCCTCCCTTCTATTCCGCTCTCACTGACTCGCCTGGTCGTGTTCCGTTTTAACCGAATGTTCTATTTTCTGAGACAGGCAAAGGGAGTACAGCACACGCAGGACGCAGGACGATGGACGCTGGACGCAGCTCTCGCAAGTGGTAAGGTTAATTGAGCGATAGAAATTGCTGAATGTCAATGTCGATGTGGGAAGGAGAAACCGAACTGGCTAAGTGAAGGAGGTTGTTGAAATTCAAAATAGGAGTTAAACGTAGTATTGATGGTCGGACAGGCCGTTCAACCGATACTGGACAATAGATAGATAGGGAGTGGAATTGGAGCTGGGAACACGCGAAGACGTCGGGGTTTCGTTATGTTGCGTTGCGTTGCGTTGTATGCAAGTGCCCCCCGGGAAGATCAAAATCATGGACGGTGGATGGTGGATGGGTTCAGTCATGCAGAAAAGAGTAGGTAGGTTAGAGAAGACTGGGCTTTGGGCTGGGTGGGCTGGGTAGGCAGGCAACCTGGAGAGGGAAAGTTGGCTAGTAGTTGGCACAGGCACAGACAGACAGGAATCCGAAATCAGGCACAGCCAGCGAAGCAGAGGCACACATGCATCAGCCCAATACAGTACAGTACCAGTACTGTAGACCTTGGCGAAGGCAGGGCACTGCACCACTGCACCACTGCACTGCATGCACAGGCCTGGCAGGGTGGTTACAGGAGCGAGAGGCTGGCTGGTTCTGGGCTGGGTGTGTGCTGGGCCTGCTGGGCCTGCTGGGCAATTGTGTCAGCGATCAATAAGAGCTCAGCTCAATACTTGACTGGACCCAACTTCCTAGGGACACGGTGTGGGACCCGGACCGACACACGCTGGCCAATATCTCCCTCATTCCGCCTGTCTGATTGGTAACCATGATCAAGACAGCTTCTTCTTAATCTGCCTCCCCGCCCTCCCCCTACTTCATGCTCCATTGCTTCCAGTTCGACCAGGGGTTCCCAGGTACAGTACCCTCCCTCACTGCTTCGCTACGACGAATACTGCCCTGCACGCCTCATAGTGTTCTTGCTTGTACCCGTTAACGTATTTCGCTATGAGGTAAAAACCATGGGATACTTTAAATCAATCCATATGAATGAGATATAATAACATTGGATTGATCAGGGCTGACATGGAAAAGTCTACGAATTGATCCAATGTTCGTGTTTGTAGATTTGGGAGGGTGTTCCCGGAATGGTACCTATGTAGGAAGCCCCAGCCAGCGTGACGACATATTGCAGTGGCAGGTTTTTCGGGGTGGTATTCCGGCCTCATTTCTTTAACACGATCTGGTATGGTCTGCTGGGATTGCCGACTTACGTTTAGAAGGAGTTGCTTGATCTGCACATCCATCGCTCTTGGGCGTGGTCTTATTGATTGACAATAACCTAAAGTACATACATTCGGTATATTGGTCTATGTAGTAGTAGCTAGCCAGCTAACTGGTATACAACGGTCGATGGCTGTTTATTTGACAACAACATTGGAGTATTGGAAGCAAGGAATGGAGGAATCTCGCGTCAGATTCGACCATTGGAATTCTTCCAGCTTCGTCTTCCCAAAAATACAAGCTTCCCGCCCCCGACAGGCCTAGAACACCGAGGCGTCCAAGGGGTATCTAGCGAAGCCAGCCAAATTATTCCCATCCACCATTGAAGCTAATAGCGCCGTGTTTCCGACCGTTCGGATCCAAGCCACCATAGTGGACAAGCCCCTAATTATATCGCGTTTGCTCAACGTGCAACCGTCCTGGGATTGTGAATCAGTCGAGATTGAAGGAAATCCCGACCTCTACGTTTTCATGCTGTTCCCGTTTCTATTTATGCAGCCAGCCCATTATTCCACCTCACCTCAACCTACCTCGTACAACACGTACTGTATGTAATATAGCCTCACTGGTTGGAGTTATGTCAGGAGTTTTTGCATGTACATGTAGTAAGCAGTCATGCTCGCTCGGTCTCCCCCTTTTTCTTTTCTTTTTACTGTCCGCAGCCGTCAGTCATGCTGTGCAACTCACAGCACTGCACAGATGACAAAAGGCGGTGTTGTCGTTCGGTGGTAACATGCGCGACATGCCCGATTGCACGCCAGCTCCAACCAGCTCCAACCAGCCCCCATCGACTTGGCGGCTTCTCCACGCAAGCGCAATCTCCTTTTGGTGCTTGGCGACCGCAGAGGCCAACTCGCTGCGGCATCCACGCATTTGGCATCGCAAAGAAACCATCCCGCCTTTGCCGATTGCCGTGTCTGCATGTTTTCCTTTTTCTTCATTATACCTATCCCAGCGACTCCTGGAAAGCTTGGCGGCCTCTCTGGCAGTCAGGTGACTTTGCAGATTCCCTCACAGGGGGGCCACGGAGGCCGAGGGACCCAATTTGCGCTCAACCTCAGCTGCTTGGTCAAACGTCCCAGCAAGTATCTGCCTAGGTATATCCTTATTCCGTACTTGTCATCTGACGATCGCTGCGAATACGGCTCCTAAAACAAGATGTGATTCTTCCTTACACCCACCGCGAGCCGGATGAGCAGGAACTATGCACCTGAATAAAAGTCTAATCACAGTTGACGATTGGATGTTTGATTTTCATACACGCACACATACATTCTTCCTCTTGCATACCCTGCGACCGTTGGACCGAGACTTAAAGTCAGCAGCATCCAGCTGGTCCCCTGCCAAGCAGTAACTAGGAGAGACCATTCACCAGCGATCAACAAACTATGAGGTCACCAGAAAGCGTGCGCCGTGTTCATCAATGCACCGATCTTCAACACTTACATATTGCTGACTTCCCAAGCAGCCCAGAAAGGCGCCCAAAAGATCCGCTTGGAAATTCGCTGTCAATCTTTTTGAAGCCCAAAGCCCAATAATGCGACGAGCAATCCCCCGCCCCCTAAGAGAAATCCCCTATCATCTCGCAACAGTCTGGCAGTGTCCTCCTTGTTGGTCTCGACCAGTCAGATTCCGTGGTTCGTGGGATTGCTGGATATTTCGCCGCGGTGCATGGGGCGCGCCGGTAACTTGCTCATTCGTAACCATATCCACAAGAGAACATTAGGATGTCTAGTGATCAGCAACAACTAAACAAAAGCAACGCTTCAGCCTTCGATAACCCCTCGCTGACGGCAGCCGGTAATACCCTCCATCACGAGGCTCATGGAATTGCTCTACTTAGTCGTATGGGTAAGTTTTCGCCTTTCACTTGGTATAGACCCACAGAGCCGGGGTGGTTATACAGGCCTTATACGCGGGCATAAGTGAAGTTATACACTATATGGTCCCGTGTACGGTACCTGACAGGCGTGCGAATACTTTGGCCTGATACCACGTAAAATCACTGAAATCAGCATCCGTCTGGATCTTCTCGTACTTGGTGTGTACATGCGTGTGCGCGTGCCCTGAATGTACATTTCTCATACAATGTCATTTTATGCATATCTTGTTGAAGCAGGGTGTGTTCGTCCCAGTTTTCATTCATATATCATGGGTCCCAACGCCCTGTGAATTCTTGATTCTACTATACAAAGTGATACAGACCTTTTGCGGTTGATTCGTTTCGTCTCCTGGCTACCTCCAGGATAGCCCCATCTCCTTGATCCGGGTACGTAGGTATCCCTCAATCCTCCAGTCTTTACATCTTGTTCGCGCCTTCTTTGTCCAACCTCTCAAATGTCTTCTTCTTTTGGTATTCTGCTACCCGGAACTTCTTGAAGTATGTGACCTGAGGGGCAGAACGTACGTTAGTAAACTGGCAAGGAGAGTAACAGGCTGCTGCTGCTGCTGCTACTCACCCAGGCCGCGGCGCAGTCTTGCTCGAATTGCTTGTTCTCCGCGCCACATTCCCGGTCTGCCGTCTTCTTTCCGTCTCCGTTCAGAGAGTCGATGACATTGTGCTTATCCAGGCAGCCGTAGAAGTTGTCTCGCGCCTCCCAGCATCGCTTGCGCTCCGACCGGTCGGGGGCGACGGCGCCCTTGCGGACCTCTTCGGCGCGCTTGGACTCGGCGGAGGAGAAGTAGTCGAATACGCCCATGGTCGGCTGGCTGGCTGAGGGATTGACAAGGCGATTGATATGTTGTTATGGTCGGTCGTGAGGGTCGTCAGGGCTGCGATGCAGGTTGTGCTCAATCGTAAATCGTCAATCGCCTATGACGAAAATCGGTAGGAATATCTTCCCTAGCGCTGCAGCTCTCGCAGGGTCGTTGGAAGCTATTCCAAGCCAATCGAATTGAATAATAGTGGGGTCGAGTGTACCTTATGCTCCCGAAGCAGCAGGCGGGCAGGGCGTTCAACTATTCTAGGTTAAGGTACCTGCGTACCTTAAGTAATCACATGAGCCTTGGCGTATTGACGTAACTTCCGTTTGTTTGGCAATGACACTACCCTCAGCCATTTATCCTATCACTCGGTATCCTGCCATGACTGATGCCCAACTTGAGTTCCAATTGCGTGGCCGCAATCAAGGACGAGCAGTGGAATCTACGGTTAGAGGACGCGAGTTTCTTCAGGAAGTTTCACGACCAAACTACATATGATAGATGGTTTGATGGACCACCGAACCACGGGGAACACAGGCAATATGAGCCGCCACAATAACGTTTGAATTGCAATATGCTCTATTATACATGTGTATCTGGTATGTGGCAAACTTCAAACGCTGTCTCATCTCTTATTTGTCGTCCACTTTGATGGTCTAGTAATCCGTGGCCTTATCGTGGTCGTTAACGGTGACGGTGACGGGGGCACCAAACTCCTCCAGGTTCAGTGACGACTTGCGGGGCGGGGTGAAGGACAGGAGCGCGAGTTTGGCGACATAGCCGCCGCACCGGCGCAGGTCGAGGTTGATGCCGTTGAGGACGCGGACGGGGCCCTGGCCATACGCCACGTTGGTGTCGACCATGTATAGCAGGACACCGGGGCCGTAAAGCTCGTTGTCGACGCCGTTCTTGGTGCGCGCCTCGGCCACCAGCCCCGTCGTGCCGCTGGCTGCCACGACCACGATTTGCTTGCTACAGTTTTCCGCTGGCTAGCCAGCCCACCCGCCACTTGTCCCATCCGAACATGTCAGGGGCCTGATCGAAGGGGGCGCCCATTAGGTTGAATCTACCAACGAGATCACCCAGGGAATCCGTGCTATTGGTCAAGTATTAGTCGGGTATACCCAAGGTGTGGCCCGTCTCGTGAAATAGAGCCTTGTAGCCCCTCGAATTGAAGGAGCTGTGGAAATCGTAGCGCCACGAGGTAGATGATGTCTTTCAAATGGAAGATGGAAGCGTCGCCGCCGGGAGCCTTCATGTAGGCGTCTAGGGCGTCCTGGACGTAGTGCATGAGGTGGTAGCTCGAGATGCCGCCCTCCCGGTAGTTGAGGCCGTGGTGGCGCGCATGCGGTAGACCTGCTTGGTGTCGCCGGAGAGCTGGAGCGACAGCTTATCGTACGACGAGGTGCGGCACCAGAGCTCGGCGGCCGGGCATGGTTGTCGACGATGTCCAGCGGCTCGGTGCCGTTGCCCACAGCGTCAGGAAAATCATTGAAGATCCATCTTTTGATGCTGCCTGTGCTCTTCACGCTGTCAGCGAGACCAAAGCCCGCAAGTTTACCTCTTCTGGGGCCAGCCACGAGCTTGCAGGCATCTGCAGTGCCACCAATGGTGTCCTTGTGTACGAGGATAGACAGGTAGGCGGCGGAAGAAACACACCAAAGGCTCAGAGCGGCGGCGGCGGCAGTGAGCTTAGAGATCAGTAATTAGGAATCATATTAAAGAGTGACAATAAGCAATCCCCGATCTGCCAGACAGTGGTGCTGTATGCCAATCCTGCCTTTGAGGCTAAATCTTCATCTTCAACGGCGACACGCTGAGTGTATATGTAATACAGTCGATGGAGCTTTGGGCCTGGATACGGAGCGATGGGTGTGCTGGGTGGACACTTTCATCCAATATGGAAGTGTCGACCTCCTGCGTTAGAGCTTGAAAGCCCTGTAAGAAGAAAAAGACCCTGCAGCGAGCCATGCTACTGTAGCTGTCGGTGACAAGAGTGCCAAGGCTTCGTTACATATCCCTCGACGTATCCCGCGAGCCCTATATCAGGACTTACGATATTGTTTAGTTTGAGTGCCGAACCAGGAACCAGACTATACTCGTCTCATTAGAGAGTAAACGTGCTGTTCCTTTTTTGATCTGTCTTTTCTTTTTGGGCATATCGCCCGGCCATTGCCGATATCGAAGTGGGATTGAAGGTAGCAACCGTAGTAGAGCTGGTTTCTTCTTATCTTAAGTAAGCTCATCCCAGCTCATACTTTAAAACGTGGTGTTACGGTTAACGTTGTTTGACCAGTAACGCCGGGGCCGTGCGGCAGGCAGGCAGGCAGGCTCCGTTCATTCCAAGCAGCAGCCAAGTTGTCGCAGTGGGTCTAACGTAATGTTCTTTGTACCACTACTACCTAGGTTAAGCTAATGACAGAATGCAAGGTTGCCGGATATCCATACATACATGTGTTGTTTGATCAGTGCCAGTGCTTGTAGGTAATTACGGTAATTTGAGAGATCATGGTACCATGAACACCAAAACACCAACACAACACGTCTCTATCGTCTATTGTATCGCATGTCCTCTCCTCTAGAGGAATCCAGAGGAAGCTTCTAATCAGCCTACTACCTGGTATCGATAGTGTCTGTCCAGTCCAGTCCAGTCCAGACATGATCCCATCGTAGCTTACCAACGAATCCAAACAACCTTTCCCTTCGATCCGCTCTTTCGCAATCCATTACGCCACGTCAATTTTCTACTGCAAACACTCAGCTCCAGCTCGCCAGACTGCTTCTACCCCTCGACCACTGATCGGCATTTCTCTATACACACATCTTGCTTCGCGCCAACAACAACCAGACTCTACCAAAGATGCCCAGGAGGAGGAAGCCGCCGCGAGCCGGCGCCATCGCTGAACTACCGCCCCTCCGCCTCCTTAGTCAGATCGTGGCAATACAAGGCATATTCTATGCGACAGCATTGATACTGTTCCTCTTCACGGGGCTGGTGGCCGGGACAGGGTTCCATCTGGACCTGGTCTTCGGATGGGCGAGTTTGCGCGGTGACACCACCCAGGGCTTCGTCTACGCCTTTGTCTGGTTATGTTGCGCCGCTGTCGTGTACGTTCTTTTCCCCATTGCCATTGAATGCCGACTACTATCAAGAGCACCCCTCGCTAACTGGACTGTCACCCCTATTACAGAGCGGTAGCATTAGTGGCGGTCGTGTCGCGCTCGAAACTCGTCCCCGACTTTGCAGTTACGCTACACTTTATACACCTGTGCGTCGTTACGCTCTTCACAGGCTTCCTGCCTCGAAACATGATGTGGTGGGCAACGATGCTGTGCTCGACTGCCGCCGTGACCGTCATGGGCGTATGGGGCTGTCAGTGGAGGGAGCTGCGGCCCATGTACAACTTCGGCGGCAACGGCGGCCGAGCCACAGGGGGCGGCGGCGCGACGACGGAGAATGGCCATACCGGAGGCGACCCAGACGGCAGGGGCATGGGTGATGAAGAAATGGGATTCTCGAGGGGCAGAGGGCGCGGCCGCGGACGAGATGGGCTGGGCGAGTACGAGCTCGAGTCGATCCGGGAGCATGAGGGGAATTAGGATAATTCATACGAAACCGCTCGGCGTCGACCTGTATGATGTATAAACGGATCAAGGCGTACTTGTTATTATGATGGATGCGTTCGGTTGGCATTGCAAGGCGTTCGGGCTGTATAAGAAGCATTCGCATGGACAGCAGGTGGCAGCTGCTGGCTGGGACGAGGATTCCAATTCTCATCAGGGTCTGGATTGACCCCGGGCAAAACATAGCCGGGGGAGAAGAAGAGATCCAACGCGTATAAAATATAAATGCCTTATTTAGCGCATGATGATGATATCTTAGTATCGGTCTTGGTGTGCAGGTCGTCCGCGGGAACGAATATTGTCCTGGCACAACAGAGCTACCACATACAGACTATACGGCACCATCCCAATCGCGAACATGAAGTGCAGAAAGCTCGGGTTTGTTGGCACCTGTTGCAGTGTCAAATCAGGTGCTTGATATATCTAAATAAGCTTTATCCTTCTTCCCAGCTTGAGTCCTAGAGGAAGCACTTGATCAAAGTTCTGCTGATCGCCCAAATATCAGTCCTAAAGTTATATGTATCGTATTATACAAGCAACTATCTCATCTACAATGTAACCTAATATATCCTTTCTAGTGTCTAATATGCCATATTTGGTTTTACAATGAAACTGAGTTGTGATGGCTATCGCCAGCGTACGAGAGATAATGTGTCTCGAACCTGGTTACTCCTAAGAGCTATGTTTCCTGCACACAGAGCCCCCATGCTGGACTCATATGCCCACTGTCATTCAGACCTTTCCCAAAATTCCCTGCGGCGTCCACGCCTTGCAATACAGAGCGACGAGGCCGCTGAAAGTGCACACAGCGCCCCCGAACATGGAAAACTCGAAGTAGCCGCCATACGTCCTGACCAGGGCGCCACCGATGGGCGGCCCGATGAGCAGTCCCAAAGAGCCCAGCGCCAAGCCCATGCCCATATACGTCCCCATGTTTCTCGGGTCGGGGCAGCAGAGGGAGATGGCGGCTGACCCTGCCGAGGTAATGCTGCCTGAGAAGAAGCCAACGAAGACGACGTACACGATCAACGCGGCCTCGGTCCGCGCCGAGTTAAAATAGAACACGATGATCCCGGTTCCGATACAGCCCATCACTAGCGCATTGAGACGTCCATACTTGTCGGCCAGCACGCCCGGGATGACGCGGCCGAACGTCGACGTGGCGTTGAGGATGGCGAGGAGATAGCCCGCCATGGTCGGCTCGACGCCGCGGGCGACGGCGTAGGTGGGGAGGTAGAAGAGCGGGACGAACATGCCGATGGAGGCGAAGAAGTAGGCGGCGATGACGAGGAGGAAGCGGACGTCGCGGAGGGCCGCGCCGAGCCAGAAGCTCGTGGCGCGCGGCGGCAGGCGCGGAACCAGGACGGCGCCCGCGAACAGCAGGATGGGCAGGACGAGGAAGCCGACGACGCGGACGGTCCACCCGTAACCCAGCGCCGAGGACCCATTCAGCATCCGCGCCACGGCGATGGGGATCACGACGCCGCCCAGCGACGAGCCCGCCACCACGACGCCCAGCGCCGCCGCGCGCTTCTTGTCGAAGTAGTGCGTGACGGCCGCGAAGGCGGGGATCTGTATGAAGCCCTGCAGGGTGCCCATGAGGACGGCCTGGACGAGCATGAAGTGCCAGTACTCCTTGCAGAGCGAGAGAACCATCATTGACGCGACGTACAAGATGGCCGAGATGCGTATGACCTGAATAGGGAGAAGCATGTGAATCAGTACGTCATCTTCTCGTGAAATCTGGAACCAATGTAAAGGATTCTAAAGAGGACGCTTGACCAACATCTGTGGAAAAGTAGGTTAAGCTTACCTTAGCACCGTATCTATCAAAGGCCGGGCCACCGAGGAGTCCCATGGCCATTTGTAGGTAGCCATTCAGCGAGCCGATCCAAGCGATGTCGTCGGGTGATCGATGTGGTAGTTGATGGGTCGCATAATACTGTGCAAAGGTACCGAAGGAGTTGGCGAACCCCAGGCAGCAGAAGAACACGGACGCACCGCCTGCTGCGACGAGCCAGGCTCGTAGGCCTCCGTCGGGAGCTGGACTGAATTCATTATCCGTCGGGGATGCGCCTCCTCCCTGCAGGGGACCGTCTCTGGAATCAGCACTGTCTGATGAGTTTTCCAAATCCGAATTCTCCATGCCCGAGGCCTCTTTCTTAAAATCTGAGCCCTTTGATTCCATCATACTCAGGGGTATATATCTTGACTGTGATAAAAGATGAATATGTCAAAGTAGAAGATGCGGTTGGGTTGAAGGTAACTAGGTACGCAATAGCGACAGGTTTGCTATGTTCAAATAAACGAGGAGCGGTAATAATATATACACTGGGACACCTCAGTGAACTACATCTTAGAGATATGCCTTATATTGGCCTCTTTAACATTTGCACTTTGGTAAGAGAATCCGACCAGCTGGTTTCGATTGCCCCTGAAATGTCGGGCTCGGGTTGGGCCCACTTCGGCCTCGGTGAATTTGACCTCACAGTCGGCCGAGACTGCCTAAACATGAACTCGCCTCTGTCAGCCATGTCTTCAGCTGCTCTTTGCCTATATGAACAGTATGGTATTATGTCCTAAGTGGGCTGGCCAACGTCAGTTTAGTGTTCTTCAGATACGCGCTCAAATCACCCATCGTTCGACTTGGCGGCGACCCCCGGGCCTCGGAGGAATACAATGTTGTCTTCCTGTAAATGCCAGGTAAGAAAACAATCCGAACTCACCGATTAGAGCACATCACGCTAATGTACGAGATCAAAGTAGAAAGTCAGATTCGAGTCAATAGGGGTTCGGGATTATTCTTTTAGAATTTGGGTCATCCAATGGAAAAGAAAAAGGGAGCTCTACATCTTTACAGCCGCAGCTTTGGGAATGATCCAGCCACAAGGGTAAACAGTATTCACCCGGTCAAACAGCCGGACGCCATACTACGGACATTAAGATAATGACTTGATTGGAAGACTGACGTAAGCCGACCTGGAATTGGACCGGGCAGTTACCCCGGGCGTCGTCGTTACATTCAGCTTTTCATCTCAACCCACCGGCTCTAACGTGGGTGATACAAACAAACAAAGAGGATATTTAAACTTCCCTTTGTATCAAGAAATGTCGACCCCGAAACGCTTCACCATAACTGGCTGCACCGTCGCCGATGGCCCGGCCCTCTCCGTAAACAACATGACGGCGTTTTGGGCCAATCCGTGGTGGCGGCTGACTTGGCGCCATCGGACCCTTGATTACCACATTTTGCAGGCCTCAAAACGCTTCACTCGCATGCTTTTGGACAACCGTAACACCATGCGCCATGAGAAGGCTATTGACCCCGAAACAGGCCGCGTCCTGGGGTATGCTCGCTGGTACGTGCCGCCGGCATACGCGACGACGGCCGCTGGGGCGCGAGTCTGGCCCGAGGCCGTAATTCCGGAAGTTGACAGCGAAGAGGAGGCCGAGATCCACCGGCTCGCCGAGGAGGCGCATTGGGATCCCAATATCGAGCCCGACGTGCTCGACGTGCCCGTCGATGCGCTTAGGGAAGAAGTGATGAAGGATAGGACATTCATGCGTTCGTAAAACCGCTACATGACACATGTTTCTACTCCAATGGTGACAAAAGAAGTCTGATTTCATCTCCAGGGCTCGACTACATCGCTGTTCATCCTGACAACCAAGGAAAAGGGGTAGGCACGGCCTTGGTGAAAAGCGGAATGGAGCAAGCAGAAAAGTTGGGCTTGGATGTGTTCCTCCAGGCGTTGGAGGATGGCGTCAATGTCTACAGGCGGATGGGATTCGAGATACAGAAGGAGATCACACAGGACGATTCCAGGTTCGGCGGTACAGGCAGGCATTATACGTGTATGATGACTTATGGGCAGCAGAAGCCTCGGACTGGAACATGAAACACCTGTTTGTTATCCTGCTTCCAGACAGGTATTTATGCAGCTACAGACATCCACACACGGGATGTCTTCGCGAGATAAGAAATGTGACGCACCAGGCTGCTGCATCAATATGGTGTAGGGGTAGTTGCCGGCTGGCATGCGGGAAAAGGGGTTGAAACTTCCGGCGAATGTACTAGCAATATCAAAAGATATTTGACACGCCTTCTTAAAGCTTGATCAACCTGTAAAGGAGTTTGGCCATGCACCGATACCCTGATCGAATCGAAGACAATACTTAAGGTTTACCACCCTAGCAACGGGCTTCATCACCAGCAAGGGCTAGCTTTGAAGCCATCAAGCCCCAACCTCGGCCAAATGCTGACGCTAGCTCTACCGGTGCTCGTATTGACACACATCAGATACGATATAAGCTTTTGACGGTTGAAGTAACCACGATGTTGCTGTGTAGAAGCCGATAGTTATGGCTTGTCCCTTGGGGAGATGGAAGTTGTCTTGGAAACGAGCTAAGGACGTGACGGTCCAGGGGTAATATGAACACAATCTACGACGACTACAGGGGATAAACCAACATGCCTCTTTTATTCTACTTTGGCTGTAAGAGACAGAACCACAGTACTCTATGCAGCATTCTTCTTTTCCGTGATATGATTTCTAAGTATGGCAACTTGGGAGCCTGTACCGCAAACTGAGCAGCGGCCAGTGTCGAGATGGAGCGAGGACAACGACACGCCGAGGACTGGGACGCACCGTCTCAATGCGTATATACCACCTTATCGACTCTTGGAGCGCCTCTGGGACTCGCCTGTGTTCAACAGCCGCGGAAGCGACCCCAATGAAGAGAAAGAAAAAGGCACAGTGTCGGAAGCCCTCGACGACTTTCTGCAACGCATACGTGGCTCTCACACCGGCATTGTCATCTGCATCCTGATCTGCGCGCTTGTATTCGCGTTGAATTGCACGACCACCGTATTTTCTGTGCTGCGGGTAGTGCAGGGAGGTGTAGATGTCGGTCTTGGCGAGAATGACACGCAGCAGCCTGCGGGCATCAATAACCAAGTCGTCACCTTTTGGCAAGCGAGTTGCGCCTCCACGCGCACCTTCTCAATCGTACTGCGCCTTGCCATCAACCTCCTCGCGACGGTGCTGCTAGCCTGCTCCAACTACTGCACGCAGATTCTCGTATCGCCGACCCGAAGCGAAATCGATCTAGTCCACCGGAAGAAGCGATGGCTGTGGATCGGCGTGCCGAACCTCGGAAACCTGCCGTACATCGGGCTCGATAGGTCCGCGATATGCTTTTTGCTGATCATCAGCACTTTGCCGTTGCATGTGTTATGGAACTCGGTGCTCGTGGAAACGATCAGCGCGAACGACTATTACGTCGGCGGCGTTACAGAGGACTTTTTCTCCAGTGGCGCAAGCTTCAATGCGAGCCCAGAGGCTTTCGTCCCGGGCTGGTTCAAAGGAAACCAGGAGAAATTCAAGGCGGTCTGGCTCCCGGCTGTAAGTGGCGCAAACACGACGAATTTGACGGCAGAGGATTGCATTAGGGCGTTCGCGAACCCTGTGGTGGATTTGTATGGAAACGTAGCCCTAGTCTTTGACACTCAGAACGGAACCAACTCTTTCCTATTCGCGGGTACGCATCTGATCGGGGCCGACGACGACGAGAACGGGGCGACTGCAGGCTTGGGCGACAGCTGGGTGTGTGGCCTACCCTCTCCAAGCCCATCGGCGTGCGACTACGGCGCCCTAGCTGATAGCAATAGCACGTCCTGGACACCGCTCTCCGCCGTGGCGGGCTGGTCTGCACTGGCATCTTCGAACCCTTATCTCGAGGGCCTCGCGAAGTCCAATGTGCCTGTTAAATACTGTATGGCGCAGAATATCCTCGCTGACGATTCGCCATCATGCCAGCTGGCCGCTCTGCCAATCTTGCAGTACGCAGTGCTAGGCTCTAATGCGCTGATGCTTCTCTGCTTCGTAGTCACGTGGCTCACCGTCCGCCGCCGCGCCAAGCACGAAGGCGAGGAGCGCATTGTGACCAACGGCGACCTCATCGCCAGCTACCTGCGGGAGCCCGACCTGCGCTTCGCGGGCCGCTGCCTCGCCTCGTCCCGCATGGTGATGAAAGCGAAGCGGGAGCGTAACCACCGCGACCACTACGACGCTCGTCGCCATCGCCGCAGGAGAGGGCGAAGAGGGTCCGCGGGCGACGCAACGGAGGCGGCGCAAGTGGATGGAGACAATGAGGAGGACGAAGAAGAAGAGGAAGAAGAGGACACGACCGTCGGGTTCTGGAACTCGAGCCAGCCCATGCCCTTGCCGTGGACGGGGCGGACGAAACGGCGGACCACGGTGCTGGGATCGCACGAGAAGGTGGGCTTCACGCTCGAGCGCGGCGACTCCCGCGGATCTGCAGAGCCCGGAACCGGCTGCTTCGGCCAAAAACCCGACGCGGAGCAGACGGTGACGAAAATGGATGAGCAAGGTCGAAAGTCGGCACCCCGATGGCATGCAGGCGACCCCAGTTTCGTCCTACCTTTTCTGCCTTCGATCCTCGTTGTCTTGGCGGCCATAGCCCTCTTCTTCGGCTTCCGTCTGCAGAACAACATATCTCCAGCAACCTTCGGTCAGCCATCCGCCCAGACCATTGCGGGGATCCCCGCACGACTCAGCAGCAGCAGCAGCACCAACACCTGGGGCACCGCGGCGACCGCGCTGGTGGCCAACATGCCGCAGCTCATTGCCGTCTACGTCTATCTGACATGCAACGCGGCGCTGACTGCGATGCTGGCGCATGCCGAAGTCAGCCGGTTCGCCGTACGGCGCGGCGGCCTGCGCGTCAGCCTGCCGCGCCCCGACTCGGGGCAGCGCTCTACGTTCCACCTGCACCTGCCGCTGCACCTATCCCTGCCCGTCCTGCTGGCGTGCGCCGCGTTACACTGGCTCCTGGGCGAGAGTCTGTTCCTGCTGCGCGTCGCCGTGTACGGCAGCGACGGTACTGGAGGAGACGCACAGCCAAGAGCCACGATGACGGTGCTGGGTTACGCGGCGATACCGATCGTCGCGACCGCGGGCCTGCTCGTGCTGCTCGTCGGCGTCGTGCTGGCCGTGGGCTGGTTCAAACGGTACATGGGCGCGGAGCGCATGCCGCTCTTCGCCACGTGCAGCGCCAGTCTGGCGGCTGCGACGTGTCCCACGTCGTCCTTCTACTTCCCGCAGGCCGTATTCGCCGGGAGCGGGGGAGGACGAAGAGGCGGGATCATTGCGGCGGCAGATCCCGCGGCGTCATTGGTGCCCCCCCAGCGGCGGAGCCGCGTTGGTAGCTGGGTCGAGGCGGTAGGCTTGACCACAACGACCACCATCACCAGGAGTGTGGCGCCTACTACTTCGGCTGCGGCTGCTGCCGTCGCTGGAATGGCGTACGGGAACCCGAGTCGCGACGATATGGGGGTAGTGTCATCAGCATTTCCCGACCCATATCCGATGGGTTCGTATGCGTATTACCGGGTGAGGAGGTTTGAGGAGAAGTTGTCGGAGCACGGCTTGGCTTGGGGGACGGTGGATGACCGTGAACCTGTGCATCATGCGACTTTTTCCTTAGGACCGGTGCTACCCCTCGAGAGGGGACAATTTTACGCATAAGCGGTGTATTTTTTCCATTGTAAGGCTTAGGTAAAGTAGTGTAAATACGATCTGTAATCTTCATGTGAGAGCAAACTTGATTCCAGGCCTTTTGCCACGAGCCACTGTGTTTAATCGGAATGATAATTTCATTGTGCTCAATAAATCCCGACTACCGGAACAGAACCGCCCCTCATCTCCATGGCCGCTTAGCCATGATATCCCGCTTAGTGTTGAGTACCTCATTCACGAGTAACACTTGTGTGTCCTGCCTTGGTATCGATATTCTTCGCCGCTTGACTATCCTCAGCACGCGTTGGCTCCACATCGTCCGCCTTCGAGCTCTCAATGAGCGTGGCATGGAATGCCTCGCGCTTGGGACTACATATGATTGTTAGATCGGAGCTCTTCTATATGGTGTTTTGGAGCTGGACATACCGGAGGTACTTGACGTCAATGTAGCGAAGGACGCAAGTCATGATGATGACCAGTATCCAAAGCCCAATCGATGACTGCCAACCATATTTGTCTGCGAAGATGTTAGCCCGCGAAACGCCTCTTATGACATGATTCTTCAATACTTACAATAAGGAGCCTGGACGGCCGGCCAAACCAGAACCTGGGACCATGCGGAGATGGCGTAGTAGACGGCAATGGCGACTCCCACAATGAGTGTGCGCGACTCGGGGTCTTGAGGCAGCCTTGTGGTCTATTAGTAACGCTACCTCGGAAGAGAGACGATACAAAGAAACTTACAAATCGGACAGCCAGGCGAAAATTAGCGGTGCGGTACCTAGACAAAGGAATGAGATGAAGTAGCTGGCGTACGCAGCGGCGAGAGAGGTTGAGTCAGGATGGGAGGTCCAGATGCTCAGTATGATACAGGGAATGAGACCAATGACAGCTAGAAACGCATCAGTCAACCCAGGTCTATGAGACAAAAACCTGGAACGAGCCTCTCACCTTGAGTAACGATCAAAGTCCAGCGTGTCCTAAGTAAATCAGAAAGGATAGCCCAGATCCATACTACACAAGTAGCAAGTCAGCAAGAGAGTCGAAAGTGCTGTGCGACTACTTGGGGTCACTGACCAAATACAATGTTGATAGCACTACCACCTATCGGAATGGCGTTGACCTGCGTTACAGTCCATACCGGCGATCCGTCAGGGTTCTTCAGACTCTTTAAGAATAGGTTGAAGTAGGCGTAGCCCCACGACGCCAGTACAGTCGCGATGTACAGCACAGAAACGAAGTAGACCGTCCAATTGGTAAATGTTCGCCTGTCAAAGGATCAGCAGCGTTCGCACCGATCGTAGCAATGCATTAGGGGCTTATTTCATACTTGGCACTAGCCCATGTCATCTTCTTCGGTTCGGCACGGCCATGGCGCTCCAGTCGCTCCATCGCTAGTCTGGCATCACGCTTGGTGAACCAAAAAGCTCGGGGATTAGGGTTGTTAGGTAGATCAGGAAGCATGAAGAACCCGAGTCCGCCTACGACGACGGTCATGATGGCATTGATGACGAACAACCATCTCCATCCAGGTAAACCACTGGCACCGTGAAGGGTGTTGGTGATGGCTACCTGAAGCGCCCCCGACATCATAGAGCCAGCCGCCTGACAAGAATGGTAGAAACCCATCCGCTTCGCCAGCTCAGAAGGGGTGTACCAGTGCACTGTTCTTCTAGGTTAGCTTTTCTCGACCATGTTGGGTTCCTCAGGGGTGTGATGAAGGTCGCTCACTCAAAAGAGTCATCATGCCAGGCCACGCGCTGCTCTCGCACAAGCCGAGAAAGAAGCGCAGTACATAGACCTGCTCGGCCTTATGAGTGATAGCAATGAGGCCAGTGAGAACGCCCCAAACAATCTCGAGTCCCGATAGCCAGTAGCTTGGCCGAACATAAGTCAAGATAATTTGCGATGGGATCAGCATGATTGCATATCCGACATTGAACAGCATCTCAAAGTAGTTCAACTCATTTCCATACAAGGCAAGGTCCTCTTTCATTCCTACGAACTTGTTAGGACGGTCCTACATATAAGAAACCACCATAGAAGGCAAGTAGTGGCGTGGACAGTTTAACATACCCGAGACGTAAGCATTTCTGAAGTTCTGCTGGTCGAGATCTTGGTCGGATGAGCCGCATGTACGTGAGCCAGACACTGCCCCCAAGATGGATTACTTACACTTAATGACTGAAGACGGCGACAAGTTCGCATTAGCCAAGATTTCACCGGTACAGAAACTCGTGAGACTTACTTTGAGAGATACACCCGAAAGTCATGAGGAAGATGTCGAGCCTCCGCACGAGACTTTTCTCTTCGGGAGTTCGCTCATGGCGTCGCAGGAAGGCCAAAGAACCGAAAGCCATATCTGAGCAGCCAAAACCGGCGTGTCGCAGGCCCTCGAATAGTATGAAGCTGATCTTGTCGATGTGCCCAAGCCCGCAGATGAAAGCCGACTTGTTATTAGAGCGCCTCGCAGAAGTCGAAGGCTTTCCGTCAAGAGTGCTGGGCTGGCCAAGGAAAATCGTTATCAGAGCATCCCAGCATCATGACCGTCTCTCTTATCAGGGAACGGAGTTGGATCCGATGGCGCGGGACCTTCGTTTCTACGTGTGTGACCCCGGCATCGGGTTCATCCAGTCAGTAAGCTGCTGCCAATATCTGATTATCTTTTGGCCCCGCAGCAGCACTGCATATGCACCCATCTCATGTAACGTTTGCTGGGATTGCCTTGGGGGCGTAGCCTAACCTGGACTACCAGTGCTGTGGGGACCCCGGACAGGTATCGACGCGAGTGGTCTCCTGACAAGTGCACTGTGCCGCTAGAAGCCGGCTTTCACCGTCATCTTCCCAGCCAATCCCCCGTTGTCGGAGTTACCGAAAGATCAGAATTGTATCGTGGTAAGTCGCGGCTCTGTTGAAGCTTGAAGCTTGAAACTTAAACGGGACCCTTGCGATCTGGGCTTGTGCAGCACCTGCAGTAGTCGGCGGACTTGCATGCATTTCAACAAATATGTGTTGCATATCGTGTGCCACATGCGGGAGCGGGCGCTGCTCCGAGCAGGCCCGCATATAATCACAAGATACATATGTAGATGAAATGCAACAAAGGTATCTAATTAAACCCAGTATATATCTGGGTTGATCGTAGTGGTTATTATTTGGGGGGCAAGAAGTAGCCCAACTCTAGACTGTCATTTCATCGGCGAATACTGCTGGCCGATGTCATCTTCGTTGTGGTATCGTTATTCAACCAATTCAAGCATGTGCTCCTGTACAGTAGTTACCCCGTATGCTGCTCGTTGTTGACTATCCTTTCATTATCATGAATAATTGGGTCGATAGAAGTCGCCTCTCAGGCGAGTCCGAGAATGCGACGTACGTTCCTCCGACCTCGAACGAGATCTCTGACGACTAGATTCATCAGTTTCGTCATTAGCTACCCTCCGACGCTTCCTAGATTGATCATACTGCACATGGCTATCCCAGGCCTCGAGAGATGTGTAAGGACTCCGGAGGAAACCCTTGAGCTCGTGGAGAAGAAGTTGGGCATGATCGCGCCCCAAAAAGTCCTGCAACATGACTTGAGCCTGACCCTGGCTGCCTTGGATATCAACAGTCTTCAAGATGGCGATGATGTACTCGAGTAGGAACTCGGCGTTGTTGGCACGCCGCCTAACAGTCACGCTGTCGGTCCCTTGGGGGATGGACGGTGGCGTATGTAGATATTCAAACACCTTGAGTTCCCTACGTAACCACATGCGGGCACGCGATACGAGGGTAGGATCCTGCTCAAAAAGCTGCGGTGTCAGATCGCGGTATTGCGATACACGATTGGATCCCACGTGCAGTGAATACAATTGGTCCCGATAAATTCCACGACGATACAAGACGACCTCATCTTCGGAGACGGTTGGCACAAGGGCTGGGTCTCGTCGCCTCCGAGGAGCTGTGTAGTAGGGCACATTGCGGCTCGGCGGCCGCGGTCTTTGCGGCGCCGAAGCAGCGACCGTTGTAACTTTGGGCACCGAGACTTTGTACGTTTTCCAAGAAACTTCAGGGGCCAAGGTATCGAAGTCATAGCGGACCTCGCGGATGTCGGCTTTGCAAAGCGGGCATGTTGGGTGCTCCTGGATCCAGCTCAGGAGACAAAGGTAATCAAAATGGGCGTGACTGCAGGGCCTAGCCTCGCAAGGCTCTGAGATGGTGTCAAGGCAGATGACGCAGCATTTTGGACTAGCCGACGAGTCGAGATCCCCTTCTTGTCTGGCTGCGACTTGGGCTAGTGTGTGTTGCAGGACCTGGGATTTGATGTCGATATCTCGGGCATCCGCCGAGTCCATGTATTCAGTCAAACGAGTGACGGCGGGGTAGGATTGGACAAGGCCAGTGGTTAAGGTTAATGCGAGGAAAGGGCCCAAGACTGGTACCTGGGGGAGAGAGAGGGACGGAGCTGAAAGGGGGTTCAAGTTAGATAGATGGCAGGACTCCGGGTTGGTCTTTAATGGATTGTGAAGCGTGGCGATGGTAGTGGGTTGAGTTGCGGGACAAGACATGTCAAGCTGGACTAGCAGGCTGGTTTGGGTTTGGTTCAGTGAGCCTCGAGTGTGCGTGTGCCTATTAATATGCGTACATGTACTGAAAGTGTAAGGACTTTAGATATCTCCGTCCCACCCAAGAATAAGGAGGGGAAAAAACCACGCTGAACTGATAGTATATCTGAAAGCATAAATACATGCACATATAGAGCAAACACCTTATTTCCTTGAATCATTAACCGTATCGGGCGTTGGACGTCTCCTACAAAAGAGAGAGAAAAACAACTCCCCACAACCCGCAATCTGATCGTTGCGGTGCGCGTAGCCCGACGCCTCAACTGCCAACCAAAAGCTGCCCCGCCTTATTACGCATTACCCGCCCTCTGACCCCCCCTGCAAGTGCCTGCAAATGCGCGAAGACGCGTGGGTGGGTGATTGAAATGCCATTTTCCCAAAGCGCGTTTTCGCTTTAATTGATCATCTCGCAACCGCGTCCGTACCTGTCTGTGTATCTATCTCACTGCACACTGCATCCATTCTGTACACGACCTCGTGCAGATCCTCTATTGTTCATATCGTGACATTGTCTGAATTTCAATATACGACTACTCGACCTCTGTCAGCATCACAATTCCCATAGTGTGTGTTACCAGCCGGGTCATGCAGGAAGCAACGCGGAAGAACTACGAGGCCAAGGCTCAGGACCTTCGTGCCCAGTTGAAGTTGTTCGAAGGAGAGTGGGCTAAGACTAATGGCGGAAAGAAACCAGATCGCAATGCCATCAAGCAAAATCCAGACATAGGTGAGACCAGTCCGCATCATTCCCCCTCGATTTCTTCTGCTCACCCGGCCTCGCCATAGCTCTCAAGTACAAAAAATACCAGCAAGTTCGCGATATCTTAGACGGGAAGCTCCCTCCACCTAAAGACGAAACCAAGGCGAAGAAGCGCAAATCGCAAGGTGACATCAACATTACTCCCTCCAAACAGCGCCGATCGCAAACGACTCCGTCCATTTCACGACACAAGGACATTTTCGACGAAGTCGAGACTCCCTCAATTCGCAGATTGTTCAGCCCTGCTGCCCCAACATCGATTGGTCCCACCCCTCATCGTGACGGTCGCGTGCTAGGACTGTTCGACCTGCTCGAAGAGAAAGATGACAACACGCCGTCCAAGTCGCGGCATGGCGATGTGGCCCCGCCGGACCCCAAGACCCAGGCTACTCCTAGTAAGAGGAAACACGGTGACACGGTGCCCGCTCGCGATGGTCTCAAAGCCAGCAGCACGCCCATGTCTACGAGCAAAAGGGCCATCTTCATGACCCCGTTGAAGGACCGCGACGGCAACCAACAAGAAGCCAACACTCCCAGTACTGTCAACAAGCTCCTGTTCTCCACACCTTCCTTCCTTCGACGGGCACCATTGCCTGCCATGGACGAGAACTCCGAGTACAAATCACCGGGGCCTATCCGACTGCCCCGGAAACCCTTAGGGCGCGGCCTGAGCAGCGTAGTGGCCGACCTCCGCAAGATGGAGGAAGAGAAGCTGGACGAGGAACTCGAAGCCCTGCACGACATGGAGAACGAGGGCGCGCCAGCGAAGCCAACGAATCCGGCCAAACCAAAGGACAGCATCCTGGTACCTGACAGTCAGGCTGGGCAACTGCTCGGTGGTTTCGATGACGAGGGCCTCTACGACAGTGACCACGAGAACCAGGTGGGCAAGGACGGACAGCCGCTGCCAATTTACAAGAAGAAGGGCCAGAAGAGAACCACGAGGAAGGTCAACATGCGGCCAACGCGATCAAAGCGGCCGGATCAACCCTCGGAGGGCGCTCTCCGAGATGCGGATGATGATAACCGGGTGGTTCCTGAAACTCAGTTCGACGCTACCAAGCCCGACAGTGATCCGCTAGAGTTTGGATCCGGCTCTGAGTACGACGAGCCAGGCAGCGACAAGGAGAATGGTGAGAGGCCGGCCAAGAAGGCTAAGAAGGTGACGAAGACCAAGAAGACCACCGAGAAGGAAACCGGCAAGGATGGAGAGAAGAAGGAAGGTGCCATTAAGAAGGCCGCCAGGAAGGTGAACGAACTGGCGCACGCCAACTTCAAGCGATTGAAGCTGAAGAACAACGGAGCAAAGGGCGGGCCCAGCTTTGGAAGTCGCTTCCGCAGGCGTAGGTGATGACCTTCTGGCGAGTAGGCAATGAGCATTTGCCCAGGACATGGGCACACGAACAGAGTATGTAATGAGTATGATACCCAATAAATCTGATGAGTTAACTACCCAATCTACTTGGCTTAATCGATCCAAATCGGAATGCGTTTTAATTCATCCACCAGAGGATAAAAGGAATGTCCAGGTGATTGAGGGTGTGGTGTAATAGCCGTGGCCCCTGAACCCATCGTGTCCCCTATCTCTACCTCCTCAATAGCCTTCCCATCTTGGACTTTTGCCACGACTCTGCCTCTTACACTTCCGCCATTGTTATTTTATGATGAAGGTTGCGAGTTGCTAGTGACATTGTTTGCCACCAGCTGCGTCGTTGCTTGAACGACCTCAGCATCATTCTCTCCGTCAGGGAAGCTCGGTACTTCCATGGCGTGGGTATCCCAACCCCAAATCGCCCCCCCCCCCCCAAGCCAGTGGCGCCGGCAGCAAGGCGGCTTTCACCGTCGAAACGTTCCCCAGACCTGGCTGAACAAGGATGTTCTCGCCGCGAAGCTTGATCCTGCCCGAGCAGTTTCTTACTCGGCCGCCATTTATATTCCCTACGTCATTGGCCAGAACAAGGAGATCTAGGGGGCGGACGCCGACGTGTTCATCCCCTACCTATAGCTTCAGAAAGAAGGCGAAGGAGACGAAAAGTACCAAGAGCGCATGCAGCGGTGGAATACGTCGGACCTACGGTCCGGGGCCGGCTCGAGCATCTGCATTGGTCGTTACTTGAGCCGGATGGAGCTGTAAAAGTTGCTTGGCACACTGATCGCACGGTATGCTATCGGGCTCGTGGATGCAACAAGAGGAATGGAAGCCAGTGTCGCGCTGAGTCAACCGCATCGACGGGTGCCTGACGTGCAAGATAAGGGAGCGTAGCAACGGGCGCTGTTGAGTGGACCACACTGGTGGACGTGCAAAGCCGTGGGACGGGATGACACTTTTCATCCTGCTCCTTATTTCAATCCCTGGAGAATATAAATTCTGATATTTGCAGTCTATCGGAGGCTCGTTCCTCGTGGGGGAGACGGCTCGGAAAGTTAATATGAACTTTGGTTGCCGGAGTCCCCCAAACCTCGTAAAGATGCGAGGATCGGGAAACTCTGAAAGGAACGGCCGAGAGAAAGTTTGCTGTTCACGAAAACAAAGAAAAGACATTGGAATGAAGAATGGAGAAGTTACGTTTTTATCGTGTTTGTGATTGTCGACCAACAACAGAGTGGGCAATTCTTTATCGCGCCCCTACCCAGAGGACAACGACCTTTCATCGCCCCAAAGCATACATATTGATCCCAAGCCACGAGCCAGGGGGGCTGATGAGAAACAAGAACAACACAGAGACTGACTCGATATTGCATCGCACGACAATCTGAACAGAACTGGAGCTCTCACCTCGAGAGCAGCACTCAGTCAAACATGACGAAGACCAACAAACGCTATCCGAGCTCCTCGAGCCTCAACGTCAACATCGACCACGCCAAAGCGGTGCCGGAGATGTACAGGTGCGACCGGTGCCGCTGCGATATCGATGTGCCTGACCTTGACGGGTCACTATGGGACGTGCCGTTTGATCTGTCATGTGGCCACAGGTGCTGCTGGGACTGCACCCAGCCCGAGGTCGGGAGCCTCAGCAGGTGTCCCCACTGCTACAGGCACGTCCACCTGCGATACGACGTCGATCTTTTCAAGGCCCTTGAGGAGCGCCCGGCGCCGGCGAGTCCGGCCTCCTTTCACAGTGACTCCACCCTCGTCTACGAGCAGCCTTGCAGCAACGAGAGGTACCGCCGCGGCGAAGGAGTTGCCGAGCCAAGCCGTAGCGAGGGTGTGAAGGGTGCGGGACCTCAGACCTCCAATGACACTGAGTACTCGTCTGATTCAGATGGTGTACTGGGTGAGATGTCTGAAGAAGAAGAAGAAGATGATGATGATGACGATGATAGCGAAGGTGGAGGCGCCCGTTGCGATACGAGCTCGTCAATCCTCGAAAGACCAAAGCGACGGTCGCCCGTCGACGTGTTTCATTATATGGAAAGCAAAAACGTCATGGCTTATCAAGAGAAGGAGAATGAGCAGGAGCAGGAGCAGGAGAAGTGGCCCAGTCATCAGCCGGTCTCGCGTGAGCCACGGCGCAGGCCGAAGTCCTTCGCCGCAACCAGGAGATACTCGACTACTCCAGTTCTGGAAGTCAAGGGATACTCAATTACTCCAAGTATGGCTGCTCAGATGCCCCCCGTCTTTGAGGTTTACGAAAACGAGAGCATGTATTCCTTGAGCTCAACTCGATGCGAATTTAGCCCCACGAGAGTCGAAGGTATAGGTTGGCCAAGAGATAGAGATGCTCATGTGGAAACTCCAGATGCAGAGCGCTGCTTACGGCGAAGACGGGACACCTATAGGGGCTATACTGAGACGGAAAGTCGATACTCAGTACCTCCTTCTCAGACTGAAGGCTGTTTTTGCCCTAATTGCAACTATGATTTGTCAAAGACCCCAGAAAGCGTCCGCCCAACCCATCGAAGGTACGATTCAAGCAGGACGTCTTCGTCATCAACCAATATGGATGAGAGCTCTCGAAAGGACTCATCTTCGCACCGTCGCCGTCGCCGTCGCCGGCATACTATCTCTTCAGAGACGAGAGAAGACCACGCACCCAGCCTCGGCAGCCCCAAGGATGAGAAGCATCGCAGACACCGAAGCCATAAGAGCCGGGACAGTACCAGTGGCAGTGCCAGCTCAGGGAGCTTCAAGCGTTCAAGCCGTGGATCAAGCCGTGGAAATCACAGTACACTTTTGAGTTGGATCCTTCCGGGTCCGAGACCAAAACGAAGACACTGAAGTCGGCTGTGATAACTCGAGAGGACGGGTTTTGATGATCATGAATGACCATAAGAGGAAAGACATTAGATGATAGCATAATGTTTTTAGTTTACTTGGGGATTGTTTCTCTCACAGCCCCAAAACATCACTGTTTTGAAGCAAGCATCCACTACCAACAGATCCTCTATTTCCCATAAGCCTATCAACAGATTCCTAGACTTGGCTACCCTTTTAGCATTCTAACTAGTACCGATAGACCCGTTGTCTGCATTTGGGCAGCACAGATGTTTTCGGCATATAATAATAATCAAATCTCAACAACGATCTCCCCTTCGCCTTGCGGGTCTTCGAACCCGTCCCAGTACATCTCGAACGTGCCGCGGGAGATGTCGAGCGCCGAATTTGCCTCCTTGGGCTGCGCGCTACGATGTCGGATCCTCGCCCACAGGCTCTCCTTATCCAGAGCCTTGAAGAAAACGAGTACCCAGCGGCCCTCATACTCGCCGACGATCTGCTTCAACTCGTCCCTGTCCTCCTTTGCGTAGAGGGACCGATCCAGCACGATGTCTTTCCCTTCTTCGAGCAGAGCCCGAAATCTTTCTTGGAAGATGGTGTCGGCTTCCTCCATGTATTTCTGGTACAAAGCGTCGTCGGCTGGGTAGTCCAAGCCGTAGAGGCCGTGGTTCTCGTTGATGATCTCGTCGTTGGATAACCGAGTAAACTGCGGTAAGTTTGCTAGTACGGCTTTGGCCAGTGTAGTCTTCCCCGATCCTGTGCATGTCTTTTAGCCATATATCACACATGCTTAGCCACTGCTCCGGTCAGCGAAGGCGCAATTACCGGCGATCCCACAGGTCATCAAGACCACCGACCCTCTGTCCCCTTTGGTCCTTTCCAAGAGCGGGCGTACGCGCTCAAAGACCCTCATATCTGCCATATCTGACATATTTTCGAGCAACTTTATGTAGAGTTTGGATTATTCGGTCGGGTTGAGGGACGAGTTTGTCACATTTTGGCGGCTGAATTCCAGCTCGCCATGGGTGACTCAAACATGGCTCACGTGATGATGACTCACTTGGATGCAAATGAGTTGCGTGAAGCTGTAGTATAGGCCCAACTGTAAGACAAATCTAGATGTAGTACTAGAATCCAGGAATATATATTCCCCTAATTTCTAAAGAATAGAGGATTACTTGACTATAATATGAAAATTATTCTTCTATAGTATTTTAAGAAATTTAGCAGATGTCCAGTACTAGGAATTATAATTATTTTGTATTCACCTACCCCCTAATCACTTAACCATGACTCGCATATTATCAGATTCATATCTCCAAGACTGTAGTGCCCGCACATTCTGTTCAATTGTACTTCAATATATTAGGGGTGGGAATAGAAGACTTTTTGACCATTGATTAGCATGAAGTTCAAAATTTGAAGAAGCATCCGTACAGAATGTCTTCACAAATTTTCAAAAGTTGCGGCTAGTATACACATATCCCATGGGTCGACAAAAGCTTGGTAGCATCGGAGATAATAGATGATAGCAGAGTGGAATTACAACGATACTATATAAAGCAACTTTCCATCCTTGAAGCTTTGCAACAACAGGAAATATCCAACGAGGTCCGATTTCAGACTGCGCCATTATCAAGACGCCCAACAACTTCTCCAGACATAAGTTGCTGTGCTCGAGTTTATCAACCTGCGCATTCTTAGAAAAAGGGACACAGCAGAAAACGTTGAGTGAGCACTTAGTTGGCCCACCCAAATTAAAGACGAGACCAACAGACAAAAAATTCATTGTGGCACGATACTCGTCACTTCGCCTTTCGACCTTTTTTTGCGGCACGCTCACTCTCCTAGCAGCCAATCCCCGCTAAGCCACGATGGTCTTCTTCATCTGGCCGTCGTTCTGCCGCGGCGAGGCCCTCCCGGGCAGGAAGCAGCAGCAGCCGTCGCCGAGGCCGAAGAAAAAGCCGGCCAAGAAGAGTGAGCCGCCGTCGTCGATCCCCTCGTGGCGCCGCCACCCGCTCACCCGCCTGCGATGGTTCCGCCAGCGCGTCCTGGCCCAGCGCTGGGACTACGACCAGCCGCACGGCTCGTCGCTGGCCTCCTCGCTCGACGAGCCCTCGCCCGGCCTGCCGGAACGGCCCTCGTTCTTCCAGTCGCCCGCGGGCTACTTCCACTACCGGCAGCTCGTCGAGTTCCTCTCCAAGCCGCGCAAGCGGTCGATCCGCGAGATGCTCGTCCATAAGGGCCTCGAGGTCCAGGACCTGCACAGCCTACTCTACAATCCTTTGCCGTCTCCTTGGCGCGGCGGCGGCGTCTCTCCATCTCTAAACACCCCGCTGTCTCGTGCTTCCATGGAGGACCGGGATCTCTCCGAGATTCTCGAGCGGGCCCTGATGCATCTCTTCTGGGCCATTGGTTGGCTCTCCGACAGGCAAGCTCACCGGACATACGACTGGATCGTGAAGCACATCCTGTTTAAGAACGTGCAATGGATTCGACGCGCTTACATCTGGTGGGCCCACGGCAACATGGCGTGGTCGATCGAGTGCTATGTCATGGGCCCGGTCCCTTGTTCCGTGCTAGCGTTGTGGTCCGACGGCCATGCCATCGGAACCGACAAGCGGTTATACCCAGTTGCGAAGGAGCTGGAGAGGGCTCAAAAGGTTATTGTGCGCGCCATCGCCCTGAAGGGGACCGGGCAGTCATCGGTGAAATGCAGTGTTGGTGATTTGGCGAAGTTGTACGATTCGCTGTGGAAAGTCAGCTGGAGGATGTCGCGCATCTACCTCTCCATTGCAGCGAAGAAGCTGCGCCGGCGTTTTGACAAAAGTCGGAAACGGACTGGTGCTTGAAGATCGGGGATTTAGTGCTCATATTTGGTTGCTTTTTGTTGTAGCTTGGATCAAGCCTACTCGCAGTCAGTTCTCCGTCTCTAATGGGTTGACTTTTAATTGAGCCAAAGTTGAGAGAAGGCGTTTGTGTGATATTTTCGGGCTCTAGAGGCTAGAGATTTTGGGTTGCAGAATATTTTAAGACCACTAGTGTTGATTCTGTCAGCAATGAAGATTAGAAGATAACGTTTGGTAGTTGGACGGCCTCTTGCGTGAAAAGCCTTCATAGAAACACCATGATGCTCTGAACCTATGATATGAGTAAACGAAATTTATATTATTCTCATTTAAGTCATGATATCTTGATATCCAAAGACTCAGGTCAGCTCTCAATGACCGTTTCGTTCTTTTTCTTCATCCCAGCCATCTTCATGAGTTCGTCTCTAAACCGGCTCGGTGGCTCGGTCAGCGCTTCCTCGTACGCATCAATAATCGGCTTGTCCCAGACCAGGTCGGCTTGGGCCGCCAGCACGACCTTGGTTCGCTTGATGACCTTCCAGCTGAAGTAGGTCACGAACGCGACGAATACCATGGTGTAGAACGAGAAAAAGGTGCCGAGATCCCACCTGCCCGGAAGAAAAACTGTGTAGCCGTAGGCGCACACCACAAGGGTCATGGAGATGCCGCCAATCCAGCCGGACCAAGGCTGCCACCACCCGACGTAGGGGAGCGTACGACGGTCAATTCCTTGGACCTTGAGCGCGCGGTGGAAGAAGAGGTATGTCACACACATGACAATGTAGCTGATGAGTTGGGATGCTTCTGTCAAGTTGGCTAGCCAGGTCACGACTTGGGCAGTGTCGTTTGACACCTGCAAGAAAGAGAGGAACGGGAAGACCATGACGAGAACAAAGCACCAGATCGGGATGCCGTTCTTGGTGCACTTTCGGAAGATCTTTGGCGCGTGGCCATCGAGCGCCATGCTGTACAGAGACCGCATCGCGCAATACGTATAAGCGTTGCCAGCACTGAAGATGGCTGTGACCATCAAGGCGTTGATGATGTGCGGAAACACTCCAATGCCCATGTTCTGCATGGCAATGACGTATGGCGAACCGTCTGCCGTCCCGGTGCCCGCGTTCTGCAGCTTCTCGTTATTGTATGGTAGAACGATGCCGACACACTATCAAAAGGTTAGCAGATGACGAGTCTGGTGCCCCTTGCTAAGCGGGGAAGCTCCTCTTTCGTCGGAAACGTCTGCGTCGCTGCGGGAGGGCAAGAAGGAAGATCGCCCGGGTTGAATAAATGGTGGCAAAAAGGCTCAGCGGCTCAAATACATACGAGAGCTCCTCCGATGAAGAAGGTACCAAAACGCCAATACATGGTCTTGAACCCGTTCTTCAAGTAAGTTCTTGGTTGTTCCGCTTCGCCAGCGACCATGGCCAAGTACTCGGGCCCGACAATGGTGAAAGCAGCCGAGAAGAAAGCGCCGAGAAAGCCCTGGAATCTACCTAGAGATCCTGTCGCGATGTATTCGGCAAATGATCCTGGGTCTCTCCAGTACCTGAAACCGAAGGCATCGTGTTGGGGGTTGCCGCCCACCATCACGACGAAGGTGAAACAGAAAAGCATGATAATTAGTAGCAGCTTCCCGAAGGAGAGCCAGAACTCGACTTCGCCATAGTACTTTACTGCTATTATGTTGAAGATGCTGTGCAAGAGAATCAGTATGCTGAAAATAGGTGAGGGAGTCAAGTATCTTACGCATAGAATGCAATGCAAGCAGCGCAAACCGCTGCCGGTGGGACATCGTCCCTCCAGAAAGTGAGCACTAGATTCAATGCGGATATCTCATAAGGAATGAGACAGGCCTCGTAGAGAAAGAAGTTCCAACCAGCCATGAACCCGAAAGCGTCGTCGACCCATCTATATGATCACCAAGTCAGTTTATCGCGCGTTGAGGTATATTGGGTCCTCGGCTGTTCGCCCCTCAGCCATGGACGGCATAAATAACGCACTTTGAAGCCATACGGATGAAGCTGCCAGAAACCGGCATATAGATGACCATCTCGGCAAGGCAATTGTTCACCAATCCCAGGAGAACCGAGTAGAGGGTGAAGGCGATGAACAAGCTGCCCGGGCCACCCTGCATCAGGCCGCCGCCAATGGAGACGAACAAGGCGGTGCCAATGGTGCCGCCGACGGCGATGAGCTGTATCTGGCGATTGCCGAGATGACGCTGCAGCTGGTCGGCATTGTCGGCGACTTCGATGAGGCCTTGGTGGACGTTGTCGCTCTGCGAATCAGGTTGCTTCTCGGTGCTGTTTTCAGCAGTCCCCTTAGGGGGCGGCACAAAAGCCATGACGATCCAGACGCACTCAAAAAGTCGAAGACATGGAAGTTGAGTGTAACGCTGCTCAAGGTCGTCGAAGATCAGACTCTCATTCGTTCGGGTAGAGACAATAACAAATACCAAACCCAAACTTTGGCAGAAAAGCGTAAATTTAAAGAAAATACAGATAAGGCGAGTAAGGAGTAAGCTGGTAAAGCTTGTACTGCTACAAGCAGCACGCCATGCTGCGGGCCAGCTACTGCAAAGTAGCAGAGGCTAAAGAGTTGGCGATACGACACCATTGTGTTCAGTCTATCCCCTACCCTAGGTAGTTTGGTAGCATCCTTGGTATCCCTGGTGTCCCCGCCCCAGCTGCGGTCCGATCTGCATGTGCGCATTCGTTCGTTCGTTCATTGGTAGGGTGCGGCCGCAATCTTACCTATCTTTGTGGTTCCTCCATCCGACAAGGCAATTGGATCTTGGCCGAACTGAGATCCAAACGAATCCGATTGAACACAGATAAGTATCAAGAATACATGCATTTTGACATCTTCATCGGGCCAAGATCTTTAGAAACATACATACGACTGTCAGATTGAACGACCTCCAATGTTGGAAAACCATGTGCCGCGTACATACCAGACTGACTTCTGGATTTTGGGTGCTGAATGTTCCGAGTTTTCGTAGCTTCCTTCTAACCTCCTCATCACTGGAGCGCCAAGCTAGCCTAGCGCAACGGAGTCTATCTCGACTCTCCTCTCGACAAACGCCATTCCCCATTCCCCATTCTCCAGAACTTGGCAACGGGCACCAGCATTTAGTCGCACCTCCATCTACAAACGCGACGCTCTCGAGACCGAAAACTTCTTCCGCGTCCTGTAGTCATTTTTTAAACCAAGCTGCGCAGCCTGCTTCCCATATAAACACAGCTTCAGATCAATAGGTCAGCCATATGCTGATTCCTCGATGTTGGTCTCGCAATCCATTTGGCTCCCCCACTTTGGCACTTTGGGTGGTTTCGCAGTCGCGAGTGGGCGGAGACAATTCCACTGACGCCAAGTTGATCGATCCACCGACACATCTCTCATAAGGCTTGTCATACCAAGTTAGTTCCAATCCAAAGGCTTTCGGATCAATCAGGTGTGCGCGAGTAGAGTGACAACAACCAGTAACCTTAGGTAAGTTGTGTCATATTTCCGTATACTTGGCTAATGAGATGATCAATCAAGGTACATAGGGGAAAAATATCTTTCCCGCAAACTCGTTTTCATCAAAGTGAAGGATTGACCCCGGCCATGACATCGTACACTTCTCGTGGTCCGGTGATACTTATGTCCTTCTCGGGATCGTACTTCCCGAGCGACTCCGATGGCGCATATTTCTCGCATAAATACAACATATCATTGTACGCTCTTCCGTGAGTACCGGCCCGGTTAGCTTAGGATTCATGACGCGGTGGGATCTTCTTACATATTCCGAGAGTTGCTCCCCACATGGCCAGCCGAGTCGCAAATGGCGCATTTGATCGAATATAATCTATTGCGGTCGTCCCACTCCTCAACCGGCTCAGAAGGCTCTATCAGACGCTGGTATGCCGTCATGTACATGGGCGAGTTGAAGTGTGTTGCCCAACTGCACCGCCAGGTGCCGAACTCGATCTCGTTGTGGGCGTACATGCTGGTTCCAATCGAGGTCAGCCAGAGACCACCGCGAGGGATAAAACGTGTATCATACCATTCATCAGGGTCGAATATGATGGTCTTACCAGTGGCTATGTCAGTAGCCACATTCCCCTCCCACAGATCGCCGTGGCACAACACTGGGTCGATGCTTCGGCCATCGGATTGCAAGGCGCCGAGAAGTCTCGGGATGACATGATCTATGAGCTGCTTGCAGGCATCGTCGTACTCAGGCCACCTTCCATTTTGCCTGTTATCCAATTCAATCAGATCCTTCAGCAGGTGCGTAAATTGTATGGCCCAACTCCTGTCCCAGTGCTCGGTACGATCCAGTGTCCCACGGCCGGTAACTAGGGGATAGCCGAAGAGACCATTGGGAGATATCACCGTGGAATGAAGCTCGGCAATTTGACCAGCAAGTTCGGCTGGGTCGGGTGGGCTTTGCTGATCCATATCGTGGAATTCCATGATGTAGAAGTAGACATGCTTGCCCATCTCATCGTAGTACTCCCCCTTACCCACGGGCTTGGGGCCAAAGTCAGGCACATGGCTTGCTATGATGCCAGCTGAGTAGTGCTCCCCCCACATGTGAATACTTGCGAGTTTTCCAGTCGCGCACTGATCACATATCATCAATCAGCTTGTTCAACTGAAGTTCAACTTGCGTAGGACGATTTGGATACCTTTAGGAAATACCTTCTCTCTTGACCATCAGGCAGCTTCGTGGTGACTTTTGCAGTTTTTGTCCAAGCCGAGAGGCCCCAGGACTCAGCTGAGATGACTTTGGTGCCCGCAGGCAGAACTGTATGGATGTAGTTTAACCTGTGTCCAAACGATCAGGCTGTAGCTCCGCTCGTACCTGAAATAACCTCATCATGGAGGAGAAAATCCCCTTCAATCTCCTCTGACAGGTCGGTCGTCATCTTCCCACGTCTCGCTGAAGAACTGGGTGCATTAACGTCAATTGAGAGGTCCGGCTGCGTACCAGAGGCGAGGACTGCCTGCCGTCTTATGGTAGGCAGAAGTGCGGAGAGCCGATCACTTCATGGGACATCACGTTTTCGAGTGGCTGCATCTAAGCGCCCGGTTCAGCTGACACGGCTTGATTGTATTATCAAGAAACGGTTGGATTGGATAAGAGTGGCATTTACCCCTCGTTGAGACCCCTGTCGAGCTGGTTGGTTAGAGCAATGCAAGTGGCCAGCCGCTGGTAAGCATGGGGGCCTAAATTGGAAAGCATGCCATCATGAAGACATCACATCATGATGAAATGTGGACGCCAAGATCAATCTGGTCAGTAGGATCATCGTTCCTCAGCCCCAAACAGCCACCTCGGCGCCCGAAGACTGGTACGTGGGATACCTCATGTGATCTTTCCCTTGACTCAACTTGCGTGGAGACGTAAGGCTGCGATATTTCATACCGTTCACTCCTCCTTCAGAGTCATTCCTCACTATCTGGCCGACTGCTTCTTCTCCGGTCCCGCGCAAGCAGATTGGTGCGAAACATGGTTCGCTACGCCCCAACCCCTTTTTTCTGATGGTCCATGGCTAACGAGTAAATAGTTCAAGAAATTCACATCCAGGAGGAAGCAAAGTGACGGGGGAAACAATGCCGACTATGATGCCAACCAGGATACTGGCAGTCGTCCTGTCAGTCCAAAGTCCTTTGACAGCAGACGTACATCTGATGCTAGCGATTCGATAACGGCTGCCAGAAAAATGTCAGCTACGAGTAGCTATTCCTTGTCCCGGACCAAGACTGCCGATTCTGGTCCCTTAGGACTCCAAGTGGTTTATACACCAGATAATGCCCACAAAGTCGACATAGTCTTCGTCCATGGCCTCGGTGGGACTAGCAGGTGGACTTGGTCCAAACACAGAGATCCCGAGTTGTTCTGGCCCCTGACTTTTCTCCCCTTGGAGCCAGATATTTGTCTTGCCAGAATACTGACATTTGGATACAATGCGGGGTTCCACAAGTCCGGCAATGTCAGCACTTCAGTCTTTGATTTCGCAAAGGAGTTGCTGTTCGATCTGAAGTACGGCAAGGATTCCCAATTGGATGACCTCGAGATGGGCAAAGTGCCACTGATCTTCGTTGTTCACAGTCTCGGGGGTCTAATCGTGAAAGAGGTATGCAACCTTTGCAAGACGCTATCCGATAGGATTATATCTGACTCTACCAGGCATATATGCAAGGTCAGAACGATCCAGAGTACGAGGCAATCATTAAGGCCATAACAGCAATATGCTTTTTGGCAACACCACATCGAGGATCGACCTTGGCACAGACTCTCAATCGGATTCTTGATACCACTCTGGTCACTAAATCGAAACAATATGTTGCGGATCTGATGCGCAACTCCATGACTCTTCAGAACTTGAACGATCAGTTTCGACATATCGCGCCTAAACTCGACATCGTGTCCTTTTATGAAACGCTACCAACGCCTATTGGGCTCAAGGCCGCAAGCGTAGTCAGTATTTTTCGACTTGAAGTGACAAACTCGGGGGCTGCTAACGAAAAATGTCCATCCAGATGATTGTCGAGCGAGACTCATCAATATTAGGTTACCCAGGAGAGGTCTCTAAAGCCCTCGTTGCAGACCATCACGACGTTTGCAAATATGAGAGTATCGACGATCCAAATTATGTCACGATCAGAAATGTTCTCAAAACGCTTGTGAGCAAGATTGTGGCCCAAAATAATTCAAAAAGGCCTGAGCTCTCGGACAGGAGAACGACATTGGACTTGAAGCACATCCTAGGTCTATCGGAGCTTCCAGGCGCCGACTACATCTTTTTCCGAGACCAGTGGACCAAGGGAACAAACCAATGGATCCTGGAAGAGCCCAAGTTTCTGAAATGGCGCGATGGCGTCGATCCCAACAGCAGTGTGCTGTGGCTTCCCGGCAGCGCCGCAACGGGAAAATCCGTCCTGGCTGCACATGTGATCGACAATCTGGTGACAAATGGATATTGTTGTTGCTATTACTTCATTCGACACGGTGATCGTCAAAAGAGCTCTTTGAGTCTGCTCATTCGTTCTATAGCCTTGCAATTGGCTCAAGAAGTGCCCGCACTGTCGCAAAAGCTATTGGAACTCGCGGAAGAAGCCATCAACTTCGAGACCATCGACCCCAGAGTCACTTGGGAGAAGATTTACAAATCCACGCTTTTCAGACTGCCTGGGCTCGAACCAATGTACTGGGTGGTAGATGGCCTGGACGAGGCCCATGATTCTCGAGCATTTCTGAAGCTACTTTCGGATATATCAACCTCCTCAAGCCCCATCCGAGTACTTTTCACCAGCCGGAGGAGTCTAGACATCAGTGCAGGATTTGAGAGACTGACTAAAGAGCTTATCACGTACAAAATAAGCATCGAAGGGCATGCGGATGACCTTCGTCAACATATCGATACTGAGCTCTCTATATCAGGTCCAGACAACCTCAAAGAGGATATCGCCCAGCGTATTCTTGAGTTGTCACAGAACAACTTTCTCGTAAGTAACCCATTAAAATGCACCATACCATGATGGAGGCTGATTATTGGTGGCAGTGGGTACGTCTTGCTGTTGATAGAATCAACAAATGCTATACCCATGCCGAGATCCAAGATGCACTCCAGGAGCTCCCAAGGGGTATGGAAGCCATCTATGACCGGATGGCTTCGAATATTGTCTCTAAGCAGTCAAGGGCGGCACAGAATCTGGCAGTCAAAATACTGCAGACTGTCAGTTGTGCGTTTCGGACTTTGAAGGTGTCAGAGCTGCCGGCTGCTCTTGGAGAATGGTCCACCGACATGTTGGACCTGCCACGCACTGTCATGGATCTATGCGGAGACTTCGTGGTTGTTGATAACGATGGCAACGCTACACTGCTTCATCTGACAGCTCGGGACTATCTCGTTGATGAAACGACCAAGGATCGGCCCCTACATATCAGCAAAGAATCGGCGCACAAGGACATGTTCTTGAGCTCCATGAAATGCTTGATGTCGGTTGGTCTTAGGGCAAAGCTCAACCGCAACGAATGGCCAGAGTTTCTTGACTATGCAGCGAGCTATTGGTCGTCACATCTTGTCCATGTGTCGGCCTATGACCAAGAAGCTGTCTCAGTGCTCAAAAAGTTTCTGTCTGGCAATTGGATCCTTACTTGGATCCATGCACTGTCAGCCAGCGGCCAGCTACGAGGACTGATACGGGCGTCAAAGGATATACAAAAGTTCGCCTCCAAGCGTAGGAGAAGTTTCGGGGATGCTAGCGTTGATGAGAATGGGGTGGAATTCCTCGAGAACGAGCTATTCGACAGCTGGGGCATCGATCTGCTGAGGATCGTGGGGAAGTTTGGCAGTATCCTCAAACGAAAACCTGACTCAATCTACAAGACCATCCCCCCTTTCTGCCCCAAGAGCTCATCGATATATGGCCTTTTCGGAAAATCGGAGGCTAGGTCTCTTTCCATATCCGGTCTGTCTACAGAAATATGGGATGACTCCCTTGCGCGCATCTCCTTTACCCTAGGTTCTGCCAAGTCCATCTTTGCATCGTCGATCAATGCAGCCGGACCTCACGTGGCTGTGCTTGCTTCCAAAGGAGACATCTTCCTCCATGAAGCATCGGATTTCACGGAGAAAGCGACAGGCCCGTTGCAACACAAGGAGCGGGTAGACAGGATGCAGCTCAACAGCACTGGCACATTGGTCGTCACTTATGGATATAAAACGACCAAAGTGTGGGAGATATCGACTGGCAGATGCAGAGCGACCGCCGATAGTATCGAGTCAAAGACACGACCACTATCCCTGCTGTTTATCGATAGTGACCGTACAATACTGCTAGGCACCGATGACAGGAAGGTTCGCTCATTGAGCCTCCAGGATGGTCCAGAACCCAGGTGGGAAATCATTGCGGAGCTGGAGGAGCCCGAACTCGAGATGCACTTTATGAACTCGGCGAGCCACATGGCGTTTAGTCACGACGGTTCAATGGTTTCTGTTGGCTACCGGCGACATCCATTGTCGGCATGGGAGACGGATGGTCCCATACACGTTGGCCATTGCAGGCGGCAGAACGACTCAGCGGTGCTCCGCGAGCTGCGTGAACTTGCATGGCATCCACACGAGCCCGAGGTCTTCGGAGTAAACCTAGAAGGCTTCGTGTTTAGATGGAGGCCTTATGATGACGAGGTCGAAGAGTTGTCCGCAGCAGCGACCAAGCTGGCCATCAGCAAAGATGGCAGCCTCCTTGCCACAGGTGACGGTCACGGGAGAGTGAAGCTATTTCTTGCCTCTTCGCTCTCCCTGCTGCATCAAATTGCGGCACCAGATGCCGTGTTTGGTTTGGCATTCAGTCCCGACGCTCGGAGACTGTACGATATCAGAGGATACTATGCGAACGTATGGGAGCCCAGCGTCTTGGTGCGACTCGCCGAGGGAACCAGTGGAGAAACAGATTCCTTTAGTGAGAGAAAGCGTGTCTCACCATCATCGAATGGCTCTGTCATAATGCATAATGCCGTTGACTCGGTGACGGCAATTGCAGCTCGTCCACAAGGCCGTTGGTACTGCCATGGTACGGAGAGAGGCGTGGTCAGTCTTCATGACACTAAACTTCACGAATCCAAGGATGTTCATGTGTCACGGGCGAAGTTCACCATCGAGAAGATTGCTTGGAGCAGCGTTGGGAATTCTGTTTGTTTCTTCGACATGAGCAAACAGCTGACTGTCTTGTCTATAGACCAGAGTGGTGGGCAATCAAACCCGCTGGTACAGCAACGCAGCACGGTCTCGCTACGACAGTCCGTCAAGGGGGTTATCCAGACGTTGATGTTCAACCCAGACTCGACGAATGTGTTCGTACACACATCTTCGGAGCTGTGCATTATCGACATCGACTCGTCGTCAGTGGAGATATGCGCGAATATGGAGAACAACAATGTTTGCCAATGGATTATTCACCCAGCTCGACACAATTGTCTGCTCGGATTCGGGAGCAACCACTTGTACACACTTGACTGGGACTTGAAACAGTGCAGGAAACACGCCCTTCACTGGCCAACTGCTCAGCCCTTCCACAGCTCTAGTATGGATGCCTCCTATGCTCCTGGAGAATGGGTCACCAAAAGAGCCATGATCACGCGAGACTCGAAACACGTGCTACTCTACGCATTAAAGACAACCGACGCGGCACAGGGAGAAAAACAGCTGTTCTTCATCCCGGCATCTACCCTCCAGTCGGATGAAGAGAATACCGAGGCACCGATTCAGCTTCAGACATTGAGTACGAGTCTGCCGTCGCCCGCTATCTTAATTCCGTTGGCGCTTCTTCCACGGGACCGTTTGGTGTTTATTTCGAACGAGTATGGCATCTGTTGCATGCAACTTTCCTGGATATCAAAACCAGCCGAATCTCGGACGACCGGAAGGCCCAGTCTTCCCAAGTCCATTGCAAGCTCCAACCGTAGAGGCTCTGCCAATGAAGTGGCGCAGGAGTTATTCGCATTGCCTGGCGATTGGGTCGGCAGAGATTGTCTGGCTCAGTGCATCCTATGGGCATCTGAGAAGTCTCTACTATGCCCTCGGAGTGGGAATGTAGCTGTAGTGAAATGCGCAGGTCTCGGATGAAGATGATGATAGCGCAGCGACTCTGTCCAGATTAAGAACACCACGTTGTTGCTTTCTTTCGCCATGCAGTTCCTAGGTGATATTCAATTGAGAACAAACCGAGAACAAGGAGGCAGAGCCCCGCAACACAGGTGAATGTCCATCCGACGTCTATGGCTTCTAGGATATTCTCAAAATAAGCCACTGCTAGAGCTGCCAATGCACAGCGCACGAGTGCCGTAGACGCATTAGCAGCCGAGGGGGCAGCGTGGTTGATGTCGGATATTAGCGTATTGAAGCCCTATCGTCGAAGTTAGCTGGAAGTGTATTCAGGGGGTTTAGGGGGCGGCGAGTGCTGAAGACGCTAGAAGGCTTACACTAAAATTGAACTGCAGCGCAAACCCCACGACAAATTGGAGGGCTAGCGGAACGGCGAGATGCCAACGCTCGTGAAGTGCCCAGCCGTAAGTCAAGATGCACAACAACGTCACCAGCACTGGCGCCCACATGATGTTCAGACGAGCCCTCTCAACCGGGAACCCATCAATATCATCGTCTCTCCTTGACGAGTTCTTCAGGTCATGCTTAGAGCGGGCTTTCCTGTAGGCCCAATTGAGCATTGGCCCGGAGATAAAGGTCGAGAAGGTCCCTCCAATCCCAAATGGCAGATAAACAAGCCCGGCTTGCCATTGATTGAGACCGTAGATCTCGATAAAAAGTGTGGACAATGATGCTATCACACAGGAATACACGGTGTACATCAAGGCTGACGCCAGAACCACGACCGTATTGTCTCGTCGAAGAAGAATCTTGAGGGACTTTAACGGGTTTGGTATTCGACGTTTTCCGCGAGAGTCCGTGTCGTGGCTGGCCTTCCAGTGACGCATGAACCTGGGATGAAGCACAGGCAGCCTGCAGTATATCGGAGGCTGGAGCGAGCCATTCCCCACGACGCTCCGAGCGGTCTCCGGCAGTCCGAAAATGACGAGGACAAGACAAGGCCCGGCCATTGCCGCCAAGAACCAGAATATCCATCTCCAACCGGCTGCGTAGCTTAATGCACCGCCAAGGATAGGCCCGAGGCTTGGAGCAATGGTGATGCTTCGAAGTTCAACATGTTTTCTTATCTCGACTAGGTTGACTTGCATGGAAATGGCACTTACGCGAAAGACACTGCACTCATGAACGAACCTCTGTTTGCTGGTGTCGTTATGTCTGTGACAACGCCGTACCCGATCACGATAATTCCTGCCAACTATCTTTCAGCTTGAGACGCGTACTGAGGACGTTTTTCAACGGCTTACCAGACTGACCAAGTGCCTGCAGGACTCTGAGGCCAAGAAGTTCTTCATAAGACTTGGCCAAGGCAAGGAATATGTCTGATATGAAGAACAAGCCTAGGGTCACGAGATATGTTGGCCGTCTCCCGACTACGTCTGCCGCATCGCCAGCTAGAGTGGGCGCCACGGTCGCTACAGCCATGTAGACCGTGAGAACCAGGTTGATCTGGTCTACCGTGACCGAAAAGGTATCGGCCAGGAGCTTCAAAGCGGGAAGGAAGATGAAAGCGCTCAGATTGGAACATAGCGAAGCAAAGCACACAATCGCGACAATAACCCATCTCTCCAAGTCGGTGAAAGCCGTGTACCTCTCGTCTTGTCGTTCATGCATCTCTTCGCTTGGAATAACCTCGCCGGGAGGGAGAGACTTGACTGACATATTGATCTTACGAGCTGAGGTTATGAGAGAAGAAGAGAGAAAATGGGTTACCGGCTGGTTGGTTATGGATTCGGTTCATAACTGGCCAGCATGTTCCCCGCATGCCTGCAGTTATGGCAAATAAGATAGAACCGGATTTCCAACGGTAACTATCCATTCCGATCGTCGGGCAACGTTCAAGATTAATAGCATACTTCTATCGGGCTCCCTTATATGTACACCGGAACTCTTACTGAGCCTCAGGCGCCGCCGGAAGCTGCCGGCGACGACTGATGGCCTACAATTCTGCCGTCGGACTTTCATATGTGCATATAATTATCCAGTGCGCATAACCACTATCAGAGGTAGGCCGCCCACGACTTTCTGGCATGATTGTATGGAAGAGGGATGAAGCACCTTTGCAAAGTCGCAGGTCTATTGCCGGTGTTAGTGGTATCTTGGAATAGCTTTGCTCCAATTGGCTTGCTTGGTTCCAGTTATGCGACATGGCGTGCTGGAATGCTAATTCCGTGAATGCTGCTGGCCATGTCAATTTATACGTTCTTTTGGCAATGGCCCAACATTAACGGTGATCTGTTGACGACTCTTGATTCGCTTTTGGGGATTCAATCCGTGTACAGTGCTACGTCGAAAGCGACAGCGGGCCATTTTTAGTGCGCTGCATCTTTGAAGAAATCATTGGTTGTCGTCGAAGCCAGGGCCCCGGAAAGAGAACCCCTCCACTAATGGAGGCCCCTGTAGGCCCATGTTAACTGCCGCAGAAAGCGCCCACGGAGAGGACGCCATTGGCTGAGAATCGTTTCCTGGCCGCGGTTACTGGCCACCGGAAATATCCCGTCCACAAAACATCTTCAACCGCGCGCATTCTACGACACGCCTTGGGAAATCGGGAAACACGAGCTCATGATGGAGAAAGCGCTTACCAACCGCTCTCATGCACCCAATCTCGTCCGCCTAAGGCGAGATGCCGTTGAGGATAACATTGAGTTGCGGCCGGAGTAATTTGGCCCAATGAGAGGCCATTGGTTTATTGGTTCACCATTGTCGAGCTGCCCAGATGGCCTTGGCCTTCTTCAATGGGTCCCATCTCAAGCATCGCGGTCATCACCTTGCATTCGAGGACCGCCCAGGACCGGCCGCCCGTTTTCCGTCCATGACACTGTGGACTCAGGTAGGCAAGTAGGCCAACTCCGCGATGCCTGTGGTCCGAGAATAGACTGATCGCTAGCGGCGAGCGTCCTTTGTGTTCCGTACAAGATGCCCACCCATCCCCTCCAAGTGTCGATCTCAGACTCATCGTTCTGGCTGGCCCTTCTGCATCGTGAATTGGTGGCCACTGTCTTTCCCTTTGTTGTTTCCTTTCAACACTCGACGCCCTCTCTCTTGTCCTGCCCCTCCATAATTGCCTGGGACCCTTTAACAAACTCATTGAAGATCGATTCCTCTTTGACCAGTGTCTCGTCTTTCTCCTCGTCGCCAGTAATATGAATCCCTAGAGCTCCTCCTCCCCCCTCAAGCTCCGTCATAACCCACATTTCTCATTGCCGGTTCTCTTTCACCCCGTTTCCGCTTTCGTTACACTTTCCTTCGTCTCCTTCCGAATTCGAAAAGGATCTTCATGATGCGCACTTCCGCTTTCTTTCTTAACATTCTCTTGTTGTCCGAGGCCTCAGCGGCAGGCCCGCTGGGGCGCCGGGAACGGTAAGTTTCCTCCCTTCCCCCCTTAACGACAACTCCATGTCACCGCGTATACTAACAAACCCCCTAGATTGAGACGTGACGAAATAGACGAGGCCACCTCGAGGCTCTTCAAGCAGCCGTCTTCGTCCACCGTACAGCAAATGACTTCCCTGTCTGCAACATTGCTGCCGTCGAGTAGTATTCCATCTTTAGCACCCACGTCTAGTAACCTCGCTACCTCTGCCGGACTTACTGTGGACAGCTCTAGTGTGGCAATATTACCATCAGAGACATCATCCACACAACTTCAACCCTCATCCTCTTCAGTCGCGGTAGTTGTTGTATCTTCGTCCTCATCCTCAGCACCGGCATCAAGCCAATCCTCTATCCCGGCTTCAACTATCGCTGCTTCTACATCTATATTATCGTCCAGCAGCGCCTCAGTGGCCGGTTCCATATCAAGCACTCTTTTAGACATACCCTCCGTCACATCATCGATAATCTCGTCCAGTGTGGCATCGCCAACGACGTCTTCGTACAGTTCTGTCTCACGCCTCTTTAGTCTTATTGACACCACAGACCATGGCGTCTCTAGTAGTGCTCTTCCGACTTCGAGCGCTGCAGCAGGCTCCATGACTGGCAGTCAAAGCTCATCAGCGGCTGCCGTCACTACTCATTCATCATCACAGGCTGTAAATGCTTCCCAATCGGTGCAGCCTTCCTCTTCAGCCATTGCTTCTAGCTCGAGTGCAGCAATTGGCGGCTCCAGTATCGCAGTAACCCAATCCAGGAGGACTAGCTTGGCGGGCTCGAATACGCTGAGCACTGCTTCTTCCAGTGCCTCATCGTCGGCTGCTTCTGGGTCGACTTCTGCATCTCTCGTACAGACAGCTTCATCTTCGACAAAGTCAGGCTCTTCTGTGGCGACTGGTTCCTCGATTCCGGCTACTTCAACTGCCTCTACCAGCTTGGTTGATTTTGTCACATCGCCTACGAGAAGTGCAAGTGGTAGCGCTAAGGTTTCTTCTTCGACGGCAGCAGGTTCCAGTGTATCCTCTAAGTCACTCTTGAGTACCAGCAACACTGTTTCTTCTACCTTCGCTGCTTCTTCGACTGCCGCTGCATCTTCGAGTGCGGCATCTTCCGCGGCAGCTTCTCGTTCTTCTTCGGCGACAGTTGCCAGCCCTTCTTCGCCAGACTCGACGCTTGCCTCAACGACAGCAGCAGTTGTGACTTCGAAATCATCGTACGTTTCGCACCCAGTAACAGCATCTGGAACCGTCAACAGAAATGTACCGACCGTCATTACCGCCGTGCCGTCGTCTGCATCCACGGTTGGGCCAGACGTTATGGCTAGCAACCTGGCACAGGCGAAGCAGTACAATGGCCTCTTCGAGGGACTCAAGGAGGATACTGCCTGTATGATTGGGCAGGTCGCGTGTGTCAACGGCAACATTGGCCAGTGTAGCGATTCGGGGACATTCTCCATCACCCCTTGTTTGGGAGACACGCATTGCTTCGCATTGCCAATGAACACCACGACGGGAGTTCAAGTCGGTTGCTACGACCCCAATGTTGCTGGTCGCATCCTAGGAGACTCCAAAGCAGCACCGTCTGCACCCTCGTCTGCGCCTGTATCTGCGCCTTCGAGAGCGGCTACGACGACATCCCAAGTCACGAGCGACAAGCCTTCAGAAGTGACTGTCACAGTGGTCCCCACTGAAGTTGTCACTTCGATTATCATAGTCCCACCCAAGGAGGCACCGAGTACCAAGACGGTCACCGAGGCTCCTTCCACGACTCTAGTGACCATGACCCGGTCTTCCACATCTCCACCGCCTCCCGCCCTCACGACAATTGTGGTCGTACCACCCGTTGTCACCCCCGCCCCTCCACCACCGCCTCCACCTCCAGCTCCGGTACCCAGCACCACCTCCGATCCCCAGCCCCCGAAGCCGCCGTCGACCCTGACTTCGCTCGAGATCATCCCGATCACGAGGTCGCGTCACCATGGACTTGATAGACTGATTCCCACAGATTTCCCTCTGCACACTACTGTCAAAGCCATAGCCAACCCAGGTGCGGGCGGTCCTGTCACGGTTACTGTCAAGGAGACGGAAACTGTAACGACAACTACGACCACCACGGATAAGGAGACAGTCACAGCCACACGCAGCGCGTGATTTGGGGGCACAACTTGTAGTCCTCGGGGAGAAAGGCCTCTTCGGCACAGCCAGATTAGTGCTCATTTAGCATCAGTGATGTCTGGCGTCCCCTAATATTCAACAGAAGTATGATACCCAGTTTTGATTATATAGATATATTATTCTTATTACAATGTAATTACAATTCCATTCTACACATTCGTTCTTTCAATGTTCGATTGTACCTGCGGTCTGGCACTAGAATCAAATTAAACACGGGATACCTCTGTTAGTATTGGTATGGTCTATAATGCTGCGTCTAATTATTGAATGCATATCCGAGTTCATTGGATGCCCGCCATCTTCATCAAGTCTTCGCTAATAATGTCAAAGGGATTCAGCTCCTCGCTCTGCCTCCGCAGCACCTCGATCCGCTGCTTGAACCGCTCATCCCCCAGCACCGTCCCCACCGCGTCCCGGACCTGGCGCCAGGTCGGCTTCGCGTCCTCCAGCGCGAGCCCGATGCCGGACCACTCCACCCGCCGGGCGTTCTCGGGCTTGTCCATGCCCTCGCCCGCCACCACCATGGGCACGCCGTGCGCGATGCCGTGGTTGACGGCGCCGAACCCCGCGTTGTGCACCCAGACGTCGGCGTGCTCGAGCACGGCGTCGTAGTTGAGGTAGTCGGCGATGCGCGCGTGGGCGGGCACGCGGCCTTCGCCCGTCTCCCCCTGGAAATCCGCGGCCGTCAAGGTGGCGTCTTTCCACCCCAGTATCGCGACGACGAGGACGTTGTCGTCGTCGTCTTCCGTTCCGTTTTCGCGGCCGTGGGAGAAGGCCCGGACCGTCGGGACGATCAGGTCCTGCGGGTCCACCTCGACGGTCCCCTGGGCGACGACGACGACCTTCTTCCGCGCCGGGTCGTCGGCGGGCAGCGCCGAGTTCGCCTTGAGCTCGTCCCACCAGTCGAAGCGCGGGTCCGGCAGCACCGTCCCCTTCGGCGTGCCCTGCACCAGGCCGACGAACTTGAACCCTGGGGGCCAGTCGCTGCGGGGGTACTCGAAGCCCGGCACGCCGACCTGGTAGATGGCGTCGTGGCAGCGGTAGTTGGCGCCGGCGAGGATGGGCTCCGCCAGCCCCCGCGTGGCGCCCGCGGCCAGCAGCGCCCGGTCGAGCGCCTCGGCCATCGGCGCCGTGTTGGCGGTCCATCGTGTCCACAGGGCCTGGTTCCGCGCGCGGCCCGCCTCCGAGCGCTCGAACGGCGCCGCGTAGCCAAAGGGCGCGAGGTCGGCGCTCCTGATGGCGGGGACCGTGATGGACACGCACACGGACGGGGGCCGCTCCACGCCCGGCGGGAGGGGCGCGCCGAGCCGGAGGGGCAGCACGCCGTAGAAGAAGGCCTCGGCGACGACGAGGACTTTGCGGCGGCCCTGCGGATCCCGCTCGTGCAGGGTGGCCAGGACGGCTTTGAAGTTCTCCCACTGCTCCTGCAGCGGGGCCACGCACTGCGTCATGACGTCGTGCTTGCCGCGCGCAGCCCAGGGCAGCGTCCGGTAGGCGTCGGTGGCGTTCTGGTAGTACTCCTGGTCGTTGAGGTCGGCGACGCCGCGCAGGGGGAAGAACTCGGCGCCCGAGGCCTCGATGCGAGGGCGGTGGGCGGTGGGGCCCAGGAAGGCGACGTCCCAGCCGCGGGCGTGCAGGCCGTGGGCGATGCGGATCAAGGGCTGGAGGTGGCCGGAGAGGGTGTGGCAGACCATGAGGATCACCGGCCGCTGCGGCGGTTGGGGGGCCTGGATGTCACCCATGGCTCGCTGTTGTGGTTGGGGATAGTGGAAGTCGAAATGGATTGGAATGCGACGTGGAATTAGTGATTGATTAGATGCATAGCACAGCCACAGTGGGCTAGTAACTTCAACTGGTAATTGCTGGTTGTGACTATGGGAAGACCTCCTGATCAGATCATTCTTTCCATGAATGATTAATCAGTCGATGTATTCAATTGCATGTGCCTTTTCAAGCAGGTATCCAAATAAAATCCCAAAATGAACTGCATTTCTAGCAGGGTGCAACTTAAGGTATCATCATGCCAGCCGTACTAAAGACCCCCTGGTCTGCAAGAACACGGCATAGTCTCACAAAAGCAGCACTTCCCGCAGTAAAAGAATGTAGTACCAGATAAAACAAATGGTTTGTTTTAGTACTGACTGTTCTTAAAGAACCCCCTTAACGTCGGCGAAGGTGTGCATGCCGCGGATCTGCTTCACCCCCTCGATAGGCTTCAGCCAGCCGACACGACTCTCGACGAACTGCTCAACCTGGGGCCGCAGCTTTGTCTCGTGCAGGTGGAAGTCGTCGACGGTGCCGATGCGCAAGAAATACTTGCCCGGGAACCCCGAGCTGGCACGGTACATAAGCGTGCCGCATTTGCCGCAGAAGTGGTTGGCCATGTTGTTGCCGGTGCTGATACTACGCGACTGGGACCTGCCAATGGAAGGGTTGAATGTCAGTACATACATAGCCTTCTCAAAAGAACGGTAGTGAGCACTACAGGTGAACGAAAAGGGGAGGGATTATTTGAGAGCAATCCGTCGCAGATGGTCATGCGAAGATTGCGTGAAACCCCCTGGCACTGAGGCATGTGGTTATTTACTGGAACGAAGACAGAAACGAGGTAGTCCATTAAAACAAACGAGGCCACACTTACCAGTGCTTCAGTTCGTCCTTGCCCCGTATGTAGCGTAGATAGGGGTCCTGCACGGTGAAGTTGGACGCGAACATGGTCGCCGTCACCTTGCGGCAGTCGGTGCAATGGCATACGAAACGAGACACAACACCCGGGTACGAGGTTGGCTAGGAAGATGGTGGCATGTCAGCAACGAGTTCCTTTGGTTGCGTAGAATGGAAAGGGCAAGTGAGAGACGCTTACAAAGGCAAGTTGAACGGCGCCGCACTGGCAAGTAGCAGTTGCTTCGTTCTCCTTGGAGTAGCCATCCGTGACTTCGCCCACGACGGGAATGTAGGGCTTGGACAGGTCGGTGGGCTGAGTTGCCATGCCTGCTTGAGATTCGATTTACGCAATATCCCGTTGGTAGGATGATTTCGAGGAGAGAATAGGAGGGAGGTATAGGGAGGAGTTAACTCGATTTGAGTCGGAAAGAGTTGGGGAAATGATGTAGTTATTCCCGACTTCCCTACCTGGCCTTTTCCCGCATCGAACTGTAAAGTGATGTCACTTACATTTATATATGGTGGCCTCAATCCAACAAAGCATGTCTCGTATGCCGGATGCATCGGACTTATCACGGACGGCTACAGCTTACAAACCCCGGGTTAATTGATTTCATTGGTTCGTTAGTCATCAGCCTGCCACGACAATATCGCGGGGACAAAAATTCCCCGAAGTAGAAGATTTTCTAGAAGCAGACGAACATGACTCAGGCAAGGGTTGCACCATGCCATGCCATGCCATGCCATGCCACGACGCCCCCCTGCAATGCGGTTCCTGCGGGGATAAGCGGTAGTGTTGGCGATTGGCTGGCGGAACGTTGGGCCTAGTGGTAGAACTCAAGACGTTAATAAGCGTGAGGTTGATGTGCAGCAATGTTCCACCTCGAATACACCAGGCAGGCGTATTGAAACGATTTGCGTTCGGGCCTGTCAACCTATTTTCAACGTCCGGTGGGTCGACAATGTTATCGCGGCTGTTCTGCCAAGACTCGACGAGTACCTACTACTAGATGGAATTGATCGAACATGGCCAGACCTGAATGTTCCAAATGTAGATCGGGTCTCTTTCCGTCGTTGGGTCTGAAGTAGAGCAAGCAACACATTACGCGCTCGTTCTTTTCTGATCATTCCGGATGCAAACAAAGGCTGCGCTTGTGGTACAAGTGTTGTCCAGATCTTGTCGAGTGCTGCGCTCAATAGGTAACTTGGTACAGACCACGCAAGACCATGTAGGTAGGTACGCAACCCTTGTGGCCGTGCAAACGGTTTCACCTCAAGCTCCTCCTTCGAGAGGCCGAGTCGCTTCCGGCGGATGATGTGCCAGTTCGCCAGTCCGCCAGCGAGACGAGCCGGGCCTTGGTCGAGTTCGATGAGCACCACCAGATATCAATCGACATCTTCTTCAGCGGGGCCAATATTCCCTTGTTGAGCCCCATCATCAAGGCCAAAGCTCGTGAGCCAAGCGGCATCCTTGCGGGGCCCCACACCAGTATTGGATTTTGGCTAACCCCTGAAAGATACAAGCTACCCCTATCTGAACCTCGAATAGGGGTAGCTCGTATATTTCAGGGTCGCTGCCACCATTTTGGAGGCGTCCCCGCTGCTTGATATCGCCTTCTCAGGACTCGCACCATCTTCGACTACGATATCGCTGCCGGACACAATGGCGGCAAGACCGGCATCATCAACCGCACCCATATGCACTCCTGAGACACGCCGGGTACCAGCATCTTTGACGTCGATCGACACCCTATTGCAGGTAGCAGCCACGACCATGTTGATGCTTCCCATGGATTCTCCGGCGCTTACGATAATATTCTCGTCCTGGGCACGACCGGGCCTGTGCTGCTGGTGCTAGACTCTACCCCCAGCCCGATGGCTGGCTCTCGCGGCCTGCCGCAAGTTCCTCGGTGCCGCCAAATGCATCGATAGGAGGCTGCTCGAGATGGCTCAAGATGAGGGTCGCGCAAGCTCGGCGGCCATTGAGATCAGCATGTATACTCATGACACAAGCGACCCCAGCAACCTCCTGACGTTCCTTCTCGAACAGGCCGTTCCAGGTGGACCAGCCGCGAGAACCTCTGACTGGACTGACAGGGTGCAGATCATGTGCGTCGCGCCCCGCTCCTGGATTGTCGACCAAGTCTTTCAGCGTCAACTTTTCATATCCCTAATCGCCAGGCATGACTCCTCTGCGAATGATGTACCGTCGAGCTCGTACATCCAAATAATCATTCTAGAAGACCAGCACAGGCTGGGGTGGAGATCTTAGGAGGTGTTGGTCTACCACCGCAACCAGAGCGCGGCCATCAACGAGAATCTTATGTATCTGAGTACTTCGCAGTTGCGAGAGTCTATTGCCAAGCCGCCGCCGATCTGGTGATCGGAGGTCTGCGCGACTCCAAGTGTACCCTTCCTCAACCAGGTACTCGCCGCGACCGGCTCTAACTCGCATATCTGGAGCAGCGGCAGCGATGACAACGACGTGTCGGGTGTTGGGCCAGCACCGCGGGGCTCGCACGGCCGAGGCGTACCTGTCGATATGGGCCAACGACACCTTCTCCGACGGACCGCGCATCTACCCCGTAAAGATTCTCGAAACCCTCGATTCGAAGATCATGATGTTCCATACGCTGTGAGAATACCGGATCCTGAAGATTGAGGGCTCCTTGGTCACAGAGGATCCCAAACTGACGCTGCGGTCGCGCGACTGGATGAAGGCATGCATAAGCTCGGGGGAAGATGCAACCATGGGGCCAAGAGTAGGGGACCGACCATATACGCTAGCTGTTAATGTATTTTACCGCAGATAGACAGTGCGCCGTTCTTTCGTACCTGCGCTCATATATGCATGCACTGGTACTCTGCGTGTAGACCCAACCAAGCGTGATGCATCTGTCCACTTGATCGTCGGTGAATCCATTTCAACAGAGCCCGAGCGTCATCGGTGAACGTAAACAAGCGTGCCCACACAGTCCCCAGACGTCGAGGAAGTCAAGAAAGAGAGATCTCCTCAAGGAGCTTCGCGCCGGGGGTCGTTTACATCCTCCCCCGGCCAGAACCCGGTGCCCCTAGCGCAGCCGTCACATGGCACAATATGTATGTAGTTACAGTCGTACCAGCGACACATCTTCAACGGGCCAAACTTCCCCAACGAGCTGGCAGCCCCGAGAGTTTTGAGGTGCAGAACCAGGGTCCTTTTAACTTACCGCATTGCCGCTATGGGCCAGGAAGTGTCTCAACAAAGAAAGAGAGAAAAACAAAAACAAAAAAAAGCAAAGAAAGAAAAAAAAGTTAGCTGATTACGGTGATTAGTTCGGCAAACACAGATGCCGGCGGGTGCGCGAAGTGGCGGGTGCACCAAAGTAAGCATTACAAACCTCCACAACATGACTTCAGCGTCGAACCATATCGTGTCGAGATGCAGATTGCCTATTATTTGGAATCTGATCCATCGGTCGGTTGATCGGACCCCTGAAACCGGCACTTCGACGGATGCGGCAGTCCGCCGATGCGGTGTTGCACCAATGGCTCCCCGGTGTATGATTGAACATCCACATCCGCGATGGGCGCATTACATTGATTGCCCCTTCCCACTTGGCCTTATGTAGCCTAATACGACCTAGGTATGGTCGTGTGTGGGTGGAGAGAGAGAGAGAGAGAGAGAGAGAGAGAGAGTAGCGCCTAGTGATTCGCAAAGCTATTGCCTCTGAACACCAAAATCGCTTTGGAGCAAGTGACTCTCAATCAGTACTGTTTGACATCATCACGGTCAAGCTGAGAGATATTTGCATGCATTTGATACTATTCATTAATGGAACATATTCCGCCGCAAGGCCTATGATATACACTCTAAGAAAATTAAGTTGCACCTAGCATGGTGATATCTAGCTAGGCATGTCAGTGAAGAAAGTCGTAGTAATAATACTCTAAATCCGGTACTCCTTCCTCCCTTCCCAATCCCCTGGTCGTCATCACAGCATCGTAACGTTTATCGGACGTCGAAACGGTCCAGGTTCATGACCTTGTCAAAGACCTTGACGAAGTTCTTGACAAGCCTCTCCTGTCCGTCGGCTCCGGCGTACACTTCGGCAATGGCGCGCAGCTCAGGGTGAGACGCGAAGATCATGTCGGAACGGGTGGCCTTGAACTTCTCGGCGCCCGACTTGAGATCCTTGGCCGTGTACAGCTCGCCGTCCGTAGAGGCAGTCCAGGTGTTGGCCATGTCGAGGAGGTTGATGAAGTAGTCGTTGGTCAGCTGGCCGGGCTTGCTGGTGAGGACACCGGTCTTGGATCCATCGAAGGTGGCGCCCAGAGCACGCAGACCACCAACCGCGACGGTAAGCTCGGGAGGTGTCAGCGTGAGCTGCGCGGCCTTGTCCACCAACATGGCTTCGGTCTTGGAGGCCTTGTTGCCCTTGCCGTACTGGAGGAAGCCGTCGGCGGGGTACTCAAGATGGTTGACGTTCTCAACATCAGTATCCTCCTGTTTGGCATCGACGCGGCCGGGGGTGAAGGGAACGACGACATCCTTGAAACCGGCATCGTGGGCGGCCTTCTCAACAGCAGCAACACCTCCGAGAACAATAGTGTCGGCGAGCGAGACTTGCGGGCCAATGCCAGCCTTGTTGTAGTTTTCGCGCACGGTCTGAAGAGACTTGACAACGTCCTTCAGCTGGGCGTTGACGGGCCATGACTGCTGAGGCTCCAGGGCAATGCGCGCGCCGTTGGCACCGCCACGCTTATCCGAGTTTCGGTACGTGTCAGCAGCGGACCAGGCAGTGGCGACAAGCTTGCCAACATCGATTTTGGCTTCGAGGATCTTGGCCTTGAGGCTGGAGACCTGATCGGCATTCATCTTCTCGGCCTCGGGGGCGGGCAGGGGGTCTTGCCAGATGAAGCTCTCCTTGGGAACCTCGGGTCCAACATAGCGGGACTTGGGGCCCATATCGCGATGGAGGAGCTTGAACCACGCCTTGGCAAACGCGTCCTCGAACTCCTTGGGGTTTTCCAACCAACGCTTCGTGATCTTGATGTAGGCAGGATCCGTGCGCAGAGAAATATCGCTGACAAGCATAGTGGCATGGCGCTTCTTGTCGGACTGAGGCGAGGGGTAGTCGAGCGTTCCGTTGACGGCCTCGAATTGCCAGGCACCACCTGGGCTCTTTACCAGGGTCCATTCGTTGTTCCAAAGACTGCCGAAGAAGGCGGATGGGTTCCACTTGATCGGGTTCTTGGTCCAGACGACCTCGAGGCCGGATCCAACGGCGTCTTCGCCTGAACCGGTTCCGAAGGTGCTCTTCCAGCCCAGACCGACCTGATCGAGTGGGGCAGTCTGCGGGACAGGGCCAAGATCGGCTGTTGCTACATTAGTATACTACACGGAGAGATAGGGAATCCGAGGTAGGAATTCAACTTACAGCCAGGAGCAGCGCCGTGAGTCTTTCCGAAAGAGTGTCCACCGGCAATCAGGGCAACGGTCTCCTCATCGTTCATTCCCATGCGACCAAAAGTCTCGCGGATGTCCTTTGCCGAGAGCATTGGGTCGGGCTTTCCTTCGGGGCCCTCTGGGTTGACGTAAATAAGGCCGAGGACGACGGCACCGAGCGGCTCCTCGAGTGTCCGGTTGAGGACATCTTTGCTGCCGCCATAGCGGACATCGTCTGTAAGCCACTTGGTCTCGCCACCCCAGTAGACCGACTCGTCGGATTGCCAAGTATCGGGGCGGCCGCCGGCGAATCCGATTGTCGGGAAGCCCATGGACTCCATACCCACGTTACCGGCCATGAGAATGAGGTCGGACCACGAGATACTGGATCCATACTTTCGCTTGACCGGCTCTGTACGTAGTGGCATATTATCAGTGACCGATCTATGTTTGATAGGACAAGAACATTGGACGATTCCAGTCCAATAAGCACGTACCGAGGAGACGGCGGGCCTTGTCAAGGTTGACGTTATCGGGCCAGCTGTTGAGAGGAGCGAATCGTTGTTGACCCTGAGAGCATAGTTTGTTAGCGCATCGACTTTAGGTAGGAGGGGTCTGGGTATGCTACGCACCATGCCACCACCGCCACGGCCGTCCATGGCACGATAGGTACCGGCGCTGTGCCAAGTCATGCGCATAAAGAATGGGCCATAGTTGCCAAAGTCAGCGGGCCACCACGGCTGAGAGTCAGTCATCAAAGCGACGAGGTCCTTCTTGAGCGCATCGTCTATGATACGAGTCAGTAACGGAAGTCCATAAACCGAGACTGTTTAGTGCCGAGAGCGGGAGGGAGCGGGAGGGAGTGAGTACGTACAGTCAAGCTTGCTGAAGGCAGACTTGTAGTCGAAGTCGTCGCCGAGAGGGTCAACCTCCTTGGAGAACTGTCGCAGGACATCGAGTCTCAGGTTGCAGGGCCACCAGTTCTCGTTACGGGTGCCACCGCCGGCATACTTGCTGACGGTAGGACAGGTGCCGACGGCATCCGCTTCGGCACGCTTGAAGATGGTTTCGGCACGAGGAGCTGCCGCTCTGCGCGCAGCAAAGGGGCAGCCCTCGGGAGCAGCTGCTGCCAACGACAGTGCGTTGAGCAGCGCTCCGAGCTGAGTAAGAGTAAGTTGCATGGCGGCTTCAATGAGGGTTGACAAGAGTAGAAGAGATGCCTGGGAGAGGAAAGCCGTGCTACTGCTGGAGCCAGAGTGAAAATCGAGGTTCGGGGCCGTCCTATTTATCGAGGGCAGCGCCACGACATGCTGGGCGATGGGATGGGTGCGTACCAACAAAGGGTCGTTGCATCTTGAGCCCCGTTATCCACCATGCAAAGTATGGAACTGGCCGATCCCTGTACCCAATATGATATGTAGTAGGTAGTATTAGTAGTAACTTGCAGTACTCGGGGTACTGCATACATAGACACATATGACATTATGTCCGATACGGCTCGCGCTGCACCGCACCTGTAATGCGTCGACAACTCCTGGTACTTCTTACTACTGCAGGGGTGGCTTGAGCTACCTTATTGCAAGGAAGGCAGCCGTCGTACATACAGTGCGACAACGCCAAGCCATTGATCTTCTGCAAGTTGGGTAGCAGGGAAGTGCTGAGTCTAGCGACATTTCTGGGCAGCTGTAGCCTGGCTGTGATGGGAAATGCTGTTGATCTCATTGGGTGTTCCGGCTTGGAACTCATCTGGATCCCTTTCTGGTTCGAAAGTCAAATTCAAGTTGCATAGACGTAGTCGTACGGAGTAGCACTGCGACTAACCTGACTACCTCGGTCCACGGCCGGCTAGCTCTGCGGGTGGCTGACCGACGGTCGTCTGACGATGCGGGCTAAGGTTTGACAAGAAAAAGATAGTAGAGTAGTGCTGGAGAACTACGTAGGCCGCCCCGGGCATTGGGGCATTGAGGCAGGTAAATTGTTGTTGTCCTCGTCCCTCGTCATTGCACATTGGGACCCCTCTTTCGCTTAAAGTGGCCCAGAACTGGAGGCGGGCCTTCAAGGTTCCCTCCCTGTTATTGTTGTTGCTATGATGGTGAAGCCTCTACCACTGGGACGGCCAAAAGCTAGCAAGGCTAGGGAGGCTAGGGAAGAACCTCCACGATATCGATAGGATTGGGGGGGGGGGGGGGGGGGGGGGTTTGGGGGGGGGGGGGGGGCGGGTTGGGGCGCGAAGGGNCCCCCCCCCCCCCCCCCCCCCGCCGCCCCCCCCCCCCCCCCCCCCCCCCCCCCCCCCCCCCGCCCCCCCCCCCCCCCCCTGTTTTTCTTGGTGGGTCGTGCCCGTTTGGGACGCAATGGATCAGTAAGGATCAGTAAGGCCCAGAGCAGTACCAGAGCAGTAATTAGGGCGATTGGCAAATGTGCCATGGGCGACAATACAACAAGCAGGCTCAGCAACCGTCCTGGCAGCCTGGCCTCTTCTTCCCCCTACGCAACGATCAATTCATTATCCCTCAAGATTGTAAATAGGTACATATGTAGGGGGCGGGCAGGTGGGTAGTATTCGTTTTCACTTTGGATCGTAAAACAATCAAAAGGATCGAGTTCGTCGCACATCTGTATGTATGTTGCATACATATCTGAGTATCATTATACATTCATTGTACATAACACTGCAACGGGCCTGGCACGCACGCGGCAGCTCCAGCGAGGCCGGGCCCAATCAGGGCTGTTACCAAGGTCTGGCGAATGAGTATCTTCACTGTGACCTGCCTAAACCAATGAAGCTAAACGGCTTGGCATCTTGGTTCCCCCTCGTCCCGACTCCCTCACTTATACCTGTGCCTACCGAGTATTGCACAAGGGCGTAGGGGGAGGGCGCGAAAAAGCCATGCCACAAACCCTGCCAGCCTACTGTTGCCCTGCATCTACATACCTGTCACGACCTGCATGGCAGCATGGTGTGCAGAAAGGGCTAGATGCACCCGTCGTATCAGGGCCGAGATTGTCTTGTCTCTCAGCACCGTTATTTGTAATCTACTACTCACTACCAGGGCAGAATTGAACCTATTGATTACACACAGTTACACCTACTCACATACCCTCATACCCTCGACCTCCTCTGACAACATGACAACACACGGTGCGTGATAGGTGCCGTCGCAGTGGGTCGCTGGGTCGTTGGGTCTTTGATATCTGGGTCCTTCCCTCCTCTCCAAAAGTCAAAAACTACGGCGCTTAAAGATTCCATGGCTGTTCTTATTATATCTTTTTCTCTCATCGGTGTTGGGTGGTATCGCATATGTGTGATGCGGTGACGCAAAATGAAAGAGGCATCTTATCGTAGTCCACGATTTGGAATTGCGCCGAGTCGCCGAGCCTTGTTTTTCAATCGCTTCCGCCTGTCACCAGCGAAACAACATCCATCAACGGGATTTTTGACCCCGTCTCCGTGACTCCGTCTTTTTTCACACATCCACAATGTCCAATGTCTGTGGGTAAAAAAGCTTTACATACGCACGTACTCAGGTCGGCTTGGACCATGTTGCACTGTCAACTTGCACATCACTTTAGTTCAAGTCTTCCTGCTCCGTTTGCCTTGAAACGGACGCTCGGCGACGGCAGAAAATAGAACATGAAAAAATGAATTGTCTGTCAGCCCTAGAGCACAACACACACACACACACACACACACATCACGACGATTCGTGTCAGCAACATGGCACATTGCAGCCCAGCTTAGCACGACGCAGCACTGCATGAGCATCAGCACCAACAATGCCAAGGGAGATATTTTGGGAAGTGGTCGATGTTTCGTTTCTCATTTGCCTTATGCGACCTTGGCGTGCGCAGTGGTGGCACGATGCCATGGATGCCATAGGGGGGAAAGGCGCGTGGGCTAGAATTTCGGGGGAATCATGAAGGTGACCCCAACCTTGCCAAGCGGTGAATTACTTACATACATACTTACGTGATTAAGCCACTCGGCCTGCCACTGGGGAGAACCTGGTCCAGAGCCGCTCACCAATTTGGCTGTGCATTGCAGCCAACCAACTGCCATTGCCATTGCCATGCTTCGGCATCTCAACATCACTAAGCCCAAGTGAGGTAGTACAACTAAGGTGGTGATGATGGTGTGCCACCACGGGTTGATTAGCCTCCCGGCATTTGGGTAGTAGTTGCACACACCACACACCACGGAGATATACTATTATCCCGTCCGTCAGACCCGGGGATCCGACATGCGCGCGAACCCGGCCCATGCCTCTTCTTCGGGATCCTTCGTTTGTTCATTGGTGTTCTGGCTGACCTGGCCAACTTCTCACACCGCAAGATGTCCTAGGGTGTTATCGAATATCGAGATCTATACGCTATGCGTATAAATAGAAAACCAGGGAGTCAGCTGCGATGGACGTCAGGCCATAAACCAGCAACCTGGCCTACCACGTACGTAGCAGTCATGGGATGGATTGGTGGTTAAAAAAGAGAGAGCAGAGTAAGTTTCGGTCATTTGCTGAATCAGGCAAGTCGGTCACGATTAGATCTCGTTCATTGGTTAGGACATGGGCCTTCAATCCTATCGGGTTAGATTGGTCGCAAGATTAAGTTCGATGGTGCAATTCGCAATCAGGTTGGATTTTTTGATTCTGACAGCCTACCATGTCAGGCTGCCATGCGCGATGCGCGATGCGACGGCGGGCAAACGCCTGCAATTCAACTGCAATTCTAGAACGAGGGTCAGGATCAGGCGGCCGCAGATAGGGCCCGCACCGCTGACCGCACGGGTGAGCCCCTCCCAGCGCCAGCCCGCCAGCGTCTCTCGCTCTCCCCACTCCCCATACTTACGACATACGGAGTACTCCTTACACACTTACACACTGGCTTTCGTTCGTCCAACCTCAAGAGACGTCTAGATTATGTCCCGGGAGTTTTCCTTTATTTTCCTCCCTTTTTTTCTAGTTGTAATCGTATGTGAGTTACAGTCGACTGCCTGAGTGACTGCCTGCCAGTTCCGCCGGTTTGGCCCAGGGGCCATCGTTTCTTAGACGGGAAGTTCCTCCCCACCTCCCACCAACCCGGAAGCTCCCGCCAGGGGTACGTTCGCGGGGTAGGTTAGTAGCTTTCTTTCTTTCCTTCCTTCCTTCTTTCTCTCTCTCTCTCTCTCTCTCTCTTCTTTTTCATTTCACTTGTTCGGCGACCAGTCGGTAGTGCTACCACTTCAAGCCAATTTATCATGGAGATGACTGCCAGATTCCGAGGGTGATCCCCGTTCCGCGTCGTTTCAAGGTATGCAGTACAGAACCGGGCTGGTCGTCTGCACTATCCCTTCTCCGGCTGTAGGTTACCACCTCGGACGGGCGAGACTCACATTTCGCTCCCCAGCCGCTGGCCGGCACTACATGACCTAACACCGTACCTGACTAGGGAATGAGGGGAGGGAGAAGGGGGAAGTTGCCGTCCGAGCGGGTAAAGATGCCGTCAACGACGATGATGGTGAAGGAAGCGCTCCTTCGGCTGAAGAGAGTTTTACGCTGGAACCAATGTTTTGCAAAAATCATTTCTCTCTCTCTTTCTCGCGGTCAACTAACTGCCACTCCCGTCGTCTCGGTATTCGCTAGCAATCAGATATTCTCTCTCATTCTCTTTGGATGGCATCGGCTATCTAAATCTAAAACCTTCCCAAAGCAGCACAGCGTCGAGGAGACTCGCACGGGTTCATCTAGAGTTTGTCGATAACCTCGCATACGCTGAAACCGCAGTCAAAGCCAATATGCTACAACGCATGTTATGATTGACCGTTATGCAACTAAAACTCGCAACCGGAACGAGATGATGATGATAAGCTAGAATACCTGGTACACCCCATACATCGCTCAATATCCCGCATTGATGTGCGATTACCAGCCGTAATCACTGATTCGAAAGAAAAAAAAGCCGGTCTGTTTTGCTCTATCGCAGCAGCCCCTGCGCCAAGAATCATATCAATCAAATCGCCGACCACTCCAGTTACACCGTCGTCGCGAAGTCCGATCCCGTGCTTCCAGGCTGGTAGTTAGACGCGAGGGGGAGGGAGACCGGAGAAAACACAAACCAAACCGCATAACCTGTGACTATATCAAAGTTTCCCGTATTCGAAGGAAGATGGGTCACAGCGTCTGGCAGCACAGTGTGCGGCACCCCAGCCCCGACGAACCATGTCGCCATGCTGGCGGGGGTCAACCCTCGCCAAACCCTGGTTGGACATCAGATGAACGTGATAACTTGATTAGCAAGTTGAAGCGTTGTCTCCCTTGGTTCCTGCGACGAACAAAACTGATATGAAGACGGCCAAGGCACAACTTTCAACGGTCGATAGGGGACACCGCGATTTCAAATCATTCCGTGACCAACCAGATACGAGGCAAATAAGCTTCGCGTACATAGTGGCAGTGCCAATCTGCGTTGTGGATAGAGCCCAACGGGGGTGGGACGTCAACGTCTATCATTCGAGGATCGGGTTTCCCCTGCGTGGCCGGAAGGTTGCACAGTAAATTGCCGTTCCCGCGTTCTGGGTGAAAATCGTGATTTAAGCAACTGCCCATCTCGGAGCCGAGCCCGTCCCCGCAAACCCCTGGGGATGGGGTTGTTTCGGTTACAATAAGGATGACATATATGGCAAATCAACGTGGGGTTCATGCACGCCGCTCCCCTTTGAGCCGTTGACATGCCAAACGGGCAAAAGCAAAAGCAACTGCATATCTTGCCATACATGCAATATCTACAAAACGGCTATGGTCCACTGGTCGCCCGGCACATTCGCCCAAAGCAGAAGCTTGCGATGCGCGGCGTGAAACCTGTCTGCAAACTCCTGTGTGCCAGGTAGGGCTCCGTCGGCGTACTTGAGGGCGGCATCATGCCAAGACCGGATCGCCCTCGTGTAACTCACATCGTGCCCGCAGTTCCCCTGCACCAGACGGAGCAGCTCGTGAAGGTAGCCGTGGAAGACATCCCAGAGCTCGGCGGGCGTGGGGAACGGCGGTTCGTCGGCATCTTGCTCGTCCGGGGACGAGCCCAGTACGGCCGTGAGTACCTGCACCAGCTCAAACAGATCGACCATCCACGGCTCGCCTGTGCGTCGTTTCGTGTAGGCGCAGCCTCGGAGGCAGAACTCGATCGCCGAGAATGGATCGCCCTGGGCCTGGTTGAGACGGCCAAGCGTCTTGTAGATGGAGGGCAGCGGTTCGAGACTCGGCGGCCACTCCCCGGTCGGGTACGCCGCGTCTGCTAGTTCCTCCATATGGTCTGCCAGGGAGTCTACGTCGACGGGCTTTCCAGCGTGAGTAAAGCCCGACACTGCGTCATTCATACTGGAAAAGAGAGTTTCTTGGGCGACACGGATCGTTTGCGTCTTGGCCTCGTCTCCTTGCGTGACGCGTTCGTGTTCATCAAGCTCACTCTTACATCGCCCGCCTGTTCCTGGTTATCAGCAACAACATAGCAGCATAGGCATGTTTGAGTTATACTCACAAGTACAAGGGAAGAAGTATTCGGCTTGCAAGAGTTTCTGTCGTAGCAGCACGTCGCTCTGCACGTCAGTATAGCAATGGACGAGCTCTTCGCCGGCTTCCACGTCCCGTAAAGTTCGGACCCGCAGTTCGTTGCCGTGAAAAGATATGAGCACATTCGGATCACACGAATGGTTCATGATGGCGCCGACAACGTCTATAGCTGTGCCCATTACAGCGCTCTGGCCGGGTAGTCGTATAGCCATGCTATTCGTAAGGATCTGCGGCAATGTAAGCCGCAAGAAGCGAATACACATGCGCGGAGAGGGGATTAGTCTTACCACGCAATACATCCGTTCTATCATTTCTAGGTCGAGCGCAGTACCAGTGTGGGCCTTGGCCTCCTTTGCGATGCGAGATACCGCCTCCTTTTCTGACCCTTGTTGATGGCCGGATTGGTGCGGCATCAGTGTCATCAGGCCTTGCCATTGCCGGTCTGGTAAGAGTCCATGCTGGTGGTGGATGAGGACTCGGTATAACGCCCTGGCCCGGATCCCTAGGTCACCTGAATTTGAGAAGGCGGCGCACTCGTACTTGTGGTATGCCTCGAATGCCGTGTTCCTACAGGACTTTGCGGAGATAAGAAGCTGTGAGCATCCGCGCGACAGCTGTATGTGTATGAGTTTTGGGCGATTACCTCGGTGCAGTATTTGCAGATATGGCATTCGTCGCATCCCACCAGGGCTTCTATGGGATCACGCCGGGTCCGGAAGCGCCCGGTTGGCAGGACCTTGTTGGCGCTGTTCGCATAGCAGAAGTCGCACACGGTGGTCAGGCTGTCCTGGACACATGTGACGACTGGCTTGGAGCGAAAGACCTCGCGGCCGGCCGGGATGGCACACTCCGTAAATAGGCCACTGCCGGCGCCGGGGGTCCGCGACTTACGCACCCGCAGCGTGTTGCCAGTGGGGATCTGGGATAGGAGAAGCTGGCACAGGCCAGGGTTCTCGTAAAATGGAACGGCGTCTTGGGGAGGCATTGTAGCGCTGATCACTGATGGCAGACAAACTAGGCTTAGCTAGCTCTTATGCACTATGTACAGTATGGGATTGGACAGGGTCGTAGTTCGGATTGTCGTTCAGATGATTTTCTGTCGCACCTGGTCGTCGAGATCCAACCTGAGAGAATTCAAGGCACTGGAACGTCGAGTGGTGACGTAGGGATCGAGTGTGGGGCAGCACATAAGGTTAATTCATTGGATCACGGAAGAGGGCGTGTTCCGTGCTACAGCTGAATGCAGGTCTCAGAGTCAGCTGCCTTCGAGAACGTTCAATGTCTTTGTCATTGTATTAAAAAAGCACGGCTCACTGTTGACTGTCTCAGTTCGCCCTGTTCTTCGGATACATCTAACGATCCAGAAGTAGAAGCATTCATTGCTAAAATTATACATAGAGAGGATCTCCCTCTTAGTCACTGATGACATGTCTTTTGCTAAGTTCTAGTAGTAAGGGTTACTTTTAGGGACCCCACCCACTTGGGTTTCTGCCCATTGCCGGAACTGGACCATTGGAAATACATCGTTGATGATGTATCCCACGTGCAGCTAGCTACATGTACACATACAGTCCAATCCAACCCCATCCCCATCCCTGAATGACTACGCCCACCGAGTCTGTCGATGCCAATTACCTTCAGTGGAATTGATAGACCAAAACATCGTCATCAGCCGGATTGTTCCTCGACTTAGTGTGGGCTGTCGTCTACTGGGCTGTCGGCCCAACCCAATGGTACCCGTGGGTTTCCGGAAATGGTTCGACCCACCAATCTCGTGGCCCCCGAGTTTGCTTGGTAGGATGAACACAAGGGTGAGTCCCCATCACCAATGAGCAAGGAGACTGGACAGTGTTTCTGATAGACTTCAACTCCACCAATACAAGTTGAACCCCCCCAAACAAACCCCTATGTGTATATCCTTGTATCGCAAGTGAAGAAACCGTTCAATCATATCACACCCATCTCTCAAAATATCACATTGTCCCGTCTTACTAAGGGCCTACTAGGGTGTTGCTCGGCGCAACGATGGTCCGGGGGGGCCGCTTTCAGCTGGCGCATCATGAAAGCGACAGCTTTATCCCGCTGATATGTTCAATTCAATATCGCGATGAGGCTCATAAACACCCAGACCCTTGAAATCATCGAGTTCTTCGGTGAGAAGATCCCTAGGTATGCCATCCTCTCGCATACCTGGGGCAAGGGCGAGATAACCCTCCAGGAGATGCAGGCGCGCACCCCACAGACGTCTGCGAAAGCGGGATATCAAAAGATCAAGGCCGCGGCGACACAGGCCCTGGGAGATAGCTACGAATGGATCTGGATCGACACGTGCTGCATCGATAAGACGAGCAGTGCCGAGCTCTCCGAGGCTATTAACTCCATGTACCAGTATTACATGGAATCCGCCGTCTGTTATGCTCACTTGTCCGACTTCTCCCAGTTGCGCCCGGACTTCAAGTTCGGTGACTCGCGCTGGTTCACGAGGGGCTGGACCCTGCAGGAGCTAATCGCGCCCAGCAAGGTAATCTTCTTTGATGTGAATTGGATGTGTGTCGGCGATACCACCGAGGACCGCATCCTTAGCCAGATCCTGAATGCCACCAACATCCCCGCAGAATGCCTGCGCGGCGTCCAGAAGCCGGATGAGTTCAGCATTGCGCGGAGGATGAGTTGGGCCGCACAGCGAGAGTGTACTCGCATCGAGGACCTCGCCTACAGCCTCATGGGACTTTTCGACGTCAACATGCCGCTCCTCTATGGAGAAGGGAAGAAGGCTTTCACCAGGCTCCAGGAGGAGATACTGAAGGACACTGATGATCAAACCATCCTTGCTTGGACGGTACCCGCAGATAGCCAAAGATCCTTCAACACGGTTGGCATCCTGGCTGAGACACCTGCCGACTTTGCCTCGAGCGCATCGCTGATCCAAGTCTTCCCGGAGCTGAGCAGACCTTCAACCATGACTAATCTGGGCTTGTCAGTTCACCTGCCTTTGATAACTCGTGAATACCCTGCGTTATCACACCTTTGTCGGGGTTTTCTCGCGACCGAGATCGAGGTCGTCTCGGCAATCCTAAACTGTGGCCGGAGCCCAACAGATCTGGTGATTATTCGGCTTTTACGGGTGAAGCCACGTGGTCTGACTGGCAGCGCAGGCTCCAAGATCTATCACCGCTTAGGCATGTCTAGGCTCGACTTCATCGACACCTCCAAGAAGTACGATGCGGAAAGGAGCGACATTTTCATAGCCAAAAAACTCCAAATCGGGGCCCACCACGCCCCGTTCGACCATGGTGGAATTCATTTTCAGAACCTTCCATTGTCACCAGAGCTGGGGGCCAGAGACACCGCCGATCCGTTATACGGCTACGTTGTGAAGTCGGTAGTGGGACCGTGGAGTATCCAGAGCTTGCCGCACCGCAAGGTCAACTGGTCCTCACTATACGGTTGCGTCTTCTTCCAGACCTCCGACTTGGGCCTCTACAACGACCCACTACACATCAACTTCGAGTCGCCCATGCGGGCCCCTTTCCACCTGAGCATTGGCTACTCCGACAACTGGGTCCAGCTCAGCGCCGTGCTAGGCTCGTGTACGGACGTGCCTCCCCAGGGGCAGCGGCCGCCCAATATGGAGATCGACCTAGCCGAGCGACAGAGCTACCGCGAGCGGTACGGAACGCTGATCACGACGCAGCTACAGGTGGGGACGGACGTCTTTATCACTGCGTCCTTACACCGCGAAGATCCCCGTACGAGCGAGGGGGAAGCGGCGGGGAACCGTCCGCACTTCCTGGTCTTTGTGGAAATCGCTGCACCGCCGCCATCGCCCACCCGTTCCCAGCCGCAGATCACCCACGCGGTATACGCGCCGCAACTCAACCAGGCCCCCGTGCAGATTCCCCAGCAGTTCCGGAACCCGGAGATGAACAAGAAAGGTTTCAAGTCCATGGGGAAGATGTTCACTTTCAAGAGAAACGACAGTGCCCCCTAAAAAGCTGCAAATGTGACTTCCTATACATGGAGGGAGGGATTAATATGAATTTATTGATGATGGGAAATATGATGATTATTAGTGGTGTTTATACGGAGGGAGTCACGCGTCGTATTCGATTTATTAAACCTGTCAATACCACCTGAGAGATGGAAAGGTTTTCTTATCGCCTTGAGCGTTGAGTTCTGTAGATTCGAGTGCTATCTTTGCATCATGGTGCAGTTGGGTGATCTAGCTTGATGTCGAAATCCGACCATTTATTGTACAAGCTTTCGGGCCGTAGTAGGGCGAGCTCCACCGGAAGCCAAGAAGGATATATTCGATACTTACTTGGAACAGCTGTTTTCTTCTATAGATCAAGGCGACCGAAACACGGGCAGAGACCTGGGAAGATAATTAAGGATAAATACATCGTATATAGTAGGTAGTTAACGCTCAGGGCTAATACCAAAATGGGCGGCTAGAGTATCACCTAGCTTGAAGCTCTTATACGCAGACCTGTGGTATGTAAATAGTTGCCCATCACTAATACTTAACCTATATTCAAACAAAAGGCGAAGAAGCCAGCCACGTAGCGGGTGGCCAATGAGCTGTTCGAGCACTCATAGGCCCCACTTGACTATTACTATTGGGGAGATTTATTTATCCATCTGCCGAATTCGATTCTTCTCCTCGTTGGTTCTCTAGCCACATCTAACTCTCCACGTATGTGTTACTGTATGATTCCAACATACTATAATAGACTCCAAATCTCACGATGGCAGCCAACGGAGCGGAAGAACAGGTTTTAGCTGTGGTAAAGGGCTTTCTCGACTCAATCTCCACCCAGGAGACGCCCCTGACCGAAACCCAAAAGCACGTACTCCCGTCCGCCTACGCGGTGGACTGGCGCGCCCACTGCGGGGAGCTCATCCAGACACCCCCGAACGAGTACGTGGCCGAGATGGAGCGGAGGTTGGACCGCATGCGCGGCGACGGCCTGCGCTCCTTCATCCAGACGCTCACCACCGCTGCGGGGGACTTGCCGACGCCGCGCGTCTGGGTCGACGCGTGCCAGGGCATCGCGGCAGTCTGGGCGGGCTTCACCATGAAGTCCAATGGCGAGGAGAAGTATCGGGGCGTCGGCGCGTTCACGCTTTATAACAGACCCCAGCAGCAGCAGCAGCAGCAGGCTGAGAAAGAGAAAGGGGAGGGAAAAGATGACGGCGAAGTTTGGAAAATTGCTGCCTTCGTTGACGCCCGCTGGGACCCCGAGTACTTCCGCCCGCGGCCTATAGCGGACGCGCAGGCGACAGAAGAGCTGCTGGCGGCGGCGCGTTCCTTCATGGATCTCCTAAATTCTGAGAAAGAAGGGCCGCCGGACGCTGCGCTCCAGAACGCGGTGTTGCCAGGCTGCATCATACACCGTCTCGACGAGAGTGGGCTGCAATCGTTTCTATGCCAGGACCTGTTTATAACGGATAATTCCGACGCAAAAGCGATGAGACAGCAGCGGCAGCGCAAGTTCGACGTCCTGGATGGGGAAGGACGTGTGGTGGCGGGGGTGGGACTCCTCTGGGTGCACTATACGGTGGCGACGGTGACATCCCAAGACGGTGATGAGCAGACCAAGACACGAGGGACCTCCACACTTACTTTCTTGCAGAGAAATGGGAAGTGGCTTGTCAGCGGTATGCAGGAGGCGGAACGCCTGACTTCCTGATGGTGCTATCCTTCAGCGTGGATTTCCCCATCTCTATACGTTCTATGCCATGCTCACGATGGAAGGGTCGATGGACGGCGGTATTTACATGATAACCCAGTGCGAGTGGGTATTTATTGAGATTTCAGGTCAATTTTCAGCATTGTGAACACATTCGAAACGCCATAGGTAATATGAACTATAATTCATTCTCACGACACAGAAATAAAAGAGCCCCTAGCCCCTGAGCACTGGCACTTGAATTGAATTCGCTTTCCATCAGTCCTGTTTTAGCAAAACCTACAGGAGCAGGTAATGCCAGCATCATATTTGGTAATCCCTCATGGATTACTTATCTACATGTGCCTCGCTTTTCTTTCGCTCGCTCCACAATCTGTTGGGCTACCACTCGCTAATTTCAAGAAGTTCCTTATAAAGAGACGATGCCAAGCTGAATCGTATACAGCCATTAATTAAAGAATAACCCCAGCTTAGCTCTAGGCTATAGAAGCTGCGGATATACTATGATCACGAAATGGAAACTGTATGGGATTTCCAGCTTTTAGAGAGATAGTCATTTCAGTGGTACGAAATGAGACCAGGATATCTCGCCTGTATGTTTTTACGATATATACATCGCTGCACCTAGTGCATGGATGACCAAGTTGTATATGGCGAGTTGTCCATCTGGCAATGCCTTTTTCGTCCGTTCTATTAGAGGTTAGTCAAGTGATGATTTCTACAAGTTACCGACAAGCAAAGCTCACCGCGTCCGTATTGCCGACAGGAGAGCCCGGGATCGAATGCCATGGGATCGTTTACACACTCGACATTAGTTTCTAATAAAAGCTGACCCTCAACGCATTTTTATTTTCATGGGTGGGAGACTAAGCGTTCCCGACATATCACCAAAGAAAGACTCTCATATGATTCGAAACACGTCATGGTTCGGCTCACACGGACTAAATTGCTCCTAATTCAAACGGCTTTCTGTATGAGTTTAAATGACTATAAGGGGCATTGCATACCCTGATGACATGATCTGAGTCGTTGTGTGAGCTTTAGGTCTCATCATGGACCAGTTGAACCTGGACTCAGCCAACCCCGCTTTGGAAAGGGCAGGATGCGTGATGGTGCAGATTTGGTTCCAGCATGTCCGTTGGCGGAGGGGATTGATAGCGACCAGATATAGTGGCTACAGATTTTACCGCATTATTCTATTTGGACGATGGTGGATGAGTGGCGGCCATGATGGTCAAATGTGACCAATTTAGGCGCCGAGTGCAGCTTCTTGGGCGATATGTGGCGGTTATTATCAATATTCCCACAATCAATGCCTCTGGTCTGGATGACCTGAGATATGATTAAACTGCGACTGCCGGCATCTGGCATCTTGGTGCTGGCAGTCCGAGCGGCTGATTCAGGATGCGGCTGAAGTGCCCCGTTGCCGATCGGACAGCCCCAGCGGCGAGTGGCTTGATGGGTTTTCAGGGATGCAGATGACTTGGGCATTGTGGCGGCTGATGGTGCATGATGTATGCATCAACCTCCAACAAATCTGATGTCAGCAGAAAGCGAAAAAAAGCGAAAGAGGGACAGACAGCTTATGCTGGGTTCTGCCAGGTCATGAGATGAGTCTTGCCTCTTTGTTCAGGATTTGTACTTGACATGACAACTCTTTGATAAGTTGAGGAGCCCATGGTGGATGTCTCCTTCTCCTTCTCCTTCTTCAGACTGTATTGATAATAATTGTTGTTCTGCTGTAGGTACAGTAGAACGAAACAAGTTTCAAGCGTGGCTCATGTAGCCAACCTAAGTACCCAAGCTTGCCTAGCTTGCCTCAGTGCTGCATGTATGCAGCTGCTAGGTTTTAGTCGTCATCCAGAGCAGATCAGTGTTTTATACCAGTGTCTTTTGACTTATGTACATACCGAATATCTTTGCAGTCTGTTTGGGGGTTGTTCTAGCAGGAAGAGGAGTGCAACTGATGAACTAAATACTAAATACAACGACTTACTCATATGACGAAGATGCATGTATAAATACGTGTTGCCTCCATTGCTTGACCTTCATCATGAACAATTTGGAAGTATGTACTTTTTGCGCCGCATGTCTTACCCAAAGACTGGCCGTGGCCGCTAGCTTAGCTGACGACTGAAATTGTGGGGGCCTGAGCCACCTAAAAATGTTTGGAGGACCCCAGAATTCTGCCCAGAAGGCCACTGCCGCAGAGTTACAGTAAGTAGGTAAGGTTGTGTTTGACAGGCATTGGACATTGATTGGAGTCGTCGTCCTTCTATCGGATTCGGGGTGCTGGCTTTTTGGCATTGAAGAAAAATTTCGGCCTCCTTTCCCCTTCCTTTTCCCTCTTCCCCTTCTCTTCAGCGCTCCGTACGTCACGTCCGCCCGCCCTTCGTCAATTCCCAACCCTCTGGGTGACCTGTCGGATTCAATTCCATTTACTTGCCTATTCTTCTTCTTGACTGAATCACTTGCGCGCGACCCTTTCTTTCGGTTCCCCGTTCGGCCGCCTACAACAGGAAAGAGAAAAAAAAAAAGTCATAATTGGAACAGCCCACCATCAACCAACTTTATCCAAGTCCTCCAGGACAAAGAAAACAAACGAGACATCGTCTGCTTCTCTGTTCCTTGCCTTGATAAATCTGTGCCATCAACACACCCAGCTGTTGCCATCTTTTTCTCCTGCTTAGCCAAAACGAGTCTTGCCTCCCGCTCTCGAAAGCTTTCAGTAGCTCAAGGGTCTCTTCGCCTTCTCCACCTACCAATCGCAATCGATTCGCTTGTTCTCTTAGGTGAACCTGACGACATCCGCCCAACGCTTGGTTGACTCGTGTAGTGCTCAACAACAAGACAAGAAAGACCTTTCACCCTCCCGAAACAAGTAACAAGATTCGAAACCCTTCCTCAAGAAGAGCACGATTCCGACAAACACGTCCCCTTCCCACACTCTGCAACGCTTGATCAACCCTGTGACTTTCACTAGTCATGGCGACCATGAATCCATTGCAGTTTGCATACCGAACCCAGAAGGCCATTGGTGTCACCGACGCTGCGCCTGTCTACGCCCCGTTGCCCGGCTTCACCAAACCTGAAGGGAACCTGCGGTGCTGCGTTTACTCCCCTTGCGGTCGCTACATTGCCTGGGCCACCACGGATACCGTTGCCATTGTCGATGCTTCCAGTGCCCAAGTACTGGCCACCATCTCCGTTGTGAACGTGTTCGAAGTCGCCTTTTCTCCCCGTGGCTCTTTCTTCAGCACGTGGGAACGACCTGGCAAGGATGAAAGCGGTGATGCTACCAAGAATCTGAAGATCTGGCGCACCATTGAAGATGTACCCGAAGGATCCCAGAAAGAACCCATCGGCAAATTCGTACAGAAGTCGCCCACCGGCTGGAACCTGCAATACACAAGCGACGAGAAGTTCTGCGCCCGCAGTGTGACGAACGAAGTCCAATTTTTCCAGAGCCATGATTTCAGCACTGTCTGGAATAAGTTGCGTGTCGAGGGTCTGACCGACTTCGCCCTGGCCCCTGGCCAAAGCCATAACGTGGCCGTATTTGTCCCTGAGCGAAAGGTGTGTTTGGCAATATCGAACCACTTATCTATCGAAATACTAATATGTTCTGTGTTAGGGAATGCCCGCTGCTGTCAAGGTTTTCAACGTTCCCCAGTTCAACACCCCTATCTCGCAGAAGACATTCTTCAAGGGAGACAAGGTGCAGTTGAAGTGGAACAGCTTGGGAACAAGCCTGATTGTGCTGGCGCAAACAGATGTGGACAAGTCGAACAAGAGCTACTACGGCGAGACCAACCTCTATCTGCTGAGCTCCAACGGCACAATCGATACTCGCATTACGCTTGACAAGGAGGGACCTATTCACGATGTGGAGTGGTCTCCCACTGGCAAGGAGTTTGGCGTTATTTACGGTTACATGCCTGCCAAGACGACCATCTTCAACTTCCGTGCTGTCGCCATGCACTCCTTTGCCATCGGTCCCCGAAACACCATTATCTTCTCGCCTACCGGCCGCTTCGTCCTGGTGGCCGGTTTTGGTAACTTGGCTGGCCAGATTGATGTTTATGATCTCGAGAAGGACTATCGGAAGATCACTACCATCGAGAGCGGCAACCCCAGTGTTTGCCAATGGAGCCCCGATAGTCGTTACATCTTGACTGCTACCACATCCCCTCGTCTCCGTGTGGACAACGGCATCAAGCTATGGCATGTAAGCGGCGCCCTCATGTACAATGAAGATATGGTCGAGCTGTACACGGTGGCTATGCGACCTACGTTGCCGGAGAATATTCCGACCGGCGACCCCTTGAACCCGGTTCCTACTCCCCACTCTTCCGCTGCGACATTTATGGGAAGTGTTAAGACACCATCCAAGCCCGTTGGCGCCTATCGACCTCCGGGAGCACGAGGCATGTCGACACCTCTTCACTTTAGGCGTGAGGATGAGGGTGGCGCTGCTCATGTCGTGAGCAATGGTGCCCAGAACATCGGACCTAACGGGTTCGGTCGCTCTCGTAACCAAGTGCCCGGGGCCGAGTTCTCGGCACGTTCGATTCCTGGTGCTGCGCCTGCTGACACTGTTCCTGGGGCTGAGGGAGACGAAAATCTGTCCAAGGCCGCCATGAAGAACAAGAAGAAGCGCAACAACAAGAAGAACAAGGGCGAGAACGGCGAGACTAACGCTGGGGGTCTGGCTCCTCCAGCTCCGCATGGCAAGGGCTCTGGGTCTGGTAACGAGGGACGCAGCCCCGATCGCCGTGGTGGACAGAACCAACAAGAGCACCACCGCAGCCGTTCTCGAAACAACTTCCGCCGAGAAAACAACCCGGGGCGTAGTCGAAGCAACACTCAACGCAACGGCGATGCGCCTCAACGTGGTGGAGGAGCATCACTTGCCCCTCAGGTTGAGACTTCTCAGCCCCCAATGGCAGATGGTCTCCTCTCGCCTGGAAGCCAAAACCCCCTGGCCAAGAAGCTGCGAAGCCTTCAGAAGAAGATCCGAGCGATTGAGGATCTGGAGATGCGACTGGCCGGCGGAGAAAAGCTGGAAGACACCCAGATGAAGAAGATCTCTACCAAGCCTTCGGTCACGAAAGAGCTCGAGACTTTGGAGAGAGAAGGTCGCTGAATCTGTCGCGAAGGCACCAACGTGATAGTGTAATCATTGGCGAGATGGAGTCCAAAGCTGATACGAGATTTCGTGATGCTTTGGATTGAGAAAAGCGGAAAAAAGGAGAAAGCTGTACAAGATGTTCATGTAGATGCGTGAAGAGGCTCTCTTGGAAACCTGGGATGTGTTACCGGAGGCCGCGCCATGCTAGTCAACGAAGTTGTATGAAGAAGGAAAATTCCAGGAGAAAACTGCGCAGTTGGACTTGAGCTTGTGAATCCCCAGATGATTAATGACCTCTCTGCCTTGGCACAATGTGCCCAGTGTCAGCGTTTACATCACGTCACGCTCGCCCATCACAATCCTACAATTGACGAAGTATGCAGGTACTCAAATGCATTGGCATCGTAATGCACTTGTTGCCCGCCATTCTGGCGTGCGCCGAGTGTATGTAGAAACCGAGGGAAGGCATTTTCCTATTTCACAAAAAACCACTTGCTGCATTATCAGGGAAATGTTATATCCATGTTAGTAGGATTACCTGTTGTACCGCGTCGCGTTATATTCTAATCCAACGTTTCTCTAGTTTTCCAACCATCACCATCCTCGCCCATCTCGTCTTACGGATAACCTGTCACGTTTCGCTCCCTCGGTTGCCAGTAGCAGTTCTGGGTCTCGATCGACCAACTTTACCGTCCTATGCTCCAAAAGTCAGTTTCCTCATAACTCCCTGCACTATAGGGTCTATTGAGCTGGCCATGGGATATGGCCGGCTTGGGAAGGCCTCCGCACCGCGTTACTGCGGCCCAGCTTGGAAGGCGGCCTAGGTAGCCTGCCCGCCGCCGAGGTAGGCGTAGGTGTAGGCGGGGCGGCGTTGTCGTTGCCGTCATTGCCATGACTACCTTGGGCGCTGGCTATGCGCTCTCGAAATGACGCGGGGCTTATGGGAGGAGTAGAAGATTTTCTCTCGAGGCGAGGGAGTGGCTGCTTACCTAGATCATTGCGGGACCTCGTGGCGGACTCGACGTTAGTCCCCCTGAGGGCATTCAAGGAGTGGCTCGTCGCTGTTCTGGGCGATGCGGTGTTTCCAGATAGGGGAGACGCAATGCTTGATCGGCCTTTCGTCACCAAAGGCTTGGGAATGCTCAAACTTGGGGGCGTCCTCTGGACCGAGCCGTTCCGGCCAATAGGGGGTTTGACAGGGCCTCCAGGAGTCGTTTTTGGTTTGGGGAGTCCTGATTGCCTGGCAGAAGATGGTGCGCTTGACGCCGCAGAAGGTCCAGAAGAGGATAAATTATCAGGTGCACGAACATTTTGCATTCTCGCCTCTGTTGCGCTCGCTGCAAAACGGAGTGTATTACGAGACTCCTCGCGATCCCTTATCAGGGGCGACACCATGGCGAGCATGATGACCCTGCAGCCCTGGCCCAGGCACGGCTCCAGCAGCTTGGTCAGCGTCGATTCCCGATAGCCGGTGTGCTTCGCTTTGGGGTCGGCCATGTTGCCGATCACCTTGCGCAGCACCATAAGCGAATTGTTAATATTGATCCCCTCCTTCGAGGTCGAGGATGCGGCGTCATTCGTGTACTTCTCGGACCCAGCCAGATCGACCAAGTTAAGGACTCCTCGGGTCACCTGCTCCTGCCCATCCGGCGTCCCACCGAGGAGTCTGCCCGTGATTCTCAAGGTCAAGAGCGAGTGGGAGCGACTCGACTGGTTGTTCTTGACGGTAGCCCCGACCTTGCGCTTGTCGGCCGCGCCCTGTAGCACCGACTGAACCATGTTCATATCCAGTGCACCCTCGTGTGTGAGTTCTACGTGTCTGCTTTCCGCGAAGTAGTACTGGGCATTATACTTTACAGCAACCTTCGTTCGCTTCTCCGGCATCAAGTCAAACACCTCCTCGTTGTAGATCTCCAGGAACTCCGCCTCTACACTGTATACCCAAGTATCCTTACGCTTTTCGATAAAGTCCGCCAACATGTCCATCGATCGAGGTATCACACCGCCCTCGTCGTGCGACACGGCCGCGGACGCCGTGCCGAGGGTGTACGTTTTCCCTGAGCCTGACTGGCCATAGGCGAAGACGCAGACGCTCCTGCCGGAGAAGGCGCTGCTTATGACCGGCTTGACCTCGTCGAAGATGTCGGCATTAGTGGCCGAGGTGTCAAAAACGCGCTCGAAGGCGCCGTGCCAACTGGGAGGCGGCATCTGACCACTTTGGAGCGACGTTTGCTTCTTGGGGTCGGGGATGCCGAGCCACTGGATTTCATCGACCAGGTCGCCCTTGGCCATTTCGATGGCGTCTACCTCCTCGTCGGGCTCGTTCAGAGGAGGGCGCACCCGCGTCACGACACGCAGGTTGCCCTTGGCCTCGGCGAGCTGCTCATACAGCATGGCATTGGCCTCGTGGCTCTTGTTCAGCTTCTGCTCGACTTCGTCGTAAGCCTGCTTCAGGACCAAGTGTCGCGTGTTGGCGCCCCTAAGCTGCGACTGCAGGGACTCGCGCTCCTGCTCCAGCTCCCCCTTGAGGTCCGCAAGCTCCTGCCGCATCGCCTCGGCCTCCTGCTCGGCCTCCCGTCGCGCCTGTTCAGCCTCGTTGAGCTGCTTGTTCGCGTCGAGCACCTTCTTCTGCGCCTCCATCAGCTTTTGGCTCGCCTCCTTTGACGCCCGGGGGCTCAGGGGTGAGCGTGACGGAGACGAGGGCGACGTCGGTGGCGATCTGTGTTTGGAATGAGAAGCCAAGGCGGGGGTGCCATCTTTAGCGGACAGCCCCTCCAACTCGCTCTGCAATTTCCTGATCTCGGACGTTTTCGCCGCAGTCTCTCGGTGCATCTCATTGACGGTGGCGTTGGCTGTATCCAACAGCTGCTGCAGCGTTTGCTTTTCGTCTTGGAGCACGTCGGCCATCGAAGCCTTTTTCTTCAACCCAGCGGTGATAACATCGTCACCATTGCTATCCCTACGGTTCATGAGCTCCGCGAACTTGGCGTCGAGGTAGTCGTGCCACTTTTGCCACTCAACCTGCTTGAGCTTGTCCCGCTCCTTGTCGCGGTTGGCCTGCGCGAGCAGCGCCTCGTCCTGGCGCCCGAAGAACTCGGCGACGCGGTTGTCGAACTCGGCGTGCACATTCTTGCAGATGTCGAGGTACGACACGCAGTCCTGCTCGCGCGAGCAGATCTTCATCTTGTCGATCACGGTCCGGAACCGGAGCTCCACCGTCTTCGGCGTCATGCCGGGCGCGCCGTAGCCCAGGCCCAGGTCCTCGCTGAGGTACTCGAAGATGGCGTTCATGAGCTCCTCGATGGACGGGGTGATGATGTTGGTCTTGGACAGCCGGGACACTTCCGTCTTCACGGCCTGCATAGCCCGCTGGCAGGGCTCGTGGGGAAGCATCCTCTCCTCCTTGGTGAAGCCGGGCACCAAAAGCCCCGGTTGTTGCGGTTGCTGCTGAGAAAGGCCGCTCATGTTGACGAAGCGGTAAAGGAACGACAAGAGACTGGAAAGTGAATTCGAAGTGTGTGTATAGCGGCGGGAAAGGGTGTGTTTCTGATCTTCCAAACTGCTCTTCCCCTTCCGCCGTTCGGCATCTCGACATGTTCTTATTACCATGGGCGTCTCCGGCGATCGTCAAAGGGGCGAGGAGACATCAAAGGCGTCGATTACAGGCAAAAGCTCTTGTTCTGTCAAGTCTAGGCCATAAAGGAGGTCGGCCATGATAATACATTGTGTCGTGCAGACAAAGGAAGACCAAAGCCAACTCAGGAATGCAGGGCAGATCTTTGAATAGCCGCACTCCCTGCATGCAACTCCTTCGTGACGAACCCCTTAGGGGAGCTCGCCCTGTCCCTTGTTGTGTTACGTTGAACAACAAAACTATTGTGCGAACAGCGAAGAAATGTCGTCAATGTTACAGCGAAAGCCTTGAAGATCTGTCGAGGGACATTGGGTTTGTTTACTTGACTTCATCTCACTACTATGAAGGGAACCGACTTTCTATGACAAAGAATCCTCATGCAACTATGCGCTATACGCTTCGGCACCCCTTGTTTGTGGGGGTTGTCCTTTGCTACTTCCAAAGAGAATCATCACTATCCTCAGAGAAGGCACATGAGTCCGGGGCTATGCAAGCACCACTTGGCTTTGGAAGCCAGCCTCAAAATTGACTTATGGTGTTGCAGGCGGCGGAGGCATACTTTTCCTAAGCAAAACGTATAGATGTTAATGTCACATTTTGACCTGGGGGGATATTCGTATGCCGGGCTACTAAAATAAGATATCTTTAAAACAATCCATAAACTCTAGCTTTGCTCATTACAATCAGATAAGATTGATTCCGATTTTCAAAATGTCCATCGTCTGTACGTGGGCTAGGCGGTGTTTTGCCCTGGATGATCCTACTAGATCTCCAACGCTCATAGCTGTCAGTCTATTATAAGACGCCACCGGGTATAGCAACTTCCTCTCGAGTAATGAGTTTCTGCTAGATTAGCCTAGTACAAACGGGAGATAGAAACAAACTCACTATTGTATTATGTTTATGGAACCAGCTGGCTATTCTTTCTCTCTTTCTTTCTTACGTTGATCATACCAGGTTAACCTACCGGAAAGAAAGGAACCGCTAGCCGTCTATACACATGACCACGATCCGCCACGACTATCAATATGGTCTTCGCGCTAACCAACTCAAAGCGATGGCAACTCTAGCAACATGAACACGGCATATACCGAGATTTGGTATGAAGTCAAAGTCCATTCTCATGCCTTCAAAACCACCCTTCTCGACAATACGAAAGACTTGAGCAATTTCTACCTAGAATGCGACTCCCAAGAAATGGGTTTGGACGGGGGAACCCTGTCGATCCAAGTCACCGGGTTTGTGACGAAGAATCCGTGAAGCCGTGTGACGGCATAGAATGAATGGGGAATAGAGGAAGATGGGGGATTTATTTCATGTGAGGGCGTTGTTGAGTAATGGCGGCTGGGCCATGACTTGGCAAGCGAGTCGGAAATCAAGGACGAGCCGTGAGGGCAATCAAGTTATCACAGCCCCAACTGAGTCGTCCAGTCACGACGCTGCCAGGACAGGTCTGATGATGATGTGTGGATTTGTCCAAGGACACGCGAGGGCGGTAATTTCTGGTGATAGTATATTATAGTTTGGCCAAGTGCCAAGATCGATTTATTGGGCAACGTAAACATGCCTTCTGGTTGCTTCTAAATATACTGTATACAGTTGGCGTATAAGGTTTGCGATGGAGTTTGGTTCTGGAATATACCGAAGGCAATCAATCTATGGTGTAATCGTCGGGCCGGGTATATCCTGTGTGGTTGAGGAACTCTGGAGTCGCGGCGTTCGAGGACGGCGAACTCCCCAGAGGCCCCCCCCCCCTCCCCCCGGCTTCTAAGCCACACTTGCCACAAGCTCCGCCAGCCTTAGAAGCGTGTCTGGGTGTTCAGGGTGTTCCAACCACTCAAACGCCCCTGTTCGTCTGAGCTTTCTCTATCGGCGTCGTCATCGTCATCCCTTGCTTGCTCTACCCTGCTCCGGGACACGGGACGTCGGAAACTTACTTTATACATTTGATGTCCATATGTGATGTACGACTACTTGTATGTATCGATCGTAGTACATACGCTCATTGTTATTGTGCACGACGAATCCACACATACCAAACAAATGACATGCATATCTCCATCTCATTCTAGTTTTGATGGAAATCGCCATCGTCACGGTCACGGTCACGGTCACTGTGCGGTCCCCGATGATCATTATGGGGAAGGACATGGAGTGGTGAGTGGTGAGTGGTGAGTGGTGAGCGGTGAGCGACAGCAACATTCGAACTGACTCGGAGGAGTCGAAGACAGGCAACAGGCAACAGGCATGAACCACCAGTGACTAGGGTACCACGTTCATTCTCTCATTTCGCCATGCACAGACCCAGGACCTAGTAATCTCCTGCAGTACCTCTGTATCCTCTGTATTTTACCTACTACTACTACCAAGCAGGACGACAGGAATTGCGCCAAGAGCCAGCCAGCCAGCCAGCCAGCCAGCCAGCCAGGGGGGTCGCCCATGGGTCGTCTCGAGGTCTAGGCCGTCTACATTGCAGGCACAGTTAGTTAACCAATGTACATTTGGTATGTACAATAGGTATTGAAGGTACTTGGACCTGTAGACCCAACGCCTCAATACAAGCTTGTACCAAGCAACGCCCATCTGCATGGTAGAGAAAAGCGAAAAGCGAAAAACGTGTTGCGTAGCGTGTTTCCCCGGACAGGCTGTTTCACGATTGACGCCCTGGTGGTCTCGACTCCCCTCCCCTCCTGTCCTGACTACTCTGACTACTGTCTTGGAGCTGCTTGGTGCCGAGACTAACAAGCAAACTAAGCCCTGATCCGATCAGCCCCAAACGGCGGTGCATTGCTTGTAGGTGCTTGTCCTGTGACTCTTGTCGGGAGTGCGTGCTCACGTTTCTTGCCCGGCTATTGCGGCTGCGACTGCAACGACAACTGCCAACGCGAGTCAGGCCAGCCGAGAAACCTTAAGAACCACATATGTACATAGCTTAAGTGACCTTAAGTGGCCTTAAGTGACTTTAAGTGACTTTAAGTGACCTTTAAGTGGCCGACCCTGTTCTTCCCAGCGACCCGGGTCCAACAGGAACCGTCGGCTATGTTTGATGCGCCCAATTATCCGATTTACTATGTACTACTAGATAGGTATTTAAAGAAACTTACTGTATAGCAGCTGAATTGGTTGCTGCAGGTATGCTAAGTTGGTATCTTTATTAGATGAGATGTGCTTATTAGGTATTCCATGTTTGGCTCTAAATGTTGCTGCCCCGCCCGATCGGAACTGGCTGCACCCATCATCAATATGCTCCAATCCCATCCCGTCCTAACTAACAATAGCAACCGTAAGTCACGCTGAGCTGAAGTGAGATGATGGAAAAGTTGATTGATCAAGAAACTGCGTTTCGATCCTTCCAAGCCAAACAATACACGGCACTCATTCCTGCTTTGGACACACATCTTTTCGCTCCTCGTTCCAATCGACGTTTTGGAAAATCCTTTTCCCCCTTGGTCTTGGTGGCTACATCTACGTGTACCCCCCAACCTAACCAAGAAGGAGGTCGTGCCCAGCCCATTCGCCAATTTGCCAAGCACACATTTGGGTAAAATGGCATGATTTCTTCGTCAACTGCCTCCTGGCGCGTCGCATCTACATGCTTCGCCCTTTGCCATTTTACCTGGACCGGTCAATTGAAGCCCGCCAAGTCGCCCAGGAGGTGCCAACCATGCTCATGCTGGCTGCAATGCTTAGCTCTCTCTCCCACTCTCTCCGACTCCATCACCCTTGGGCCCTCTGCAGGCGGCCAAGCGCCGAGGGTCGAGATAGACTCTTTCTACTACTACTAACAGAAAAGACGTTATACCTTGGCGATACTGGACCCAACGTCGCTGTCTTGATGGGTCTCTTCACCAACATGGCTCCTGGCCGTTTCTTGGCCCGAGTCGAATTCGCGCGTCTCCTCTCCGGCTGGCTGTTGAAATCCTGGTTGGGTGACGACCGGGCTTGCCTCACGCCGTCTTGTTCCCTCCGCCTCTCGCCCTCTCTTTTCCCTTCTCTCCATCTCGTGTGTGTTGTGTTCTGGGCCGAAACACTCATGTTCGTGGTATTTTTTTGCTTCTTGGGAAACAAAAATCTGACCAGTAGTCCTGGCTTAGCCTCGAGTTCCTCTTGTCTCTTGTCAGCTGAGTGGCCGAGACTGTTTCCCAAGCCTCGTTTCCGCAGTCGTCTTGACATTACAGCTGCCATGCCATGTTCGTCTAGTGACTGCGTTTTGCATCGAACAAGGTGTTCCTTTACCGCTTCTGGTATATCAAGTGTGCCCAGCCTTGGCCAAGTAGGCGCGGTCGAAAGAAGGGACCAATCCCCTCCACGCCCATCAACTCCTGGCTGAGGAGGAGTTGGCTCATGATGCTTCAGATGCATCTCAACCTCACTTGGCGTCTATGTACGGGTAGGGTTGAGCATCTTCACTTCGAGGGGACCACTTCTTTGCCTACTGCGCTCTTCGGCAGGGTGTTTCGGCCTTTGCCGGGCCCTTTCTGCTCCCAGTCCGGGGTAGGCTCTGGATCCATCACCTTGGTCGTGATTCGTGGCCCGGTCCCATCGTGGGAACCAAACATCGACGAATGCCACTGTAGACCCTGGCTTAGGCCAGGTTCTTCGGTATACGCTGCGTGGGTTTCAGGACGATTCACAGACGGTGACCCCTGCCTGCTCGCATGCCACCAATCCTCTCGTACGCCCGTATCTTTGTTCGAGTAATGATGTGCCGCCAAGATCGGTGCTATCGAATACATATATGTTAGATTACGTCTCTCAGGATCATGGTTCCTATTCCCTCGTCGTGCAGCTTATTCTGGGTCTGGTAATTCATCTCACATTCTCATTCTATTTCTTATAATACACACTCGCTCCGTGAGCTTGAGTAATTCTTTTGGTATCATTATCTATCATCCAACACTCATTCAACACACAAGACATATCATTACTATACCTTTTCCCCTCACGACTCCCCCCATATCCCTATTCTCTCACTCGATCGGTATATACCATCTATTACACAATGGCTTCCAGATTATCTACATTCGCCTTGATGGCCATGGCCGCTTCTCCTGTCTTTGGTTTCTGTGGGGCACGGACACATCTACATACCCGTGCCGAGGGAGGTGGTGTTGAGGTTGGCAAGTTTGGTTACTTTGGCGAGACTGTAAGTCTGTTCCGAGGAGTCGGGACTTAGCCCCCCCTTGGAAACAAAACTAATTCATGACATAGGGACCTTTCAAGTGGGCCACATTGGACGCCGCCAACTCGGCCTGTGCTATGGGCACCAAGCAGTCACCCATCAGCATGGTCGACGGTCAATTCAACATCATCTCAACTGCCGAAGTTAAGCTCGAGATCCCCGACCGTCCCGAAGGTATCGAATTCGAGAACCTCGGTACTACCATCGAGGGTGTCATGGAGGGCTCTGGTGCCAAGATCAACGTGGGAGGAACTGAGTTTGAGATGAAGCAATTCCATTTCCACCAGCCCAGTGAGCATTTGGACAATGGTACCAGCATGCCGAGTAAGTTCTATCTCCCAGTGTGACCCAATCATTGGTGATAGAATCCATACTGATGATGTCTTGTAGTGGAGATGCACATGGTCTTCCAAAGTGCCGCCAAGGAGGTCTCTGTCGTTGGCGTGTACATTGACATTGACACCGGTGCCAACTCGGCTGCCCTCCAAGCTCGCCACAAGGCTATGGCCAACAAGCGATTTGCTGCCGGCATGAAGATCATGCCCTCGGCTGCCAACAACTCGACTGCAGCTGCGTCCACCATGTTGGAGACACTCTTCTCGTCCATTGAGGAGATCAAGGCACCCGGCACCGTGACCAAGAGCAAGCCCCTCGTCATGTCCGAGCTTGTTGATACCATCAAGGCCGGCAACTTCCAGGCGTAAGTACAACCACACATATTTTATTCATATTCTCAAGTACAATGCAAACTGACACGTTCTTGATACTATAGTTACTCGGGATCTTTGACCACACCCCCTTGCACTGAGGGCGTCAACTGGATGGTCGCTACGCAGAAGCTGAAGATCTCCACCGCCAGCTACGAGAAGGTCCGCAACGTTGTCAAGTTCAACTCTCGCTTCGCTCAGAACACCCTTGGTCAGGCAAACATGCTGTCGATGGGCGCCGAGACGGTGTCTTCTGTTTCGCAGCCCGCACAGCCCATTACAAACTCCACAGCCGTCCACTAAATATGGGGAAAGCTGTTGATGACGAGAATAGACGATGTCATGGGAGAAAGGTTTCTTATTTTGTTTTCCTATAATTACCACGCAATAATACTTTGCCGGCTGATGTGGTAATGTGCTTCATGTAGACATGTACGCACTTGCATATACACACAAAACACACAGCTGAAGACTAGATGAATAAAGCTCATGCGCCACCAAAAAAAAAAGAAAAAAAAAAGTTGGTACTAAATCGTTCTGCCGTTCTGCTCAGAAAGGAGGCCGCCTTGTACGAAAGCTTGCCTTGACTTGCCTTGATCTGCTTACACAAGTTTTGTGATTGATGCCAAGCTCAATCTCCTGCAGCTGCACTGCATCAACCGTATGCACACCCGGATGTTACTTGTAAGCTGCATGTGCAACCCCTTAGTCATCATCTGAAACATCTCGAACCTGGTTTCACTAGATAGGCGCCAGCGGCTAATTAACCCCCCCTCCTCTACAGCCTCTCAACCTGCACATGCCAAGGATTCGCATGAACAGCCTTTGGGCTTACTGGTTTGGGATACTTGTTCATCCATTGGCTATTTTACTAGGTAGGTAAGATCATATCAGATACACTAAGCATATTCGTACATCAGAGTTTGTGTTTGTTTGAAACCCCGACTGCTGTTTCCTAGTTGGAGACCCCGTAAATCAAAGGCATGATAACCAAGTGCCTCGTTATTTTGATTTCTTCTAGATCCAGGTCTTGGTATTATCGCAAGCATACTGGAGCCCAAATATTGAGATACTATATCTTGGCATCATGGCCGTAGTCTGCTTCTTCTGAGTGATGGCAGCTCAGCTCGGTGCGAGAAAGTGCCATGGCTTTCTTTTTGCCCCTGTGGTATATAAAAGTGCTCCCTGATAGAACCATCACTGGAGAATGACTGGGCCAAATCTTTCCATTGTAGCAATGACCTTTTTGGAAGAAAGTCTGTGGCCGAACTGTACACCCGGGCTTTTACATAGTCTTGCAGTACATTACTGAAACCAGTACATCTACCTACTAGATAATCAGTAGATACTTGGATGAGGTGTCCGTCATGCAGCATCTGGCCCTTTCACGGATGACACGCAAATGTTGGACAGACGTGATAACAGTGGCAATGCAGAGTATAATAGTTGGTGCTTATCTACTTAGAATTCATGGACTGCACTTAAAAGGGCCGGACTCTGCATGGAGAAAAACTTCTTGAGGGACACAACGACAACATCTCATGAGTTTCAGGCAATGTCAGTTGCCTATATAGCGCCAGTTTGGTCCATTGCGATAAAGCCTGTCAAGACATGTATATGGTTAGGTATTTCTGGTTACTTGTCATAGCGATATACTTGTGGTATACTTGTATCACAACAGATGATGCTGAGACAAGAAAGTGGGTAAAAGCATGTGGAATCATCACGGAGTATAAGCCATCTCCTCATATGTCATGTCAAAATGGATACCAATAAAAACCGATCTCATACTTGAAGTTGTTGAGTGTCTTCAATATACGTGGCTACCGGAAGCTGAGTTTACATTGGCTTCCTCCACGTGAAAACAGGACCCATATTCGCAAAGAGAGAAGGGCAACAAGTACCTAAGGGAAAGTATTATGATGAAAAACAGGAGCTATTAGTACTATTAGCAGAGAAGATCATTCAATCCAACCCAATGTAGTCGTAGTCTGTATTGCTTGTCGGGACGCGGCGTCCAGCTGGTCTGTGGAAGCCCCTTTCCACCACGACACAAATTTATTAGGATGTAAAATTCAGCAGGCCCATGAATAGGAATACAAAATTTCTTGCCAAAACCGAAGAAAGGGGCAAAGCCTTCTCCAACCCCTGGGAAACACACATCCACTGTCATCCAAGCTATGAACTGCAATGGCCGACTTTGCTATGCCCAGGGAACAAGTGCCTCTTGGCCTGTTTGGGTCTCCTACTCGACCTGATATTGTTTTCCCTTCATTTGTACATAGTCAGCTCATGCGAATATTGGCTCCTGGCCCCAAGAAGCTGTAGGCTTTTTGCCCTCGTCAGTGAGTTGTTCAATGCATACTCGCATATGGCGATGCCGAAGACTGAGGCAGTGCTCATGAAACTCTCAGTCTTGGGAAGAGGATCATGCGGGCTTTCAACCAACTATGCGTAGAAATACAAAGAGTTGGAATTCATCAGGTGAGAATTCCAATAAAGTCGATCAGCTTTTTGTTAAGTCTATCTCTATTATTATCCAATTATCTCTGTATCACATTGTATCGTGCTCACGAATCTTCATCGTTCATACATAATAAGCATTAACCATTAACAACATAATTCTCCATCAATCGTTGGCTTAGGAGGTCAACGGCCCCCTATCTCCACCACAATAATTCGATTGACCGTCTACGATGGGATCTGGGACTCGAACAAAGTGCGCATCTGCTCATCGCCGTAGCCGGCGCTCAGCGCAAGCATGAGCGTGTACCGTGCCTTCTGGGGGTTCAGGAACCCTCCGCCGTAGCCGACTTCACGGGAGCCCACGAAGCCATCCATGGTACGGCGTGAGAACACGACAGCGGTGCCATTCTCCTTGGCCAGCTGTGCCAGGGCTTTCTTGCCGGGAACCGTCCAGCTGCCGGCACCCATACCCGTGCATACGAGACCCCGGGCACCACCGGCGACGGCGGCAGCGGCCAGCTTGGGGTCAAGCCCCTGGTAGCCGTACAAGATCTCGACCTGGGGCAGTTCCACCGCTGTTGCGGTTCCGGTGACGTTGAAGTAGGGCTTGCCGACGGGCAGGGCGGGGCTGAAGTAGAAGATGGGCTTGATGTCGAGCAGGTAGCCCAGGAACCCCTGCTCGTACGACTTGAAGGTGTCGGGCGCGTTGGCTTGCGTCTTGGACGTGTAGTACGCGCTCGCGATGCGGTCGTTGAGCACGATCATGACGCCCCGCCCCCGAGCGGCGGGGGCCGCGGCGACGGTCACGGCCTCGAGCAGGTTGATGGGGCCGTCGGCGCTGATGGCGGTGGCGGGCCGCATGGCGCCCACGACGACGACGGGCTTCTCGGTGCGCAGGGTGATGTCAAGGAAGTAGGCCGTCTCCTCGAGGGTATCGGTGCCGTGGGTGATGACGACGCCCTGGCACTCGGGCTTGTCCAACTCTCGCTGGACCATCCGCGTCAGGTTCACCAGGAGCGCCGGCGTGATCTCCGAGGAGCCCACGTTGGCGAACTGGACACCGGTCGGGTTGGACACGTTCCAGAGTTGGGGGACGGCCTTGATCAGGATATCGACACCCAAGGCTCCGGCCTGGTAGCCAGTCGTTTGATCGCTCGACCCTGCGCTGCCGGCAATCGTACCTCCAGTAGCGAAGATGGTGATGTTGGGATGACTCGCATTGAACTGGCCGACCGCACGGGTAGCCAACAAAGGACTAGGAGGAGCAGGCACGGGGGAGGCAAGTGCCAGGCTAGTCCCTAGGGACAAGAGAAGCTTGATAGACACCATTTTGCTCGGGGAGGTTCTTTGACTCTGGCGTAGGTAAACCGGGGAAGGGTCTGGCGAGTTGTCTGGCCTGACCTCAGAGACAGGGAGGCATCATTACCTTATATAGTGATATGGTGTGCGTATGACAAGCAGAGAAAGCAACAAGACATAATCAAGCAGGCTTGGTGAGTCCCACATGATAGGCCAATCACTGCTTTTCTTCTTCGCCTTTGACAGGCCGATATGTGGTAAAGACGAGAGAAAGGCCTTATCTGCCATGCCCGCGGGCCTGACCTTGGCTATCTTCGGTGAGAAGCCTCGATACTCGATAGGATAACAGGGACTATGCCAGACACGGGAATTCTCGAAGCAAAGCGGAGTGGACCGGGGCGGGGGCTGCGTATCACAGAGTGGGTTTTCCGACCGGGTGCTTCTCCGAAGCTAACGGTATCCCTTATCTTTATTGACAGCAGCTGAGTCGGTCAACCCAACCCCCCATACGCTATGCGTACTGCCATGGCCAGAAAGCCCACACATTTACGTGCACAAGCTGGCGATCGGTCGCCCGCCAGAATCGCATACCATGGGAGATCCGATGTCGCTCATCGTATCGGTCAATTACTTGGCATATCTGGTTTTGCCATTCATCTGTGGCTAGCTGAAGTCGAAGAGTCATAGCTTCAAGAACTACCAGAATGAAATCCCCATGGGCGCCAATCGTGAGCTCTGCCCGAGATACAAGATGTTCCGGGCCGGGCGTGCCAAGACGGTAAATGGGATGTGGAAGTATTGATCAGATGGTGTCTGATAAACTAATCGAGCCTACCGAGACTCGTATCTGGATACTACCCATCACGATCAGACAAAGGCAGATAACGCATGCAAGACGTCTTCAGCACAGTTGGAATTAACTTGATAAGCAGAGTCCAAGGGGGATTTGAGTTGGAGATGATTACGTACATACATAGCCAATTCCCACCCGTCTTCTTCCCCACGCCCTTCCCCTCCCCCGCATACGTCCAGTTAACGCCCCTACATGACATGAACCGGGGGCATGTGGTGGGATGTGGCGACAAGGTATGTGGAGTGGCTTTATGTAACTGTTCCGACTTCCAATTGTGTCGCTTGCTGAGGGTCCAATCATGGGATAGACCTGAGTGGATGGCCAACACATGTTTATAGCATATATAAGTACATGTGCGCAAACTGTTACCCAATAGTTCATGCATCTGCTGCTTCTTGGCTGTCTGGACAGGCGAGACTGGTCTTGTGGGAACATGATGGGGGCTTCTCGGCTGGCTGTCAGCGGATATAAAAACTTGCTCAGTTTCCCCTCATATTGGGCCGCCTGTGACTCTTACTAGATAATAAACGCACAGAGTTAAGGGGCTACATCTAGTAAATCACAAGCATCTGTTATTCTGTATAGGGCCCAACTTCCCCGAAGCGCGTATACTGTTTCCCAAATCCGTTATGGATAACTTTGCTACGTATCCGAGCCTACGGGGTAAGACGGTGCTAATTACTGGTGGCGCCGAGGGTATTGGTGCGGCTGCAGTTGAACTGTTTTGCAGACAGGGCTCCAATGTCATATTCTTCGACTACTCGGAGAGCTCCGCGGCGAAGTTGCTAGAGCACATCAAAGCCATTCCGGATGCATCGCAACCAAAGTTCTTACACTGCGACGTGACCGATCTGGAACAGCTCAAGAAGTGTGCCGAGGCGACCCTGGCCGAGCATAGCGCGGTCGACGTGCTCGTCAACAACGCCGCTTCAGCCGCGGCCGGGGCCCGGGTGCCGACCGCGGGCGTCACCCCGGAGTCCTTTGACCGGGACATCAACGTCAACCTGCGCCACCAGTTCTTCCTGACGCAGTACCTCGCGCCCTCGATGAAGAAGCAGGGCTCAGGCAGCATCATCAACATGGGGTCCATCACCTGGCGGGTCCCCGCGACTGACGTGCCCGTCTACACGACGGCCAAGGCGGCCATCATGGGCATGACGAGGATGCACAGCCGAGAGTTTGGCGAGTTCGGCATCCGCGTAAACTCAATCATGCCCGGGTCCATCGCGACGCAGCGGCAGATCGACGAGGTGCTCACCAAGGAGTACGAGGACTATACGCTGAACGCCCAGAGCCTCAAACGGGTCTTGGTGCCGGCCGAGGTCGCTAGGCTGATGCTATTTCTTGCGGCGGACGACTCCAGTGCCATTACTGGAGGAAGTCATGTTGTCGATGGCGGATGGGTCGGTGATACCTAAAATGATATGAGTTGAGGGCATATCCGTCATCGTACCATCATCATATGCTGTATGTTTTTAATTTGGTTGACTTAAGCTTTGGATATGATGAGGAGGGAGACGGTCACTTTGAGCAGGCCCGGCCCAGTGAGCAAATAAACATGCACTTCTCGCATCAAGGCACAGGCAGGACACATGGGCAGTAAGGCTCTGGATTGAGGTATTCGGGTCAGCAGGCGGTACAACAAATTAAATAGTTGGGAATACCGGTAACATGATAATCGCAAGAATTGAGGGCTATAAAGGGGCTATCAGGCGAGGTGCACATATGTATCATAAGTAGGTAGAGGTAGAGTTGGGGGCGGTGAAAACTAAATTGCCTATTCCGTCTAACGCCCGGCTTGAGTTACCTGGTTCAATTGCCAATTGCCCCATCATCAGCAGAGATCGACCGACCCATAGGCAGTGGCAGGCCATTGTACCTATTTTAGGGGGCACGAGCAGTCTAGACAAGACCCTGAACGTTGACTTTTAGGCTAGTGCCTGGCCAAATAGCGGCGCAGCTCCCCCAAATCTTTGGTTGGTATTGTATTAAAATCCCGTATTAACCTTACGGGCCACCTCAGACGATTGATTACATACAGACCTGACAAACCCCACGACTGTTTCATCATGATGCCTCCCGTTCAATAAACTTTGGCTCGTTTTGCTCCTTTTTCTCGCGAAACTTAGCTTTTACCTATTTAATCATTTCTGTGTATTCTTTCTCTCATTCGCCTCGCACCGTGAACCACCTAGGTGTCAACATATCACAATCCCCCCTACTCGACGAAACCATTCCTACTACTAGTGTGCCAGCGCAGCAGAACCACCATACACCACCATGGCACGCCATATCTCCATGATCGTCCTGCTGGCGGTCGCTGCATTCCTCGGCCTATCCTTTATGATGTCGTCGCGAGTCGGGCCGGACAGCGTACCACAAGTCTTCACGCCTCCACCCGCCGGAGGAAAAGCCGAGTCATCGTCAGCTTTGGCCGGCTCAAAGATGGCAGACATCGATCTGTCAGCCAGTTTCATTTCCGGCGGCGTCATTGCGCCGAAGCTCGAGAATGCCACAATCAAGTAGGTCCAAATACTCCGCCCATGACCGCATTAGAGCCTTCCCGATGTCTAACGAATGTGCTTCTCTTACAGGGCGGAACTTGGCCGTGCTTCGTGGAAGTTGCTGCATACGATGATGGCGCGATTCCCCGAGAAGCCGACCGAAGACGACAAGATGGCGCTCAAGACGTACATGCAGCTGTTCTCGCGCCTCTACCCCTGCGGCGACTGCGCGCGGCACTTCCAGGGGCTCCTGAAGAAGTATCCGCCCCAGGTCAGCTCGCGCAACAACGCCGCCGGCTGGGCCTGCTTCATGCACAACCAGGTCAACGAGCGGCTCCACAAGCCGCAATTCAACTGCAACAACATTGGCGATTTTTACGACTGCGGCTGCGGCGACGAGGACAAGAGCAAGAACGGCAAGGACGGTAAGAAGACGACGGAAGGCGCCACCGAGTTGAAGCTGCAGAAGGACTCGTGAGTTGCACCCATCCGTTTTGCGCGGCAATCCGCATGCTTCTCCGGTGCTGACTGACCCATTCGCAGGCCCAAGGCGGCTTGATTCGAGACAATCAATATACCCCACCAGGATAGTATAAACCCATTGGAGCATGGCGAACGGCGTTATATCTGTGGATATCTGAAATTTTACCAAGGGGCCTCATTTACTATAAGTATATAGTATCTTGTTCACTGCTGCATGTGCACATCGAATCTTGCGTTGATGATTCAAGATACTCTTGAAGCATGCCGGGGAAGTCAGGACAACTACGTGGTCCTGGGCTGTGATGAATCGGTATCAAAGACATACTTATGGACATATAGCCAGCCACTTCCTCTGTAAAAACTCCATGTGGTTGACAGGGCCATCGTAAACCCTGCTTTCAGTAATATCCAGTAACATCTTCAAGTTGCAACTTCCAGCAACAGCTTCAACGAGCACCAGTAACTACACCAGGAAAACGTGTCAGCAGTCGATTGACTACACAATAGATATATCTAGTCGGAGCCCTTGTTGGCCGTCAATTTGCATGTGAATTAATAAATAATACGTCGATTTATTTGGCCTGGTACTGTATCAGTATCGTAGGCAGTGGCGCACGGGCCATGGGCTGGCAGGGCTGCGGTGTCATAATTGGTGAGCTAACGCGTCTGGAGCTGCCTGAGCTCAACGACCTCAAGCTTCCAGGTGGGCGAGGCAAGCAGTTCGTTTCCCGCTTTCCAACCACAAGAAACAACGACCCAACTCATCCCGCCCACATCGATCTACGGCGATATTGACGACCGAAACTGAAAAGATTCTATCAAGCGGCAGAAGAATAGAAAGGAACGACCACAGCAAACCATTCAAGATGGAATTCGGAAACACAGGCAACCTGAACGAAGGTACGATCATCACATCACATCATAGGGCTTGTTCAGCCTCGTCCAAAGGGGAACAACATAACCGCTGACACACACTCATGCAATAGATGGCATCCACGTCGACATGGATAGATTAAAGAAGGGAGAGGTCAAGTAAGTCGAGCTTCGTCGTCCCGATGCTCTAATGATCATGCTAATGTGCTATCCATCTAGCCTCGGAACTTCCATGTGAGCCCCGGTAATTGCCAACAGCCCGCCGATACGAACTGACAATTACGTAGCATGGCGGTCACATTCAAGGACGGTGTTATTCTGGGTAAGCAATCCTGTCACGCCTGTTACCTGATGGCTGTCGGCCCATTTCTCGCGTCCGAGGCTGATTAGACTCTCTGTCTAGGTGCCGATTCCAGAACCACAACCGGAGCCTACATTGCGAACCGAGTGACAGACAAGCTTACCAGAGTCGCCGATACCATCTGGTGCTGCCGATCCGGCTCAGCGGCTGACACACAAGCCGTGGCCGATATCGTCCAGTACCAGCTGGGCATGTTCCACATGCGCAATGGCAAGCCCCCGACCACCCAGACTGCCGCCGCCATCTTCCAGGAGATCTGCTACTCTAACAAGGACCGCCTGAGGTTAGTGCCCTACTCCCTCCACACATGGTGATCAAGGGCGAGGGACGACGAATTGCACCATCTTGGCGGCGCTAACATGACCACCCAAACAGTGCTGGACTCATCATCGCCGGATGGGACGAGCGACACGGCGGCCAGGTCTATTCCATCCCCTTGGGTGGCTCATTACACAAGCAGTCCTATGCTATCGGCGGTTCCGGTTCAACGTACATCTACGGTTACTGCGATGCGAATTGGAAAGAGGGTATGGAAGAAGAGGATGCGGTCAAGTTCGTCAAGGGTGCGCTGTCTGAGGCCATCAAGTGGGACGGCAGCTCTGGCGGTGTTATTCGCATGGTTGTGCTCACCAAGGAGGGAGCCGATCGGCACTTGTATCTCCCCGACGAGAAGTACGAGGTCCGACACCAATAAGGGATGCAAATCCCCGATTCATGAGACTCGATCGATTATGGCACAAATATGGTTGACGAGAAAATGTCAACGTGTATAATATCTATCATGACAGCTTGTGCGCCAACCCAAGGAGGTATCTCTCGTTGTTCCTCGCTGCACATCTATGGAGATGACGAGACACCAATAGAATCGAGTTGATCAGGGAGAGGGATACGGAGATACGGAGAGATCTTGCTCTCAATTACTACTTGCGCCCTGTAATGCATTGCCCAAGTGAATGATGTCCACTCCTGCGCATTCTGAAGGGCATGTGGCAGCAATGAGATATGGTGTTGCGAGTTTATCGGATTTTTGGCAGGGCCAAGGATTCGAGGCACATGCAACAAGCGGTGAGTGGTCTTTTTGGTGCAGAGCGAACCACGACCACCTTGGCTATACTCACGAGATAGTGTAGTAGTGCTGACCCTTATTCGTTTTTGTCCATCCCCCGAGCGCGAGGATGTCAGTCCGGAGTGGTGCAGCATCCGAACCTACGAATCGGATCGGCTGGCAAGTCTTCCCATCATCTTAGGTTTTTAGCAGGAAGCGATCCGTGCCGCCGTCGGTTTCCTAGCGTTGTATGTGACATGACATGTCTATCCCGCAAGCCTAACACTTTTGATGGTTGCAGAGAACATACAGCCTTAAGGTCTAAAGGCTTCTTTCTATTCGAGTAGATGTAAACATCCATACTACGGTATGCGGTGAGTTCATGACCCAATATAGGAATAATATACTGCCGATGACAGGGTACCATTGGCAAATGATAATGAGTCTGGCGGACCGAAGCCGGCGAGGCAAAAAAAGAAAAAGCGCAGGTGGGAATTCGTTTCCACTCAGCCCGCCCTGCGATGACGAAGCTGGGGGTTTCGAGACGAAGAATGGTGGCCAGATGAGCCGGCATGATGGGTCGAGCCTGGAAACCGGATCGAATGGGATGCATGTGCAGATTTACCAATATGCACATGTGCCGCGGGTGTTTCTGATCCTTTCTTGTTTGGCATAAGCTACAGTACCTGTTTAATTCTTTTAAGGCCCTGTTATACCCGGGTTCTTATCGACAGACCCTTGTGCCATCGCTTGTCTTTGAAACTGGAGAAGCCAAGCAAAGTCGGGAGGCAGGACGTGTCGAGATACCTACGACTATGATGCAATTCAGGGTTGACGGGCACCCGGCCGGCAAGGCCAGGAAACATCAAGAGCCAAGCAGCCCGACTCGTGTGAGAGGGATGGGCATTCATTGGTTGATATTGACAGCAGTAAGACGCTCGGGCCGGGGAGACGGTGACTCAAGTAAACTCGTGCCTGATCCGGAGGCTTTCATTTCTTGTTACATGTGTTGTTATTTTCGTTACTTATTCACACTCGAGTAATGGGGGTCTATGAAGTCTGTCTGTCTCAGGCCGCATAATGAACAAGGCGTGTATCCGTAAGATGCATATCGTGTATCGATGTATGGGAGAGAGCGCGGGATGGGGGCTAGGAGGGGTCGCAGAGTGGGACGTGGCGGCAAATGGGGGGGAAAGAGGGACAAGGCATTCTGGGCACTGCCGCTTTTCGCTTGCGTACTGTACCTCTGTGCCTCATCTTGGCCAGCAAAGCAAGGAGTACAGCACACGCAGCACAGAGGAACATGGGCAACGCCTATGGATCTGGCGGTGGAGGCGTTGCTGGATGCTGACAGGCTAGCAGGTCCCGTGTGCGTGGGATGGTGGAACCGGAATTCTTGAGGCCATTCCCAATCCGTTTTGGCGGCAGGGCCCCCCCAAGTGCAGGGGAGGAGACAAATGGCAAGGGACATCCTGCTAAGTTCTCGCCGGGCTGGTTGCCACCCCTGGTGGCGGCCTTTCCGCAATGGTCTGGGATGGGTTCCATGGGTTCCATGGATGGATGGATGGATTGGGCGTTCGGTAAGCCGTTGGGTTAAGAGCGGTTTTCCTTTTGATTCAACCTGGGAAAACAACGGGCTGACGGGTTTGAAGAGCACGTTAAAGCGGTCGGCCCCAGTCCAGTAACAACACCACACCTTTGGTTCGGGCATCTTGATTGACCCGGCGGACGGGGCATGTCTGCGTGCCTGTGTAGCTGCGTGTGTCAGTAGGATTGTAAAAAAAAAAAAAAAAAAAAAAAAAAAAAAAAAAAAAAAAAACCAAAAAAAAAAAAAAAAAAAAAAAAAAGAGAGAGAAAGAGAATCTGCAACGGAAGACCCTCCATTGATGTTTTGGTTTCCTCCCATGTTTTTGGGGGCACTCTTGTCCATCCTATCCTACCTATCCCATCCCATCCAAATCTTTATTAGGTAATGAAACGACGAGAAGCGATAAATTTAGCCTGTCGTCCAGTTCCCACCAGCTCCAACATTCTATTTGATTAGGCCGGCACGATGATATTGCACATGGCAGTTCAGAAGCCGTCCCAGTGGCTGCTGGGCGCTTGATAGGCAAACAAGAACCCAAGGGCACCAGCGCCGTCGCAGGTTGAAAGACTTTTCCCTCCCCTATCTATCGTGTCGCACAGCCATGCAATTTTGCACTGTATATGCACGTGTGTAGATTGATGCTGTACAGGCCAGACCGTTTACAAATGAACGACCCTGAACCCTGCGCAGTACGATGATACCTTGTATGGGGGGTGCGGGATCATCTTTGTAAACAAACATCAATATTTCCCAAGATGTCAGGTACAAGTAGATAGCCCTAGAGTAAAAACAAGCAATGAGGTGATGTCTCAATGACACGAGTCGACGGGCCAGGGAATATTGATATCGATATCAAAAGTGATTCAGGTTCCTTCCTGCAAGGCCGTAGTGGTATTTTTCTGGCCTAGGACCCTGGGTATGTAACCGTAACATGTACCTAACATCCTAAAATCCTAACATACTAAGTAAAGAGCCTGGCAGTCTGGACTAGTTCCCTGATGGTATGGTTCGCAACCTAGTTTGCATACATACACGAACGCCCTAACGTGGGCGGGCGATGGCATAGGAGTACGACATGGTACAGTTATGTACGGGCACAGCATTGGCTTTGTTCTGGTCCGTGATGGTATGTAGTGGTATACTGTATCGGAGGATAGGATAGCCTCATCACCCATCGCTCATCGTCCATGGTCCATCGGTCGTCCATCGGGCTGCTTCCATGGTTCCTGATGGGAGAACAATGGGGACTGGCGGCAGGGCGTACATAGGTACGCACAGCACAGCCCTCAAGCGATCTCTCCTATCTCTTGCAGCACCACGCACGACCCAGGGTCTGGCTCGTTGGCTTTCCCTTTTCACTGTCATGTCTCTCATTCGGCGGGCAAGCTAAATTCCACGTGCTGTGGTAACTAACAAGGTTGACTGACCCGCCCGCGCCCACGCCCACGCAAGCCAGACAGGCCAGGCTAGGCACTTACTTGGGCGGGAGTCACAGACACGCAGAGCACAGAACACAGAGCACAGAGCACAGAGCACAGGCGATTGCAGTCGACGTGGTTGAAGTCTGGATGTATGTAATAACATCAGTCAATCTGATTGAACAGGTAGGTTGTTACTTTAGGTGCCTCAAGGTACTCCGTATGTAAGAAGGCATTAGGTACATACAACGTGTAGATAGACCTTATAGATAAACTCTTCTCCGGCTGAACTTCCGATTTATTCCTTGGCTTCAAGTTCATGCGCGCAACACACGCAACACACCGCATTTCAATCGTCTAGGCATGGCATGGAAGGATTACCACGCCATCTCCTACGCGATTGAGTCCAGTTTTTGCCGAAGGTGGTTTCAAGTGTTTTCATGTTGTCTATTTAAATCTTTATTTGCCTAGGTAGGTAGGTGAGGTAGGCCGGGGAGGTGCAGTAGGTTGAGTAGGTTCATTGAAGTACCTTAGGTATCCCAGAGTGGCTTGTCTGCTTGCTTCAATTGTCTTCTACTTTTATTTATTGTTATTACTTACTTTGCTTAAGTATTGCTCTCTCTCCCTCCCTCCCTCTCTCTCTTTGCGGCCCAATTTGGGACTCCCAATACTTTTGTAATTCCTTTCCCTCTCACGTCTTCCGCCGGAATCCACCGATCGCTACGCGATTCGCCCTCTTTGTTGTTGCTTGTTGCTTGTCGCATCACGGCCCGCAGGGTTTATGTCATAACGAGTGCCATCGGAGCGCATCGCATATCGCTTGATGGGCGGATTGATTTGCCCTGACGTACATCGACCACCCTGATTCAAACAACCTTCGCCGCCACCGCCAGGCGACGCTACGCTACACTACGCTACCTAAAGTAATAATAAACCAAGCAAGCATCAAGGCTTCTACTACTAGCATCGCCCTCCTTTTGGGCTGCCTGTCTTGCTGTCTTGCCGTCTTTGCTGGTTTTTCCGTCTTGCTTCTGCTTCGCCGCCCTCTCACTCGCAGACTCGCCCAGAAGCCTCGCCGCCCTCTTTCCTGTTCGCCATCTCCACCACCATACACCATACACCATACACCATCGAAATTCGGGGTCCCCATCAGTCAGTCCAGTCTGATCCACCACCACACCCACCCCTACCCAAAACTTCCGATCAATCACAGTTCCCGTATTCATCCTGCTCTGCAACAAAAAGGGCTCGGCCACCTCCTCCCAAGAACGCCCAACGTTGCCCCTCGAAATCGAATCTTGGCCTCGTTCCATCCGTCGCGGAACCCTCTCCCAACCTCAACCAACCCTCCCATACGTTTATCTTTCGACTTGCGAAGCGCCTCTTCTTTTCTCGTATTACGACCTTATCCCGTCGCATCGTCGAAAGCCAAATCCGCTCCATTCTGCCCCCAGCTATCCAACAAACTGTATTAGACGAGACCACTCGCTTCAGCGGCTTGCCTGTGGCTTGAGATATGACGACTGCGCTTTGAAGTTCACCACACCACCAACCACTCAAACCAACGCAGTAAGTAAGCTCGCATCCTTCTTTTCTGATTGCGTGCAATGAGCACTTTTACCCCTTGGCCTGGCCATTTTCGGCTCTTCGCAATCCCTTATATCCTCTCTTTTCCCCGTCTGTCTGCCATCCTACAATTCTGTCCCGTTTCCTGTCCTGCTTCGCTTGGGCATCATCCCAGTCCAGGCAGTGGAATCTCGCCGAGATATGTGAGAATTGAAACACGTGCATTCGCATAACACATGTGGAAACTCGGCGTCAATAGAACCGGGTGGCGAGTGTCGACGCCTATCGGCCGGGCCGTCACTGTCATTTCCTCTTGTCCTCAGTCACCCCCCCAGCCTGTGTGTGCGATGCTACCGTTCGCCCTAAGGTGCGTCATGTGCGTGACTACTGTAAATTGAGCGAGTTGACCAGTCGACAACTATGCTATGCCACCCAACAGCGGTGTTGCGCTGGGTTTATGGGACTTAGCAGCGTGATTGATTTGTCGCAGTGCCTTACAGCTACTTTTGTTTCCATTTTCCATGGTATTAATCGAGTTTTTCGTTTCTCTTTCGCATTTCTTTTGGGTTTGGACAAATTACTTTGACCCGAACGAGTTACAAGACAACGGGCACACCAACTGACCGATATTCCTGTCGTACAGATACATAATACCTTGCCCGAGAACAGCGTCGCCGACCTCTTCTTCGAATCCTTAATTCACCTCACCACGACGAAACCAAAGAGATGGCGGCTGTAATCGGTGACTACGCTGCGGATCACTCTCGGTTCCATAACATGATGGCACCCGGCTTGCAGCACGACCACTCTGTTTCTCGCGAATCCTCTTACCGATCAGAATCCAGAAGCCGCCCGAGGGAGGTCGCGCCTTCCCTGACGACTCGCTCCTCCACGTCTCCAAAATACAAGGCATCTACAATACCGAGCGCCATCCCTTCGAAGCAATCTACCACCGAAACAGATAGCTTGCCTACGCAAGAGGCAGTACCTTCAAGTGGGGGCGCATCGCGGTTCCCCTCTCCACCTGATTCGTCCTCGTCGGCTGGCCAAAGGCCGCAACATGGGAGCGATAACTCGGTCGCATCAATGGCATCCCAACCTCAGACTGCTGTATCTTCCGCTACTTCGAGGTCGTCTTCACATCAGCAGCAGCCTTCTCCCGAATCCGATACCAACCCGTCGTCAGTCGAACCTCGGGCCACGCCCTACAATGCCTCCACGTCGCAAGGCCACACCATCGTCGTACGGGACTTGGCCCATATACGAAGTCTCGCCCAGGCCGATATGATGAATGGCGGCAACGGGCCGGGTATACTCCAGGACCCCCCGCTACAAGCGATGAAGTACGAAATCAGTGGTATGCCCATCGGCGATATCATCGAAATGGTGGCTGCGCTCCTCACCAAGATCACAACCACCAACGACCTTCAACACGATGCGTTGCACAGAAACGCCGCACATCAACAGACGGCCGCCAACCACAACAACGATGGCGCGACTATGAGTCCCCTAAGCAGCTCCGTGCTTGCCTTCCATGGCAAGAATGTGCCTGCCATCACAATCCTGAGTTATCTGAGCCGAATCCACAAGTACTGCCCGACAACATATGAGGTTTTCCTGAGCTTGTTGGTCTACTTTGATCGTATGACTGAGCGGGTGAACAACTTGGTCATGGAAGCCGAGGAGAGCCGGCGCAAATCGTCCACGCAAAACGCATCTGTTGATAAGACAGTGCGTCCCGAGTCAGACGCCGACACGGATATGAAGGATGCTGGGGACGAGCAAATCGACGAGACCGACTCGGATCTGGCTGATGATGACGATGCCGATGACGAGGGAGGAGAAGCTACCCTGAAACCAACAAGAGTTCCATCCGCGACAACTCCCACCTCGAACACCTCGCCCGCCACATACTTCGTCGTGGATAGTTTCAACATTCATCGACTGATTATTGCCGGAGTAACCTGCGCCAGTAAATTCTTTTCTGACGTCTTCTACACTAACTCGAGATACGCAAAGGTACGACCTGCTTATTTGGAATCTGTTTATCGCTGGTTGGGTGCTAACACTACCTAGGTCGGCGGCCTGCCCCTTGCTGAGTTGAACCACCTGGAACTTCAATTCCTGCTCCTCAACGACTTCCGTCTTGCCGTTCCAGTCGAGGACCTGGAAGCTTATGCCACAATGCTGGTAGAATTTTATGCTCGAGAAGTCGTAGCAGAAAGCCCATAAAGCTAACAAGCAGCATACTACGTTTGCCCAGCTTCGGCTGGCGCATTGCCTTTACTCAGGCTCTGGAGCTGAAAGCATGCTCCGGGCCGTTGGCAACATCATCTGCCAACAGAAACCCAACACTCTTAGACGATTCGGGTCCAGCTGGTCGTTTGAATGACGCCTTCCCCGTCTTGGGAACGGGATTACCGACACCGATATGGTTGTACGAGAAACGAGATGATTATTAGAAGATTGGAAAACATCTTCGACATAGGGGCAGGCCAAGGTTTTGCCCCTTGGGAGCTTGGGTGTGCTGTACGCAATAATGGTGGCATGATTAGAGGCACCAACTTGACCGATATTAATGATACCCGGATAGAATTTCTTCGGGGCGGATGGAACGGCTACAGAATTCGTAATATCGCCGCACAAGGGAGTGGAGGACAAGAGACTACAGCTCGAGTCTCTCGGGTTCTAATAACAACAAAGTGCCCGAGACCACTGAATGCGTCCCTCGATGGAAATCGGCTTTGATTGTTACCTTGTGCATGGCGTGTGGGCAGGGCTTCGAATTATGTGGTGTTGTGGTCTTGGGAGTGGCGTTGGAGAATGGTTGCGCTTCAGTGGCGGTTGGTATCTGTACGGTTATATCGTGGGCATTGTGGCATATCATGTCATGCGTGTTGGAGGGCATGGTTGTGTGTGTCGTACTGCTACATATATCTGGGCCCCTTTTTTCTGTGGTACAAGACGGGCTCCCTTCTCTGGGCTGCGATTCATAGATTGGAACATATCTTTCCTTCTCTGCCTTTGCAACTGGCTGCTCAGAACATCCCTTGCATATCGCCGTGGTCTCGTGACTTCTCACCTCCAATTGTTCGTCTGTAGCCGACGACAACTCATGCCCCGTGCTCTTGGCTTCCGACTCTTTCCTTACTACACGACTAGAAGATTATTTTCCTCGGATCACAAACTGTCGGTTTACTCCCTTTTCCCCCTATTTTCGGCTAACGAGATGCTTTTCCATATGTCCATCACCAACGTCGCCCTCTTCTCCTTGTGTACCTTCCATACCTCCACGAATCTGAGTCGTCTGCAGTCCCTCAGAAGACAATCATTTGTTCTGGTGTTTATTCTGGTGAGAGAAAAAAGCGTGCAGAAAGCTTATTTTCGTTTTGTGCACACCTGGACCTCCGTCCCCTAACCCTAGCCCAGGACCCAAAGGCCCCCGTGATACCGGTCTCCATCCGTGGAACATCACAGAGGTTGGTTGTTTTCCCCAAGACCGGGCTCCGTGGATGAGATTGAGCGGTTATGTCTCTAGTGCCGGTGCCGGTGCAGGTGTGTTTTGCTAAGAAAGGGGCGCGTTAAGATAGCTATGGCCATGTAAGACCCAGGTATCAGAGCCATCCTTATAGTTTATTCTTTTGGGGTTGAAAGGCACTCGGTACGATGACTTCTTTTGTTAGTTCAAAATTGGTGTAGTAGAAATAATGAGTGATTCGGTTTGGCTGGGCCAGCCTAGTATGATCCAGCAGGAAAAGTGATATAAGATCAAAAATTGCAAAAGAGCATAACCAACGCAAAACCAATTTTGCTGTTGGGCCAGCCTGGTACTAACCGGTTTCATACCGGTCAGAAGAGCGAAGCAGAACCAATGTGTCCTGGGATCTATTACTTGGAGTAATAATTTACGTCTTCGTCAACACTCGTGCCGTGTCATCTCTGGGCTAGGCTACCGTCGTACTCAAAGGACAGAAAAAGGAATAGCACTCTCAGTATTAGTCAGAATTTTCCAAGGACAAGACCTGGTTGCGACCATAAATATGTAGGTAGCTTAAAGTGGTCTTCTAGATCTTTTTAGCATGGTGTCCTTCTTGGTGGGTATTTTATGTCCCGAATTCTAGGACACATAGCAAATCTGTCAAAGCTTGACAGAGACGAAGATTAGATGCTTGGGGATTTTACGCTAGCTGACACTACCTTTAGTGCTATCAGGGTCTAGATGTGTTGTTTCGAGGCCTGTTCTCTGCCTCGGGGCGTTCGGCACTATACTATTCTGTTTCGATCCTGGATTCATTCTTATTGGAAAGTTGCAATATATATGTATAGTAAGCTGAACTGAGTCCACGGGAATCATTGTGAGATAAACCAGTTGTCCACAGCCATCAATATTGACTAAAACCAACACGTTATCTCAAGAGAAGAAGAATAGTCTTGCCGAAGCGTAGGCAACAACATGAATTGGAACCTTGAGATACGATGAAACTTGGTCAAATCGTCACTGCCCATAGAGCTCCTGTGGCGGCATTTCTGTCTTCTACTATTCTCTTTGTCTGTGCTTATCTTTCGCTTATCTTGAAAGAGCTTTTAACAAAGGAGCTGCAATATTATAACTATATTACCTAGTAAGCTATTCCCAGTATTAGCCGCTTGCATTTAAGAATGTTACCGTTTATCCCCTATATTTGAATAGGTTAATAAGCCATCCTCTTAATGCACTATGGTATCCTCTTAACCCATGTAATTATTTCTAAAGAGATAACATGAATTGCCATTTCCAAAAGAATACGGTACAAATATAGGCGGTGTAAGCTTATGCGTGATATACTCGAAGCCCCCAATGGGTGTGATACTATGGACAACCTGTCTTTGAATTGGGATAGATTAGAGGCTTGCATGTCCCAGGTATGCCAAAATGACATGAACAGTAGTTGTTGATTAGAGAGCTACACACCGGGGTTTGTGTTTAGAGGCCGAGGTGAAGTGGAAGGGTGAAAGCTGGTTGTTTAGAGACAGATGAACATAAGGAAAAAAGTACGATGGAAATAATGACAAGGGCGGCCTACCTTAATAAAGAGAATTGAAAGCCCTTTATTGACATCATTACACAAATACTTGAGTTCTAAGCCATTGTTGTCCGAGACCCTTGCCCGCACTGGAATCCTGGGTATTATAAAAAGACATACAAATCGTCACGGAACATCTATCCCCTTGGTAGCATTCCAATTTCCTCTAGGCTCTATCAAGTCAAAAACTGGCCATCAACTATATGAACGAGGATTTGACAATTAATCACTTCCACCCTACCACTTCAGTTTCAGTTGACTTCCTAACTAGAATGCCACGCTACACCTCGTCGTCGCCACGAGCCGACATTGCGGCGCGCTATGTTGAGGTATACTGCAAGCAGTGCGGTCTGTACAACAGAACCTCTTTCGCGCGCCGCGGCGCAGAGGAACCCGCAAATGAAGCCTCGTTGCTTCAAGCGGCCGGACTGAGCATGCAACCGGGCCATGATGCCATCAAATGTATGCCAGGCACGTCTCAGCGTCTCCCAAAGAATTCGAAGCTCGATCGTACAGGGGCAGTTGCTCCTGGGGTCCCCTTCGGCGCTACCTATGTTGAGGAAGACTCCAGTATCCTGTGCATAGGGGTCATCCCAAGCCACTGCGACAACTGTGCTTACGAATTTATCGACACGTCGTATTTTCCAGACTTTGACGACAACAACGATGGCGGTGAGTTGTTGAAGGAGCAACAGCAGGAAGCTGACTTCCTCAGCCGCTGTGAGCACAGGAAGAAGCAACGCCATAAACTTGCTTCAAATTGTACGGATGATGACAAATCCGGCATAGAGGATACGAGCCTACAGCGGCCTATCTCCATGTATTCCGAGCGTGGCCCTTGGTCCCCTCGTCATCCCAAACATCACCATAGTTGACCTCATGTTCGGACCAGACCCGGTAAATCGTTTATAATCAGTGAGGGCGAGTTGATAGAGGACGCCACATAAGGCGAAATCCAAGCTCTCAGAATCCGCTGTCATGAACGACTTGGGGTAATCTCAGCCTTCGATACGTAGGTAGGTAAAAGAGATAGGAATTCGACGGATTAACATGATGAATGCATTTGATACGGGACTTGTTGTAGGACTTTAGGTAGTCGTGATTTTCTTGCCTACTCGGTGGCAAATGCATGTTGATCTAGTAACGGCCTCCGCTCTACCTGCATCGTGTTGGGTATCATACACATCTCCCCGAAGCGTAAGTGATGGCTTTAGGTATGACGTATGCTGGGACACCAATGCATGGCGATGTTCGTACCATTCAAATCCTACTAGATGCAACAGGCCGAATCATGTCGATAGTGAGAGGAAAGATCAGGTAGGCCCGTGGCTCGGCGATAGATCGGCGATAAGCCCTATATCTTTCCTGGCTGCCTGATCAGATTGGCTTTGTCTGTGGAAGCCAACATGCATAGGCTGGTTGTGGCTTTGTTCTAGGTCGGCAACATTGTCATTGTTCTTCTTTAAACTGAGCATTTGGTATATGTTTCGGCTGATATCAAAGAAAACAATGACATTGGAAAAGCGGGTGTAAGTAGTGCTTCTATTTCTAGCAAGGCCCCATTCAGGAGAGATTACAAGATGGATTCAGCTTCAGCGTAGAGAGCTGCTTCAGGGAAACCCGAAATACACCTGAAGAAATGAACATGTTGGCAAAGATAGGAATATGTTGGAATTCTTCAGTGTATAGAAGACGAAAAAGAGGGAAAGAAGGGGGATTAGTCAAAAACGGGATATCCTGTACATTACCCGGATCGACAATAGGCCCACCCAAGGCTTGCCAGAGAAATGCAATGTATGGAGGCATATCCCTTGCTTGCTCCCGGTGTTATTACGGCCCTCTTCCTATAGGTTGTGCCAAGAAGCGGATGTACGGATAAGGGAAACCGCTGATGGGATGCTAAGACAAGATAACGTCAAATATTGCTTGGCATCTCCGTTGACGGCATTCCAAGGAACCAAGTCTTATAAACCGTTTCGTCGGATTCTGATGACGTACTAGGGAGATAGAACTTGGATGATTGACCGCAACAGAATTCTTCCTGCAGCTACAGATTATTGGAGCTGTGAAGGCAATGCCAATTTCGATTTGTTTTGTCTGGTCCTGTTGAAGCTGTCAAACAAGACACACCGTCGATCAAACAGGAGATATCTATGAAGTACAGGATGATAAAGTTGGGATCCGATCTATTGCCAGTAGATAGATATCGATGAAGATTGGCGGCACATTTCCAGTTTTGGCTTGCCTTACTGCTGATTACTGAGACGGTTGGACAAGCACAGCACTCATGTTGCGTATCCTCAGACGTGACGTGGGGGTATTGTGCTGTACGGCGAAGACATGATTTACTAAATGATTGCTTTATTGACAATATAAACTCGTGGGAGGCGGACAAACATAGTTGGAACACAAGCCAGGACATCCCATTAGCCATGTAGTACAGCAAGAAAAGTATGATTTATTCAAATAAAAGAGAGCATCGTTCAATTCCTTGTTTAGGCCAGAACAGCCACGTAGGAGAAGCTGATTGAATCAAGCCAGAGGCGTATAGAGCCGGTCCGGCAGGCCGGGCCACTAAGATTTCGCCATGGCAATAATACGCCTCTTTTGGTTGTTCCAGTGTATATTTGAATCGAATACCCGGTGGTTGCCTTGGAGGACTCTCAGCATAGGTACCCCCATGCAACAGGGTTCGAGAGCAGTCGACTGTATTCCCAAAAAGGCACGATGGCGTTGATCCCTTGCTCGGCTCATCGAAATCCAGGGCCGAGAGCTGCCGTATCCGATCCAGTCACAGATCGGCGGTTAGTACGAGCATCAGTGACACAGGCAAGGCAAGGCAAGGCAAGGCAAAACTTGGTGCTTCCCCAAAGCCGCCTCAAGCGCCGAACCCCTAGTCGCCTGGGCCAGAACCCGGCGTGGAATGGATTTCAAATGCCCACGTACTGGTGCCGCTGCCGCCGCCGCCGCTGGCGGTGAGTCGGGGACAACGCTCAAGAAAACATACCTTGCAGGAAAGAGTAGTTATATCTAACCTATTTTTTTGCCCAGTTATATGCCTGCTGTCAACATCACAGGTCACATGCAGCCAATATGTCTAGCATGGTGCCAGGAGGAGGACCAACGCACGCTTACAGATATAAAGCTGCCTAGCAATGCGCATGACTGGCCGGTAATTGCCCGTAGGTTTTGTCTTTAGGCTGAATCGTTATTGTGTCACTATCGCGGGCAAGACACTTACTTTGGTTGTGAGACTCTGTAGTGCAAACACGTAGGCTGCGAGTATGCCTACTGGCGTTGGCGCCCATACGGTGCATGTGTCACGCCACGGTTGGATTTACGAGCCGCGCGCAGCTAATAATCCAAAACCCAAAACCCTCTGCCCCCCGGACAGAACCAAGAAGATGATGACGGCGGTAAAGGAACGGGAGGGGAGATGATGGGATTCAAAAGTGAGAAGGGGCATCGAGACGGCCTCGGTCACGATTATGCATGTAATACAGTTACCTTGGTAGTCGCTGTGCGGCTAATGGCTCGGGCTTGTCATACTTGTATCTTGTGGTCCCCTGTCGTAGTCGCTGTTTCTCTGTCGGCCTGTATTCAACCTCGAACCCACACAGTAAGACAGACCGCTGATTTCTTGTCACTGCAGGTGCGTACAAATACGTACATAACCGATAATAAGTAAGTACAGGGCTGTTCGCCAAATGGCACGTGCAGCGTAGGCGTCTTTGGTCTTTTCTGCCCTTTTTTTTTTTTTTTTGAGGCTGGTTACATCGAGTCGTTAGACCAGGTCGACCCTGGTCACGATGGCGAGAATTCATTGGCTGCGGATATCTTCCGTAGCCCGGCTACCCATGCCGCGGAGGAGATGGAAATAAAGAAAGAAACCCCAAAAAAGAAGGAAAAGAAAAAGAGGCGACTGGCTACAGCACCAAACCAAAGAAGTGGTGTTTGTGTGATGATAATGCTGATCATCCACAATCCCCCTTGCGCTTGAACTCAATATGGAGCTACGGAAACCGGGGTGGCTCGGGCTCGCTGGGGGTTCGCAGATGGCGGCTCTTTTTTTCATTTCCATGCCAAGGGATTGTTGGGGAGAGAGGCGACAGGACACAGGAGACAAAGAAAAGAAGGCAAAAAATAGAAACGAACAACCGGGCAAGAAAAAAGCAATCCGAGGGAAAGGATTAGGGGAAAGAGAGAGAGAGAGAGAGGGAAAAAAAAAAAAAAAGCAATGCTCCAGAGGCCCATGCAGCCATGCTCTCTTGCCATGGAAAGACCAAAGGTTGAAGGCAACTACGGAGTACTACATGTACATTTGGAGCCGAGACATGCAAATATGCAACATGGTCGACCCCCCTGCCCACCTCTGATGGCACACGCTTGCAGATCATATCATCAAACTTGGCCACCAACAAAGACCAAAGACACGCAAACATGCAATGTGCGGCCATGGCCCGAACCATCAGACAGACACAGACTGCGAACAGTGGGTGCTAGGTACTCCCCTACCAGCCAGCCTACGGCTCCTCCTACTACTACGGGCCTACGGGAGGAGTACACATGCCTGCATGCCTACAACATACTCCGTACAGATAAGCCGTCTACCCAACAAGTGCTAACAATATTACTACTGCAGTCCACTTGGGCCTTGCCGCTAATCCAGATGGAAGCGAAGCCGATGAACAGGAAATCGAACACGCGGGGCCCCGGGGATAGACAAGCACCAAGACAACGATTGCGCACTGCAAGCACCAAGCACCACGGCCAAAAAAAGAAAAGAAATGCATGAATGGGCGACTGCACACGCACTGCCACTATCATACCCAACCCTAGGTTCCCAACTGGACAAGGGTCCCGGCCTCTGGGCAGCGGCTGAAGATGGGCCATCACGAGTCACGACGAGTACTGGGACGAGGTGGACGAGGTGGACGAGGTAGACGAGGTACGGAGGTTGCAGCAACCCAGACACAGACAGACGGCCATCTGAGATACACACTGTCTGCGGCTACTACCACTATCACTACCACTACACCGGCTACGGCTGCTACTACCAGACCACTACACCACGGCGCAACTCTGCCTCTCCCAGACTGTCTCCTCCACCCCCCAGGCCCCCCCGATCTGTGTCCTGTCATATTGCCATTCCCACTACCTGCGCACGCACTGTAGGATAGCTACGTGGAATGACGAGAACCTGCATCTGCACGTCGCCCGTTCGGGTAGACGCGACCAGCCCAACGTTGCGGGCTCCGCCAAGCCACCTGGGTAGGCAGTCGCTGCTATCTCCATGGGCTCGGCATGCAATGCTCTATTCGAATCGAATATTCGGTGTGCTGTGCAGTGCACGACTGTCACTACCTCCCTCCTGCCTTCGCATTGGGCCTGCCGCCGCGCACAATATCGATACATGTCTCCTCCTCCCTGAAACAGTCTGTCTGCGTTGGTCGTCGTTCACTGCGAGTTTGGTCCCAAAAGTCTCGCCTTTCTCACTCCCTCTCGCGCGCCTTCTCTCACAACTGACTTATCCCTCGTCGCCCTTGGCCCAGGGCTCACCACTTGGTCAGGATACCGCGCCCGGCAGATCATGTGCCGGATCTCTCAGGGGACAAACTCAGGTGTGAGGCTGTTTGCGGCTGGTACGTCACCACTGTTTGATAATCAGTGGCGAGTAAGCAGACATGATAAGTTTGTTTGGACGTCGAGCGCCTCGAGATGATTCTCCGTCTACACGATAAAACACCGTCCCTCGCTGCCACCCCCCAGCACCGCATCACATAATACACACTACTCTTCTTGCCCGCTACTCGCAAGTCTCCTCGCCATCATGTTGGATTTTCGGGGCGGAAGCCATTCCCAACAGAACATGATGCGCTGCCTCCCGGGCGCGAGGCGCACTCAGCACCGGCCCGCCTCGACTCAAGGGAGTCCTTCTCCTCACCGGAATGGCCACCCAGATCGGGCTCGCACACCCTACTCCCCAGCTTTCTCATATTCTTCAGAACGCAATGACATCGAAAACGGCGAATGGGAGGCTCTGTCCATCTGGAACCAACACGCACCTAGAGTCTACATCTCGGTAGTGCTTTGCTTCCCACATGGCGGCCAGTCTTTGCAGTATACTGTGAGCTACCTGAGATCGCGATTGGAAGGTCTCGCCCGGAAGAGGGCTCTTTTCGCCGCCCAGCTCCGCCTCGACCCTAGTTCTGGGATAGTCCAGATATCACAATCACCCCTGAACCAGATACCGTTTACCCACTCTGTGGAGAGCGAGGGGAGAACGTACGAAGAGATGAAAGCGAGGGGTTTCCCCCCTGATCTCTTCCTGGGCGACAAGACGAGGCCGAAAGTCAACCTCGATAAGACGTCCGAGCCTATCCATGCATGCACTGTCCACGCCACGTTCGTCCAAGGCGGTCTCTTTCTCGCATCCCACTTGCAGCATGCCGTTTGCGATGGAGAAACTCTCAAGGATTTCCTGGAGTGCTTTGCAGCTGAAACAAGAGGCGACGCGCTGAAGGGGCCTTCGAGCCAAAGCTTTCCTAGTCATGTGCACCAGCAGACAACGTCGAGTCTCGGGTTCCAGGAACTCGTGGCAAGGTGTCCCGAATACACCACGCTGCCAGACAAGAGTGGCCCAACCCAGCCAAGGTTTCTCGAAATCGGAACTCCGTTGCAGCAGATCGACAAGGTCGGCAAGATTTTCATGTTCAATGATGAACGCATCAAGGAGCTTCAGCGGCTCACTTGCTCGGAGCCGAGCGACAACGAGGTGTCTTCCACTTATGCTTGTCTAGCAGCCCTTGCATTCACCCACATTGTGAAGGCCCGCATGGAAACTGAAGAGTTTATAGGTTCGACCGAACAAGGGAGGGACGATATCTCAACGCTCTGGAACTCGGTCAACTGGAAATACCGGGCCTTGACTGATCGGACCAAGGACTACCTGGGGAATGCTACCTTTCCGACCTTTGCCACGGTGCCCAAGACGAAATTAGTGGAGGCGATGAGCAATACCGCCAAACTGGCTGAGGTGATTCCCGTGATAACCGACTCGATCGACGCCATCGATGACGACTACGTGAAGCGGCGGTTGGCGATGATCACGGCCTGTCCCGACCCCCGACTTGTTGGCGTCAACTCGGACCCGAGACAGTCCGACTACCTGGCCTTCAACACCTGGCGCCACTTTGGCGCCGACGCCGAGTGGGTGATCCCTGGGGTCCCGGTCGCTAAACCCGATGCCATTAGGAGAGGCCTGCCCACCTGGACCCTGAACACGGCCCTCATCCTGCCGGCCGCGGCATCCTCGAAAAGCCAGGAGCTTTTCGTGTGCCTGTCCCGGGTGGCCATGAACCGTCTTTGCGCAGATCCGATCTGGTTGAAATGGGTTGACCGTGTCTTGGGCTGACAGCGGTCAGTCCCTCCTAATATCCCATCCGTCTTCCGTCACGGGTTATTTCGTCCCGTCCTAGTGGCCCCCCTCCCCCCTCAGGAGTCCCAGTGTCTGCCTTTTTCTATTATTTGTCCATCTTCTTCGGGTTATGACATGATGTATTTCCTTTTCCTCTGTATTTTCAACTTTAGATGTTTGATACCATAATCGCGAAAACCAAAACGGAAGGCTGCCGATCGGTTTGGCGTTGGTCTTCTTCTCTCCACGGTGGGCGGGACTATTAGCTTGATTGATTTCTATTACTACTTTGGCTCGGCGTCTAGTTCATACGATTCTATGATATGCCCAATCCGCCAATGTACTTATTCAGAAAAGACGAGCTGCTCGTGCAAAAAATCCAAATATTTAAATACTCCAAATTGTTTCGCAGGAGCTGAATGACCCGCCGAAGCCAATTGGGTCTCTCAGGCTAACCAATTGATTGCACGAAGAGTGTAGAGTACCTATCTGTCGCAAGAGGCCTTTAAAAGGGCGTCTTTTCACCTTTTATAGAAGTAGTCGATTTATTTGCCTGCAAGGTGGGAGACGTTCATGTTCTGATTATTTATCCGCTGCGTCCCAAACCATCCAGGGAATCATTTGGCCCTTTTGTCGTTAAGTATTATACATATACATTCGTCGTGAGTGGAAACTTGTACAAGAGATTTTTTTCTTCTTCCATCCTACACCTGTACGGATCTTTCGCCAGAGTTCCGTGCTTGCACCACTTCCGTTTGGTCATCATCATACACCCTCAGATCCTCCCAATGCTCTTGAGAGTCGCAACTTTATGCCTCGATGAAGGACTTGACATCCTTCAACCAAGACTGGTACTCGCGCTGCTCCTTGACGTCCATGTAGTCGGGCACAAAGACGGCCAGGGCCTGGGTGACGCCACGCTCCTCGAGGTAGCGCTCCATGAGGATCTGGAGGTCCTCGTCGAGGCTGCCAAAGGGCGGGCCGGGGTAGGTGTCCTGGGCGGTGTGGCTGACCTCGGCGGTCTCGCTGTGGGCCAGCTTGGCGTCCTTGAAGTAGTAGAAGTTCTCGACCATGATCTGGCCGTTCTGGGCGACGGCCTCGATGTTCAGGGCGCCCTTGCCGTCCTTCTCGACGACGACGTTCAGGCGGCAGGGCACGGCGGGCTCGTCGTCCTCGCCTTCCAGACCCTCCTCGCCCTCGGTCTCGGCGGAGCGCTGGCCGTCGGTCTCCTCGTCGGCGAGAGCGTTGTCCTCGTTGTAGGGCATGTCGTCGGGCTCGTAGTTAGCGAGGTCGGAAATGGAGAAGCTGACGGTGATGCTGGTTGCGACAAACATGGTTAGCTATGAAGAGACGGACACAAGGGCTTTTTCTCGTGGGAGGGGCCAATTGCTTACTTCTCGTTGCCGAACTTGCGCTTGAGAACGACATCCTCTTTGCCGGGGGTATCGACCAGCTCGAAAGAGCTGTTGTCCAGGAAGTCCTTGATGCTGGCGGGCAGCTGCTCGTCCTCCTTCATGTCGTTCTCGAACTGCAGCTCGCTGTCGAGCTTGAGGGCCAGCTCCTCGTCGACCTCGCCGGCGGGGGCGCTACGAAGGGGCGTGGTGGAGAAGCTGGAGGTGAACTGCGAGGAGCGGAGGGGAGCCCATGCGGCAGCCTTGAGCAGAGAGCTGCTCGAGCGGGCAGCTGTGGATTGCCTGAGGGCGGCGGAACTGAGACGGGTGACAGTGCGGGGCGCGCAGCGCGCGACGGCTCTCATGGACATCATCTTGAGTTGTGTGTGGTTGTAGAAGATGAACAAATCAAGTGGAGGGGCTTGCGTGTGTGGGAGAGAGAGAAAGAAGAACGTTAATAACTAACGACACTTTTGGGGAGGGTTATCGTCGTGAGAAAAGATGGATGGATGAGCTTTCTTCCAATGATGCAGCTTCTCCCTCCCCAAAAGGCTTCCCTAACCTTAGAAATTTTTGGCGCCCGCCCTGCTAGCCTGAAAGAAAGTCCCCTTCCAATCGATTGGCGCACGGGCCACATCCTCTGCTTCTTCCAGACTAGCGGGAGCGGGAACAGGGAGGAGATAAGTTACCACTAAGTACTTTCCTCACGTACAGAGTACGTTGAGAGTCCCAACTGCCCGCCTTCTCCCGCCTTCCGCCGTCCGCCGTCCGCCTTACCACTACGTCCAACGTCTAACCTAACCTTAAGGTTAGCTAACGGGCGGGTTGTTACGGGCACAGTATCAATTGGGTCAACCACCCCGTTATTCTATATGGTGCTCTTGGTGTAACCTCAGTCCACCAACAGCCCGAGAGTATCATCGGGCACAACTAAAAAGAGTCGATGTGCAGGATCATGAATCAAATGAACATCTCGTTCAGTTCCTTATGCCCCGGCCTGAGGTGTGTGCTTGCGTTCAGGAAAGAGTCGGTGTCCTCAGCACGCTTCTGTAAATATTGACCAAGCATGCCGAGCCAATTATCGCCATTTTCCCTGAGGAATTATCTTGTGCTTGGCAATGTCTGAAGTGGGAATCATAGGGGTATCTGGGGAGCTTGAGTGGGTTGATATTGCGCTCCTGAGCCCTGTTCAACCTAATTAGAAGAGAACGAAGAGGGCAAGGCTGAGTGAGGGGATGAATACATTCCACTCTATACGTGAAAGTGAATAAAGTGACTATATTGGCCCATTGGACAATCAATGGTCTGTCAAGGAATACAAGACAACATATTTCTATCTCTGGTATTGGCACCGGAGTGCTCAGATACGTAGCAAACCAACACGGTTTCCATCTAGTCAGAGGCAACTCCAGGTACCTCCTTATAGCTAGAACTGTAATTAGTAGTTGGGAGCATTCTATGCTGAGAGTTGCTAGTATTTCAGCTGAAAAGGACTATATTGTGATTTCAAGGAGTCATCCCAACTCATAATTCAGCCCTTATCCAACTCTATACATTTCTTCAATTAGCAAGGTGTGGGCGTGTAATGTACATATGGATTAATACAAACTCTCAATTGGCACCAACTATGGGCGTTAAGGATGGTTCGCCTTCGGCATCTTTGGTGTTAGTGCACCACTTTAAATCGGGCTAATATAGCTCAAACACATGGTGTGTTCGAATCCCAGAACTGATGAGCAATTATGGCCACTGATTGCGAAGAAGATTTAGTATTTATTGTAAGAGAAGGGGAACAACACCTGTGACACATGCTCATAGGTGTGATACGGCAAAACTTTGGTCCATCCTCTAGACATGGGACCTCTTCCCACTATGAACGACGGATGACTCTAGACGATTGCTATTTGCAACTTCTGGGGACTCGTGGCCCAGCCCTGCAAACCGACGTCTATAGCGTGGCTCCTTGGATGGGAAGCATGATGCTGGGCGAGACCAGAGATAGTGAGATAGTGAGATCTTAGCCTATGGTATGAGACATCGGAAGATATAGTCGTTAGGTAGTGCAACGCAGCCACATGCCCACCCCGCCCGCCGATCGCACATAGTGTTTCCACTGCGCTACCATCTGATATCTAAGTCTTATGTGGTTGGCCGAGCTCGCTACCGGTCCCTTTCTCCACGTTCATGGACATCTGCTGCGAGCCGGCTGGCACGGTTAGGTGCAGCGGTGCAGGACGTGCGGACCGGAACACGTGGGCGGAGAAAAGGGATGGGCTGTATGGCTAAGCTCTGGCTTACGGGTCACAGCACGCCTACTCCCTTCGCCACGCGACGGTGCCGGACTCGACGACGGAGTTCCGAAGCGGAGGCTCGTCGACTCACGACCGTGGTCACTGATGAAAGAGTGATGATACCCCTTCCAGGTGCTGTCACGTGTAAATTGCTGAACATCTGCGAAATGAATGATGCCGATAGATTGTGCCATAAAAACAGCCCAGCTGTTACATGTGGCCAATATCTGGGTGTTGATGAAAAGAACACCAGATGGACTCCAAGGTCACGTACCCAAATCCGAAGAACAGGGCCACCGTGCCAGCCCGTAAACGCCACATCGTGAATCGTGACCGGGGTACAAACTACCCAGTTTCTGGCTCCTAGGTTGTATGCACCGATATATCCAGACTGTGTTTCATCCACTGTACATGATCGGCGCTATGGGGTATTCTTTGCAGCCCCAACAGTGCTGAGGTGTGCTCTTGGTAGCATTGCCGATGCCCCTTCCGCAACTCCCGAACACTCCACTGCGTCTTGCGTGAGAGCAGTGTTTCTCTGAGATCAGGACAGTATCCTCATGCTTGCAAACGAAACAGACCCTAGAGTGAGTGATGTACTGGCACATTTCTGTCAAGTATCAGATTGCTGGCCATTTGACACCTCTGGGGAGTAGATTGCATACTTGATAGGCTCAAGGCAATGTTGGACAGTTTCAGGGTTTCCTATATGCGGTCTTTGGGGGCGAACATATTCAGTGAAGATCGTCGTGTGGAGCAGATGAGACGCGACTGATTGATTATATACCCCAGGAGTGCCTTGGTTACCATCTTCTCCATGCATAAGATCGACAGTTTCTCCTCTCCAGTGTCACCCTTCTTGTAAGATTGGGTTGGAGATCACGCCGAAAACCAATGAGATGTTGGAAGGAGCGAATATTATAAATAGATACTGCCGAGCAAATACTCGAGCCGTCAGCAAACTGCCTAAGTCCCACTTCTACGGCGGCGTAGCAGTCCAACAGGAAGCCGCGGAGATGGTAGCTCGCTGCCCAGAGACCATGATGATGGGCTCGCTGGTCCTACTCTGCGCATCTAGCCGTGTTTGGGACCGATGCTGTTGATTGATCGAGGAGACCTTTGTGCCATGTTTCACTCCAAGCCCGACGTTAGCAGGACGCCGAGTTTATGTACAGGAGACAGCCTTCATGTTGCCGTGACTGTTGGCGGGGTCTCGAGCCCAGGCGCGGCTTTGGAGCCTGGAGACTGATCCGGAGGCTTGAGGCTATGCACGCGGATGACTGCTGAGTTCCATCTAAATGACCTTCCATCCAAACAGATCACTGGGCGCATGCAGAAAGCCGATTGATAGCAGCCGCAACGCTCAATTCATGTTTCACGGCAGGACATCTTGGCCGAGACTCCATAGCTTGGTTGGGTTCTTGTTGAGGCTTGTGCAAGTAACGAAAATACCTACATACGCCACGCAGCTTGAAAGCGAAGACAACATGAGATACACATCACGCATGACCCCACCGGCAGCAAGGTGGGTATCATCATGTCGTGGCCACAATGCAGTGTGTTATCGTCCCCTATCCGCCTAATGACGGTATCATGACTGCGGTGGGATATATGGCGGTCGTGGATAACACAAGCTTCTCATGTGCTCAACCGCTGCCAACAAATCACCATGGGCGAATGACAAAAAACCGCCTTGATATGTCTCAGAAACGCCCTACGCCGAATGCAGCAAGTCAAATGCTGGCAATGAAATGGAAAGATCTGCCGATGCACACTCGAGTCGCAACGACAGGACGAGACGGCAGTCCCCCGATTCGCCTTAATGGTCGCCCTTTGGCGGAAACGTTGACGGCTTGACCGTGCCGTCCTCTGAGAGCTTAATCCACTTGAGGTTGGTCAGGTACGACCACGATCCCTCAAATCGATCTAACAGCATCACGTTCGCATCCGAGGTCAAGTCAGGGAGTACTGGAAGCCAATTAGCTGGGGTGAAAAGGAAGGAGAGCATAACGCCAAGTCGTGTAACGCACAGAATCCGGTCTCATACTCCTTTTGGAGAGTGCTGATCTTCACCTTCAGCAGGTCTTCCTTGGTACTTGCTGGACGGCCAGGCCGGCGCGCTTTCTTGAGCTCACTCAGCTCCTCGTCATACTGGTGTACATATCTGGCAGCATGAGTCAGTAATGGGGCGCAGCTAAGGGATCTGGCAGATTTGCTTACGTCTTGACAAGTTCTTCAATAGCTGAAGCTTCCACAGGCTTCAGATCATTTTGCTTGACAGCTTCTTGGAAGAAGGCAACTCGATCAACTGTATAACACCAGTCAGTCTCATGAACGTAAAGGTGCGCCGTGTTATGGATGCTGGGGATGGTGAGTTGGTGGGGATGAACGAACTGTATGGCCGATCAGCCTTCCTCCTGGCAGATGCGATTTTGACGAGTTTGTCGTCTCTGGCTGCGGCACGGTGGAGTCTCTTGGAATCCCTAGAATATTCGTGGATGGCGTCAATCTGGCCCTTCTTCTTGACGATGGCCTTCCTTGTCTTCTCCAATCCAGTTTTCGGCGGCATTTTGGGGGTGAATGTGCAGGTTTGTGTCCTTGATATTCTCCTGGTGTTGCGGCTGCATGGAAATCTCTTTTTCTTCTCTATGGTACAGGTAGTGAGGCACGCTGGCAGGCCGTTCACATGGATCAAATGGACAGGTGGGGCAAAAAATCCATTTAACTGACCCATTAACTTTTTTCAGTGCTGAGACCCTTTTCCACAGTCTGATAGTGGATTGATTGCAGGGGACCGTTGCTGTGGTATCCGCCTCTAACCCCAACTTGGGATGGCGCGCCTTCTAATCTAAAGCTGCCCGCCGCCCGCCCTGGAAGTCGCGGTCAACGCGGTCACTACGGTGGCTTATCGATTACCCTAGGCGCGTTGATGGACTGCTCCAGTGCTCCTCACCTTCTTGACCGTCTCATAAGTACCGGCTTAGGGACGACACCTGCACTGCACCTCGAAATCCGACCTGCATCGAACATTGTCCATATTCCAATCTGATCTATCCGCCTTGGTCCAGCCCACATTTATTGTCTGTTTCGTCCCGTTCTTAACTTCTTGCTGAGACTTGGGAGGCTCGGTAGCCATTGCCGCGCGCCCCTGTTTGTGTCTTGGGCGTTCGGTGTTTACTTTCGGCGCGTGTACCGACGGGTTCTACAAACAGACAGACGTTTTGGCTCCGGCTGTCATCAACCGGCGTCGTCGCCACAATCCAACTTCGCTTTGAAAACATACTGTCCTTGCTGCAAACACACAGCCCGGTTTGTTCTTTTTTCTTTTGATGGCCATCTGAAGGATCAAAATATCTTAGCGGCATCTCAGATTCGCTGCTCGACACCCAGCATGGGTATCCAAGGTAACTTAGTTTCCGACAGTGTATATACATCCCATGCTGACATCTTCCCGCAGGCCTTCTCCCGCTGCTCAAGTCCATTCAAAAGCCTACTGAACTTAAAAAGTATAAAGGCGAGACTCTAGGAGTCGATGGCTATGGTTGGTTACATCGGGGAGCCATTTCATGTGCCATCGAACTTGCTGAAGGCAAGCCTACGCGCAAGTAGGTTGACCCTTCTCGTTCTTGCCCTTTCATCTGCTGATCCATTTCGCAGATATGTACATTACGTGATGAACCGTGTCCGGATGATGCAGCATTTCGGTGTCAACCCATACATAGTCTTTGACGGCGACTTCCTGCCAAGTAAGGCAGGAGAAGAAGCCCATAGAGCCAAGAGGAGAGAGGAGAGCAAGGCGTCGGGCCTGGCTCTTTTGAAGGCCGGCAAGCCTTCGCTTGCACACCGTGAGCTTCAGAAAGCCATTGATATCACCCCCGAGATGGCACGCGCAGTTATCGAAGAACTGAAGAAGGTCGGCGTCCCCTATATCGTAGCGCCTTACGAAGCCGATCCGCAGTTGGTATACCTGGAGCGCGAGGGCATCATCAATGGCATTCTATCGGAGGATTCGGATTTGCTGGTGTTCGGTGCGAAGCGACTCATCACCAAGTTGGAACAGCACGGAGCATGCATCGAAATCAACCGACGGGATTTCGGGGCTTGCCGCGAGATTAGTCTCACTGGGTGGAGCGACGAACAATTCAGACACATGGCGATCCTTCACGGGTGCGATTACCTTGAAGGCATAAAGGCTCTCGGCTTGAAGACTGCCTATCGCATGTTACGAAAGCACAAAACGCCAGAGAAGGTTGTGAAGATGCTCCAGTTTGATGGCAAATATCGCATACCATCCGATTACCTCCAGCTTTTCCATCAGGCGGAGTTGACCTTCCTCTACCAACGCGTCTATTGCCCCAAGGCCAAAGCGTTGGTGTTTTTCAGCACCCCTCCGTCAGATATCGATACTAGCGCGATGGCGTTCATCGGCGGACCTGTGGAACCGGAAATGGCCCAACGCGTTGCCAATGGCTGCGTCAATCCTATGACCAAGGAGGATATTGCTGTTGCAGTACAGTCGCCTGATGCGCGGAAGCGTCGGGCGTCATCAATCGTTGGTCCTCGGCCTCAGGCCCCTCGGTTGGGAACGCAAGCCAGAGCCGCCGTGCCGGCCCCGACGAAACCAATAGATTCCTATTTCAACGGCAACAGCCGGATACCCTTGGGGAACATGGACCCGAACTGCTTCTCAGTAGATGCCCAGCGGACCGCTTCAATGACAGATAACGGACAGCGCCCCATTGTCTTTCCGTTACCACGACCTTATATCGAGGACGAAGCATTACCGCCGCCGCGACCATCCCGTCCGTACACAAACCAGCCCGTCAACTCCAGGTCTCAAACGCTTCGGCGCCGCACCGAACCCATCTCGAACCTTCTCCTTAACGATGGCGCCACGCTGGGGTCGACTTCGCGTCGTGAAACCGTCAACATCACTAGAGATGCAGGGCGACAATCTACCAGACTTACTGCACGATCACCTAAAAAGGCCAGGCTATGCAACGATGTCGGATCAGAGAGCGTCGACAACAAGGAAAGAAGCAAATTCTTCCCGAGTCCTGCCAAGAAAGAGTCCAAGAGGCGAAACAGCTATTTGATGTCGGACGACTCGGTGGAGGAAGCAATGAGGGAACTTCCCGACATCGACAGCTGGCATTCCGCCAAGTCAGCGAAGGGGATTATGGTGTTCAAGGAAAGCCCTGAGAAGGACGGTCTTTCTATTTCTAAGGATGACGACGAACACGACATGCGAAACACTGCATCAGCTCCATTGTCAGGAAAATTGCCCTCGGCAACACCACTGAGATCCGCCATCAGTCGCTTCACCTTCAACCAATCCCAACAGAGCAGTCGCAGCACGCCAGCATCGACCATCTCGACATCCTCAACGTCATCAACACCAATGTCCTCGATGACGGCGGGCACAATGCCTTCTACAAACAAATCGACCCCTGCCACTCCTCTCATGACACCACTGCAGAGGCTTGGATCCCAGGCTTTGAACCGGGCCAAAGGTCCTGCTACACCTAGCTTCACATCACCACGCCCAGCGAAGAGGATTAGCAAAGGACGCAAAAGCCTTGACAACCTCCCTATCAATGCTTCATTCGTACCCCTTCCACCAGTTGACTTGGAAGAAGTCGAGTCTTTACACCAGACTGGGGGCAGCGAGGACATGATAATACCAGATAGCGAGAGCGAAGAAGCGGATAACGTCTTGGTGGGACAGGAGAACATGGGTAAGGTCGCACGGCCTAGAACTGTGGATCTGTCTAGATTCTTGTATTCTTGATGTGTTTCTTCGAGTTGCAGCATTTATAGCAAGCATGCCATGGCATTTGGCGGGAGTTTGGCGTGTGAGATATATGTACATGATTATGATATGCATAGTCTAGGAGTTTGGTTTTGGGTTCACATGGGCTATGGGAGTTTTAGAATCCTGTATCAGGCGATTCGCCCGTGGGACATGTTGTGTACGTCAAATGAGCTTATTGAAGAAGTCAGCGAGCCTCTGTTTTGTCATGTACTCTATAGTTATACCCTGGGCTCGCTCATCATGTTTAGTGGACTATTGAAGGTCTTTCCACCTCCAGACGCTCCATTCATGCAACGGCTCATCATCTAAACCGTCGAAATCTGCGTACTCCTGACCTTCCTGGGCGACTTCTAGGCCCCGTTCCTCCATCAAGCGCCAGAATTCGCGTAGCGGCTCTAAATAACAGACGCGCTGAGGCCAGCAAGTCACAACTCTGGCGTCTTTACTACGAGACAAACAAGTCGCAATAGAGCGGGTCAGAAGCTCTGGATGATCCTCGGTGTACATTGTGTCGGCAGCCATAACGACAGGGAACTTGTTATCGTCTGTAATGGCGACCTTGACCTCCGACCCCGAGGCCGCATCGTAGATGAAGAGGTCGGAGGGCGCATTCCAGTCCAGGGTACCGCATCCAGCGCCCGCGCTTTGGGACTGGAAGAGAGCCGTGTTGGCATCAATGTTGGCCTGCAGGCCAGGAACTATCGTGGGCAGGTCCGTTAGCAGGGCACGTGAGCCCCATATGCAGGCGGCGCTCAAGCCAGTGAGACCAGTGCCGGCCCCTAGCTCCAGGATCTTGTAGCCATGGTGGGCAGCAGCACCAGAGGCTGGAGTAGCAGTCGCTTTTCCAGAGGAGCCATCAGCACGCAGTTGCGCAAGAGGGATGTCCAGCTTATGCAGGGTATTTGAGATGACGACGGACGAGGACCAGGTGGTCAGGGTCAGGTTCTCAGCCCGGCAGGCCGCCTCGACGATGACCACAGGGATCTGGGCTGAGGCGGACTGAGAAATTTGATAAGTGGATCGCATCTCGACCGGCTCCGAGGAGAAGGGATCTTGCTCCCCTGCAACGCTGCCCATCCTTCTTTCTGGTTGGCGAGATCTCTCGATTGGTAGAAGAGAGGGTTTGGTAATTTGTGCAAGGATTGGATTTCTTCTTCAGGAGCTGGAGGGCTGGGTGCATATGCTGGCGCTTGATAGAAAGGGTGTACTTTTCCACGTGGTGGGGGGTACAGTAAAATCAGATCACAGCTACAGAAGAGGAAAAAACGGTGGGCGGGGGCCTAGCACTGAAATTGGGCCAATCAGGGCCAAAACAGAGTACCCCGGATTGGTTGTCAGATGTTGGCGCTCGCCCGTTTTCATTCCCCGTGATCCCAAAATCCCCCAAAACTGAAGATGGCACCACACACAGAGGCTAAAACACACGAGGCGGGCATAATTCCCAATCAATACCACTACTGCCCGTCCTGCTAGCGAGAATATCGATTCCAATTTACCGTGGCCCTACCTGCTTGCGTCATGTATGTTCTCAAGAGACCAAGAGACCCGGGGAACGGGCCTTGAGGGGGGTCAACGGAGGAACGATGTTATTCCCTTGAGCGGTCCAGCGGATAACTGGAACACGGAAATCAGAGAGAGAGAGAAAGAGAGGTCAACAAAATCAACCCTAGATAACGGAACCCTCGGGATTAACCCCTTTGTTTCTCATCGGCGTCACCCGTTTGTTCCGTATGGGTTTCCTTGGCTTTGGCAAAGGATCCGCCTGTGTGGTTCTTAAGACGGCAATTCGGGAGCCAACCCCCTTCGGACATCTCACGGCCTTTGCTGCTGTCATCTGTCTTGTTATTCGCTGCCTGTTACGCCGTCCGTGCTGTGGGGTATGTATGACCCGACCTTCTGACCCAATGCTCTCAAACCAAAATCGAACCTGGCCTGGCCCGGCTTATCTCGTCGGTGCCGTGTTGATTGTTCCTGTAGCACCACTTCGGCCCTTGAACTATCGCCATTTCTCGCGCCGGCAGCACACTTTCCATTGACAAGGCCAGGAAGGCTTTGCCGACGCCAACATCAGACTAATATAGGGTTGGTCCCTTGCAGCTGTGTGTTAATGCAGTCGTCAAATTGAGTGATTCCGCTTGAATGGAACACACTTAGCCTGTAATGGACGAATCCTACGGAGCAACGTACCAGCACATGGCGGCACATATACCCGATATGGCATTCAAGTCACACAATGTATTACAACGTTGTCGATACGCAGGCGCCAAGGTAAGGCACTGAGACCGCTGGCCGAAGGTGCGTGTAACAACGACGCTGTCGCCTCACCACCCAGCCGGTAGCCATTCTGGTCGCATCAACCAGGCAGAAGGAGTGGCAGGCACTATATAATTGATTGGTGCAATCTACTTTTCGCGCGGCTGGCAGGAGCTCTTGCAGACTTCATTGGTCAACCGATCGTTCTGCATGCTTTCCATGCAAGGAAGCAAGGGAGCTAACAGATCCATGGGTGCTCTTGGCAGACAAGCATAATTAAGCCGAATTGAGACAACGGCCAGCCAAGGCCAGAACCAAAACCTCGGCTTGCGAACATGTCCAATGATCAAGCATGGCCAAGGTGTTGGCGCGATGCTTGCTTGTGCTTGTGTTCGTGGCCAAGGCGGGAGCGAAGTCAGCCACCAGAAAGCTTCGACGGCACTGCCAACATCACGATAGAAAAGCCTTGGTGTTTTGCAAAGGCATTGCCAGGCGCGCATGTTCACGACAGCTGTTCTCTAGGACTTGGTTTTGGGTGACTATTCTATTCTATTCTTAACCCCGACTCCCAACTCCAGACAATCCCTCTGTTTCATTCTCCATGTTGGGGTCCCCAGATTGCGGTGTCGGCTGACGGCCCGCCCTTCAATTTACCCGGCCACTGAGAGCCAATCAGCCCGTCCACCGCCCATGGGGCAGCGGTCCTTTTCACGGGGAAAAACCGTACATATTACTTGTGCATGTCTTGGCAAGGCAGCAGGGGTCAGAGTTCAATGGGGGGACCATCGTATGAGCTGTTGATTTCGAGACATGGTTGATTGGCACGCCAGTGGTAAGTTACTTTATACATAACAAGCGCGATGGCTCGTTGCCCTTTCTTTTCCTGCAGTGTCGTTTGATACTCCCATCCCTCGTATACCCTCCTGGAGCACCGCTGAAGCAATACACTGAAAGTGTCCATAATGGCTGTTCTCAACAAGGGACATGGGGCCGATCCCCTCATCGCCACCATCGTCGCGGCGGACAAGACGCCATGGTACAAGAAGCCCAATCTTAGATACCTATACTTATGGCTTTTCATATGTTGTATGGGTGTTGAGATGACGTCGGGATTCGACTCCCAGTTGATCAACGCGCTTCAGTTCTCTCCTCCTTTCAACAGCTGTACGTACGGCCCTTTCTACAAAAAAAGCAACACCTTATACGAGCGAAGTACCTGGTTGCTGACGAAACCTAGATTTCGGCGAGGGACACAAGGACGGCAAGGGAAAACCTGCCATCAAGCCCGACATTCTGGGATTCGTTAACGCTTGTTACCAACTCGGGTCGATCCTCGCGGTTCCCGTTGCACCATGGCTCGCACAGCGCTTGGGTAGACGATGGTCAATCATGATAGGATCTTTGATTCAAGCTTTTGGGGCTCTTCTGCAGGGTTTTGCTCAACACGGTAAGGGTGACACCTATTGCACTAAAGAAAAGGAAGGGCTTCGTTCTAACCCACCTCTCTTTCTACAGTGGCCATGTACATCGTCGCTCGAATGATTCTCGGCTTCGGGATCCTTTTTTGTATCATCTCCGGTTCCTCTCTCATCGGAGAGCTCGGTCACCCGAAAGAGCGTCCAACTCTGACTGCTTTCTTCAACGCATCTTACTTCCTCGGTGCTATTGCTGCTGCGGCCATTACTATTGGAACAGTCGAGATTATCGGTGACTGGAGTTGGCGGTTGCCATCGCTATTGCAAATTGTCCCCTCCCTGATGCAGATATGCACTGTCTTGTAAGTATACTTAACGTGCTTCCGATTTCGAGTGCTGACCATGGTTGAGCCTACTTCCTGAGAGTCCTCGTTACTTAGTCAGCAAGGACCGAGATGATGAAGCGAAGGCCATTCTTGTCAAGTACCATGCCGAGGGCGACGTTCACTCTGAACTTGTCCAGGCTGAGATCGCTCAAATCAAGACGACGATCAAGCTCGAGATGGAGAATTCGAACCAGAGCTGGTCCCAGCTTGTTGCCACCGCCGGTATGCGTCGTCGCCTGTTTCTCTCGGTGTTTATCGGTCTTTTCACCCAAATGTCTGGCAACACTCTACTTTCATACTACTCGAACGTCTTATTCGAGATGATGGGCTATACCTCCAAGTACGCCAAGAGCAGGATCAACATCGCCAACCAGTGTTGGAGTCTTCTCAACGCCGGCGTCATTGCCGTGTTCGTCGCGAGGTTCCGCAGACGGACAATGTTCTTGCTTTCTTCGGCAAGTATGCTGGCTGTGTTCTTGGCCATGACTGTCTCGTTTGAGAAGCTCCAGGAAGCTTCCGACAGAGGCACCACCAATTACGCCGCACAGATCTCTGCTTTGATCTGGTACTTTGCGTACTCACCTACCTACAACATCGGCAACAACTCTTTGACCTACAGTAAGCCCTCCTAGTTTCTTGACGAGACTCTTGAAAAATCTTAGTTGATGCTGACAATCTTGACAGCTTACCTTGTGGAAATCTGGCCCTACGCTACCCGATCTCGTGGTATCGGTGTCGAGCAGGTCTTCGGCAAGCTGGGAGGCTTCTTCTCGACCTATGTTAACCCCCTGGCCATGGATGCCATCGGTTGGAAGTTCATGGCAGCTTACACTGGTTGGCTCGCCTTCGAGAACATCTTCATCTGGCTGTTCTACCCCGAGACCTACGGTCGAACTCTCGAGGAACTTGCCTTTTGTACGTCCATCTTCTCTTTCTCTCTTCGATTACTGCTCTTTATGCGACAATGGAAAACGCTAATACAAGACCCCTTCTACAGTGTTTGAGTCCGACGCGCTAGTAGCCCAGCAGACTGAGGCCGTGGAGAAGGTCGTCCACGACCTCGAGCATGACGAGGCCAAGGCTGGGCATACTGCTGAACATCGCCAAGTTTAAACAGTTCCGTTTTCCTTCCGTGGCCTACAGGGCCTATATGTTGATGGTATGTAATGAAGCAGCTTGGCAAAGGCCCATTCGAGTTGTTTGGGGGGGGCCTTTATAGAGTATCAATTGTTGGTTCCAGCTTGGTGTGTGGACCTACACAGCTAGGACATGACATGACATGATTCATATCGACTGCTAGCTTCCTTCCAAACCAGATTTCAAGGCTATATACTTGGTACTTTGGGTCGCCTATCGTTATTAAAGCCATTGGCCGGATTGGCAAGCCACATCTCAAAGCTCCCCTATGATCAGGACATCAATTACTCGTTCACCAAACTGAGGTTCGCTTAACTGTGCCTGGCCTGGTTATGATATTCCTTTCGGGCGTGCAATCGTAATATGAGCTGATCGGCGCGAGACTGGACTGGCAGTAAAAATTCATTTGGGGCAAGTCTATCTTGTCTTTTTGTTTTAAGGCAGAGGATTTTGGGGCTGGCAACAGCATGTTCCTGAAGGATACGACGCTGGTTCCAAACCAGTAACTCGGATTGCAATGTATCTATGCGTTTCTATTGCCATGAATTCTAGGCAAGCGCTTCTTTTCGCCATTCTGTGAACAGTCAGGGGCTGATGTGGTGGGCTACCATGGCATTTTCTGGTAGCCTTGGAGAGTGACCCTGAACTTCTGATGCCTACAGTGCCTACTGTCTGCAATCTCCGAATTATCCTAACTTCTCTACCCAATGCTTCCCCCAGTTTAGATCGAATCACGCTGCGTCAGACGGACAAGGCAACCCAAGCACCCTCCTACAGGGTCCAGTCATCCCCAAAAGCGCTGATGACAGGGCACAGTTATCTTACACAGCGAAGCACCTTGATATTATCAATTTCCTTCTAGTTGTAGCTAGTTGTAACTTCCACCCTTGAAGTGACCTACCTTACTGGTAGGTTGATACACTCTCAAGCGGAATATGTCTCCCGCTTCTCACTTTCTTTTCATTAGCAAGACCTTGAGTTAGTTGACCATTGCTGTGATTTAAATCATACAATGTGTTCGATTTATCACCCAGGCTTCAAGTATGCTATACAAAGAGAAGCAAACGTGGGAACACCCATATCTATCCCCTTCTCTTTCAAATTCTCCCCCTCATTTCTCTGATTTCACGCCTAAACAGCAGGACCGAATCCTAAGGCTCATGACGAGCTAGGTGCCTTACATATACACATACGGACAAGAGGCCACTTCACCAAACCGCACCTACAAAGCTGACTTGGCTCTCTCGGCTTCCCCCCTTCTTCAATGTTTCGCTTTTCTCTGGTTCAATACCATATAGAAATGGAGACTTGCAACGAAGGACACGGTTGAAAGCGGGCTTTCACTGCCTTATCACCATGGAGAGAAAACCCGGAAAGGCACCTCCCATGGCATAGACTATGGGCGTACTCAAAGCAGGCCTCGATGGAGGTGGCTTACACAGCAACGCCACACGATTAGCACAAGCCACAGGTCACACAGCAGCGGCTGACAGAAAACGCACGGACGCTGGAATCGATGGTTTGATCCAACGTTTGTGCCTTATGTACCTTGTACAGGTTACTGACTGACCCCAGGCCAACTTCAGCCTTGACAGCGCCCAAGTGGTCTGACATGTTGCCGCCAACACAACACTGCAGCATACCAACGATCAAACGCAATACCAAATACCACCGCACTGCTGACTCGGAGGTCCCGGCGTCCAACTGAACGACGACAAGCACCACGACTCCGCTCAACCCAAGTTCGAAGCATCGCGAAACACCATCTAGCCTTGAGTCGATCCACTATGAATCTTTACTTACCTTACAGTAGGTAGATTCGAACCACTTTACATGTAAGAAGTACACATATGTAAGAGGTACATGTATAATAGTCCTCGTGACCGATCCCCCCGGTTCTGCCCGGTTACCCAAAGTCCGTCCTGCCGTCCCAAACAGACGCGCCTTAGCTAAGCCAGGCAGGCAGGCAGGCAGGCAGGCAGGCAGGCAGGCAGGCAGGCAGAAGGCAGAAGGCATTTGGCATTGATTTAGTGATCAATTTGCCCTTCGCAGCTGCGGTCTCTGCCTGCGACTGCCGCCTAACCACTAAACCCACAACATCCTGCTCCATTCTGCCAGCGTCATTCACCCCACCAGATGCATCTGACTCTTAACCTTAGCCGCCATCGCCTGCTTACTTCAATTCTTTACTAATCCGGTTATTAAGTAAACAAATTCAAAAGAGGGACATTGAAAAATCAACTCGATTCGCCTTGGATACCTACAAGCCCGTACGCATCTCTGCAGTATATAAATAAAAGCCAAGACAAGGTTGAACGGGTACGTGCCTCGGGTTTCGGAGAAGATCGCAGTGCTGCCCCTCCCTGACCAGACATCCAAGCCCACCTGCACTTGCACTTGCACTTGCACCTGCACCTGAGCCTGGCCCCAGCCTGAAAACAGAAGCCGCTGTAGGCGGTAGCCACCCAAAGAAGCCAAAGCAGTACATACTGAACCTAGCGCCCAGGTTCCAGGTTGCCTATTGCCTATCAATGCTATCGTCCCAGGTCAGGTAACCACCATCCCCGGTGACGCATCCATCGCATCCTATCGCTGTACAACGTACTTATCTCACCATCCTCCCTGCCTCCTCCATCACACGCTCCCCTTCCCGTTTCCTGTACGTTACAAATCCTGTGACTCGCATAAACCCTCGAGTTTCGGTTTCTCGCAATTTTGTCTTTCCTCCCAAACCCAAAACCAAAGCCGACCAGCCCTTCCTCGCAACCAAACCTCAACCCTACAATCCCGCCGGCTGTCTTCACGGTATATGCTCGTCGCAAGTTGACGGGCATCTTCTGTGAGACACCATTCTGTACCGCCGACAAGATTCCTCCCATCACGAGGAAGCGGAAGGCGGCGGAGGCCAAGATAACAGACTCATCTTCTTCATCCGCGCCAACTACTACGAAGCGGAGGGCTGCCACCCTCAAGCACGAGAACCCCGACCCTGCACCACCCACTCCAGTCACCGGCATGGATTCCGACGAAGACTTCCTGTCCACTGTGAGCAGTGAAGACGATGTCATGCTCGATGACAGCGATAACGATGACATATCGAATGGTGATGGTAAGTACTTCCTCTCTTTCTTTTCCTTCTCACTGCTACTCATGTTTGCCCTGCTCCTCACTCTACCCCATTACTTCGTTGCTGTTCGCTATCGCTGGATCCTGTTACTGTCTGAATAGACAGCGGATGGGCCTTCTTGAGACGCCCCTTTTTGTTTGGACGCAGCAGTGGCAGCGGATTCACATGCAATGCCGTAGAAGTGGTAACTGACGACTATGATTTCCAGAATTCGATGACGCTTTCGACGAGGATCCCGACGACGAACCCGACATGGGGCTGCAGAAGCAGAAGACGCCCGTCGCTTACGATGTAGGCTACAAAGTGTATAGTCCTGGCGACATCCAGAAACAGCAAGAAGAGATGATGAATGAGGTCAACATGATCCTGGAGATGTCCAAAGAAGATGCCGCCATTCTCCTCCGGCACTTCCGATGGAACAAGGAGCGCCTAATCGAAGACTTCATGGACAACTCGGACAAGGTAGTCGAAGCAGCAGGCATCGTTACCAGTGTTGCCAACCCCCCGCAACTCGAGACCCTGCCCGATTTCATGTGCGACATTTGCTGCGACGACGAAGTAGGACTCAAGAGCTTTGCCATGAAGTGTGGACACAGGTACTGCGTGAACTGTTACCGTCACTACTTGACCCAGAAGATCAAAGAGGAGGGCGAGGCTGCGAGGATCCAGTGCCCCGCCGAGGGATGTTCACGAATCATTGATGCCCGATCTCTTGATCTACTCGTGACGCCCGAACTGTCGGACCGATACCAGGAGTTACTTAATAGGACTTACGTGGAAGACAAAGACACGTTGAAATGGTGTCCCGCCCCCGACTGCGAAAATGCGGTCGAATGCGGCATCAAGAAGAAGGAGCTCGACAAAGTGGTGCCGACGGTAGCATGCGGTTGTGGTTATCGATTCTGCTTCGGGTGCATCTTGAGCGATCACCAGCCTGCCCCTTGCGAGTTGGTAAAGCGCTGGCTCAAGAAATGTGCCGACGACAGCGAAACGGCCAACTGGATCTCGGCCAACACGAAAGAATGCCCTAAATGCAATTCGACCATAGAGAAGAACGGCGGATGCAACCACATGACTTGCCGCAAGTGCAAGCACGAGTTCTGCTGGATGTGCATGGGCTTATGGTCAGAACACGGAACGAGTTGGTACAACTGCAACAGGTTCGAAGAGAAGAGCGGAACAGATGCCCGAGATGCCCAGGCCAAGTCGCGTGTGTCCCTCGAGCGATATCTGCATTATTACAATCGGTACGCCAATCACGAGCAATCAGCGCGTTTGGACAAGGACATGTATACCAAGACGGAGAAGAAGATGGTCCAGCTCCAGTCGGCCTCGGGCATGTCTTGGATCGAGGTGCAGTATTTGAATTCTGCGTCCCAAGCGCTTCAGACGTGTCGCCAGACTCTCAAGTGGACGTACGCCTTCGCCTTCTACCTCGCCCGGAATAACCTCACCGAGATCTTCGAGGACAACCAAAAAGACCTCGAGCTCGCGGTCGAGAATCTGTCGGAGATGTTCGAGAAGCCCATCTCGGAACTTGCCGACTCTAAATTGAAGGTTGACATGATGGACAAAACCTCGTACTGCAATAAGCGCAGATTGATCCTGTTGCAGGATACAGCAGAAAACCTTGCCAACGGTACGTCGCCTGGACTGAGCTTGGAGTAAAGTACTTCGGGCAATCCCGGTTTTCATTGAGTTACTTCTTCCAGCTACCCACCGCTCCGGTCATGGTAGAATTTTAGATGAGTCTCTTCTGGGCGTACATCTTCGTCTTAAGTTGGCCAGTGCCGGCAATTCGATCCAGCGCCAGTGTGCCGGGGAATCTTGACGCTTTTCAGACAACGCAAGCGACCAGTTCACTAATCGCTCAATAGGCCGGTGGACATTCAATGTCGACCTGAAATGAAAACGGGCTCGATGGACGACAATAGAGTCTACAGCGACTATAAGATTGCTACTAGAAACGCCTCGTAATAGAGGCTCTCGAATTGACCAAATCTACCGCAGCGAAGGCATTCCGTCTGGAGGCGCCTACATTTTAGTAGCGGGCCCACTACTAGAGTTTTCCCAGGGCATCGGCGTATCTGAAATGTTTAAGTGTGCAACTTTGGAGCATGCAAGGCTGGCACACGGGTTAAGCGAGGGTACGGAGAATTAAGGGCGTCCTGGCGTTGTAGCTATCATTCGCTTCCTGTACTATGTGTGTGCATTTTCACATTGTTCTAGAACTATAAATTACATCCTCTGCATTCCAAAATACATTGTAATCGCAGAAACTAGTCGGCTTCTTACCTGCCATGATCTCTATGAACTCGGCAATCGGTTCAGCCCAGAACCTTCTCTGCCAGTGACACTACAAGCCAATGTTAGCAAAGAAGAGGATTCAGCGTAGTAGGGGATATTGATTGTTTTAGGGGGATGATTACCATTGGTTCCAGTGTTGTCAGGCTCAACATGGGCCTCCTTCACCTTGCCATCCTCAATGACCAAGGCGTATCGCTTGCCGCGCATGCCACCAAAGATGGCTGGGGCGTCGAAGCCTAGGTCCAGGGCGCGAGTGAACTCGCCTGTGGGGTCACCCAGGAATCGGATCTATGGGAGAAGTTTGATGGTTAGTATGGTGGAGGAGGTCCGGGTCCGGGTCCGGGTCTGATTCAAGATGGGGATAGAGGGACGAGGGGCAATAACAACTTACACCAGACTCCTTGACGGGATCCATCTGCTCATGCCATGCGTTCATGCTGTTTGTCACGGGTCATAGCATCAGCTTTCTCAGCTCTTGGATGGGGGGGGGTTGAGGCCGAGAGGATCGAAATGCTCACACGAAGGCGTCGTTGACGCTGACGACGACGACCTTGCCGCCCAGGCCGAGGATCTCCTTGGTCTTGGGGTGGCGGATGTAGCCCGGGACGTGCTGCTGGCTGCAGGCGCCCGAGAAGGCGGCGGGAACGCCGATGACGAGGCCCTTTGTGCTCTTGAACTCGTCGAGCAGGTTCACCTTGTTGCCGGGCGACGCCTCGCACAGCACCTCGAGGTTGGGCAAGGAGTCGCCCACCTTGACCAGCGCGCGCGGCGAGGCGTGGAAGCTGCGGCGGGCGGCGGCGGCCATGGCGGGGGCCCGGGCTGCCGAGCTGGCGGTGGCGGTCAGGGGACGGAGGGCGCGGAATGCCATGTTTGCGGTTGGAGTGATGACGTGGAAGTGTAGCGATTAGAGGTAACCTAGAGGAGTTGAGTGATCTGAGGTCGAGCTTGTTGCTGGTTGGTGCAATGGGGAGGAAGCTTATTCGGGATGTCGTTGTTGTTACCGTTGCCAGATGATAAATAGTGTGGACGGACGGATGTACGACGACTACGTTGGGGTTGGCGCCGGAGCACTCGCAGGCAGCTCTCGGACCTGAGAGTCTGAGACAGACTGACTGAATTGAATTGGCTGGGAGGGGAATGACGACATGGCGCACTCACAGTTTTGATGCCGTCTCAAAACACTGTGTGTTCGTTCAGTTGGATTAGTTTACGTGGGGTAGTGGTACGTACGGTACGGTACAGGGTAACTAGTGGTAGATCGGGTTCTGGATCGGGCCCCCCTCCCCCTGGCCTTGGCAGGTACACAAAATGCAGCCCTTCTTCGCCCTGTTCAACCCGCCAACTTTAATCCTACTCCAACGACAGAGATGACAACTCCTTGACAATTGCCATACGTCGTGAGAAGATAGATCTATCAAGATGATATGATGAGCTATTTAAGCGGCTTCTCAGGGATATGCATATCCTCCTTCCAAACTCCCACCCAACCCGATCTGTCTGCTCCCGTACTTTATCTATCAGATTGAATGTTTCCACTGGTACGGCTACCCCTCCGCCAACATGTGTACACCGGTACGACCTGACTACAAGCAGTGGCTTTGTGCATGCAATCTTAGGTCGGTTCGAAACATATCAGGAAGCCTGTAGCGGACAGTCTTCATGGCACACAAAGCACAGTCACACATCTCTCGACAAACTTCATATTTTAGAGAGCCCCATAGTGTGACCAATTCCAATCTTGGTGGTTCTCTGATTTACGTGCTCAGGGTAAGGAATGGGTGGTGTTCGAATAACACTTACCATTTCTTAAAGGGAAAAAGAAAGTCTTTGTTGTATGTGGCATGTGGCCACAAGCAGGCACCTCAGCACATTATCGTGAGGGACAGAATGCACAGATCGTATATGGCGACTGCAAATTCCAGGCCTATGCTGGGATATATGTTTTGCCCCCCTAAATACGGTTTCCATGTCAGATCGATCAAACTGCATGGCACCAACGTCTCCCAAGGCCTGATCATGCCTCTCAACTTGTTTCCCGAGGTTACCAAAGCGATTGCCGAGCTGGAAGAGACCAACAATCCCGAGGAAGCCATGCAGAAGGCCATGGGCATGCCTTTCGAACCACAACTGAAGGTGCATAAGTGGGGGCCCGATCACGGGAGCCGCAAGGGTAAAGCGACAGGAAACTCGCTTGGCAAGCTCCCGTACTTCTTCCCCGATACCGAAATCAAGCGCGTCCAGAAGTGTCCCAACCTATTCACGAACAAGTACAAGGACGCCATCTACCAAAAGTCCGTCAAGCTGGACGGCTCCGCCGCCACCATCTACTTCGTCCGCCGCGATACGACCTGATACAACTCACTCCGCCCCCTAGAAATCCGCGCCGACATGCCCGAGGGCCGCATAGGCGTCTGTTACAAGAGATTCGACCTCCCCGTCAAGCCCGACTGCATGTCCCGGAAGGCCGCCCTGGCCTACCGCCTGCCCCAGAAGCTCGCTGCCCCGGGAAAGAATCTCGCCATCTCGGGCGAACTCTGCGGCGCCACCATCCAGAACAACCGCGAGGGGCTAGTCTATAAGAACGTGGCGGATGGCAGGAGCTTCAAGGTCATCTCCAGCTCATACCTGCTGAGCATCAGAGAGTAGAGGAAAGCAGTAGAAGAAGGTCAGAACTGGCTGCAATACAGATCCAATGGAGTTCAAGATAAAAATGTAGCACTTTCCAGTAGCAACTGAGATGAAATTTCCAGTGTTTCCTACCTCCGGAAAACGTCGGTTGTTTTTGTTTCATAAGCAACCGGGAACTCAACCGTCCCAAGATTCGGAATCGCTCTAAAGAACGAAGATTAGCATAAGGTTTTTATGCATCTATGTGTGTATGTTGGAGAAAGAAAGTTACATCTCGCGTATCGTGGAAGTAAATTCCAAATGGGGGTGGGGAACCCCTGAACATGCAGCTCACATAATGCCATCCCAGTCATCCTCCGACTATTTTCGTAGAGCACATCTTTGCTTTTATTCTCTCATCGGTAGAAACTGTTTCATATTCATTGATCAACTCGCGTTCGCAACTATTCTACCAAAAAACTCGACTTTACTTACATGCGGCCGCAACCATGACACAAGCCATCCTTCCCGCTTTTGCCTTAGTCGAGCAGAACGCTGCCCAACTGAACAGCTGGAATGTCGTTGATCTACTAGTCGACCACGATATCTTGCAGGTCTTGTCGTCTGGAGGCGAGGGGGCGCTCGGGGGGTTCAGGAGCCGGGTCCACGAGGCTCGGCCAGATGACGTCTACTCCGATGCGACCAAGAAAGAACCAGAGGACGAGCGGCCGAGAAATCCGGCGGAATCGATCGAGTTCGTCGACATCGACTCAGATCTCCAGTGCGAAGACTACCCTCTAGATGGCTATGTCCTGCATCAAGAGCCCCTCGTCGTGTACATCCCCTCGTTTGTCAGCCAATCTGAGGCCGCCCATATCATAGATATAAGGTACGTATACGCCGTCTCATGGTGTGATTCAACCCCGTGCAACAAAAAGGCCATTTCTTCTAGCGAGCTCTGACTGAATGTTGTTCTATATAGCGAACCCGGATTCGGCCCCGCCTACGTCGAAAACGACGGCAAGGTCGTGCAAGACGCCAAGTCCCGGCGCTCCGAGACCTCGATGCCGCCGCGCGACCAGACGGTCCGGTGCATCGAGCAGCGGGTCCGCAGCATCCAGACATGGCAACCGCAGGACAAGAAGAGGCTGGAGACCCTGAGCACCCAACGGTACCAGGTGGGCGGCTTCTTCACGCTCCACTACGACTACTTCGCGCAGCCGGGGCAGCCGGACCGGGCCTCGACGCTCAACGTCTACCTCGACGCCAACTGCACGGGCGGGGGCACGCACTTCCCGCTCCTGCCGCGGCCGCGAGACCCGGCCTGGTGCGCATTCATCGAGTGCGGTACGGAGGCGGGGGCGGAGGCGTTGGACGGGGTGGTCTTCAAGCCCATCCCGGGCAACGCTATCTACTGGGAGAATTTGCGGGAGGACGGGTCCGGGTACGAGAAGACCCTGCATCAGGGGTTGCCCATCAAGTCCGGGGTCAAGATTGGGATGAACGCTTGGTCTTGGGTCTTTCCTTAGAGCATGGTCAAAAGCTATCCTAGCCATCATATATAGATATAGATATAAGCATCGGATCAACCAGGCTGGCCCAGCGAACCGAATCACTCAAAACTTTTGACACAAATTTTTTGGCTCGAGAAAAAAAGGGTTGGGGAGGCTGGGAATCGAACCCAGCCCCATTGTGAAAATTTTGAAAAGTAATTCTGCCTAAACAGGAAATCAAAACATGAAAAACAATATCGGCTCTAATTTTGAATTTCCTGTTTAGACAAAAAGAGAATTTTCTTTGGAGAGGGTAAGAATCGAACTCACAACCTTTTCCACGATATTCTACAACACCCATAAGGCGAGTAGCGCATGCTAAGGAAACGTCATACCACTAGACCACATCCCCTGTAACTTATGATCCTGGCCATCATAACTCCCATTATCAGTTGTCTCTGGAATAACCTCTATTCATTGTTCTGTGTGCTGCCTCGTACAAATTCGGAAAGATGTTCCTTCTCACAGATCCTGGCCTATTTGCGCCTCAATTTACGAATGATCTGGATTGGGCCAGTGAGAAGAGATTCTGTCTGTCCCTGTCGGCACTTGCTCGAATTACTAGCTGTGTTTCACACACTCTCAATGTAGAAGCCATTGTAAGGTAGAGAGAGCAACTGTTGTTGATCTGCAGTGCCCGGATCACGCACAAACAGATAGCTACAATACAAATGACACTGCGCCCGTAGACAAGTTACAAATGAACCGTTATTGCCCTGGGCGAAGTCTTGCACTCTCCCATCCTCCATTCTTATTCTAGTGGCATCCATGGCCCCAAGTATCCTAACAAATATCCACCTAAGGGCAGAGGTTGGTGCCGGCAGGGATGTAGCCGCCATTCCAGATTCTCGGCCCGCAGAAAGCGGGCTTTCCGGTGCTGTCGAAGTAGGGCGTGGGCTGGCCGACGGCCGCGCAGGCGTTGGAGGCGGCCAGGACGACGTTGGCAGGGATGGCCGGAACCGCCGCCGGTGGAGGAGCCACAGGGGGCGCGGGCGGAGGGGCCACGGGGGGCGCGGGCGGGGGAGCCACGGGGGCGGGTTTGGGAATGGGGATGTTCAAGGGAATCCACGCCCCCTGGGCACTGACGCCTCCAATGGCAGCCAGGACCGTGGCAAAGGTATAGAGTTGCATTTTGGTTTTGAATGAAGGGGCTTCCAGAAGATAATATTTGATGTTTCGATTTTGATGTGATGAGTATCAGTTGAGATAGGTGTGCTCTAGACCAGATTTTTCAAGTCCAGAAAATGGCTGACAGGGAATCTTTTATATCCCATGAGGGAGTCTCCTTTGAAATTCTCATTCGTTAGTGTTATTCTCCCCGGAATATGTGGCTTACTACGCCGTTCTGATGAGACAAGACTAACTCCCGGTCGATATGCTGGATGTCAGGAATGAGTGGCCTCAACAGGGAGGTTCGACATGTGCAGCCCTACCGGCATTGCGTTAGACCGACGATCACCTTATGCATGTTCAGAAAATAATGGAAGAGCGCTCAGGCATGAAGTTCATCGTGACACACGTTGCAACGAATCCGGGGTCTCACCACCGACAGATACGGCAACTCAGGCCGTCTCGGGGTCAGTCATGGTCTTTTAGCATTAAACTTCGCTGCAACGGACACGGCACGGGATGGGTCTGCAGACTCAGGGGTAATTTGGGTAAAGGTCACCCCTTTTAACTTTCTTTCCGGCTTCCGCGTAATCCACTCTCCTTTGTCATATAAAGTTCTGAACATAGATGTTCTAGACTCATAATTTTACGTAACATCACAGTTGGTAAGGCTGAAGATTGAAAAATTGGCAGACGGTATCATTGCAGCTTTCATGGACGATCAAGTCGGGCCGAAGAAGGTTCCAACGTGACCGTAGACTTTGAGGTTACACATCGCCTAATTGTTGCAGAATCCGGACGCCAAGTTCGAGCTTGACTCCACACGTGTCGACTCTTACTATACATCTTGGGCTGTGTATAGCCATCATGAGACTATAACTCCTCACGTATCCCACTCTGGCTGCCACAGTTACTCGTCGGCGACATTTCCAGCTATCTAGTACTATACTGCCAATCTTCAATATCTTGAATCCAATTCACCCTTTTGTGCAATATCATGGCCCTCTCATCAATGCGTGTAGGCCTCGCCCTCGCCATCACGGCTCAAGCCGTTGTTGGGCAGTACCAAAACCCTATGCCAGCAGCTCCTGGAGGCGGTGGTTTCTTCAAGGACAATCCCTTTAGCAATGCGGGTGGGCAAAATCAAATCCCCCCATCCGGCCCCCCTGCTGCCTCCGGTGGTGGCTTCTTCAATGACAACCCGTTTGGAGGTGGGAGCGGGCAGAACCAGATGCCGCCCCCCGGGCCTCCTGCCTCTGGCGGTGGCGGTGGTTTCTTTGCCGACAACCCCTTCGGGAGTGGAAGTGTGCCAAACATGGCACCGCCACCTCAGGGTATGATGCCGGCGCCGCCGCAGGGTAGTGGCGGAGGTTTCTTCCAAGACAACCCATTTAGCAGTGGGGGTGGGCAGAACCAGATGCCAGGGACAACGCCCCCGATGGCTGGCGGCATCCCTCCCATGGCTGGGGCATCCCCTCCCATGGCTGGCGGCGGCGGCGGCGGCTTTTTCAACGACAATCCGTTTGCTAACTCTGGTAATTCTGGTAACTCTGGTAACTCGGCTCCTCCGGCGCAATCCGGAGGCAATTCAGGAGGCTCACCAAGCGCGGGCGGTCCTGGATCCAACCCCGGCCTCAGCCACTTGCCTCCCCCAGGGCAGTGTCCTGCCGCTTTCCCTAGCGAAGAGGAAATCCTTGAAGACAAACCCGGTTGTCCCGCCACTCGCGCGTCCGAGCCAATGAGAATCGAAGACCTAGGCTTCGAACGCGCTCCTATCTGCCCTGACCGTAAGTGCTCCGATCTACTGACTCCAGTCGCATCCTATAGGGGTAGAGGCAAAGGCTAATCATCCATTGGGGGGACAAGACGATGGAAAGCTCTACCAGAGCCGAGGCGGTGCCACGTTCATGGTGCAATGCTGCACGCACGGCGGTGGCGAGGTTATCACAACCATCATCACCGAGGACTTCCGCCGATGCATGAGCAACTGCTCCGCCACGGACGAATGCCACAGCGTCCAGTACACGGCGCGTCCCTACGGCGAGCCGGTCGGCACCTGCGTCTTGAACAAGAAGGGCGGCTTCGGCACCGCGAAGTGCGGCGTGCCGGACCAGCATACCTACGCCTTCGTCGTGGACCCGCCAGCCATCGAGCCCGCCGGCCAGCAGCAGCTGACGGTCAAGTGCTCGACCGAGTGTCCCTTTGGCCACGGGCAGCCCTTCAAGACGGAGTCGGGCGAGATCTTCCAGCTCACGTGCGGCAAGCGCCACGGCACCCAGGTCCTGCACCGCGACATCCAGCCGACCATGATGGATTGCATGAACAACTGCGGCAAGGTCATGCAGTGCGACAGCGTCGACTACGACATCCACCGGCGCATCTGCTACTACAGCAACCACAGGGCCGAGCCGATGACCGAGGCGGCGCTGTTCGCCAGCGCCTACTCCCTGGGCTGCGGCATTTGTGGGGACGAGGGAGGCTGCTCTTGCAAGTCCGGAGGCATAAGCGGCAAAAGTGCTTGATTGATGAAAGGGACCTGACTATAATCTGACAACGGCGGTGATGGGGACCGGCTAGTTTAGGTAACCGCTTAAGGAGCATGCTGACTGTATTTGCAAGGGTTAGGGGGTGCTAGTATTTGCTTGGCGCAATCTCTATACGGACCCTGCAGGAAAACATCGTGGCAATTGTAATTGTAGTGACTCGACATGCAGGGACCAGTTGGTCGATGGTTACATAAAATCCTCGATGATCAAAACTTACAACGAAAGAAATTAGTTCCTGCTTGCCAGGAAGGCATGAAAGTGGCATGCCGTCTCCCTCTAAGTCCTTCCTCATGCAAAGTGAACCCCCTTGTTGGATGCGACTTCCGTCCGGGACATTAGCATCATCGTGGGTCACTCACCCATGATCATGTTACTATTCTAGGCTCGAGGCTACCAATAAGTAACTACGACTGTCATGGCCTGTCAAGTCCTGGGAGATCATTGCCAATAAATAACTGCTGTGGTTCTCTCTCTCTCTCTCTCTCTCTCTCTCTCTCTCGCCAACATTTCTTCAACAACTAATTTGTATTAACAACTGCATCGACTTGTTCTAGAACAAAGCATTACTCCTGAGATTACTTACTGTATTCTACAAAAGTATACCCTTGACTTGATCCTTCACTACGATTACAAAATGAAATCAACTACCGTGCTCGCTGCCGCTACCGGTCTCCTACTTCCAGTTGCCTCCGCTGCACCCAACTCAGAGCCACTTTCGCACCTAGCCCGGCGGTCAGCATCCGGCTCCGGCCCTATGGGCTTCGTCACCGCAGACGACAGCCACCGCTTCTCCTCGGCTAAGTCGATGAAGATCAGCGGCGCATCCTCCACATCGGAATCGAGTACTTCACAGTTTGTGGGGCAATGCCTCGAGGTAAGCAATCTCAAGCATTTCCCCTCCACCACCCTTTCTCTCTCCCTGTCGATGTAGCAGGGTTGAGAATGACGAGAAGCTGACACGCGCCAACAGCCCACCAATGCCAAGTACGACGACTGCGTCGCCGCCATCGGCGACCTCCACGGCTACCCTGGTAACATCAGCGTCGCAGCCAACCTGTGCCACAACTGGTGGGAGGGCAGCTGCATCGTCAAAGTCTGCTCCGTCTCGGGCTCCCACTACACGGGGAATTCCGTGCAGATCGCCAACACGATCGAGTCGACGCTGCTGAACCCCTGCCTCAAGGACCAGGGCAAGAGCGGCGTCGACGCGGACTGCACTGACATCAACAGCCAGTGCGGCACCTACCGTTTCTGGCTGCAGGAATACACGGGCGAGTACGACTGGGCGTTGTAATGTGAGATGGCGGGAAGGGCGTTTACAAGTATCATTAATTAGTAATGGGAAGTGACGCGAGATGAGAGAAGAAGGGGGGCGAGCCGGTCAGGCCGTTTGGTATTATTACAGTCAGCACAAACAAGTCGCATCGTGGAAGTAGAGGTGGCGGTTGTTTGTCATCATCCTACATTACAGGATAACCAATAAGCCTCTTCTCAAGAAGGAGGAGGATCGCCTGACTGGTGGTCATGGCAAGCAAATAAATAATGACCTAATTACAATCGGCGGTTCGCAAGAGTTTATCTCGAGTACATCAGTCGATAGGACTACGCGGGGTCTCCTCCTCTTCATGAGTTTCCACTGTAGTCTGTGACTCCTTTTCAAGAGATTTCACCGTGATCTGTGATTCCTCTTCACATAACTCGATCGCGCCCTGCCGTTTCTTCCTAATGGCAGCAAAGGCCCTTTGGATTACCAAACGGAGCGTTGGCGCGTGGAAATCGAGCGCCTCGCCTCTGTAGTGTTCGTCGTCGACCTCCTCCTCGGTGACCCATGCAAAGGATTGGTATACTTCCAACCACAGCGCGACCTCTTCTTCCTCAGGGTGGTCTACTTCGGCGATGAAGCAGTAACGTCGACAAGGCTTTCCGGGAGGGGCGGACTCGTAATCGTAGAAACCGACACTTCGGCTGATGTTCGTCACGTATTGTCCACTATAGTATCGTACAACACATTGCAGTTTTCGGTTAGTCTGTAACTCTCTCTCTTTCTATATAATGTCTTGCAAGAAATTACTGGGGTTTTGCGGTGTTATGGTGGAGACACTCTGTCAGAAGCGGTATACGTACGAGCAGAGATGGACTGTGCGGATGAGGGCATGAAGTAGGGTGTCATCCTTGTCGGAGATGATGCAGCTGGGCAACTCCCATGTGTTCGGGACATGGATCCGCTGCAGGAGGAGGACCTTGTCTTGTTGTTTGTTGAAGATAATGGCCGATACTTGGATGGGCTTCCTGACCTCTGAGTCCATCGTTTCCAGGTCCTGGATAGGCACCAGGAAGGGCAAGAGTCTCTCGTTATGACGAGCCACGATGTGGAATATAACAGAGCGGTAAGCTTTGCTTATGGCTTCGATGGTGTAATTGCCGTCGTTGGGGTCTCCATTGGCAGTGACGGCAGTACCCTCTGACTCCACTTCGCTGGGGGTTGATTCGGCAGACATGGTGAACACAGGGGAATAGGAAATCAAGTAAAGGTGCGATGGGTCGAGGTTGCCGGGTCCTGTAGAGTTCGGGGATTGGAGTATTGGCCGGCAACTGAATCTTACAGCTTGTCCACACTGGGCTGATAGGGCATTTGTCTGTTGACTTCTTGCTCAAGATTCCTGGGAGAGACACGCTGCTGTCTCGACGGCGATCGTGTCGGTTGGTGATTTTTTCCAAGAAGGAGAAGTAAATGACGCGTTATTTATTTCAGTCACCTGGAAGGGTACAGCTGTGGTTTGTATGGAGAAGAATCGTGACTGAACACTGGGGGATTGGTACAAAACAAGAAGAAATAATAAAGCGGACCTACTTGTTCTTTATATTTGATAAGTGTGCAAACATGAGCCTACAGTGAGGGAGTGGCCTAGGGAGTCACGATAGGGGAGCTGGAAAGCTAAACCATCAGTGGACTGTCGTCTGCTTGGTTGTCTCAAGACTTCACTCTTAACTTATCCATAATATTTACTTGTGTAGCTAAACCACGATGGTTCCCCAGGTAGCCTGCTTGTTGATCAGACTGCAACTCCTCCCGTCATGTTATATATATATATATATATATATATATAAGCATCGGATCAACCAGGCTGTTTTGCATTCACGGAACTAAGAAAATCATCAGGTGACCCGTGAGATCCTGAAGCCCGGCAGTATGTGTTGTTGCTCACATTCATTGTCATCAATGTCACATTCAGCTTATGAGCAGAACATGGATTGTAGGCATTTCGGGCCATTCAAAGCTGTGTGATCTAAAGCAAGTTGGTAATAGGAAACCCAGGTTTGTTATGCGTGTCCATACTGGATCTGATGCACCATTGCTGCTTCGTTGTTGGCGAGGTGGCAATCAAGCTACCGCCTCCGGTGCCGTTGCGCCGGAGCACCGGCGGTTGGGGCCGCAGGGGCCCCCGAAAGATTGGCCCCAAATGGCTAAAAATAGGCCGACACAATGCGCCCATTGGTGCTGCTACAGGAACGTCCTAGGTTAGATATGATAAGGTTAATGAGGTTGGAATGTATCTCATGCCGTCGCACATTGATGAGCTGGAGCATTTGCATTGAAAGACAACACAGACCCCCGACTCCCCGACCCCCTGTTCCACACCCCGCCAGGTAGATTGTAGGTAGCCTATGACGTCCACGCTGCCCGGCAATGCACAGCTGCTTTTCTCGTCTTCACCCCGAACAAATCCGCCAATCAGCGGCAATTGTATTTACACCGTCCTGTAATAGCAACCCAACCATGTGCCGATCCAGTCGGTACTCGCATCCGCTTTAGGCAAGTAGCAAGAGAGCAACCATTTGCTTGTGTGTGGGAACATGTCGGGGCAGCAGTACTGGTCGGGGGATCCTCGACCCATCATCAGCCGCTAGACTCGCCAATGTCAAACAAACGAACTGCATGCGGCAGTTGGCATCACCCCTGGCCCCGGAGGCCCAGAGTCGCATCGTGCCTTGTTGTTTCTCCCACCTACCGTGCCATCCATGGTCCTAATCAATTTCCCACCACCCACAGGCCGAAACATCCCCATTCCCATTGGGACGCTCTCCGATGGCATTGTAGTGGTGGTTCCAATTAGCCTAGCCAACTGTTACGTGGGTTCATCGAGGTATTCTATATATAATGCAGCCATGATCATCGCTCCGTTCCTTGCTTCCCTTTCCTCAGGAGCTTCGTTCCATCATTCGCTTTTTCGGACTTGATACTCTCCTTTTGTTTTTTCCCCGACTGCTCATCGGTATCGGTGTTAGTTGTCACCAACTATCAATACCATGCGTTGCGTTTCCCTGTTCGCCTCAGCCCTGCCGCTCGCCGGCATGGCCACGGCCTACCCCCGAGTCGACGGACCCGCCGACGTCCAGATGGCGAGCCGCGCGGCGGCGGCGGCCGGCAAGACGGTGATCCCCAAGGACTCGTTCAACTCGTTCGACACGCACTGGAGCTACAACTACCCGTGGGGGACGGACCACAACGGCGGCGCGCGCATGAACAAGGCCAAGGTGTCGACGGCGAACGACGTGCTCACGCTGACGGCGACGCCCGCGAGCGGCGAGCCCCCCGCCACCAACGGCGGCGTCCAGTACCCCGTTCACTACCTGTCGGGCACCGTCTTCGCCAAGCAGCAGTTCACGGTGAAGCCCGGCGGCGGCTACGACTTCGAGGCCGACTTCAAGGCCCCCGTCGCCAAGGGCACCTGGCCCGCCTTCTGGCTCACCGCCGTCAAGGGCTGGCCGCCGGAGATCGACATCGCCGAGTGGAAGGGCTCGGGCAAGATCTCCTTCAACACCTTCAACACGAGCAGCCAGGTCGCCGCCCACGACGTCACCTACCCCAGCCCCAACAACGTAAGTAAAATCTGTGCCTGTTTCCCGATCGTCGCTGGATACTAGATTACTGACTTCTTCTCTAAGTGGCACACCATCCGCGCTCAGATCCGAACCGCTTCGGCAACGGACGTATGGGTCAAGTTCTTCATGGACGGTGGCGAAATCACCACTCAGTATGGCAAGAACTACGTCAACAGCGCATTCTATCTCGTGAGTCGCCCAGATCACCCTACACTACCCGCTGCCTCCACAGATCCTAATCATTCTTCTCAGATCGTCGACCTGCAAATGGAGGGCTCATCAGGCAGCCCTGGCCCCAGCGCTGGAGCGACGTTCCAGATTCGCAATGTTCAAGTCACTGACTACAACCCGTGAGGAAAAGGCACATGGATACGATTTAAACGCAAGCGAGATATTTCATTGTACATAATTCTGACACGTCGCATATGAACCAAATATCATCGGGATCCGGCAGCCTCTGCCAACTTTGATCACCAGTATTTTCCCCTTTCGTCATCCTGAACCAACCCATCGTCAACGCCGTACGTGCACATGAGGCCTTCTGGTTTGTGCGATGAACCGCACCTCATAAGGGTTTCGGAAGGAAAATCGCTTGCAAAATGTTCAGGTCTTTCCAGTAAACCCGTGCCACGACTCCTAGGACGGGTACAGTGGTGTCCAAGTACACTACAGTGTAGAACCCCATCCATACCCATGTCGCGCTGTTGAAGCGGTTGCGCAGTCTCTTGGCGCGCTGCGCCCACCTCCTGGTGGAAGTTTCCCACGTCGCTGTTCCCGGGTCTGCAACCCAGGAGAAGCAGAAGGCAAAGTTCATGAGGCATGTCCAAATCATGACCGGTATTGTGACGCAGGCCCACAGCAAGCAGTATGCGTCGTAGCACAGTAGGGCCAGCGGTGCGGGGACCACAGCCTTCGAAGTGCCAGGCGCGGTAGCCCAGCTGGCGTTCAGCATCAGATCACGCCAGTAGTACCGCGGCGCTCGCAGGCAAGTATAAAGCCCAAACAATGTAATGATGAAGACAAGTATCTTGCAACACATGAAGCCGATGCGTCTGCTCAGGTCTGGCGTCGTTTTGAGGTGTGCGGCGTGTACCGCCACAGAGCCGATAACTACAGGCGGGGGCCGAATCGTTATCGCGTGTTTTGTGAGTAGTTCATATCGCTCCCATATACCAAACAAAATGGCGGTGATGGATCTATGGCATCCGTAGTAGACCAGGCAGACAGGATCTTGCACCATGTTTCGCATCCAGTCCGTCCAGGGATTGAAACCGAACTTGGGAGGCAAGGAAAGATCACGGGCGAAGGACAAGAAGCCGATCAAGGCAAATATCAATGGATAGTATGGATTGGAGAATAAAAACTCCAACAAGTAACAGAATTTATTGTACGGAGGAGTGCCGGAAGGATTCGTCGACTCGCGGTTCTGAGGCCCATCCTTGGCTGACCCGTGCCCTTCTTCTTTCTCCTTGAATTGGCTGCCTTCCATTGGAACAAGTTTAGACGGCGAAGAAGTGAAGACGAAGATGATTAAAGATCGAAGGCGACACTTTTAACCAAGATATATCATGTAACCCCCAAGACGCAATTTCGTTGGCGTGATGTTGGAAGTGGCGGAGCAGTGCAATAACCCCCAAGCGGAGGGTTTGGGGATGTCGTCTTGCGGCAAAGCAAAGTTGCGCCGATTGGCGGCAGTCGCCTCAGGGATTGGACTCCTCCTTGAGGCGTTTCCAAATGGTCGAAATAGTCTCCTGCAGTTTGGCCTCATCGGTGGTCTGCAGCGACTGAGAAGAGAGCTCGATGGTCTTGTCCCTCGACTTCAAGCCCTGGACGATGCGGAGATCCATCTTGGGAATCTTCAGGGCCTAAATAGAGTAGAGGTAGGTGGGTAAGCAAGACATTCCACAATCCGAGCCAGAGCCTGTCGAACCAAAGGGGAAAAACGAGATTAACGTTGTTTCAGGAAGAATAATGTGCTAGGTTACCTGGGTAAAGTGCGCAAGGTTATATGCATATTGTTTGGTCGACTTACATCGCTCAAGACTTGCACGACGGCTTTGTTGGACTCGCCATTGCGTGGGGCTGCAGCGACGCACAGTTCTACGGCGTCTTCCGACACGGCCAGGATGCCTTCGCGCACCTTGTCCGCGCCCGGCTTGACATGGCAGCGGATGTGCAATGAAGAAGGGGTGTTGCGCTTGCCCTTGATGAGAGAGATGGCAGGAAGAGGCGCGCGAGCTGCCATGGCTGTTGAAGTTGTAGGTTAGCAGGTCGGATGGCGGGGTGGCAGTGGCAGGGTCGTCTGATGGATGATTTGGTCCACCGTAAGAAATCATTAATACATGCGATTACCAGATATACCTGTGTAGACAGACTACACCGTGGATTTGTTTTTTTTTACATTTGATATTGGAAAAACATCTAGAAATGCACCACAATATCAGTCTGGAGCAAAGCGGTCATCATGGCAAAAGTGGCACTGGTTCCTTAATCTTTCTATGTCTGAATACTGGAATCCAGCAAAATATCGCGTTGCCATGAAATTTGGCGAACTCACAGCGGTGTATCATGCAGCACCCATAGCAACATACAAATCTTCCGCGCAGCTTCCAGCTCAGATTAGTTCATAGCATCCCCTGTAGACTCTTCTAGACAACCCCATTTCCATGTGCAAACGTCTCAGGGCACGCCTCACTATGAAGCATATAACGCCCCGCGAGATTATCGACCGGGCTCCTGTATGTGTACAGGAATTCAGTCACTACTTGGGCATTAAATCCGAATCGTTGGAGCTTCGTTACACCAGGAACCTGCACGGTGCCTGTTTCTCTCAGCTGTATGTCGCGAAGGAACCTCGGGTATTTGCTGAACAGCGGCTGGTGGACTGTGAGCTGTCTGAGCCCGATACTTTTGAAGTATGCATAGTCTGCCATGAAATGAAGTGTTGGCGAGAAGTCAGATGCAGGCTCCATCTCGTCATTTCCTATGGAAGAGTATGCCATGTCGATATGATCTGGCTGTAGGGAAATACGACCAAGTCTTCTTTCGCCATGACGATAGTTTCTGAGGGCGTCGTTGAAGCGTTGATGCCATCCTGCCTTCTCCGCGAGCAGCACGAGTTTGAGGAGTATGGTCTGGATCCGCTCTGAAATTGCTTCATCCTCCAGCGCTACATCAGGAGATGCGGCAGCGCCTTTCTGCTTGGTCACAGCGCTCTGCTGTTCCGTTTTGATAAGTGCATTTGGCATTCTGATCATATCTGCAAGGCGTATCTCTTCTGGGGAGAACTCGATATAAGATGGATGGCCTACGATATGCATGAGCTTCCCCATCTCGCTGGAAAACGGATTTTCCTCAGGACACCAAACGTCGGCTGTAAGGATATCGGACTTCGCGAGGTGCTCAGGAAGTGGTATATCCTGGAATATGCTATCGTTGATGTCAAGCTGCTTGGGTTGTAGCCAAGCCGACGGCGGGAGGCAGTGGGCAGTGACGTCTGGTGGAATCAATCTATGCACAAGTTCAACTTTGGGTTCCGACCTGGGTAGCTCATTCTACAAATTAATACCATTTGTTACCTGGCCATGCATGTCAAGCTGATCAACTTAACGTTGGTGGGATACAACCAAAAGCCCGGAGTGCCTGAGCAATCCTACTCCAGTCCAGTCTTCAGGCAACTCGCCTTGTCACTTACCAGATCTCCCATAGTTGCGTCGTGCTAGGCTCATGGAATCATAAAGCTTGGTTGATCATCATCGTACCTAAGCCTTCGTTGGTACTGTATATATTTGAAGTCCATGTTGAAGGTGGCCCAGTCTGGAAGACTGAGGTTGTAAGTGGTGGACTGTGGGGCATCACCACACCAGCACCCATGATGCTGATTTGCAGCTTCGGTACGTACCTTGGTACCTCAAAAGTGCCCATTAACGCGAGACGCGTCTATTCTATTCCGGGCGCGTCTCAATTTCCTAGATACTGTAGGTGCACCCCACTATGAAATAGATCAGTGCATGTTGTATTGATGCTTGATGCTTGATGCCATCCCCAAATTCGAGATTGACGACTATTAGAGATATATCCCGCACCACCTGATCTTTGAAAAGTGCTCTACGCAGTGCTATCAGTGAACAAAACCACCTCAGATCAAGCCCAGAACATTATGGCCGACGAATCCATACAGAATGGCGATAGCCAGCTCTCCAACGACGACATCACCATGGCCGAGCCAGAAGCCTTACCTAGCGCATCCAATGGTGCTGGTAACCCGGACAAGAAGGAGGTCAAGCTTGAAGATCTGTTCGACGAAGACTCAGACGACGAAGAGTTCCCCAGCTCTCGGCCACAACAAACCCAACCGTCAAGCTCGCCCGCCGCCGCGCCCTCATCTCCATTGTGCGCACCCCACGCAGTCCCCCCGTTTGAAGTTCACAATTCCTGGCAATGCTGACACGATGATTGCAAAACAGAGATGCCGGCAAGATATCACTGAAAGCCTCCGACCCCGAGATCCTCCGCTCCTTCTACCAGCGCCTCTTCCCCTGGCGGCACCTCTTCCAATGGCTAAACCACAGCCCGACGCCCACCAACGACTTCGCCCACCGCGAGTTTGCCCTGACGCTGCAGAACGACGTCTGGCGCCGCTACATGTCCTACCCGACCTCGGACCTGATGCGCAAGGAGATGCTCAACCTGCTGCCCTCGCGTATCGAGATCGGCCCCGTCTACACGACCAACCCGCGCGACCGCAAGTCGATCCGCAACGCCAGCGCCTTCAAGCCCATCGCCAAGGAGCTGTGCTTCGATATCGATCTGACGGACTACGACGAGATCCGCACCTGCTGTGACAAGGCCAACATCTGCCAAAAGTGCTGGCGCTTCATGGTCATGGCCGTCAAGGTCGTCGACACGGCCCTGCGCGAGGACTTCGGTTTCAAGCACATCATGTGGGTCTACTCCGGACGACGTGGTATCCACGCCTGGGTGTGCGATAAGAAAGTGCGGACCATGGACGACCAGAAGCGAAGGGCGGTCGCGAACTATCTGGAGGTGATTAAGGGCGGCTCGCAGGGCGGCAAGAAGGTCAACCTGAGGAGGCCGCTGCACCCGCATATCAGGTAAGTTGCCCAATACCCTATAAACCTCCTAGTCACCTCCCGGTGGCACAAAAATAGGAGTTGTTCCGTTCACTTGGCTTACCACCCCTACGCACAAATAGCCGTTCCCTAGACATTCTAGCCCCCTATTTCCAGACCGACGTCCTCGCGACGCAAGACCCCTGGCTCGACGCGGACCGCGCGGCGCACCTCCTGACGCTGCTGCCGGACCGCCCCCTGACGACGGCGCTGCAGAACAAGTGGGACGCCTCGCCGGAGCGGTCGTCGGCGTCCAAGTGGGCCGACATCGACGCCGTGGCCAAGTCGGGCGCCTCCAAGTCGCTCGACGCGCGCCAGCTGCTCGAGGCCAAGCAGGACATCGTGCTCGAGTACACGTACCCGCGCCTCGATATCGAGGTCTCCAAGAAGCTCAACCATCTGCTCAAGAGCCCCTTCGTCATCCACCCGGGCACCGGCCGCGTCTGTGTGCCCATCGACCCCCGACGCCTCGAGGACTTCGACCCCCTCGCCGTGCCCACGGTCCAGGAGCTCCTGGCCGAGATCGACGAGTGGAAGGGGGAGGAGGGCGGCGACGATGATGCTGCCGTCAAGGAGGAAGGCGCGGAAATCAAGAAAGAGGACGAAAAGGATGGCGGGGTCCCAACCACCAAGAGAACGAATATCCAGGACTGGGAGAAGACGAGCTTGAAGCCCTATGTCGAGTACTTCAGGAGTTTTGTCCTAACACTCATGAAGGACGAGCGGGATGCTAAAGTCAAGCGAGAAAGGGAGGCCGACGGAATGGACTTCTAAACGCCAGGAGGAGACGAATCACGAAATTAGTTAATGGCACAATATCAAACTACAGATTCTGCATAAAGCCAGTCAATCGGCCCATCGGTGACCAAAATTGACCTAGTGATGGGTAAAAACTGCATGTGACAACAGTATTCAACCTCCGGGTGGTCACAAGTCAATACCGCACTTAGAGCAGGGGTGGTTTGTTTTTTTAAAAGAAAATCAAGTGTCATTCTTTGCCATATCCGAGCCTGATTGAAAACACTCGTACAGTCATATATAGTTAGCTATAATCCATGACCAAATTGACGTCTCGTCTTGGATCTGAGGGTCCCGAGACAGCAAATCCGTCCATAATAATTTTCATCCGGCCAAAAACGCCTCGCCTACATGCGCGTCAGATGCGCAATGGGTATGTCGTTCAATCTATCGTACACATAGTCCATGTTTGTCACTGTTCTTTCGATAATTTCCCATCATTTTCGATTGGAAAGCCACACAGATGTAAGAATACCCACAAGTGAAGCATAAAGACGATCGCTGGCAAAACCAAGCTTCAGCATATGCAAGAAGCTGCTCGCTATTTTTGCTGCAAGACGGAAAGATCTCAAGTTGGCTTGGATCAGTAGAGGTTCTGCATATCAGGGCCTCCAAATCCACCGGGTCCAGCTCCCGTAGGTCGACCTTGCGAAGGACCAGTAGGTGCCCAACTCGGTGGTTGAAAACTTGAGCTGAACGGAGCAGTGGGTGGTTGGGCCTGGAACCCGGGTTGGCCACCCTGTGGCATGGCAGGAAATTGGTCGTCATACGATACAGCCGGTCCTTGGCCGTATCCTCCACCTGTCGAGAAGTCACGACCACCGAGGTCATCCAACGATCGGTAACCATGACCGCCACCTCGGCCTCCACGACCACCTCCACGATGACCACCGCCTCGAGATCCATTGCGAGGTCCACGATTAGATGTGCCGCTTCCGGCGCCGCCTCGATATCCTCCACGACCTCGACCGCCGTAGCCTCCCGGATGGAAATTGCGGTCTCCATGCGAGTTGCCGCCATGATGCCCGTCTGTCTCACTATGTTTTCGCTTATTAGATGATTTGTTCATGAATGAGTTCTCGTAGTCATTTTCGTTCGAGTCTTCCGGTTCAATTCGCAGAAGAACCTTCTCGCCCACCGTCGTCTCAAACTCGAAGGCTTTATCTGCTGAGACGGGTTGCCAGTTCTGGATTTTGCCAGCATCCATGGGACGGGCGCCCTTGCGCAGGGCAAGGACGACAAGTGGGCTGGGGTTATCGGTGTGGTATTTGGCTGTTGAAGGCACAGGTGTGACCGAGGCTGCCCATATACTATTTTCAAAGCATGCCGTGCCGGTGACCTTCCACCTCATCTTGGTACCCATACCACCCACTTTCTCCATGACGCTCTCCGGGCAGGGGCGAGGGCAAATCATGATGTTGTTAGCATGGAATTTGAGCTCGGTGTGGGAGAGCTTGGGCAGGTGGACGAGCTTGAGCAGTCGCTTGGTATCGGCTTTGCCAATCATATAACTAGTGAAAAAGACAGTCTTCTTTACCATCAGGCGCTCGTGGCGCTTGCCACCAGGCTTAGGGCCTGGCTGGTCAAGCATAGCATTGTGAGTGTTTATCAGATGCTGAATCTCAGCAACCTCGACAACGGGGTCTAGGTTGGTAGAGATGTCGGCAACCTGGATGATCTCGGCGTGGATGGGACCGCGTGTCCTCTGGCCGTTGTTGTATCCTTCTTGTCGCCTGTTGAAATCAGCCATGAAATCGCGGAAGCCCTGAACGTGCTTCACGCGATCTTCATATATGCGGATTTCTTCGGCGTTCTTGTAGGTCTCCATGAGCGACTCGAGGAATATCTGCTTGAACTTCATGGTGCTAGAGAAGCGCTCGTTGTTGGGTCCAATGGCGGGCTTCAAACCTGCTATGTCGAAGTCCAATCCTTTGCTCGCAAGGATGCGCTTCATCAGTTCCGAGAAGCCACGTTCAGATCTTCCGGTCAACATGACGCTCAAGGCGTCGTCCTGTTGCATGCTCAGGTGCACCAACTCGACAATCTTCTCGTTCCACCAGCCTTTCCATCCTCGCTTTTCTTCGAGTTCAACACCTTCGCCTGTCGCCGCTAGGATGCGCGAGTCGTGCCACCAGCCGCCGTTGATGAAGATGTCGGGAGAGCCCAGAGCACCAGTGGTTCTGCCATTCCACAGCTTCTGGTTCGGTAGGGGCGTCTTGAACAAGGTGTTGTCGAAGTCGTAGACATGGATGGCCTTGATCTGCTCAACGGCTGGAGGCAGCGGCAAAAGAGATTAGCTGGTGCGCACAGAGCTATCAGGGTTGGCAGTAGTTCGACTTACGAGGCAGCTTCTTATCCAGAATGGACCATCTGCTCAAAGCAGTAACGGTATGAGTGTTGGTGGCAGGGCCATTCTGGGACCCGTTAAGGTGTTTCGACGCCATCTTCAGGCGTTGCAAAAGATCGCGCGCAAACGAGAGTCGATAGCTGCACACATGCATTCAATTACATGGACATGGCGAAGAATCCAGATTGGAAGGGTATCGGGTCGGGGGAGGCAGCAGTCGGTTGATGAGTGCGTGTGCGCGCGTGTGCTGTGTTCTTCCTCTTGCTGAAGACGGAAGACGAGTCGCGACTCGAGACCCTTTAATGTTCACTTTTTGGCAGGCATTAAGGTTAGTCGATCGGGAAGGTGCAGCAAGCAGCATCATCATTTATGGCCCGAGCTCCTTCCACTGGAAATTCCATGGTGGGCCCCGTCACTGCTCACTGTTCACTGTATTTGTGTTAAGTACATACCTAGACCTTCCCTTTCAGTGACATCGCTGCCAATCTACCAATCTCACAGTGATGTCCTACGTTTCCCCCGAAGCTACATAGGTTACAACCACTAAGACGGTGTATTTATTTACTTGAATAACTGTTACCAAGTGTACTGCAGTGACCAAATTACAGACTGACTCAGACAATGCTTATTCGAACAAAAACCAGTCCTTGTCCTCCAACTGATCCCCATCACCACCAACTTCAGCTTGTAACGAGACCCTTTTCTTTTTGCGCATCACCTAAATGCAAACTGGGAGGCTTGAGAAGTGATGCTCAATACTTCCTTGAACGCACAACAGAAAACGTGATCTTGTCGATTTGAACATGTATTTTTGCGCTATCCTACTCTTACGGTAATCCAGCAATGTCCTGTAGGCATGTATGCGGATGAAGTGAACATGATGTACCTCTGTCGATCCCTAATTAATACCCCGCCAACATGCACAAGACGCTCGTCGCGAACCACGAGAACATCAGCCGCTCCAGCACCTGCAACAGGTCCTCCGTCTGCTTCTGCGCGTCGTTGTAGCTGCCCATCTTGGGCAGCGGCACCCGCTTGGTGCCGCCCCAATAGTCCTGCATGTACTGCCGCGCGAGGAAGAGGCAGCCCGTCATGAACGGGGACGCCAGCGTGCGCACCAGGAAGCCCATCGAACGGGCCCGGAGCGCCAGGAGCACTGACGCCATCAGCGACATGACCAGCGCCACGACGCCCGCGGCCTGCGTCGTCCGTGTCTTCTTCAGCTGCCGGTCGGCCTCGTTCGACCACTTGGCTGCCTTCTGTGCCGTCTCCTCGTACTTCTGGAGGTTCTGGATCGCGGCGAAGGACTGTTGTCCGCCGTAGCCAGCCAGAGCAGCTTGCGCGAGGTGGAGAATTTGGAGGAGCATGTTTGATGATGGGTGCTGCCAATATTGGGTGGATTTGCTGGGTGGTTGTCTTTTGCAATAGTGTATTAGGATTATATGAAAGTGTGTAGATTATTAATCGTGTGAGTATGATCAGGAGGCAGTAAATGTAGTGCGTGTTGAATTGTTGCTTCCCATATAGTCTACTTACTTTTCAGCCCGTCACGATGACGTATTTCACTCATTCCCTTGCCAAGCTTACCGCTTTCACGGTCAGATCGTGACGCACTTCATCGAACTACATCACAAATTATATTGCCAGCACGTTGCAGCCTAAAGACGCATCCTCGTATTCGACTATGGGGAGCTTCCAATTCTTCTAGCCGTTTCGCAAGTGTGCTCCGCACTTCAAAGCCCTCGATGCCATCTGGTCATCAACCAGAGTGCAACGAACTATGGCTTGCATAGACACAATCATGCGCCCCAACTCTAACTCTCTCTAAAACATTCAGGGGCAGAAACACAATCTCCCGACCATCATGGGGTGCAGAATGTCCAGCACGATCTGTTCCCGGGCCGCAGCATAACATTCTGCAGCCATCGACTTACTCGTCGTAGTTGGCGCTTCTCAGGGGCCAGCAGCCCATCTGGATCAGCGCCTCGCCCAGACTTCCCTCACCTCCCCAGTACTCCCGCACAAAGGCGACCATGAGGTCCTGGCCGTTGAGCAAGACGCCACTGGTCCAGACCTTGCCGTCCCGCACCCAGCGCTTCTCGACCCAGTTCGTCTCGGGGGCCATCTCGCGCAGCTTCGGAATCATCGGCAGCGGCGCTGTGCACGTCAGGCCCTTGAGGATGCCGGCCTGGAGCGGCTGCACCATGCCACCGCAGATAGTCAGGAAGGCGGCGCAGTCCTCGTGGGCCTTGCGAATGAAGGCCAGCTCGGCCTCGCTGGGCTTGTAGTCTAGCTGGAGGACCGCCCCCATCAGGACGATGTCCAAAGGTGGGCAAGTCTCGAAGGAGTCCTGGTTTTCCCCGTGGGGACCTTAGTCAGCCTGGTGACTGCCACATGCCCAACTATACTGAAAGAGCTAGGTACAAATGAGGAGTGCAAGGGTAAAGCCATTACATACTGTTGGTACGATCGACATGCCGCTGGTCAAACGGTTGGTGCCTCGGCCACTCTCGGACACCCAGTGGAATCCGATATCAATAGCTTTGGCTGCCGCACCAGTTGGGAGAGTTGAGAGAAACTCATCCGAGACGTGCTCGAGAAGCCCCTTGCTCATTCCATGGATCAGGTCGATGGGGGCAACGTCAAGAACCTCGGTTGTGCTAGCAACATCGCGTAAGTCTAAACCATCGTGTGCTCCAAGGACTAGGGTAGTACCAACCCGTTCATCAACAAGATGCCGATCTCGATGCGGCGATGGGGGCTGGAGAGATCAATTGAGGAAGGCATCGTGTAAGTTGAATTCCTGTGTATGAAAAGTTCGTGCGGAAGTATTTGAAAAGTGCCAGAGTGTAGGTGATATGGTTCTTGAATAGAAGACAGATGTTGGTGCGAGATAGCAGTGTTTGAGGAGATGTTCAGGGCTGATTTGAGAAGCAGATACGTCGTATTTATATTCTTCGGGGGCATGTACTCGTGAAACTCCATCTCGCGCATGCATTAATGGTTGATCGTCCAACTCCGAATGCCACCGGAGTTATACAAGTAGCGTGTCTCAGCGAAAACCATCGTATCGCCGTATAGGAACGGAAATATTTCGACGAGAAAATGCATTGTCTTGAGCCAAGTGTTTTCAGAACATGACAAATGGCACTATGTTTCGCATCACCACCTGCTTTGAGGATGCTATTTCGCGGACTTAGGTCAAGCTGACATGCGTCGGTTGGCGTTGCCATTGCGTTGGATAAGCAACTTGCAACTCTTACTGTCCTTCATAGGTGAAGAGCTGCGTTTATGGAAGATGGCAACCATCAATCTATAAAAGTAATGAAAAGCGATATCTAATATTTCGAAGCCTTTATGTTAGCGGACACAAATGGCATCACCATGCAATGTCAGATATTGGCGGATATGAGTAACTTTATATAACCGTAAACAATTCCAAATCCCATGGCCCCTGATCTCGGGTTCATTCATCGCACGATGTGAAAAAAAAAACCCTTTTGGAAGAACGCCGGGGGAGGCGGTTTACTTACCCCTTTTTGAAGAGACACATGTGGCCGAGTGTACTCTCGATTCATTGCATAATGTACACCATTTCATTTGCTTCTTGACCCTGCAAAGCTAGTATCCCCTTATCTTGGACTTATTTCTGTAGTATTCCACTTGATTTTATAAAGCTTTAGGAACAAACCCCTTAATTCCATCAGTGCAAATTTAGGAATACGATACATCCGAGCTGGTATATCTTGGCAAACGCCACCTCCGAATCCTTTCGGACAGCTTCCCTCGTCAATTTTCGGTCTTGTGAGTCAGCCGACTCCCACAGCTCCAAGTTGTTGTAAGGAGTGGTCTCGTACTACTCGTTAATAAGCTCCTCATGACGGTCACAGAAGACTCTCTGCGTCTGGCATTGGATTCACTCATGGTAATGCCATAGTCTTCGGGTTCAGTTGGTCGATGGTGTGTGAAGTGCGTTAGTTGAAGGATATCAAGAGAGTTAGTGTATAAAGTCGACCGTTTCTCCTCTCTTGACTAACTGGCTGTCCTTCAGCCAACGCACTTCACACACTATCGACCAACTCAACTCGAAGACCATGGCATTACCATGAGTGAATCCAAGGCCAGACGCAGAGTCTTCCGTGGCTATTTTGTTGCATATTGGAGTCATACTTGTGGCTTGTTCTTTGGATTTGGAATGTATTGGGTGCGATGCCTTCTTTTTTAAATTAGAATTTGTATATTATAAATTTGGAATAATTCGGTTTGCTGGGCCAGCCTGATTGATCCAATAATGATATGTATATATACACACATCAGTGTAAATATAGAGCCGATTTGTTTTAGCAGAGACATGAAATTATATTATCACTAAAGCAGGTAAATTCATATTTAAGTCGGCTTTGTGTTCTCGGTAAGTTTACAAGATTCTCTTGTGCCTACTATCCATGCCATCGCCATAACATTGTGGTATGCAGGGATGAGTTTCTGAAGTAAAGTCAACGCGGTCAAAGAATAATGTTGATCACTTTGAAAGCACCATAAAACTGGATTATTTTTGGAGCATCCAACTCAGGATGCTTTCGTTGTAGTCTCGATTTTGTTGGACCACTCAGCAAGAACTTGGATCGAGGGAATCGGCTGCCAACTATCTGGGACTGGTAGACTTTGTTGACACTTGTTCGCGTCGCTCAACAGTACAACCATTATGAAGCCTCCTGATGTCTCAGTCCCTTTCATCGAAGGAATAATCCTGACATAAACCATGCCACTCCAATGGTGGGCTTACGCCATCCATAACTCTCCCCGCTGCTTCTTTGTAGGATTTGGCCTGTCAAAGTCATATTATGCAGTGTTGAGGTCAACATGCTTTTGCTACATGTTTCTTCCTCCCAGATGATTAAACCCTTGCATGACGAAGCTCAATAAGAATAAACATCAAGACCCATCATTCTGAGACATGGGAGTCGTTCATACATGGGGTAGTCGCTGCCCCTTCAAGGTTCCGTCGCTGACAAAAGTCCGAGACAATCTGTGTGTAAGACATCGACGCTGCAGCGGTTCTCGACAACCGACGAGCTGGAACGCGTTATCTCGGGGCATTTGTCAACACACGATACTATGTGGGAGTTTTACTCTTGACTCTCGATCCATCGATGAAGCCTTGCTATCCGCTCCTACGGCGAGTAGACTTGATCGAAATAACACTTTGTCGTTGGCCGTGTTTAATAGATGGAAATGCAGCGAGGTATACGGAACGATAGATCCGGTGATGGTGGGCCTAATCTTGATATCATGGCTACCTGGTTATTTAAAGAGGCAAGAGTCCAATGCCATTCACCAAAATATCTGGCTCATCCCTTGCACTCAGTCTACAACATTGCCATCTGATCGCTTCCAGCCTCGATATACTTACAGTCCTCTGGGTTCTTTGTCCCGAAGAAGATTCTTCCTCTTGATTTTCACATAGCCTGTACATTTCATACCTACTCGTTTCAATCTATCAGAATGGTGTGCCAGAAGACCCTGCTCTTGGCGCTGCTCGGAGCCGGAGCCGCCGCCCGAGTCCAGCCCCATGCACGAGGCTTCAACAACGGCCAAGCGGCCGGAGGCTATGGTGGCGGCAATTCCCAGAGCGGCTGGGGTGGCGGCAATTCCCAGGGCGGCTGGGGTGGCGGGAACGACAACTCCGACTACGGCAGCAGTGGCCAAAGCAGCAACAATAACAATAACAACAACGGCGGCAAGAACAACAGCAACTCTTGGGACTGGAATAACGGCGGTGGCAACAACCACGGCGGGTCGCATGGCAACGGTGATCCCTCTCACGGCGATCCCACGACCACGACCTCCTCTACCACTGCCTACCGCCATGGCTATACCGCCGCCGGCCATTACCACCATGGCGCCCAGACGTATTCCACCTCCTGCACGTATGGGACTGAAACGACGACGTCTGCTACACACACTGCCGAGCACCCTACCTTCACTAACTCCGAGGGTAGCGCTCCATCCTTAACTCTGAGCGCGACTGAAACGGCTACGCTTAGCGCAGGTGGCGAGGGCGGCGAGGGCGGCGAGGGCGGCGCGCCATCTCTCACCTTGAGCGCGACCAACACAGCTACGTTGAGCGCGGGAGGCGAAGGCGGCGAAGGCGGCGAGGGAGGTGCTGCGGCCACGCTCTCCGAGGGTGGCGCGCCCACTGCGACCGAGGATTTCACCTTGTCTTCGGGTTTCGCTACATCTGGATTCAGCACCGGGTCCGGCTTCGCTACATCGGGATTCAGCACCGGATCTGGCTTTGGTACCGCCACGAATTTTGGAACCTTTTCCACCGGGTTCCCAACATCCACTGGGTATGGGACTGCTTCTGGATACGGGACCTACACTGGGTACGGAACTTCGACGGGCTACGGGGTTTCCACTGGCTATGTGACGGTCACGGGATACCAGACGTCGGGAGCATCAGCCGACCAGCCTTACAGCACATTCGCGACAAGCTACGTGGCACGCTAAGTCACGCCCCTCCCACGAGGAAAATACTAAGGTGAAGGGCATTATGCAGGATCTATCCGGTGGCGGCTGGTCGATGAAGTCTGGTGGAAGTACGTGAACGCTGTGGAGAGAAACGGTTGGGCAAGGATTGGCTCGGGGACGAAGACTGCTGTGTATTTGGTCGTAATAATCTGTTCATTTGGAAAGTTGATCTTAATTTACAATTTCTCACGTGCAATACTCGGAATCCTGTTGCTTGCATTTACCGATGCCGGCCAGGCCATGACATATAATTGTGCTGATTATGGCAATTGGGGGAATTGTGCCGATACGACCTATACAGCAACGTGGCGCTGCTACCTACCGGGGGAGCACATATTGATGGTGAGAGAAACCAGGCACCTTGGACTGCGCGTCATCTAATTAGGCTGACAACCCACTGCGAATCAGAAACAGGCACGACTTTCCCTACCCTTAATGTATATGTGCGTGTTTAAGCTGTTGGTGGCGCACCTGCTTTGCCTGACAGCGTGCCCTGGAAGATCGAGGTATTAAAGATGCTCCGTGCCGGAGACATTTATACGAAGTTTCGGGCCCCTCATGAACCCGCAGGTCCGGCGAGCCTTCCATATATGAAGGTATGGTGCAGGTAAGATGAACTGTATTGTGTATGCTCTATTCGGAAGACAAGAGACCATTGGCATCTAGAGTAACCATTGGGAGCCGGTTGACATACACAAACCAAACACGAAGACCTTCACTCGCCACTAGTCATGCCTGACATCAAGTTTGACAAGTCGACAATACCAGACCTGAGCGGCCGAGTGGTGCTCATCACTGGAGGTACGTACTTGGTACGGAGACGCATATGCCGTATTTTGCCCTCTAGGGATCGTCCGTTTTGCTTCTGGTCATGCTTAAAGCACCCACTTCAATCTAACCTCGAACACTCCTCCCAGGCACCGGCGGAATCGGCGCCGAGCTCGCCGTCGAGCTCGCCCAGAAGAACCCAGCCCGCCTCCTCTTCACCGGCCGCAACGCCCAAGCCGCCGAGAAGACCCTCGAGCGCATCCGCCAGGTCGTCGGGCCCTCCGCCGCCGCCGCCACAAAAGCCGTGACCTTCGTCCCCTGCGACCTGGCGAGCCTCGAGTCCGTCCGGGCCGCGGCCGACACCATCCTGACCCAGATCGGCGACAACGGCCGCCTTGATTTGTTTCTCGCCAACGCGGGCATCATGGCCCATCCCGCGGCGCTCTCACCCGACGGCTACGAAGTTCACTTTGCCACGAACCACCTGGGCCACGCCCTGCTGACCAAAAAGTTGCTCCCGCTGCTGGAGCGGACGGCTGACCTGCCCTTGCCAGGAGGAGGTGGGAGCACCGCCTCTCCTCCGCGCGTCATCTACACGACCAGCATGGGCTGGAAGGGCGGTAGCCTAGACTTCGCCGGTGGTCTCCGGACCACGCAAGAGTCGGTTCTAATGGGCCGCTGGGTGCGCTACTGCAACAGCAAGCTGGCCAACATGCTCTACGTCCGCGAGCTGGGCCGGCGCCACCCGAAGCTGCTCTGCTTCAGCATCCACCCGGGCGTCGTCTCGACGGGCCTGATTACCGACCTCAAGTTCAGCGATCGACTCTTCATCCAGATGGCGAATGTCGGCAAGATAATCACGCCGGAACAGGGCGCTTTCAATCACCTGTGGGCTGTCAGCACTCCTCATAAAGCTATTGCCCAGGGTGGCTACTATGAGCCAGTTGGAGTGCTATCCTCGGAGAAAGGAGTTAAGGCCAGAGACGAGAAGTATGCCAGCCAACTATGGGAATACACAGAAAAAGAGTTGGAAACCTTCATGTAAGTTGACTAGCATTCGAGAACAAGGCGTGCATGAAACCTGCAAGGTTGACTGGAGCCAGATGATATGCGAATAGTTCCCGGATATATCGTTTTTATTCAACACGCTGTTTCAGACCTTAAATGCATTTGCCTTTTGATATGTACATGTGCAACTTTTGCTGCATCTACTCTCCGTTTTTAACTCCGGTCCCTGACTGCACTCTATGCCTGGACACCGCCGTTTGTTTCCTGGGCCACGGTTTCATTTAATGACTTCTGCTCAGGCTCCGCGGCAATCTCCTTCTCGGCCTTCTCAAACTTAGCCTGCTCCTCGGACGTCATGTTGGGGAGCAGGGGCCTCTCCTCGTTCGCAGTGAGGTTAAGGTGGAAAGTACGGATGACAGAGTCAGCGTCATCGATGGCGAGCGGCCGCACATCAGCCATGGCCTTGACCTTCTGGGTGCAAAGCTTGACCTGGGCATCAGTCATGGTGAGACCGAGCTGCTCGACACGACTCTTGATGGCATTCCAGCCAGTCAACCTCGAGGCGAAGTGGACTGAGTGAGAGAGGTATTATGTCAGCATGGATATTAATCGACGGCTTCCATATTTGGGAACATACCATAGCGGGACAGACCGTAGTCTTCGGGCTTGAGAATCTCATATGTCGTCGGGTTGTTCAAGATGGCCTTGGCGTGGATACCAGCCTTGTGGGTGAAGGCACACTTTACGCAGGGTTAGCTATCATTCATCTGGAGAAACGAATCACGATACGTACGAAGCCAGTGATGGGGTTGTTGAACGGGATGTTGATTTGCACTGTTATAATTAGCTTCTTGCCCAAAACGGTCAACGTGATAAAAGTGGGAGGTTGGAGGGGTCGGTCTGGGGTATGCTGGGGTTCAATCTCGTGGGTCTCAGGGTTGCCTGGGGATTCCACCCAGTTTCCATTGGACCATGGCAATTGGAGCGGAACGATCCGTTTTCGGGGGTGAAGCGGAATTTCCGCATCCTCGATACGCCCGCACTCATGGCTTGGAAGGGATTCCCAATTTTACTCTGGCAAGTTGCAACAGCATGAAAAGCAACCCAGATTTGTCGATTTGAACCCGCATGCGCCTCACCCGACGTGGAAGATAGTAAAAAGGGGAGACATACCAGCATCGGCCACAAGGTTCTCAAGGTCCTTGAGCTTGTGCAGCTTATACCTGGGATTCGTTAGTAAGATGAGTATCAGCTAAAACGACAAGTCGTAACCTACTTGCTCATGACGTAGTCGCGATCGGCAACCATCATTCTCTACGTTGAGTCGTCAGCATATTGTGTGGAACGCAAGTTCGTTCTGGCAGACGTACCGCCATCAGGCCACCAAGCGTGGTAATACCGTTTCGCTCACCGATACCCAGGACCGATGTGTCCACTATCGAAGAGTTAATATATCAGACCTCGAAGAACAACACGATAATGTGACTGACCATGTGTGGCACCAGCTTCAAGAGCGCAGTAAGCATTTGCTACGGCGCAGCTTGTATCGTCGTGCTAAAAAGTCCAGCGAGTCAGTATATACTGAGCCATGATGATAGGTAAACCAATGTTGCCATGAGACTGGATATGATGCCATTTCATGAAACCATAAATCGTGTGCTTCACGTTAAGACTTTCTGGTACAAGCAGATCCAATTCGACATATATTGGGGGTGAGTGAAACTTACGAAATGGGTTTCGATGTCGCAGTTTACGACACCACGGAGAGCTGTAGAAGTCGAATCAAGTTAGCTATTCGGATGATCTTCAATTGCGCTTGTATGCGCCGAAATGAAGAACGGCAGGTGGCGATTATTGCACGCATAGACTTACTCCTGACAAGATCGTAGACCTGTCTAGGCGAGGCGCATCCAACGGTATCAGCAATACCAACGCGCGTCACTCCCACCTTGTCGACAGCGCTGTATACAGAGAGCAGATCGACGAGGTTGGATCGGAAAGAGTCCTCGCTGGAGAAGCGGATCTCGAGACCCTTGGACTTGACGAATTCGATGACCTCAATCGCAGTCTGTCTTCATGTCAAAATTGTGTCCGATATCGGCGGAGGGCTAAGAAAAGTCACCGCGTCGCTAAAAGGCCAGTGTACTCACGTTGATGATGTAGGTCATGTCCTTGCCGTGCGAGTGCTCGCGAAGGTATGACGAGGTACCAATAACGACATCGAGACCGTCAACTCCAGTCTCTACAGCCATGCGAGCATCGTCCATGTGGCAGCGAACATGGGTCAGGATCTTGGCCTTGAGGCCAAGCTTGCAGATGGCCTCACAGTCCTTTCGGGACTGCTCAGAGGCAGCCGGGGAGGTAAGCTCGATGTAGTCGACGCCGAAGTCATCGAGAGCCTTGGCGATCTGAATCTTGGTCTCGGTGTCGAAGAAGGCATTGGCAAATTGCTCGCCCTCACGAAGAGTCGATTCGACTAACGGTAGAATAATTCATTAGCGATTATTCGAGCTGGCCATTAGACGAAAAAGTCGGCGGTCGGTGGACAATTGCCGGGTAGGTCATGCTGTTTTTCGGGTCGACTCACTGATCTTGAAGCGGGAGACGTTGCTCAGGAAATCGCCGACGGGCTGGTAAGGGCTTGAGCGTTGCGTACGCTGAGTCTATAAGGATCAGGATTGCAATTAGCGGGTTGAGTCAACGAGCAAGAGATGCAGACTTTGGGCCCTGGGCGGCTAAGGTATAAACTTACAGCAATGCCAGTGAAGCCCGGGTGAGCTGAGACAGACACAACAATTAGCACGAAGTCTCTACAGGCCAACGAGACGAGGGTCAAATCAGAGGCAATGACGAACATGGATCGTTGGAGGCATTAGAGCCATTGGTGGCCGGAGCAGCGTCTGGTGTAGGACACATTGTGAATAGTGGACTGTGGACTTGTGGACTGTGGACTTGTGTTGGGTGAGGATATATCAACAGTCGTCGGTTTGGTCGGTGATGAGGATCAATCAATCAGCTTGAACAATAAGCTGTACCAATTTTTTTAATACTTTTTTTTTTCCTCGACGGTCTTTGGTGTCAATTGAGTCATCAGCAGCGGCATGCGGAAGGACCTGGGAAAAGATGTGGGTGGAGGGGTCTGGTCAGTGGCTACTGGGCGCGCTGAAAGGGAAAGGCGGGGTAGTGCATAGTGCCTTTATGTGCTGTAACATTGGCTGGAAGCCTTGGGCGTAGCCAGATCCTAATCCACAGTGACGTCCAGTCACGTAACTTGCCCGAAGCAGGCAGTAAGGCAGTTGGTAAAGTACATAGTAATCAATCATCCATACCGCTTAGCCCAGACCCCACTGCAAAATTCGCTGTGAGATACTTACTGTACGTACGTGGTAGTAAGCAAATACTCAAGGCACTCCAAAGGCACTGCAAATGCACTCCAACTCCAAGCCACGCTGCCACGGGTTGCTAGGTTAGGCCATGGTTGCCAGGATATTGACTCACGCATCGCCGACTTCAGGATTCCGATATAATTCCATCTATCATCCAACAGATATGCCGGAGGTGGTTCGGACCTTGTCCAAAAATATCAAAAGCATGAGTATTTCTCTAGGTAACACCATCAATTCCACGGCACACCGTTGTTTGCAGTACGAGCATCCTTCTTTCATTATGTAGTTCTTACATAACTTTTCTGTCTAAGAAAGTAGGGACTCCGGGCCTCAAGTCTCCGATTGACCCCGACATGGTATTAAATAAGAGAAAATATTCGCTGAGATTTCGTCTCCTATTAACTAGCTATGAGTCCCAGTTATCTGAGTAATTAAACATCGTTTCAAATACCGATTTCGAAGTTAACTTGAGGGAGTCCAACATATGTAGTGAGCCCAAATGACAATCAGTATCATATGTGCTCGTGCTCAAGTTGCAAGCGACCTAACACACTACCGACAAAACATCGCAAGTGGGTTGCGTCAGTTGCGTCATTCCTACAGCACTTCAACGCCGTCATACAGTGGCGATTTGCTCATATCGCAATCGATCAATGCTTCTGTCTACCGCCCTGCGACCGAGTATACTACGTACCGGGCTAGTTTAACGACCAGATCCCTCATAGCAACGCTATCCTGTAGAACTATGGCTAACTATAGCAGCGCGAGTGAACGAAACCAGGACTGAACGCTCAAGTCTACGAGCCACCGGTCTCAGTACGTCACAATTCATACCAAGTCAGCACACTGTGAATTAAGACTCGGCCTCGCGATGTCCTTCCGTGAGGGCCAGCGCGAGCTTTGCCGCTGCTGCTTGCCGGTTCCGTTCAACCCTGAGCTGCTACCGGAACGGGACCGTTCTTAATATGCCAAGGGCCAAGGGCTTACGGACCCCGGCGGTTTCTGTCTGGTCTTCCGATATCGCTCCAATTTAGGATAAACTGACGGGTGCTCTAAACTTTGCTTAGGACATTGAAAATTGACGACTTTCGGATAAAGGAATGAAGGTATTGCTGAGCGGTCCGATAAAGCTCAACAGATCCAACTTAATATACCAGTAGAAGACAGTCAAGGTGAAATATTGCCGCTCTTCACTCGATATATACCGCTCCTATCTGCGGATACATGGGATTAACTGTACCGACTCAAACCTTCCTAATTGGCCATGTCAAATACCACGCAGAGCAAGTGGACTGAGACTTCAGGTATTCAGAGTTCGACAGGGCTGGGTGGCTCTTTTCAATTCCATATCTACCTACTTGTTGTTTGAAATTCCGAGGAGCGACAAGTTGTCGAGGGTTGCAGTGAGCAGCGAATGAGTACAAGACCAGAATTGTAATTTAACCCTGGTAACTCAGCGAGCAGAGACATTCTTCGACTCCGGTATCAACTTTCCGGGGGCACTCGAGAGCGCGCATCTGCTCTCCTTTCCTCATCGCTCCTCACACAAACCTGTCCTCCACCCACGGATTTGCGACAATCTCTGGTTTAGACTTCTGCCGGTGATATCAAGACATATAAAACGTATTGAGAGCCTGGTATCTCAGAATCGGTAGTGTGACGTGGATAGCACAGCAAAGACATCATCCTCTAGCAGCGTTGGCTGCTGCTACTGTCCGATGCCGCCATCTGATATTGGTCTGGTAAATAAGGCATACATTACAGAAAAGGGGGCCACCTACGTCCTCGAATGAACAAATCAAGCACCGATATTTCACTTTCGCGGCAAATGAAGTAGCCACATAAATCAAAGCATTTCCATAGTTAGCGGTGTTGGTTTTATTGTGTAAACTCTAGGGTATATGAGGTGCTTAGTCTTCATCACTTTCCTCATCACTATCCTCCTCTTCGGCCTCTTCCAGCCAATCGACGAGAGCCTTGCACTTTTCTCGAACTTGCTCCATTGCTTCTCCGCCCTCCTTAGCTCGGGCATCTTCCCACCAATTGAGGATACCCTCTTCCTCCAGGATGTCTTCGCTATACATCTGCTGGAACAGAGCCGAACATAGTGCCCCTGCTTTTTGGACCTCAATAACACGGGAGATACTGACGCAAGCTCTCTGGACAGCCAGAATGAAGTCGACTTGCTCCGGAACGCTGTCCCCTCCGACACCGACTTCGGACACGAACTCTTTGGCACCCGGGCGTTCGGTCAAAACGCTCTTAGCAGCTTTGCTCGTCTCCATTCCGCCGCTCTCGGCATTGATCAGCTCAACTGCCCGGCGTACGAGTGCCGTCGCAACTGCCCTACGTACGGCGTTATCGGACGCATCATTGGCCAATCGAAGTGACGTAAATTCGAGTTTCTCGGAATCGAAATCGCCCCGCTCGGCTCGTAATACCTCCAACAGGCCAGCCACGGCCTCTGTCACGAAGTTTGAAGCGCCTGCAGTAGACGAATCATCCGAGGCGAATGATGTGGTACGGCCGCTCCGGACCGTGTCTCGTACCTCGTCATCTGACAAGTCTTCCTCGTCTTCTGAGGCCAATGTCGATACGGACGAAGCATAAAATTCGTAGCCCTCGAGAGAGTAGCCTAGTGACAACTGAAGTCTCTGGGGGTCGTCCTCTTCCATGTCTTCGATATCCGGGTCAACAAATTTAGTACCCTTGCCTTGGGGACCAAGAAGTTCCGTGTTGGGTGTCATCGAAGTACCCTTCGCAGAGAGGACAGAAATGACACTGGAGTTGGGAAGAGTGATATCATCTCCCACAACAACCCCTGAGCCTAACAGGCAGCCTGAGCTCAGACGTGAACTCTTCCCAAGTGTGGTGAACTCGGCAACGATTGAATGTTCAACGGCAGCATTGTCCTCTATGGTGACGTCTTCCCAGATGATGCTATTTTTGATGTGTACACCCTTGCCAATCTTGCAATTGCGCCCAATTATGCTGTTCTCTATGCTGCTCTCGGGGCCGACGACTGTATCTTGGCCGATGACAGCATTGAAGATGTCGCAGCCATCGTTGATTGTTACTTCGTCTTCCCGATACACGTTGTTCTCACGCAGCTGGTAAGTGTGCTTCTTCACCAAGTTGCTGTCCGGGACATAGGGATGCGTCCATCCATCGAGCACATCACGGCCGATCGCCTCATACATCTGGAAATTCGTCGCTCGCGCAGAGTAACCATCGGCCACGATTTCGGTGTGAATCATCTTGCCGTTGAGCTCGTAATCTTTGAGAACGCCGTGTAGATAGTTCGCGCGTGGTAACTCGTAGTCGAAGCTTTCGGACCACAGCGCGAGAACGTCAGGGGTGCAGATATCAATCTGGGCATCGATCAAATCCGATCTAATCTCCAGCTCAGGCTGCTTCAGGAGATCGGTATCCAATTCAATGTAGTGATCCGACTGCAGCGGGTTCATCTCCTCGTAGTGTAAGCAGCGCTTTGCGACAGGATCGACAGCGAATACGGGAGATATGCCATTGACTTTGGACCGGTGCTCTTCCTCGCCGCCTTCTCTCAGCACCATGGTCATTATGGAGTCACGGTTGGCCTCTTTCCGTGCGCGATGCGCCGCCAATGCGCCATCCAGGGAGATGTTGGAGACTAAGTCGCCATGTACCAGGATAAAGTCGCCCTCGATCAAGCCGCGCTTGTCAAGATCGCGCAGGAAATCGCCGACTGACCGGGCGTCAGCGACTCGAATGAAATCGACGGTGGAGAAGGGGCAGGATCTGGAAATCGGCGTCCATCGCGACTGTCTTATGTAGCTCTCGATCTGTTCTTGGAAGGATGATGCGTAGATGAAGACTTCCTGGACGCCGTTCATGGCGAGGAACTCGAGTGTGTACTCGAGCAACGGAGTGTTGGCAAGTGGAAGAAGGCACTGCCATGCTGGTTAATTTCGACGGGGAGCGCTCCGAGTCCAACGGGGCCAAGATACTCACTCTTGGTTTCTCGAGGGTAAACGGCCGGAAACGTGTTTGGAATGAATCAGCTATGATCTGTGGGTGGTGCAATCATCATGGTCAGTCCAGTCAAGCAATTGCAAATTAGTTGGTGGTTGCCCCGCGATTGAGACTTACAACTGCCTGCAACACATCCTCTCGCTTGTCCTCCGAACCTGGCTTGGTAGGCTTTTTGGCCTTGCCCGAAGCACCGGCCTTGGCGCCTTTGCTCGACATCTTTTTCCCTTCCTAATCAGCGCGATAGTGATGTTGGAGGAAATGAGGAAAACACTGTCGGCTTGGAACCTCGGTGACGTTGGTAGGAGCCGATGAGTCAATGGAGATAGATGGATCGGCGCACGCTGAGCCTGGAGCTACAATGAGACTTTTTGGAGGGGCAGGCCGCAGTTGTGGCACACGGATCGGACCTTATCTGATTCGTCACAATTCATAAATTGGTCTTATCTCATGCACGCGTGCATAAAATATTAATTGATGGCTTTGCCTGACTGCAGATACACTCTTGTAGATATGTTTACATGTAAGTCCGGCAATTTACTCAAACCGTATCTGCATCACACCTGGGCACTCACTCACCCCTCCTTCTGGCTCAACGCATAGTGGAATGATTAATATCTTTCATCTCCGTTACACGACGAGGGCAAAGGAGGTGGAATCCTGCAATTGCTGCAAGCACAAATGGATGCGCAAGATTAACCAACTGGACAGAGATGATGATTCTCGACGGAAGAAGTGTGATCTTCAATCCATTATCGAGTAAAATACCTTTTGGTCAACAAGGCTTCTCCATGCAATATACTGCCAAATCGCCATGCTCGAGCCTCGACCAGAGTGACGAAAGGGGTAGTGGCTATCGAGGCTGGCTTCGGACTTGGGGTGCATCCATCGCCTCAGTCATCGGTCTGGGTTTCGTCAGAAGCTTCCAAGTCTCGGCATCCTGGGACTTCTGTCGAAGCTCAGCTGAAATGACTTCAATCCCTGAAACAGTTATCAAACCAGTTGAAGATGGTCGATTTGATCTGGTTGAGTCCATGTGCTGAGCTACGTTATGAGTATCTGTACACGATGTCTTCTTTCCTTTCATCGCCACACTTAAGCGCAATATCCCTCTTAGGGTCCTTTTCACATTACTAGTAGTCATCTGATGTTTCTTTTACGTATTCATAATGATTGCTCATAGTTTCTCCTGGACATCGCGAGTGGTCGACTGGATATGATGAGGATAGGCTGAGAAGAAGAAAAGGAGACGGTGGACGAAACTAAGGAAAGACGACATCTCATCTTTGTAACATCTATGGGCTTCAGAGAAGCAAGTAGAGAGATGGTACACGAGTTTCCGTCGATGGTCGCAGCGACCATAGTCTCGTCGTCAATGGAAAGTCGCGATATGCACACACCCACACACACACACGCATACACAGTTCAGCCTCCTCCATCTCTTACCGGTGAATGGCATATTGGGCTAGTTCACATTTCTTAAAGAATACGAAGTGACTCTCAATTGTCATCATAGCTGGAGGTTTCTAGCCCGACTGTTATAGATACCATCCCGATGTGCACAGAGTGGCGTGCTGCCAGTTCTGAGAGCAGACGAGCTTCTTGTCGTCGCGCAACATCCACGAGCCAACAGCCAAATAGAATCGAAAACCTTCACAAAAGATAACGACAACCTACTACTTAGAGTATAGGCCAGTCGTAGTCCTTGCAAACAGTGAATGCTCTACTTATCAGAGATATCTCCAATTTACGCAATCCAGCCCAGCTCTACATGTATGCGCTGCACATTTGATTCGAGTCTCTCGAGCTAAAAGTAGCCAACGGTTCTACGGAAGACTTCATACCCATTTCTTCACATGAAATGGAATTCTCAATGAGTAGCACAACCGGACGCGCTCATCGTTCATGTGTCAAGGTGTGTGGTGATGTTGACAACGCACTGCAACTCACGATAGGGGCCATAGCCATCATGACGCCTGGAAAAGGGGCTTGCTTACGGATTCCCCGTCGACATATTGACTCCCCAGAGTCTCGTAAACACACATGTAAACCACCAGGGATGTTTCCAAGTCCGTCCGGATATCTGCACAAGAGAGGAGACGCCGTTATTTTTTTTAAGCGCGGCCCCAGTCAATCCACGTACTACGTAGCGGATGTGGGTGACATGCGGCACAACGTCTACATAGGGCTTGGCCGGTGACGGAGTTATTAATAAGGCGGCCATACCACTACCGGCATTTCGCTTGATGATTACCGGAACTCCATATATGCCTGCCAAGCGTGATGTGCTTCGGAACTTGGCAGCGAGTTGGTACGTGAGTATGTGTGACGAGAATTTGAGGCTCATTAGCGGATAACGTTAAGTCCCTTTCGAGCCTTCAATAGTGGAATGACACGCGCTTTAAGGTTTGCTCTCTGCAGGCTGGCAGGTTGGCAGGCCAGGTAGGCGTGTGGGCGTGTGGACGGGTGGACAGGTGGACAAGTGGACAGCCCTGGACAGGTGGGCAGGGCAGTATGTACTGGGCAGAGGGTGCGAGATGGGGCCTCGGGAGGATGTGCTGAACGGGCAGTCGAGTCGGCAGCGATGGAACATTATGAAACTATCATCATACTACGACTGACGTATGCAGGTAGTCCTTGCTAGGAGGGAAAGACCATCGCAATCAAACCTCAAGTCCCGATTCTTGATTTCCACGATACGTGTACTTGTAGGCACATACGGTAGAATGGTGTACACGTAGAGGGAAAAGAAGCAGAAGCAGAAGGAATCACTCTGGAATCAAGGGTCCATCGATTCCACGATGATCAATTGATTGATGTCCAACCTTGGACCATTCTCGAAGGCTTTCGCAGTGGACCACTTGACACCTGATACCTGACGAACAGACTTCTTTTCGAACAGACCACGGCAGCAAGGCCTCCACCACGGGCGGAATTCTTTCCCGTCACAATGGATTCGCTTGGGTACAAATATATCCAGACTCCAGAGGGCCAGGGGGTTTGACTCGACTCCGACGCGACATGGCCCGAGGTCGTATTGGGGACTTTGCTGCTGTGGGGGGATGAAATGAGACCAGCCGATCATGACGGGGCTTCGGCTTCGGCCAAACTAAGTCACCAGCAGGCCAGGCCAATCATTGATTGAACAAGCGACGGATTGGGCTACTTGCCGTGGTGCGTGGCTTACACTATGTATGTATGTATGTATGCATGTATGTATGTATGTACCTTTTGACAGCTAGCTGGATGGGAAAATGAAAGCAAGGCTTGGTTTGGTTTGGTTCATCAGCCGGGCATGGAAATGGGACACACGATCACGGACTTTTGAACTTTGAACTTTGAACCTGAACGATCCAACGTTGGTGGTTCTGCAGCATGCACGTACAGTAGGTCCGGCCCTAGACTCCCTAGATGAGAGAAATGATACGTCAATTCATGCTTTTCCCGCACCTAGCTACTGAAGCTACTGAGCTACTGGCCATCGTACCCGCTAGTTAGCAGAAGCCGACCTTGACAAACCCTCCATCAGCCCGTATCGATTGGCAATTGGACGTGTTAGCCTGTTAGGGTTCCCCCGAAGGCCCCAAAGGCCCCCCCCAAAGCCCCCATTACTTGCCGGATTCGACAATTGTCTCGTTGGACCATTTTCCTAGGTGTCCGCACCCGGATGGCTTCCCCGGCCACGAGATGCAGGGTCGCCTTCTCCTGTTGATCCAACAACTATCCGTATACCTATTGCGAGCCCAGAATGAGGGAAATAAAATAAGAAAACTTTGTCATATTCCTTGCATGAAATTGCCCATGATGGACAAGTAGCGCACACACCGCTCTGCCGCCTATCGCGGCCGCTGTGCCCGCCGTGCAAGTTCAACTGCACTGCGCTCATGTCATGGTCATGTGCCCGTCTCCATTGACGATAGAGGCTGCAGGTAAAAAGCCATGCCTTGAATCCAGAATCCACCCTGTTCCGAGCGGCCCCAGTATGGGAGCTTGATATTCGTCCGGCAGTACGAGGCTCGCATCCGCGGACAGTCAGACTGCTCAACGGCGTGGAGAAATAGGAAGTCAAATATCAAACCGCGACTGGTTCGTTTCAACTTGGCAGCTGGTTCAGCGAGCCAGCGATACAAAAGCGTGACAAGAATGGCCCGATGGGCTCCCCTAGCAGTACCCTGGGTAGGGGTGGTGTCCTGAAACGGGTACGGGCCCAACTCAATGCAGGGATTCTGATTTATGACGGATCGGCCCACGACCACCCCGCGCGGCGTGGGATTGAGGAAATCTTCGGGCAAATGAGAAGGAGCAAAAAAAAAAGGGAAAAACGCTGCCATGGAATGAAATGTTAATTACATACTATCCTCCATCTCGCTCATGCTGCTCCCATGGTAGAGAAGAGACGTCAAACACGAAATGAAGCGAGTCAGAGACACTTTGGCCAGGCTCAAGAGGGGGGCCTCCTCCGCCTCCCGGCCGCGGCATCAGGAGGAAATGTCGGATTCAAGGGATTCTTTATCGCTTAACTCGGACAAGGTCGGCCGGGCCACCAGCAGCAGCAGACGAGTCCAAACCGGCGATGCAACGGCCACAGGCGCAGGGCCATTGGTGCTTTACAACGGCATAGAGCCGGGTGAAGAAGGAATCGACATTGTCTTTGTGCACGGGTTGAATGGACACCGGGTTGGGTCTTGGTCCAAGGAATCGGTCTGCTGGCCACGAGATATGCTAGGCGCCGATTTACCGCACGCGAGAATCATCACCTGGGGTTACGCCAGTATCCTGGGCGAGGGTAACGAAATGTTCGTGGAGCTGGCCGAATCTCTGCTTATCGACCTCTCCCGGATCCGAGAAGCCACCCCGCGTCCTGTTTATTTCGTGGCTCATGGAATTGGTGGCATCATCGTTAAGGAGGCCCTCACCACAGCCGCCATGTCGCGCATTTACGGAAGTCACAACGACCTGGGCGACATATATCCCATGACCAAGGGCATCATTTTCCTTGGCACGCCTCACCAGCGCACCGGGAAGAGAAGTCTTGGGGAATGCGTTGCTTTAACAGCTCAGATTTCGTTACGGTCACCGAACGACCCCTTGCTGCGCTCGTTGGCGGAAAATTCGGGATTTTTCGAGAACCAACACGGGACGTTCCAAATGATTTCTAGGGATATTCGGATCGTCTGTGTCCGTGAAACGTTCACTACCGGCGCATCTCGCATGGTACCAAAGGACTCGTCCGCATACGATGGGTTCAGCGTCACACGCGATGACATGGCCACGAGTCATATGGGCCTTGCTCGGTTCAGTGAAAGAGATGACATGGGCTACGAGCAAATGGTTTCGTACTTGAGGAGACTGTCGGCCGGCCCATCCAAACAAGGTAATTAGACGGGTGCACGAGTTTGCTGAAAAAGGATATGCTGCTAATAAGTTTACAGAATTGGATGCAATCGATACACGTACTAGAGGTGAGATCACACTGTCCTCGATGGTAACATCGGCCGCGCAAGTCCATGCTTACTCACATTTCATGTACAGAAATCTTGGCAATGCTCTACTTTGATCAGATACACGAGAAAGAGAACCGAATCGAAGATGCAGACGACAAAACATGCGAGTGGCTGATGGAAAGGGGCTCCCCATTCCGCGACTTCCTCAACAGCAAAGACGACGCCGTCTTTTGGCTCAGTGGCTGTGCCAGCTCGGGCAAGTCGACACTCATGAAATGGGCAGTCCACAATGAGCAAGTCAGGGCCGAGCTGGCCAATGGCTGGGCCAAAGACAGCGATCTTATCTATTGTTCTTTTTACCTATACGAGGGCGGCAACCAGCTACAAAAATCCGAACTGGGTTTGTTGAGAAACAACCTCTATCAGATTTGTGCACCCCGGCCGGAGCTCGTTCGGATGGCTTTTCCGTCTTACTTTGGCGGACCATGGCCTCCGGAGAGACCGCTTTTGACCACCACATCTTTGACCCAGGGCATCTACAATCTTTTCGCCAACTTCTCCACTAAGTTGCGATTTGTCGTATTTGTGGATGGTCTTAATGTAAGCCCATCTCAGAATGACACTGCAGATATGCATAACGTTTGCATGACACTAACCGCACATTGTATAGGAATTCCGTATTGTCAATCGGGAGCACCACTACTCACATGAAGACACTGAAATAACCGACATAGGTGAGGATGGCGACGAGATGTGGGGAAGCAGTAAATGGGCCAGGGACTCTTACAGTGAGATGGCTAAAATCTGCCTGACCTATGCGAACAAGGATTCCATGAAGATCATCGCCAGCAGCCGCGAGCTGCCGGCTTTTGAGAAGCATTTCAGGGGCCTTCCGCGGATGAGAGTTCAAGAGCACACGGGAGAGGCCATGACCGCATACCTCCAGGATTGTTTAGAGCGTGAGGTTCCGGGCCTTCCGGACGCTCACAACCTATGCAAGGAACTGGCACAGCGATCGCGCGGCGACGTGTTATGGGCGAAGCTAGCCATGAAACTGGTTCTTGAGGGCTCCCTGAGAACCTTACGGTCGACACTCGACGCCCTGCCACCGCGACTCGGAGGCACCGATGGCCTTTATATGAAGATGCTCAGGACTTTAGCACCAGGAGACTTGCAGCAATGTTTCAGGATATGGCAGCTTGTACTCAGATCACGACAACCGCCTTCCCTAATCACCTTAGCCTTCGCTGAACAAGGGTACTGGGATTCTGAAGCGGGGAAGTTGTTTGCTACTGAGCCAAGTCAACAACCTGCTAACCTCGAAGAGTTGAACGCGTTTACTCGAAATCTCAAGGAGCGACTACAGAAGCTCAATGCAGGTTTCTTGGAGGCCGAGGGGGAAGGACCTCAATCAAATGAGGCCGAGCAACGTGTTGTCTTCTGCCACCAAACCGGCAAGGAATGGGCATCCAGAAAGGACTTCTGGCAAGAAGTACCCGGGGTTCCGCCATCTGACTCGGTCGAGTTGGACTGCTCACTACTGAGCGGCTGCATTCGCCACTTAAAATGTTTCGATATGTTGCGACCGCCGGTTTCGGCATGGCCCGACGTGCGTTTCCGGCCTGAAGCGTGGCTTCTGGTTGCCAACGCACTGCGCCTTTGCACGGGCGTTGACAGTAAAATCACAAATCTCGACGCTTACCGAGAGCTGCTTGATGACCTCGACAACACTTGCCAAAGGGCTTGGGTTAAGTCACTACAAGCCCATAAGCCTATGTACGAAGACCCCGATTGGTACGAGAGGAAATGTCCGACACTATGCCGAAAGCACTGGGCCGGCTACGAGCCCATGGAGACGGGCAAGCCACCAAAGCGCAAGGATTTCCTGGCCTTGGCCGTCCAGGCCAGTCTCGTCAACTACGTGTCGGTGAAGCTCCAGATGCTTAAAGGCGACATGCGACGGCGCAAGGCAGAGGAGCTTCTTGTCTACGTAGTCAACCCCAAGCCTGATGGCGTGTCAGCATGCGGGACCATCGTGGGCGACTACGTCGACTTTCACCACGACATGCCGGACCCGCGGGTGCTCGAGGTGCTGTTCGAGGCCGGGGCTACGGCGCGCCCCTCAGACGAGGGGGAGCCGAACAAAGTGTGGGCCAAGGCGCTCAAGGCCGGGCGCCGCTTCTTCACGCACCAGAACGAGGTCACGCACCTGCTCGAGACGAGCGCCAGCCACCGCCTCCTGCAGAACCGCGAGCGCTGGGTCGCCGCGATCAAGGCCCTGCTGCAGCACGGCGCCGACCCCTTCGCCCACATCGAGCTTAAGTCGGGCTCGGGCGAGAGCCAGTCCTTGCGCCACTACTCAGCCCTCGAGCTCATCCGCGAGACCCTCGAGGGCGAGCCCGAGTACGCCATCGACCTCAACGCCATGGAGGCATGTGTCCGACGCGACAGCGATGTGGGAAATGCGATGTAAGAGCTAACAAACGAAACAAAACAAAAAACAGAATGAACAGAATGATAGAAGACGAAGCAGATGAAGCAAACGAGAATTTGATTTAGACGGGTTGGGTAGGTCGGTCACCGATCCGACGTGGAGAAAGAGAGAAGCGAACGAGAATGGTCCGACTATCTCTATTGTTTTTACTATGTTTTTTTTTTCATTTATTGGCAAGATACCCAAGGAAGTACCAGACAGTCTTCATTGTTGGAAAAAGGGGGAGAAAAGCAAACTGGCCTCCGATGTTGATCAGGTGTAGGAAGGGTGTTTACGTGGCGTAATTAATGGCTGACTGATTGACGTGATGGGATGGCAGCGAGAGCGCGTGAGAGTGAGAGAGCACATTTCATAGGTAGACTGATAGACATACTTTGTTTGGTATTTGGCTAAGAGATATGATTTTGTACTATGACATGATTTGAGGCCGTCGATGGTCATGTCTACACTCGTTATTGTGAAGTTGCCCTACTGTGAATTGACCAACTCATGCGTACGTCTTCGATGGGGAGTTCTCGTGATCTCTGAGGTTGAAGCGACATTTTCGTCAGTCCCCATTGACATGCCCTCCGCCGGACTTTACTCGTCGCATTCCACCGAGAGCGTTACCACACGCATCACTTGCTTTAGAACACATTTGGTCTTTTTCTTTACTTTATTTACAGATTATGATGTGAAATATCCGGTACAGTCTGGCTTACTCCAGATCCAGGTTAATCTCCTCCTGCCTCCTCCGGAACTGGATCTGCCCCGCACGGTTCCCGCTGAACGAGGCCTCAAAGTGATCGGGCGCGGGGAAGTCGCGGCCATCGCTGCCTCCGCCCGGCACGAAGCGCCAGTCGTACTTGAGCAGCAGGTGGCAGAGGGCGACCTTGTCGAGGTGGGCGGCGAAGAAGCGGCCTGGGCAGGCGTGCTCGCCGTGGCCGAAGTGCATGTGCTCGGGCGATGTCGTCACAAACTGCCACGCGTGCTCCTGGCCGGGTTCCTGGCGCCGCCGCAGGAACCGGGCCGCGTCGAACACCTCCGGGTTGGGGAACGCCACCGGGTCCTGGAAGGCGGTGGCCACCAGGATGCGGCTGCCCTTCGGCAACACCGTGCCGTCGGAGAGCACGACCTCTTGCTCGACGTAGCGGTTCATGCTGTCTGTGCGATGCGGTGAATGGGTCAGTCTTGCAGTTCTTCTCTCACTCTAGCCAGTAAAGCTGGACCAAGAGGTCAGGGGCGATGATAGAAAAACGTACTCAGGTTAAGCGGGTGACAGCGCGAAGACTCTTTCAGGAAACTGTCCAGGAGCTTGAGCTTGGAGACGCTGTTCTTGGACCAGCCGTGTTCTCCGATGACCTGGATAATCTCCTCGCGCAGCTGCTGGACGACTTCTGGGTGCTCGCAGATGTCGAGCATGGCCTGGCTCGTCGTTTCGGTCGTGGTGTGGATGGCAGCCATGGTCAAGGAGAGCTGCGAGGCTGGGTAGTCGACGCGGCGGCCGCGGGAGAGCTCGTACATCCAGCCGAGGCTGTCGGCCGTCTTGGGCGGCTTGAGGCCAGCGGCGTGGGCTTTGTCGACGGCGGCGATGCGGCGCGCTACCTCGGGTTCGATGATCTGGCGGGCGTCGCGCACGGCGCGGCGGATCGACCGGCCGTGAGGGACGAACCAGTACACGAAGGGCCGCAACAGCGTCGGGGCCATGCGCATGATGTAGGCCGCGATAAAGGAGTCGACCGTGTATGACTTGGAGATCTGCAGCCAGCGCTCGTTCCGGCAGATGTCTTTGCCGAGGAAGACGCGCGAGGACAGGCGCGCCACGAGGTCGGTGACTCCCTCCTTCAGGGCGGCCGTGGTCCACTCCGGGCTCTCGCCGTATATGTCTCGCAGGGAGGCCGTGGTTTCGTCAACCAGATCGTTGGTCACGAGATTCAGGGACTGAGTAAGCTTCACGCGTACGGTCTCTTGGATCAGGTTGTCGCCTGTCAGCCCTTGCCGGTGAGGGGAAAAGCCCTCGTACTCGGTGAAGAAATCCTATTGGTCGGCGGGTTAGCTTTAAGAGCATCCCATGAATCGCCCATGATGGCATGCGTTCCTTCTCCGTCAGGGGCTATCGCACCTTTAAGAAAGCCTTTTGGAAGTTGAGCGACGGGTTGTTGCGAATCTCATTTGCAAACCGGTTGGGCAAAACGATTTTGGGGCCAGTCCCGGACATGACTTGAAAGGGGCCGGAGTACTGTCGGCCACGTTAGTGAAGTACGTAGGTTCGAGAACTATGCTGAGAGCATACCTTGGCCAGCGCCTCAGCAATGGTCTGGGGGCCATGGAATAGCCAGCTCTTCTTGGGACTTTGGCCTTGGATGGCAGCAAGGGGAAACCCAGCCAGAGGTCTTTCCTTGGTTAATATGCTGTAGATTACGCCGATAACGACAGTGGCTATCACACCGACCAAGGAGAGCGGCAACCCCTCGGGGATGACGCTCGCATACTGGTACTGCAAGTCAGAGATGAACGACATTGTCAAGTCGTGTTAGCAGGCTCGGTTGGTATTGCACTTTGGCAACACCGAAGCAGCACAGCGGCTCATAGCCATGGTCTCGCTTTATAGAGGGCGGCTTTATGAAGAGCGAACCGGCTTCCTGGGTTCCGCGATTCGACTTTTATCTGTAGATTCCATTTCGACCCCATAAACTAGGGCGCGGCGCAAATCCCACCTGGGGGTTCATTTTCTCGATGTGGAGATGAGCAGCATCGCTGATGCTGGCAATGCCATTACCAAGCTGAACCGGCCGAGTCAAGCTAAACCAGGGCTTTATGGGAAACGGTTAGCATAATAGGGGGAGTACCTCACGAGACCTCCACTCTGCCACTCGCTACTACCTGACTACATCTTCTTAGCGAGGGTTCCTAGTTTACAGCTTGCAACGCCAGGGGCCCACACCAGGCATGGCAATTGTCAGTGCGAATACGGTTACGAAAACGGCGTACGAAAACGGTCTACGAAAACGGTTCAATGCCGAAATCAAGTGGATTGAGCGTGATGGTCGCGTATAAAGCATCGTGACATGGCCAGACTCGCTGTCCCCTCTGGACTTCTTATTACGGTTCACGGCACAACTTCAGCTGGCGACAAACCTCGGGACTATCGACCAACTACAGGCCCCACAAAAATGTATTGAAATCTTCCACGCAGCATGTGGCATTCGCACCTGCATAAAGAACACCAGATGAACTTTCCGGATGACAGTCACCTTCCGTTGAAGAGACTGGCTACGGTTAAACCTTTCTCGTAGAGTTGTGGCTTAAGCCGTCGAATCATGGCGCCAGGTTGAGCTCCGGGGCATGGCAAAGAATAGTGAAATATGCCAGGTATGGACAGCACTTTACGACAGCATGTCAGGGTATAATTCCGTATAAGGTGTAAGAGATGTACATAGCTTTGTCGGTTACGCTGCACAGTTGTATAGATCAAGTATCATCTTGAAGTGGGGAAAGGAGACAAAGAAGAAGGGAAAAGCATAATACCCACACCCTGAATAGCATAGTCCGTGTAGTCACTTGAATCCAGCTCCCTAGGCCTCCTCGTACGCTGCTGGGATGGTTCAACTAAGGACCAGTACAAGCTACCAGTTTATGATATATATAATATTCTCTGCATTCACAGTATTGTACTTTTTTATGGTTCCAAAGCCAATGCCACCAACGTCTCTCGTATAGAGGGCCCAGAACAACGATTGTGACAAGTAGGTCAGGTTATAGTGCTCTGATGGTCAATACATCAACTTTGAAACAGAGACAGGTCGTGTATATAAACATAGCAGCTTGATGTCACGGTGCTGCAACTGGTGCTCTGTCCCAACCGGGCAAAAGGACGAAGTTGTCAAATCAGCGTCTTGAACAGTTTATAGAGCTTATCACCAACTCCTTACACTTGATACCAATAAGAACTGGGGTAACACTGATGAGGTTCTTCTTCCAGCACTGCTACAACTAATCCATGGGTTTACATACCATCACCGGTTTTCTTAGATGTATGACTGGTATCCATCCACCGCTTGGTTTACTGCCTGTGTATTGGACAACTGCCTGGGATTGTGCAGAAACTGGCGTCCGACAAGCCCACAGCAGAGATGTTGCATGCGTGCTAAAGGGGTGTGGATTTGAAGCAACTTATCCACGGACATCAGACTGGTAATACCCAAAGGCATGCGTTCGAGGTTAAGCAGGAGGTGTGTAACAACTGACAGAGTGTTCAGTCTTTCATCGAATCAGGGATGAAGCACCATTAACTGCAAACAAGGATCTCAACCGTTGGAAGGCATGAAGCTCCGTGTTCAGCGAGAGCACCACGAACCATGAGATACATATGGCCTCAGCAGTGGTCGTGGTCGAACTAAGATCCAACGACTATTTTCGTTTGTGTTGATCAGGTTACTATTTAAGTAATCACTACCACGCAAGACACGATGGCATGATGTAATATATCCCTATAAACTTGAACATAGTGGCTTGATGAGATGAAATGCGCAACAAATACTTTTCAAGCTAGAATACTACAGTTTTGATACTTTCCATCCCAAGGATGCAATGACTGGCGAACAAGGGACGGCGGCTATTTGGCCTACTTATTATAGCCAAGAAAGCATCAGTATATTGGCCCCAGTCTTGATAAATCGCTGCTTGAAATCCATGTCCTCGGGCTCAGTAATACGATAGAAGGAGGATTAAGTTTACGGAAGGTGTCTCCACGAACAGAGGCAGCATCGCCATTTTTACCGAGTATATGCCACACTATCCTACTAATAGCGGTTTCCACCAGACTATGTGATACTATATAGACTAGGAGATTGTGGCACGACTGGCATGATGGCATTTGAACCGCTTACTTATCCAATCTGCTGGCTATAGTATGGTCCATTCAATACTCGATTAGATAGCTTGCAGGATAACTTATCGAGGAGACTGAACAGTGAGTCTTTCACGGAGCTAGTAATTCGGGGGTAGATGACTGAAAATAGGATTCCTCTTCGGGGTGCGAAGGCTCTGCCCCTTTTCCCGCCATGACTTGTGCATGGGATGATGAGAATCACTGACTTGGGCACAGAAATTTCACCGACTCTTTATCAGACGCGTTGGGTGCGAAGTCCAATACCTAACTCGCTACCTTAGCGTCTCGAGCAATAGCGATGCCCTCAGAGATCAGTCGACCCCTGTTCATGCCGAGTGCACTCTTCACTTCGGCTCGATGGGAGAGTTAGATGACCATGGAGACGAATAAAGTAACGAGCAGAGGACTCGAGGAGACCACGTAAGCTATATAGGCCTCGTCCCGTGCTATGATCATGAACAGCGCAAAGTTCAGTCGGCATATCGAATGAGAGAACATTGAAACCTTGAATAACACACACAGTTCAGTGTCTCGAGTAGAGTGTCGTGCCCTGTCTCTACCAGAGTATGAGTGTCGAAGTTCGATTGGCATGAGAGAGTGATCTGTGCATTCGAAAGCCTCATTAACGGAAAAAGGGGCCGGGCAAGCACACACCACACAGTGTTCCAGGATTCCGATACCCCGAGAATAGGGATATGGGAAAAAAAGGTCATTTCAAAAGCAGGGCGGTAGTTATGCGGCGCCGTTTCTCGGAGGGCCGACCCCCACACCATAGATGCCGGAGTGCACGACAGTCTGGATGAAGTCCATTTCGCCAATGCGCCACAAGGAGTGGGTTTGAATTGGGGTTTGCGCTTGGGAGGCTGGGCTGACTTCGGAGGTTAGCAAGCCAGAACGTGGTATACTATGATAACAACGTATCAGTCGGAACGGTCAGCATGGCAGGATTGAAGGAAGATGAGCCATAGTCAGACATGCACATACACGCCCGCACGAAATATACAAGAAGACTCGGAGGAACGACTACTGTGCCTCTTACCAATAAGCACTGGGCCAGAAAGAGTGTTTCTGGGTTGCTGCTCTCTCCCAGCACGCTGTGGTCTAGAAAAGTGTTTGTTTCTCCCCAAGCTTGAGCGCATGCCGCCATGGCTGCTTCCCGTGTTTCGTGTCCAACGCCCGGGGGAGGCGGATCAAACAACTTTAGTCGGGCGTAGGTTTGTAACTCCGGGCGGATAGAGGCGCCTCTAATAGACGCCAAGGGGACAGATGCGACGGCGGCAGACGAGACTCAACGGCTTGGCTTTTCACGCCAGCAAGCTTATAGCAGTCGGTATATTCCTGTGGCCCAGCCTACATATGGCAACTCCATCAGCCCATCTTCCCTGCAACTACACGAGCAAGTAATACGGGAAGATGGATGGAGCTGATGTGCTGTACAATAAATAGGAGGACCCTTGGTTTCGGGAACACCCTCTCGCGGACTCGATGGTCTCCCGAGATTAAGAAGAAGCAGCATGATACGATGAGCTGGCTAGCTAGCATCTACCTTACTAGATGCGGAGGTCTCGAGAGGACCCGGATCAGCAGACCCGCAACCTAGAATGAACAGTAAGCAATATGCGCGTAAGGAGCATTCCTCACCCAGATGTTGTTAGTAGTAGTACCAACAAATCTGACCAGCCGGCGTTGGCCGGCTGCCTGTGTGCATCTGGGTTCTGGAAAGCGAAAGCCAGCTTTATTAGCCCCGGTGGAGAAACGATGGAATGGTCACAGTAGCAAAGTAGGTGCAGTAGCAGGTGGCTTTTTAGAAGGGGCGCCGCGTGTCCCTTGGGTTTGCACTTGGCAAGCCCCCGTCATCTCGAACCCGAGGAAACGGGTCTGCGGGCGCGCCAGCCATTTTGTGGATAGAGAGGGGGGGGTGGCACATACCACTGGAACACACACACACTGACGCTCTTTAGGCTCAGCTTCAGCTCTCTTGCTTTTTTTTTTTCTTTCTATGGTGGTCAATTGCGGGAATGAAATGAAAAATCAAGCTCATGTCTTTGTCTGAGGAACCCAGCATAAGCATGAGGCGCCCTTGTCTTGCCTAGCCCTTTCGTTTCTTTGCTCTTTCGTTCTTGGCGAAGAGGAATACGAAGACTGCTTTCTCACACCCAACGTAAGATGGTAACATGATGCTCGAGCCGTAAATGTGTTGTGTTTGCAAGGACAAATTTAGTATCATTCTGGAGGATTGAGTTCCGATTGATTGACGGATTGATGTCAGCAAGGATGCCACGTTAAATATGATATGTAGTATGTACAGAGTATGTCGGTGCGTGTACGGAGTACGACATGCATTAATCATGTAGGTAAAGGTAAGCATTTGTATGCTAGGTGTGGCAGGTGTTGATGGTGGAAATGGACAGCAGTAATCAAACAAGACTTTTCGAGAAAAGAAGGGTTTCCTGGTCCTGCAAGCACAGGCATCCAATCACCCAGCTCTTCTCACGAGACCAGCCAGACCAGAACAGAGCTACGGATACACGAACCACACCTGTGTTAGGTCTTGATTATGACCATGACCATGACCATGGCGAAGCGAAATAGGTGAGGTTTCCGGTCGGCGGAGATGGAGAGCATGGAATGAGCGCAACCAGGCAGCGTCGTCAGCGTCACATTGGAGCATTTGACCGAAGGCCCGGCGTGTCGATCAACGGCGGTAGGTAGTAGGCGCGGAACCTGCCTCCCAAACTAGCAATTGATGATCGCACAGGCTATTGGCAAATGCTCGATGTTTTTCAATTCTAAAATCTCGTGTCGGCAATGGGCAATAATTCAATCTTGCATGGCCGCGATGAACGCCGGGGTTGGGTTTTAATTGGATCTCTCCATGCATTCCTGGAGAAAAGTCTTGTCCGAGGGTGTCACTAATAGTAACGTGATGGAGGCTGTGCTGCCTCGAGTTGTTCGGTCGCGCATGAAGAACACGGACGCCAACATTGGATATGGGGGGCGGCTCCATCCCGCCCTCATTTGGGCAAACAGGATCTTGAACGGAGTGGCAGGATCTTGCAAGAAATTGATTGATTGGATGTATGGCCATGAGTCGCTTATCGTTTTGGTGAACTGGTCGCCGGACGATGAACTCTAAAAGATTCCTGCTGGATTTTATGCAAGCCGCCTTCATACTCGTAGATATCAATCTTATTCCAAGTGCCTGTGTGCATACAGAGAGAGTACTCATAATAATCATAGGCATGTACACAGGAGGAATTGATTGTTGATCCCGTCAGTCCGCTAACCTACCTAGGTACTTAAGTAGTCGCGTGTCATGCATGCGGCCGCGGGAGGTTGGAAAAGAAGAACAAAACAAACGCAATGGTCGAGCGTGTCTATGCCAAACATCGAGGTCTCGAGGCCAAACGCGATCTTCACCCCTCTCGGATTGGCGTACGGCTGGTCGAGGTTTCATGTTTCGCGTTTGCCTCGATCTGGCTGCTTGGTGCTGCTTGGTGCAATGTTGCGCGACGTTCAAGTCGTCGTTGGGCGAACCTTCTTTTTACGTCCGTCATGGTACCGGTTTGCTAGTTATGTACTACGTAGCTAGGCCAGACACCTCTTGGGCACCGTTTTAGTAGTATGGAGGCGGCGACGGCTTCCGCTAGGTTCCATGCTAGCTTTTGGAGATAAAGAGATGTTGTTCGAAGACATTTGACATTGACATTGACATTGACATTGGTATTGGTATTGGTATTGGTATTGGTATGGATATTGGGCAGATGGCGATGATCTTGTCAAGACAAGTCAGGTCAAGGGTCATGAAAGATGTCGAGGTGCGAGGGCTCGACCACGACCACGATGACTTGCACGTCTGAGCGGACCGCCGGGGACAGGTTGGTTATGAATGTCTCAAATGCAACGCCTGTGCCTTGGTTTGTGCTCGCGGAATAGCATGAGATAGGCAATCGTTCCTGAAGATCCTAAGGGTTTCTGCTTGTGTGCAAGGTCTCCCCGTCGCAGATATGCAGGAGGCCTTAGTAGTGCCGGAGTGCTGGGGAGTTGTGCAAGCGCGAGAATAGCTGACGTTGAAGTACAAAGACCGGCACTAATAACAGTGTGCTAACAACTGTGTACCCGGGCTGGGCAGTTGTTCCCTTGGCCCTTCGCAACCCCCCTTTTTTCCCAGGGGTCTCACAAGAAATTGATTGGAGGGCCAATCAGACCCCAGCGGGTGGAGAACTATCTTATGACTTATCTTCGCAATTGGCTGGGATTTCATCGTAGCGTCCACACACCATTGCCCTTTTGGTTAACGGGTTGAGACGGATTACTGCAAGGGAGGTCGTGGATGGTGGCATTCTACCCAAGCAAAATGCCTCCGCCATTGCTGGGGGATCTTGGCTGCTGTTGGTTGCGGGCTGAGAGGCCTTCCTTTCGTGCCTGTATTACCTGACTACAGACTTGGCTCTCCCGACACCTGGGCAGTACATACTGTGCAGCTGTACCTACATACGATAGGTTCATCCTTCACACAGCCGGCTAAAAAAAAGAAAAAAAAAGCAGCACACAGCACACAGCACCAGACCCCCTGGTCGGTGTAATTTCCCGTCGATTTATCTCGACCAGTCACCAGTGCCAGACGGCGTGACGGCCCTCCACAGAGTTCCCACATGTACTCTCGGGGCCTTGGTCCTGCCAGGCGACGTGGAGTGATGAGCGTGCTATCAGCATGTAGGTATGTATTGGGTATTATGTGCGTTGCCAGCAGGGTACGGAGGGCTCTGTACATGGCATAGGTGCGTGGGGAGAGAAGCCAGACAATGTGAGAGACAAGCCGCCTCCTCCTCTCTCTTACCACACTGCCCAGTACCCTTACCTGCTTGTATTGTACTGCCCCCCCCAATATCCTTGTCGTGCCTGTCTGGCCTGGCAAAGCCTGGGCCCCATCTCCCATGTCCCAAATCTCTCCGTGCGCTCTCATCTTTCCCTCCCTTTTCCCCCAAGTCCCTCTTCTCGCTTTGCCGGGCATCCACTCTCTCTTCTCGTCTGATCTCACCTGCCTGTCTCTCGTTTCGGCCACCTGAGATCTCTCCTTCCTTTCCTAAACCCGACAGAAACACCTCACATCTATCGTGTGTGTCAGCAGTCTTGCCTCCATTTCCACGCCAGACACTTCGGCTTCTCGTGTCTACCACCTCTCCTCGCCCAACGACTTGCTACCTGCTCGTCGTCCATCAACGAGGGATATATCGATAATCGAAGTCGTCAACACCGCCCAGCTCTAAAGACGCTGCCATTGTAACTAAGCCATCGAATATCAGTACTCGGCCCGCCCAAGACGACGTTGCACCATCAGCTCAGAGGAAGGTTGTTGAAAGCCAAGGTTAGTGCCCACATCCCTTCTGCCAGAAGGGTCATCTGTTATGGGAATGAGAACAAGGAGTTGTCAAATGGGTGCATTGTTGTCGTCCTAGGCCTTTCATTCGATCCGAGTCGTCAATTCAGCACAAAGGCTCGGCAACGAATAAGTCTTGCCTTCAACTCACGTCACACCCCTTGTTCGTCAGCCTCATCAGTGTCAAAGGACCATCGGCCGGACACCTTATACCAACATCATCTCATTTTTGCGACCGGACCATATCAGCGAGGATATATTTCATCGAGCGAATCAACTAACATATCACAGAAATCGGTCAAATTTCATTCAACAACTCTCTCCCTAGCGGAGTCGACATTTTGTCCCTTCGACCTTTATCGTTCTCATCGCTGAGCGTTCTGAGAGCTTTTCTTACCACATTCGCTAAAATCTATAACGAACTCACCGTTCAACTACCTTCGATATGTTGTTCAAATCATTTGCCTTCACGGCCTTGTTTGTGGCGGCGCCGTTAGTCTCGGCAGCAGGAAAGGGGACGCAAACCCCGGCACAAGAACCCCAGGTCGGACCCATTACCGTTCACGGGTGCTACGCGTCGAAGGGCAAGTTGACTCTCGCCTCCACCGATGAATTCCAGACGCAAGGAAAATGCTCCGATACCTGCAAGGGAAAGGGGAACACAGTTGGCGCTACGCAAGCAAAAGAGTGCTTCTGTGGTGACTCATACCCGCCAAAGTCTTCATTAACCAAGGACGAGAACTGTGGTGAGCCATGTCCAGGTTACGATCTGGATGCCTGTGGTGGTCTGGATACCTGGACAGTCTACAATCTGGGTGTTCGCAAACAACTGCCGGACGACCCCGACCCAAAGACATCATCATCAGCAGCAACTTCCGCAGCCACATCTACCGCTCCTGCAGCCGCGACGTCGTCTGGTGAGTACAGCAATCTTCACGTTATATTGGAAATGTTCTAACCTCGTTAGCTGCAGCCTCCGCTACGCCTTCGGATGGAGCCGACTCTGGCGGCAAGACGAACACTGTGGGCATCGCCGTTGGTGTCGTGGTTGGTCTCATTGCTGTGTGTGGCATTGGTGGCGGTGCATTCTTCTTCTACCGTCGCAGAAGGAATGCCGAGATCGAGGAGGAGCACCGACGAAACGCCGCTGTCAACGCCTTCATTGCCGGTGGCAAGCCCCCATCCAGCAGCGGAGGACTATCGCTTTCCGACCAGCGCCTCGACCCCGTCATGGCCCAGCGAAGAATGAGCGACGGAAGCATTGCGGACAACGAAGACTACTCGCGCAGAATCCTTCGAGTGCGTAACATCACATCCCCGTGAAAACAGGTCGCAGGAATTATAACCTTTACTAACACGTCAATAGGTCACCAATGCATGAACGACTCATCAAGACGCATTCTTGAAGCATCAACTCACGACGAACGAATGACTTCGGCTTGTACCTACTTGTTCCACATTGGCATATTTGACGGCGTTCTCTCTGGTGTGGTGTCTGTTGTCCTCGGATGATCCATCATCATGTCCGACAATCTTTTGGCGTTATTTAGTGTCTTGCAGGCTGTTGGATAACAGCAATATATTGGGCGCACGAAACGGTACTCGACGCATCACCCTCCACCTACTACTACTACTACTACTACTCCGCCGGTCACACAATGCCGTCCCCTCCTTACCTCTTATCTTCTGCTCGAACCCGAGCGTAAGCGCAGAGGCGCCTTACGACCAGCGCGAATCATTCCAACACATACTTTTTTTTAAATTATTTACAGCGAGAACTACAACAAAGGCGGTGGTGGCCTTCAGAGCAAAATGTCATAGATAGGGGGTCCCCCGGGATACGTCAACCACACGGCTGGTTGTCTTGTATCAGTGATGTATACACTGGCGGTTTGTGCTGTCTGGGGATTCTGCAATGTTCGAAGGGTATGCCCCTGAACCGGGATCTAGGACAATGGACAGCGTGAAAAGGTACTGGCATTGAGGCACTTTTTGTATATTTATTTGGATAGCCCAACATATCTGAACCTACGTTCACAAAACTAATACCCTTGTGCATACACCTCCCACCGTCTTTGTTTGCCTTGCTGGTTGGTAACCGAAACTCGACTTGTTACTTGATGTACCAAGGCCAAAGTTACTACTACCGTGTTCCGAAATAAGTTGGCGATGAATATACTAGATTTTTTCTAGCGACCCAGATATCTATCTGCCTCATGCCTGACATGTCTCCCCCGCATCGCGCCCGTCTCGGGGGGTAGGGTCATCTTGATTCGCCATGAGACAGCTAGGCTTTGGATCTGACAAGTGCATATGAGAAAATCGGCTGCCTTCTCCCTAGCAAAGGTCAGGAGATGTTTCGCGATTAAGATTGTGACACAACGGTCATATCAGAAGACAGACGATCAACATGGATTCTCATAGCTACAGCTGACGACACCACTGATTCTGTTAGAGCGTCTAGGCAAGTGCAGCGCACTGAAATTGTGAACTCCAAATATGCCCACTTTTGCCAAAGCAGCCTGGCAACTTATGCTCTTAATACAGACGGAGAGAGTAGCGAGTGACTATCTAAAGTGAGGAACGCTCTTGTGGCTCGTTATAGAAATGACGTGAGGATCGCCCAGTCTGAAACGTGGGACAGAATAAGGACTGGCAGACTGGCCTTGTCCTGTGCATTGTATGGAATGATTACCCTGTGTCTAGCCTAAATTATATAATCTGTGACGAACCAATCGGGTAGGGGTGCCGAATTGATCAAAGAGTCCCGTTGCATGAGTGCCCATGAATGCCCAGCAAGCGAGCACAAGAGAACTAGATGCTAGGTTAGATACAGTCTGAAGACGGAGTTGGATCGACAATAATGAATACGTGTAATGGCAATGACAACGATATCTCAAGATTGATTTCAAGGTTTCGGTACCTGACGGGCTAGCCAACAATTCAATTCAATTGAACGATTGATGCCTTAGGCTTAGCGGGTTGCAGTGGGCATGCTGGCCCTTGCGCTGGGTCACGTGATGTGAAGCTGCTGAGAGCTTCAGCTTGTGCTGGACGGACATGGATCGCGTCAAGCTCCACACTTTCTACAATCCGCGTCTTTGGGGTGAAGACGAACTTCATACAGTAAATTGATGCTTTGCGACGATAGAAGCCAAGCGTGACGATACCTGCTTTGAACCTCGACACATCATTATTGTTCCGCCTGCCGACGCCTACAGTTCGCAGATTCCGTTCTCAGCTGGTTTTTGCAACAGCATCGCAGTTTGTCAAGGTTCCAGCCGAACCAGAGCTGCTGCAATGGCAGTCAGCGTTGGACCTCGAGTGCGCCGTACTGCGCAAAACACCCAGACAACGTAAGCAATGCTCAGAACACAAACTCAATGAATGGCCTTGGCCCTGGAGCCCTTTGTTAACCAACCGTGCTTGACCTTTCTAGATACAATTTGACGCGCCGGGTACACACCATCCAAACCTACCCTGTCCTCTCTCCCCAAGGAGCCACGATCGTCCTTTACGGCCACGAAGATGGCATCTCCATAATCTGGCGCGGAGGGCGTCCCTTCAAGGCCTCTGCCTACGAAGATGTCAGCCACGGCAAAAAGGGCAAGCAAAATGGCGGTGCACCCGAAGATTCCGTAATGGTTATTGATTCCGACGACGACGACGCAGCGGCCCAAGGCGGTGGTGCGGCCTTCACTGATAAGCCGCAGTTTGAAGATGGAAGCATGGACGAGTTCCCCCAGACCGACATCACGCAAACGCTGGATCTATCCATGGGCACAGCCATCTTCCACATTGCGACTTTGCCCATGACACCTTGTGCCGCCGAGGATGCTGCCTGGAACGGTACCGATTTGCTTAAGGAGAAAATCGTGTTCTCTGTCTCTTGCGCAACGCGGGAGGTCTACTTAATTACTCTACCTTTGACACCACCCTCGCCTTTGAGCAAGTCCCGGGAAGAGCTTCGTGTAGACTTGCTGGCCGGGAAAGCTGGCAACGGAAAATGGGGCGAGTCTATCACCCTGTTGATGGGCCAGGAGAAGCACAGCGATGGTTTAGCCATGACTCTGATCCAGCCAAAGCCTACAACAGAACGCAGCAAGTCCGCAGAGCGCTCACGATCCACTGGCAGAGCTGCACCGCGAGCTGTGATAGCAGCACATTCAAAAGAGGCATCCGGGACTCTTCGTCTTTGGGATGTTCCACTCGAGAAGACCACGAAAGATCGGCCAGTCGAACCTTTCCAAACCGAATTCCTACCGTCCCCGCTGTCATCGGTAGCTTTCAACTCCACACACTCAACCCAACTCTTGTGTAACACTTCCCAGGCTATCAGGGTCTATGACTACGCACAACCATCAATGCCACTTGACGATTTTTCAGATACCCCCTTCCCCTCACAAGGCTCGTGGCTCATTTCTCTCTACCCCCCCTTTGCGCGCCCCTCGCCATCACGCAAGCCGATCATAGCAGCCTCCTGGATTGCCCATGGGCGGGCTGTGCTGGCCTTGTTGGCAGACGGACAATGGGGCATCTGGGACGTTGACGGCGTCTCGCCGCATGGACCTGCTCTCACCAAACAGAGCTCTGGTATTCGCGGTGCTGCTCTCACCTCGTTTAGCGTAACGGGTTTTGTTGAAGGAACAAGCCCTTTGCGCAATCCCGGAACCCAACGAGCACCTGGTACGGGCGGCGAATTCGTGCCTATGACACCGCATTCTCGACGTGAGGCCTTGTCCACTTTCTCTGGACCTGACCGCCTCTTCTCAGTTAGGGGAGGCATTGCCGTCATGCCCATACCTGCCCAAGCGACGACTACCGCGGATGAGAGTGCAGTCCTTTGGATTGGTGGCTCTGAGCATGTCCTTGTGATCCCTGGCATCCTCAAATTCTGGGATGCGCAGCTGCGGAAAGGTGCCGGTGGGGGCGTGAACCTCTTTAGTGGTGCACAGCCGACACGAATGGTCCGCCTGAGTGATCTCACCGTTGGCTTGATGGGCGAGCGGTGTATCGACGTGGCGGCTATCCCGAGGTTTGGAGGAGCGCAAGCAGCAACTAATGAAGGCCTCCCCATCGATATCGCTGTGTGTGGCGAGACACGAATCGTCGTGGTACGTGAGAGTGAGACAGTTGTCGGCACCCGAATTGGTGGCATAATGGGTCGCCGCAAGGGCCTGAGCGAACGCGCCAGAGAAAGTAGTGCTATAGTGGTACACCCACGGCCAGAGCAACCTGCAAGCCAGGCCTACAATCTCTCCATCAACCCGAGGAGAAGGTTCCTGAGCCCTTCGGCCCATCGGGAACCCGAGAACAAGAACAAGGCCGATCGAGTCTTACCTTCCACTGAGACGGATGAGATGACGGCTGCACCCTTGTCTACCAATGGTTTCGCCTTTGCGGACAGCCTGAATGCAGCGGCCGATGTCATGCAGGCGGAAGACGAGGTAGAGCGAGATGTCGAGGTCGAAATGCTTGACCTCATGGAAATTGACCGGTCATTGGACGTCATGAGTGATGGAAGAGGAAGGGGCCGTAAGAAGGTCGTCTTCGACTCCTAGGTCAGCCTGATAACTCGGCGTGCCCACGATTACCGAAGAAAGCGGATGGACATCCCAGCAATACCAACTAATGTACAAAATTTGATGCTAACACTGGAGCATATAGGGATGCTTCATGAACGAATAAAATGAGAGGATGTGCCGTTGTTGTCGTCGTCGTCGCTTATGTTGCGACTGAAGTAGCTTTTGCCAGTTTTGCACTTGTCTGAATCTTTTGCAAACCTTGTGCGGCGTTTGAAGTGACCACCTACCATTTCTCTGCGCGCGCATTGTCGCTTCTTCCGCGAAATTCCTATTCACTTTCTGCCCTCCCAAAACTGCCATCCAACGCAGTCCTACGAGTCTCACGAGATTCACCATCCGCGCGGCAAGGTGGAGCACAAGGCGAGATCATTCCTTGATGTTCTGTAATCCACGCGGTATATTAAATGGCCTTCGTTGCCACGTGTCACAACCTCTTTCCCCCCTTTTCTCTGTCCGTTCCCTCTCTAAGCCACTGGCGAAAGTCGGTAGGTGGAAAGAAGAAAAGGAGATAGATCAATAGATTAGGGACGGAAGGGGTTACGTCGTTCTTTAGACGGACACGCGCCAAGTTCTCTCGCCTCCTGCGTTCTCTGAACAAGGGAGGTTATTTCACCATAGACCTGATGCTCTCCTGGCTCGTGCTAGCCATCCTGCTCTTGCATGTCCCCTCGCCAGGGGGAGCGCAATAGGGCAGGCAGAACTGGCTTGGTTCCTCACGTGGGCTGGGTGGTGAGACTACTTGGTACATTTTTCCTCTTTGGAGATTTGTAACTACCTTACTGTTTTGTGCTTTTGGTATGTGTATACATGGTACTCCATATAGCGTGCTGCTTGCTCGGGACTCTCGGTGAGCGAGAGTCCTGGCCTGGATTGGAGACGGCAACTGCCGTGTTTCTATTGTGAATCGACCATTGTATAACTCGAAATCGGACTCGAATGTTTCTCTGGATCGTGCATGTATTTTTGTTACTTTGCTGCTTGCTTGCTGCATCGGAATGCCTAACTCCGAATGGCCAGCTTCTTGCCTGTATCTCGCTGTACTGTATGCAAATCGCCTCGTGTAGTCGTAATACTATCTAGTACACATACAGTAGTGACGACGCAATTGATGGTCACAAATGGTCACAAATGGTCACGATTGATTGAACCAAACCCACAGGGATGGCTGGCTGACTTTGATGCCTAATGCTCTAGGCTAGTGGCAGTTACTACGTACTACGTACTAACTTTAGGCTTGGCCACGTTGACGCCAACCCCCGGTTCCGCGACCCCAAGGTTTGTTCTTGATATTGATAAACCTAACTCTGTTAAGATGAGGGCGAACGGGCGCCGTTGGTGGGTGGGGGCCTATCTTTCCTAAACCGGTAACCGGTACTTTGCCTTTGTTTTGTTGCAATGCTTCATTCATTGCTTACATCAGTTCAATTACATCATTTATTTTCCTTCGATAGCTATTCGTCCAGACCAATCTCCTAATTTCCCATGTTGGCATAACTTAAGCTACCTAAACAATCCGGTATCAATCTCGGTCTGTCGGTCTGTCGGCCTGGTCTGGCTTGACTCGGAAGTGGTGGTGGCATGGCACGACTTTCAAGGTTTGGTTTTCATGTGCGCCATGACACGAACGCGAGATGGCCATGCACTTCTAGACTTATAGCAGTCGTACTTCGCTGCTTCCGCCGAGTTGATCGCGGACACGCAACTGCTCCGTTCTGATTCACGATTCTCTACGACCTGCGGCCCGGACTGACCGAAGAAGCTATGTTCGTCTTTTTTTTTTTTTTTTTTGCTGTAAAACGGATGATTCATTCAAGGCCCAGGTGCAGCTACGTATGCAAAGGATGCATGGCCTGTCTGCGCGTTTCCTAGCTTGCCTAGTTTGCTGGTGAGAATAACCTATGATCGACATCAGCCAGCCTGCAGCCACGCTGCCACGGTGCTACCTGCTGCAAATGTATGTAGCTAGGCATCGTGTACATGAAATCCTGTTCCACCCCTCGATCCTTGGGAGTTCAGCTGCGAGGAGGATCAGCAAGGGCCTATCAGGTGAAGCATCCTAGGCCAACAGTGCCCTGGCCAGATCAGGTTCTAGAGCGCCAGTGGCAAAACTATCATCTCATATCCAACATACAGTATCCCATCTTCTGTATTTTGACTTTTAACAGTTTACTAGGGGAAGGGGCAGGATGGCAGGGTATTTTAATTATGGGTGTATCCGGGTGCTACAGACGCCTGCTTGGTCTGCTGGTCTCTCTAATCTCGCTGTGCACGACCACAAACTCCCTTCGCAGCCCTACACATTTCCGTGTGGTTTGCTGCTGTATTAATATGTCCAACCCGCCATCGCAGTTTGCGGTCTGCAAGGACCCGTATCGTACGTATTGCTTCGGTGCTAGTGGAACCTGTAGGGAAGTGATCTGCGCGGCTGACATTGTGGGCTATACTATACGTCAAGTGCTTACGGCCATCCGCATTTATTAATTTAGTAATGAAGGAAGAGGAAGAAGAAGAAGAAGACGTCGTCCGTTTCCTTCATAAAACATCATACTGTTCCTTTCGCTTTACGCTCGGCCTCGACGGTGATGCCAATATTGTATACCGCGGCAAAGCAACCACCGGCGCCTAACACAAGTGCCGCCACCGCCCCAGTGACGACGTCCTGTTCGACGGCTTAAGATAGATATCATGCGTTGGTTGAAAACAGGAATCCTGCTGTCAGGTTATTATACCGGACTGCTCCGAACATGTGCGGCTACCGGAATTCAGGGTCCAGTCTCCCACGGCGGCTCGTGGGAGCCCGAATATGTCCTCGTCGCGACAGCACAAAACATCACCATCAACTGTGAGTCTCGGTACTCCGTGGTCTTTAATGGCACATCGCCTGGTCCTGTTCTGCACCTCCAGGAAGGGAAGACTACGTGGGTGAGAGTCTACAACAACATGGTGGACAAAAACATTACCACGGTATGTTGTAAACAGATATCAATCACATGGCAGGCATCATGCCACTTCACTTACTGTGCATTGATCGCTGACTGTTTGGTTAGCACTGGCATGGCCTCAGCCAAAGAACAGCACCGTTCTCAGACGGCACTCCGCTCGTCTCGCAATGGCCCATAGCCCCAGGGATGTACTTTGATTACGAGATTCATCCCGAGATTGGAGATGCCGGGACGTACTTTTATCACTCCCACATGGGCTTCCAAGCCGTCACGGCGCACGGTGCTCTCATTGTTGATAGTGCCAACGGGACCAAGCCGTACGAATACGACGGCGATATTCCCATTTTGCTCAGCGACCACTATAAAAAGCAGGATGATGTTATCGAAGCGGGCCTCGTTGCCAATCCTTTCCAATGGTCAGGGGAACCCGATGCCGTTCTCTTCAATGGCCGCTCGGGAAATGCCTCGTTCAGCAACGCAACTGACGCCTCCTGTCAACCCTACATCATCACTGTCGAGCCAGGCAAGACGTACAGGCTGAGATTCACCAGTGGCACCGCATTGTCCTTCGTGATGCTGGGTATTGAAGATCACGCGGACTTGACCATCATCGAGGCGGACGGGCAGTACACGAAACCCGCCACGACGAACCGTCTCCAGTTGGGAAGTGGCCAGCGCTTTAGTGTCCTCCTGAAAACTAAGAGCGAAGAGCAACTCAAGTCGACGAACAAGTCGTCCTACTGGGTCAGGTACGAGACTAGGGATCGGCCTACCATGCCCAGCGGCTACGCTCTTCTCCAGTATAAGAGCAAGTCCGCCGGATGCAATACGACGACCAAGAGGCAGCCTCGTCTCCCGGCCAACTTACCTCTCACGTCGCCAGTCAAGCTGCCGACGAACTTGTCGGACTACTCTACCTGGATGGAGTATACCCTGGAGGCTCTGGCGCCGCAGGGCAAGTTCCCAACGCTCGAGGAGGTTACACGAACAGTAGTCATCACGATGAATCAAGCTGTCGTTGATGGTTTCTATAACGGTACTTTCAACGGAATTGTGCAGTGGGAGTAAGTTATCATCAAACAAACGACTTTTGCCTACTTACAGAGACTAATTGATCGTTTCTTTCCCTAACACAGTTCGAATAACCTATCCTGGCAGGAAGCTACGCTCGCGGCGCAGAACTACCAGCCGTACCTTGTGAATGCTTACAAGACTGGTGAGACGCCCAACTACGACGCCGCCGTGGCCAACGGCGGCTGGGACCCGGCGACCAAGGCGTTCCCGGCCAAAGTGGGCGAGGTACTCGACATCGTGTGGCAGAGCAACTCGGGCCCGTCGGGCGGCTGGGACGTCCACCCGATGCACGCGCACGGCGAGCACTACTGGGACCTGGGGTCCGGGAACGGGACCTACGACGCGGCGGCCAACGAGCGGGCCCATTTCGCCGGGACCGGGTACGTGCCGGCGATGCGCGACACGACGCAGCTGTACCGGTACGCCACCAAGGGCAGCGCGCACCAGACGGCCGGCTGGCGCGCGTGGCGCATCCGCGTCACGGAGCGCAACGTCGGCGCCTGGATGATGCACTGCCACGTCCTCGGCCACATGGTCATGGGCATGCAGACCGTCTGGGTCTTTGGGAACGCGGTCGACTTGCTCACGGCCATCGGGCCCGCGCCCTACGTCAGTGGCTACCTCGACTACGGCGGCAGCGCGTACGGGAATGATAGCTACGATCCCCTCGTGGTTCCGTGGTTCGGATCATGATATAGTGCTGGCGTTGTTTCTCGGCGCATTCAACAAAGAGCAGTATGAACGAACGATGCTGTTGATAGATGGAGCTTGGCTTATGTGATGTGTGACCCATTTTCTCCAATTTGATGCGATGCATTTCTTTCAGACTTGCCTAATCACTGCGGTTGAATACGTACATATACCGTACCTGAGTTTGATGCCCTACTGACTCAGTACTGCTACGCCATCGTAAGCCCACGAGTAATGCTGAATATTGTTTGCTCCGCCTTGCTGAAACGCCCAAGCTGAGTCGTCGTTATATCAGAGCAACGCCATCGAAATGCGGCAGCCGATCGTCTCACGCAGCGTAGAGGACAATCCGGAGCGAATGTAGTGTGACGTCATGTGCAAACTGCTCGGAGTGAAAGCTCCACCCCTGGCTTACACATGCCATGCCGTATCAACCACCACCTTCATTCACATGTGCAATGAAGTGCGAATCTCAACACCTACAATCACTATTGTGGGAAGCAAAGACGCCTTCAAATTGACCAAAAGGTCAAACTATCGCTGAGATGGGGAAACGAGAGGAGCAGATTGCCAAATCCATCATCTACGTCATAATAAACACGGATGAGAATGGTAAGCCCATCCAACGCCAAACGGTCCTCAGGCGTATCTTCAGCATCTTCAACCTCTACTGGTTGACTTTCCAGCTCGTGCGTGAGGATCTCTTCCGAGGCCTACGCGAGTTCTGGGCCATCAAGTCTTCCGACTACAAGGATAGCTTCACGCCCCCGTCCACGGCCAGCAAGCAGAAGAAAAAGAAGGCGCCGCTGTTACAGCCGCTGGGGGACATGGGCTACAGCGGATCGACCTTCTTCCGCACAGCCGACGGTGCCTATCTGGTCAAGTCGGTGCCGCGCTCCTTTGAGAACAAGTTCTTCAAGCACGACATGCTGCTGCCCTACGCGGATCATATGCGCGCTAACCCGGGGAGCCTGCTCGTGCGCATCACCGATTTCCTCGAATGCACCCGGGGCAGCTTGGGTACGCTGTTCGGCCTGGCGCCCAGCCACCACATCGTGATGGAGAACATCTTGTATGGCCAAGACGAGAAGAAAGCATCTTCTTCGACGTCAGTAGGACCTTCTGGGAACAGCCAAGACGATCAGGATGAGCAGTCCAAGAAGAAGTGGGAATCTTGGGACCTCAAGCCCACCTCCTATTTCTTCCCGGAACGCGACATCGCGGGTGGTAAACTCACATCGGAAGCCACCAAATCAAAACTTGCCGACGAGTTCGAGGGTAAGCTGTACCTAACCCTCGACCAAGCCGAGGATTTCAAGGCACAGCTGCAGAAGGACACAAAGTTCTTGGCCGACCGCAATGCAGTGGACTACTCTCTCTTCCTCGTACGGATCTCGGTAGACGTCGACGAGTACAACGCCAACAATGAAGAAGCCGGCTCCACAGATCTTCGCACCCGGGCCCAGGCCGACGGCAAGACTCCGGTCATCCCTCCCGCGCAGCCCCCCTTCGCGCCGCCGGGCCCGCCCAGCTGGTGCACCGGCATCCCGTCAAGCAATGGAAAGGAGATCTACCGCGCGGCCGTGCTTGACTTCTTCTGGGCCAAGCACACGGTCCATGCCAAGGCCATGACGGGCCTCATCAACACATACAACCTGGTCGACGAGCAGGGACCCATGAGCGTCACGGCCAAGGCCGACGAGTACCGGCAACGGTTCATGAAGATGTGCCTCGACATGATCGAGGTCGATGGCCGGATGTGGAACTTCGAGGGAGCTGAGGCGACGGGCCCCGAGGCCTCGTCTAATTCTTAGGCTTATTGGCTCATTACATGATGTATTGGCATACCGTAGAGGGGGTGCGCGATGGTATTACAGCAGACATAATCGGAAACGGGCAGGATGTTCAGGACACAAGGACAAGGACAAGGACAAGGGCAAGGGCAAGGGCAAGGGCAAGAGCAAGCCTCACGAGACTGTATGATCACTTCAAGATACCCAACACTGTTAATGAATCATATTATAAATATATATGATGCATCAAGACTGGCAGCAGGGACAGTGGCTTGAGTTTATTATAGACTTTATTCTTCATGCTTGCTATCACGAGTTTTCATGGTATGTTGGGTGTGATCTTGGTCGCGGATGGCACCATTTGCCAATTCCTCGATCTTCGCCGTCTAGGGCAACACATCTATAAGCTTCTGTGGCAGTGGTGGCTAGGACCAAAAAAAATCCAGTTTAACCTGCCGATTTTGAGCAATATAACAGCTATACGTGGTACGATCGATATGGGGAATGAGTGTCGTCCGTTCCTTCCTAAGTGGCCATCCAGTCCAGTATTCACTGGTGTGCGCTGATCAACGTTGACCCGGCGGCACTGTATTGTACAGTCTCAGACACGAGAGTTGGTGGTTCATCAACGGCCATTCCCGTTCAGTGAATGTCACACACATTCCTACTAGCTGCATGGTTTATTGGTAAATAAACGGGTGGGTGGGTGTATGTCTGTTGGACGGACGGCTCGGGAATTAGCCGCGCGGCGGGTAGGCGGGAAAAGGGACAGGTAAAGTGTATTATTCACAGACAATCACGGAGGGTGATGTGATGATCGGGTCGTGTGAGACATGTGGGTGTCAAGTGTCTAGAATAGTATCTAGGCGCTATTCGAATAACAAAGATTGAGGTCTGACGGGAAACATTGTCATCCGGGCAGACACATCCACGGCATCCGACAAAATCGCACATGTGAGTAAGATAGATAAAATTATATCCTACGTTGTTCTATACATAGATTGTCCAGACACCAACCACATGGCTGCATGCAAAATACCTAGCCAGCAGCCCCTTTTAGACTGCATTACGGCGAACTCGTCGCCATATGGGGAATATCGTAACGATTCAATGTTCGCTCCAGGCAGGCAGGTAGGTGGTCATCATGCACTGTAAAGGGGGTGAGGTGATAGATAGTAAGTGGTAGTGATTGACGGGCCAAGGCTTCTGGCCGAGATCACCGCACCCCACAGATTCCCAAAGCGCGGCGGCGCGGGGTGATTTCCAGGGGTGGCAGTGGTGGTTAAACCTTCGCAACCTGTAAAACCACCCCGAAGCAGAAGCAACAGCGCAGCGGCTCTGCGGTTTCTCTGCGGTCCTGCTGTGTGGGGCCAGTCAGTCACGATACTACAAGTAGGTATGTATGTACGGCCGGCATGGCGAGTGAGAACATTCCCCGAGACGCCGAGGCAACATGCCAGTGGCGAAAAGGATACGACGTCTGCTGTAGTTCGAGAATGTCGCGTAAAGTGGTGGTGGCACCCTGCTTCCAATCCCCCCCCTTTCTTTTCCAGACCGACCGCACGCCAATTGCGCCCAAAGTGAATATCTACCGTAAGAAGTAGCGGACACCAAAACACTACCGGTGTCATTCGTAGCTGGTTGGCTACTATGTAGTATGGGGGTGTGTCTGGGTGTAAAGCCCCATGCGCCGCCTCCTACGATATTGAGGCTTCGGAGGGGCGATCTCACAAGTTAAGATCCTGAGTTAAGATCCTGAGTACTGGTCCGTGGTCAAGCGTCAGAACATTCAGGAAGTCTTCCCGGTCTGCCGGTTGTGACATCGTGAATAGAGTTAAGTAATGCATCTGGTAGAACCGAGACCTTGATCTGAGACTGCCCAGATTCGGTTTTTATTATTCGTTTCTCTCTCTCTCTTTCTCTCTCTCTCTCTCTCTCTCAGGAAGGAAGTTCGCAAATAACACATCAGATGCACAACCCCAGATCGTCTGACATTTGTAACTTGTAAGACTTCGGATTGTCAATTCATCCATGTTTTGCTTCGGGCTAGGTATCCCAGCTTCTCATGCTACTGACAAGAAGTGGAATTGGGGGGGGGTGAACGGCAAGGCGAGCAGTGCCGTGAGATCGATCTTCGCACTCAATCTATCTATCTACAAGCCTGTAATTCGTGTAAGTGTGCCACGAGTCATGATGGGTAAGCACTAATTCCCGTAAACGAGAGACGTCTGCTCTTCAATTGAGGCGAACTTGACTTGTCACCTGTATCGTTCACTATCACTCGCTCGACTGGCGGTTGCTGAGCCTGGCCAAACAGTGATGGATTGAGAGCTGCTGTGAGGCAGCACTTATCGCAAAGCCAGGCGGCCTCTAAGGCGATTGATCTCGTTTGTGTGGTGATGGGAAATTGCCGAACGAACATGATCAGGCGAGAAAAGACTGGGCGACGTTGGGCATGTTCTTGTTTTGATAATGCAAGTGGCTTATAGGCTATACCTAGATACCAATGCCAATACTGTAATACTGTCCGGCATGTGAGGAGAGCGCACAGGTTATCGCACTCCGACGCATCTGACCTGTCGTGCGCGCCCATGTAGGAAGATCCCGGCATTGATTCGTCCAGCAAGCAGGCAAAGTTAGGGTGAACAGCCGTTGAACCATTCCAAAGGGGGTGTGTGGTACAGGGTACGTGTGTGTATGACGGCTAACGGTCGATGCAGTACTTGCAAGGCTGACTGTGTATGATTGAGTATACATATATCTCAGATGATATGGCGGCGTACATGGCGATTCGTCCTGTAAAATCTCGAGATGCCGTGGGTGCTAATATCGATTGTGACAATGCCTGCCCGATAGTCGAACGCCATTAAGAAAAAAATTACCACAAATACCAATTGAAGCGATCCATTTCTGTACCTCGCTGTCTTACGGGCCGTGAATGGACAGGCCTATCATGTCCATTCAGCGCATGCAGGACACCATGATGGCTGCATACCTTGCAGTACTGGAAGCTTTTCTGTCTGCTATCTAGACTAACCTTAGAGATGTACACATATAGGGGTATCAATCAAACTCAGTCCAGCGGCACGCAACGGCTCCCAATCTTCCTCTTCTTTTTTTTGACCAAAACGAATTGCGCTGGACGATCTTTGATGGAATCCAATTAGGCTAGGCATGTACATAATTTGCCGCCTCCGCCCCTTGTACCTGCAGAACATTGACCAAACTGATTTCCCAGTAGGGATCTCCATTAAGATCGGACGCACTACTTCCCAAGCTGATGGGCAGACCCCCGGCCGATGATGAGTCTACTGTAGTAGTATGTACGGAGTAGTATTGGAACGGTGCGACGGACTGCGATGGATCCACGTTGATAGTCATCCCTCTAGAGCAGCAGGCTGGCAGGGAGGGCCATTTACTACCAATACATTGATATGGGCTGGCCGCTCAGGTAGAACATCAATATAGCATCAGTACCAGCAGCAGCAGCCCGCACACACATATGCATTGCATTTTGAATGCTTTGCTTTGACGGTACTGTACTACTGTACTACTGTCTATTACCGCCAGACCTGAGTGCATTCACATGGCGTTTCAGGAGTGCTCTTGAATGTGGATCTGCCCGACACGCGCGAGCCCGTAAAGTGGCGACCCCGCCCCCCCCCCCCGATTGTTTTAGTAGCGGTAGGCCACCTGCACGACTTGTAGCGCCAAATGCCAGAGAAGCACGCCCGGACCCTGAGACAGTTGTTCAGCTGCAGGTAAGCAAAAAAAAAAAAAAAAAAAGGAAAAAGAAAGGACCATCGGCCGCGTCGTTCCTGGGGCCGATTCTTGGCCAGGGTTCAATCATAGGTAGTCGTCAGACTCCCTGGCATGCCTGGCATGCTGAGCAGCGAACCCCAGCGGTACGTGGCGCTCAGGTTTTGACGTGTACAAGCCTCTGTCAGTCTGGTCGGACAGCACACACAGCACACATAGCACACAGCGCATAGCACGGCAGCGCTTGTCGACATGAGGGAGGTGTTATTGGACGATATGATTCGAAAGCCATGCTACATTACCCAACATTGAAGGGTTTTACACACTAGGTACTCCGCACTAGGAGATAATTACTGTACTCATACATATCATGGGCAACCCAGTCTACCGTCTGCCATCTCGGGGGGATCAAGGAGGATCAAGGAGGACTTGGCACTTGGAATTAAAGAGCTCTCTCTACATACATCTTAAGGTTAGTCGATATGGATATGGATATCGGCTACACACATGTATGGATATTCTTCCACTTTAGCGGCCCAATTCGAGCAAGCCCCCGACGTTACAGACTCTAGTCCCGTACAACCTCTATTTGAGACTTTCCAAGCAGGTACCCGCAGCACCGCAGCAGCCTACTACACTTGCGTTTACGTTGATGCTCAAGATTTCTGTGGAAACACGTCTTGTTCATGCGCATCGCGCTGGGCCCTTTTTACTAGTAGTAGTACCGGTACCCTCTCCCGCCTGCGCTTGCCTCTGCCAGCTTTACATACTACTACCTGCTTGCCAGTCCCTTTCTGTAGTAAATAATAATAAACCCCTTCCTTTTTCTCGACTCCAGGCTGGGTGCGACAAGGCGGCACGCACCGTTCCATCACGAACGACGACATATTACAAACTTACTAATCCATGGCGGGAGGGTGTTGCAGAGGAAACTAATCATAATCGCATCCCTCTTTACAGCACCAGTAGTACATGGCCTATGTACATGTGCAAATTAGGGAACCCCCAGCATTCTCCTATTGGATTTGGGACTTGTACGGCGGCGCAAGCTCTCGGCGTTAGTGCTTCTACCATTACTCGAACTATTGGACCTTGGCTACAATTCGTTCCACGGTTCGACTGTCCAGCACAAGCCGGATCGTCGGGCTAAGCCATTGCCATGTATCCCTCAGAGAGCAGCCGCCGCTCCAGCAGGCGCCGGCCTGATCTGAATATCGATACCTTGTCATCATCTCCGCCACAGATCCGCGACACGAGACCTTCGACGCCGCCTTCCCTGCGAAGACCGCCAGTCCCTCCCAAGGGCAAGCCACCAGTGTCCGGCAGGGCGCTTAGGATGCAGCAGCCTCCCTCCATAGACAGCACAACTTCGAGCCGCGACCGAGACTACGAAGAATCCTTCCTAGACCTCGACATATCTCTCAACAGTCCCGCAGACATGACGGCCGACAAGGAAAACACCGTGCCAGATTTCGTCGGCGACCGCCTGAGGAAGACCAACTACCGAGACTCGCACGACCTCTCCCTGCCCTCGCGACAAGTCACCCGAGACTCGCTGGTTTCCAACATGCTCGCCTCTCTCGATCAGTTCAGTCTCGGCCAGATCCACACGCCGGCCACTCCACAATCGCCTTTCGACGAGCCTAGCACCTACCGGTCCATGTCCCTTGGCGGGGAGGATCCGGCACGAACTATCTCGAGCATTCCCCGGCCGAACCCGCGGATGCACAGCTCGTACAACAACCAGGGCCACAACTACACCTACAGCTCCGACTTCGAAGGCACAGACGATGCCGCCAGCCGCATCTCGAGTCCATACCGCGGGCGGCGGAGCAACAGTAGCTCAGGCTTCCAATCGGGACTAGGACGGATCAATAGCATGCGCGAGTCCCCGACGCAACAAAGAAACCAGATGGCAAACGGCCGCGTTCTTCACTCGAGGGGTGGTAAGACGAGCAAGAGCAGTAGCACCAATAGTTTCGATGGGGGCTATGCACAGGTACTGGGCAGTCAGCGATGGGCACACGGAATTGGGGGTCGCTCATCCAGCTTCGACATGGGCCAAAAACATCCTCCTTTATCCCCGACCCTCGCACCCGGCGCCCCAGCACCCAACAACATTGCAGGCAGCTCTTGGAATTTAGAGTTCTCCAACACGCTGTGGACGGAGGATTATGAGGCCGCACCCACACCCACCGTGCCTGGAGGTCCCCGTCGGCCAACCTTAACAAACGCCCCGACCGCCATCCCGCAGCCGCCCCCAATCCCCCAACAGCAGGAACAAGACCCAGACCGCAGGAGCGTGTCGGCGTCGGATCGAAAGATGAGCATGCGCTCAAATAGGACCGGCACGGCAGCAGGAAGAGGAGCTCCTTCGTCAAAGTATGAATTACCACCACTGCCACAACCACCACCACCTACCGAAGAAATGGACTCTGCACCGGCCCCTCACGTTGGTTACGAAAAGGCCAAGGACAAGGAACCCGGGCAGCCAGGCGCGAACACCACGACACAGCCAAAGGAGCAGCGACCGGGTTTTTTCAAAAGGATGTTCGGTGGCTCCTCCAAGGCTTTGGCAAGTGCTTTTGACTCGGGTTCGACAAGCTCCAACCCGCCCCACGTTTCGCCAGCCTCAGTTGAAACGCAGTCGCGACCACCCAGCTCTCGTCCGCAGACGCAGCAGCAACCGCAGCAGCTGCAACTGCAACAACAACAACAACAGCAACAGCAACAGAATAGCCCGTCGGCGCCTCCGCCCCACGAATCGCAACAGGCCAATTCCTTCACAGGGCACCATGTCGTACAGAAGAAGTCTTCATTTTTCCGAAGACGCAAAAAGTCAATGACAGAACCACCTCCGCCGGTCCCCCAGGCCCCCGCAGCTCACATGTCGAGATCTGCGGAGCATCCCGCCCAGAGGGCCAGACAGATGGACCCGTCTGATTACATGCCGGACCCGAGCCCGGTCAGTAGTCTGCGTCAAGTCATGAGCCCCTACCTGAAAGAGAGCAGTTCTTCTTCTCCTCTAGGTCTTCTGCCGCCGCGGAGCAAGCGTGAATCCGTATCGGCCCACTACAATGTCGAAGACCCCGAAGACGACCGGAGACGTAAGAGCAGAGGCTTCTCACCAGATTACGACCCCAGTCCCAAGGCGACAATACGAACCGTAAAGTCTCAATCAGCGTTGATCACTCGTAGCCGCGACTCTCATACCTCCAGCGCGAACCGTACCCCTATGGCAAGCCCTCCAATGCCGACGCAAAGACCGAAGCTTACGCGCGACACTACCTTCTTTGAGGATAGTAGCGATACCGAGGGCGACAAGGGCAAACGAATCAGCAGTCACGCGAAGCAAAATCGACCTCGCAGATCCTCCAGTCCTACCACGGGCACGTATAGAGACGACGATGTTGCACAAAGGACACGCCACCTTGCCCCGGATGACGAAGATGGTTCATACAGGGAGAATTCGTCTGTCAATGGCTCGCCCTACCTCGATGCTGTGGACAAGGACAAACACCGGCCGGATAGCCTGGGCCTTCCCATCCAAGACCAACCGAGCTCCGGGAGAGTATCCGCTTTAAGCAGAAGCGGGCCTGAACACTCTACTGGCAGTCTACCGAGCGTGCAAGTCGAGGGTGCGGAAGTGAGCTCCAAGCCCGTCGGTTCGCCTCTGGACGAGCCGGAAGTGACGGTGGGAGAGCCAACCGAGGACGACCGATTGAAAGCCCAGCGCATTTTCGATGGCAGAGAGGACTTCATTCAGAAAGACAAGGCCGCGTCCTGGATGGGCGAAGAAGGCCTTGTGCGTCAACGGACGCTTCGTGCTTACATGGAGCTGTATGATTTCGCTGACAAGAGCGTTCTCACTGCGTTACGAGAGGTTTGCGGCCGACTCATACTGCGAGCCGAAACACAACAAGTGGACCGGATCCTGGTTTGCTTTTCCAACCGTTGGTGTGAATGCAATCCCAACCACGGCTTCAAGACCATGGGTAGGTTTTACTCTATCCTCATCCTCACGCCCGTGCTAACGAATATTTACAGACGTAATCCACACAATGTGTTATTCTATCATGCTGCTAAACACTGATCTTCACATGGCCGATATTGAGTCGAAGATGACCCGATCTCAATTCGTGAAGAACACCATGACCACCATCAAACAAGCTGTAGAAGACTCAGCACCCGACGCCTTCGAACGACCCAGTATCTTGCCTGGCAGAAATACGCTGCTGAGCCCCACAGAATCCGAAATGCGGGCTGCTGCAGAGCCTGAACAGAAGAGGGATTGGAGATCATCTTTCATCCCCCCGAGATCTGATTCGAGGCTAGGTTTGGGTGATCATGAGGAGAGTGACGGCTGCGGTCCGTTGGTAAAGACACCGTTTACCGGCTCAATGCGGGCTTGGGAAAATCTCATGGAGATTGTGCTGAAAGATATCTACGTTTCTATCCGAGATGAAAAACTCCCCTTATTTGGCGGAGGGCCAGAGCCACTACCAAGCTCGCAAGGCGGTGGTGGCCTTTCGGTGGTGGGCATGCTGATGCGTACTCCCAGCGTACTTAGCAAGGCGCCTTCGGAGACTCCTTCCTCAAGGGGCCGAATGGATGGGCCCAACCGGCCTAACAACGGCCGGTGGAGCTCCAAGAGTCGTTCCCGGCCTCGGATCAACAATGGCTTCTCATCAAGTCGTACCAGCTTCGACGACGGGAACTCCCTTTGGAGTCCTACCGTATCTTCGGCCACCTGGAGCCGATATTCGCTTGGTCGAACGCAGACTACACCCTCGGTTGACTCACTGGGCTCTTCATTCCTGCGCGGCGATTATCAGCAGTCGATCGGGTTTGCTAATGCCCTTGCACATGCCATCATTCGTGAGGATGGCCCTGCCACGAGCTCTCAGTCCATTATGAGCGACGAATTCAACAGCGCTGCCCTGCTAGAAGACGAATCCCTCGAGCTTACTGGTCCCCCATGGGCTAAGGAGGGTCTCGTAATCCACAAACACCATCTTGACGGCGTCGATAAGAAGGCCAAGGATCGAAACTGGAGTGAAGTCTTTGCGGTTGTCCAGAAGGGCCAAATGAGCATATTCTCTTTTTCTACCAAGTCCATGCGTCAAAAAGCACGCGGCAACCGCAAGCCAGCTCCAGGGGGCGTCGTTGGAGGAGGAAACTGGCAAGAGAATGCCACCAGTCTTGGTACATTCTCCCTACGTCAAACTCTCGCCTCGGCACTCCCGGCTCCCGGATATTCGAGGACGCGTCCACATGTCTGGGCTCTCAGTCTGCCTACAGGGGCCGTCCATCTCTTCCAAGTGGGAACTCCGGAGATCTGCAAGGAATTCGTGCTCACGGTGAACTACTGGTCTGCCCGCCTGTCGACACATCCGTTGGTCGGCGGTATTTCGAATATTGAGTATGGATGGAGTGATGCCTGCATTAACAACGCTCTCGTTTCCGCTATTAACGAGAATGTGTTGCCTCCTCGCCCTGGTTCTGCTACTGCAGGAGCAGGACGCCAGTCTATGCATAGCCGCAAAGGCAGCCATCAAAGCAGTCTTAGGTCTAGTTTCGATCTCGGGAGTTCGTCCAGTGCCCGGCCGAAGCTGCCGGGTGACCGCATCCACGTTGCCGAATGGACCCCGCCTGCCCAAAGCTTGCGCGCTTCCAACTGCCCAGAGTCGGAGCAGTACGAGACACTGTTGGCTTATGTGAACGGAATTGAAGAGGAGCTGCAGAAGCACAACCAGCTGCGCTCTCCCATGCTGCTGGCCTTCACACCTAGGGGGTCGAACGCGACGAAAGCCATGAACAACTGGGAGCGCAAGAGCAGTTACCTGCTCCGCGAAATCGTCAAGTTCCGAACGTATGTCGACTGCCTCCAGTACGCCGAGCAAAGACGGAAGGAGATCTATGATGAACGCCAGATCGCGCAGCGCGCAGCACGAGGAGATGAGATATCTGACTCGGAGGATGACTACCAGGGAGACATGCCGCTTCAAGGCGAATAAAAAAGACTGCAGTTCCAATCAATTAGGCATTGGTGCTATTATTAACGCCATCATCGTATTCGGGTAGCATTTACTAATCGTCATGTTCTTGGAATAAGGGTTTGCGTGGTTTTTAAACGGAGTAGAAAGGGGAAAAAGGCATAGGACGAAAAGCGTCCAGACGACACACACACACACACACATCACTTTTCTTTTTCGTCATTCTATCTCAGACATCAGAAAGAGGATCCATATGTGTTATTGATACCCGGGTTGGCGTATACCAATATTCTTCTAGTGTCAGTTTTCTACTTATTCTTTTCGGTGCTGTAGCAAGTGATGAGCACCAAGTGCAAAGAGCATGCAGACCTCTCTACACTAGACTCTGTACATATTGAATTCGAGCGACTGTATATGCAATACATGAACCATCCATCACCCTGCCAAATATTCCGTGTCCGTATATGTCCCATTGATCCTAACATTCATGACCAATGCGTCGAATCTTTGGCTTTTGGCGTAGACCCAGCCAATCACACCGCAATACACCCAGGCTTAAGAGTGATCAGACCAAGTTTGATTCCTTACATACAGCAGCCAGCTAGGGTAATCTTGGGGTTGGCCCTAACATACAGGATATCATGAGATTGACTTATGTCACCCCTTGTCCCAAATTAGACTGCTCGTTGTTAACTACATGCTAAACAGTGCGTCGTATCCGTAGGGTTTCTTGTTGTATCCATCTGCTGCTCCCTTTTTACTGTCCACCGATTACGTTGGTTTCGCAGAAGCCGTCGGGACTCGATACAGTATCTCGGTACTTGGGACACTGAAGAAGAGGTCGTCTTTGGTCGCCCAGTCGGCCCAAGACCGCGAGACCTCTTGCAGCTCCTCCTCGGTGCCCAAGCCCTTGTCCTTGACCACATTCGCGAAGCCGGACTTGACGGCGCGCTCCGCCCACATGTTGCCCCACTGCTTCGCCCGCTTGCCCGTGTAGCACCACGACGTGACGCTCGTCTCCAGGTGCTCGGCCTCGAAGCCCGCCTGCCGGGCCCACGCGTGCAGGAAACGGCCGGCGTTGGGCTCGCCCCCGCTCGCCAGGGCCTGCGCCTGGTACAGCTCGCCCCAGCGGTCGAGGCCCGCGCTGGTGGGGTGCCAGGCGAAGGCGCGGTAGTCGGCCTCGCGCGCGGCCACGACGCCGCCGGGCTTGGCGACGCGGCGCATCTCGCGCAGGATGCCGACGGGGTCCCGGACGTGCTGCAGGACCTGGTGGCAGTAGACGACGTCGAAGGTGGCGTCCGGGTAGGGCAGGGCGTTGGCGTCGACGGCGGCGAATTCGATGTTCGCGCGGCCGCCCGCGTGCGACCGCGCCTGCTCCAGCACCGACTCGGCGGCGTCGACGCCCACGACGCGGCCCTCGGGGACCAGGTCCGCCAGCTCGGCCGTGATGGAGCCCGGGCCGCACCCCACGTCGAGGATGTGGTCGGTGGGCTTGATGTGCGGAGCCAGGAAGGCGGCTGAGTCCTGGACGGTGCGCCGGGCGTGGCCGCTGACCACGGATTGGTGGTGGCCGTGGGAATAGGTCGCCTGCTCTTTCGACATGATGTTTTTCTTTTCTTTCTTGGCTTGATTCTAGAATAGAATAATTTGAGTTATGTATTATGATGCAGTCTTTGGATGCAGTCTTTCTTTTGGAGCTGAATTGCGATGGTGGTGGTTTTCTTGGAGGGAAGCAAACATATAAAGGTTTGGAGATAGTTCGACGATGGCCAGTAGATTCCGAACACGTGCCCGATGTCGGAGGTGTACATTTGGGCCAACGCAACGATAGGATGAATAACCAATTAGGGCTTTTTGAATCGATGAAACGAGATACAAGTGCTTTGTTGAAGTTAATGTACTTTTAAGGGTTTGAGCGTTTCTCCAAAACGCCTTTGGTGAATATCGAGTGTGGCGCCGACCAGGTGTCAATCAAGCTTCTGGCCTGTCCAAAACCTCGGACCACAACCCCCTTTACATTGCCCCTATGTAAGTCCAATGGTGAGAGAGAAAAAGCCGACCAAAATAGATTGAGCAAAGATTCCTGCAACCTCCAGCAAGAATGGTCCAAAGTGTCTCCGTTTGTGGGACATATAAGCTGTCAACTTGAATCACCCGAGCTCCCACAAGACATGGCAAACATTGGTCGCTGAGAAGCAAGTCGTACGTGTAAGACCAATCTTTCAAAGACTTTAATGCCTCCGGGATCCCATAGCAATATCTTCGGTCGCACATTGAACCCCCACAAGCTCTCACTAACAATAGGTGTCAGCAGTGGTGACGAGGGGGCTATGGCAGCCCTCAGAAGCTCGATGCTCCATACTCGAAGTGGGAAATGCCACATATTTAGCTGGCACACATTCTGGGGGTTAAATCAAAGTGATGTGGCTGACGGTGCCCCGACAGCTGTTCAAGTGGTCTCAAGGGGGTTACGAAGATGTAGAGCTTCTAGCAGCGTGCTGTGTGATCGACCAGTGTTGTCGAGACGGGAAGAACCGGAGTGCGCAGTGGGAAGAGGGGAAAAGACGCTGTGACACAATTGCCCTGTAGAGGTTGATGGGTGATTTGTGACCGGGAGTACTTGAGACCGGTCATATTGAACTCCTTCACTTGCAGTGGCATCTAGCGCCGGGCCGTGACCATACGATGCTTGTCAACAAGAGTACGCGTCGACATGCTAGTCACCAGTTGAGACAAGCCGGAGTGGGAAGGTGAAATCGGAGTTCGGAATCGGTGTTATGTTGTGAGAATCAACGTCGAGAATCCCTGCAGGCTGCGGGGGTGGTCACTTCTTATCCGCGCCAAGGAGCTGTGCCGCGTCTCTCAACTGAAGTCTGCCTTGATTGCGCGCAGGCATAACACACGAGGCTCGAAGTAAACCACCTGCACTACTTCGTTCTCATCATGCAATTGTATAGTGCAGTTGCCATTTTGGCTGCTCTGAGCGATCTCGTGCCAGCAGCGCTCGCGTCGCCGGTCCCCGGCCATGACGGCGCGTCTCCGGGGCCTCTCCTCCCCGTCGAGACGAAAGAGGGACTGTCGTATACCCTACGAGAGCAGAACGACGAGGTCTGCGATGCTGGGAGTCGACAATGGACTGGGTGGATCAACGTGTCCGAGGAGAAGAGGCTTTTCTTCTGTGAGTGATCATGGCTGAACAGATGTCTAGCCTAATGCATCTAGACTGACTTCAGTGACTCCGGCAAGGGTTTTTCGAAAGCCGATCCGCTCCGCAGGATGACCCGGTCATGGTGTGGTTAAACGGGTATGCGATGCCTCTTTGGTATGGACTTTCGGATACTGACTTCTCACCCAAGCGGCCCCGGCGGCCCATCCATGATGGGCCTCTTTGCCGAGATTGGACCGGTAAGTGGTTTAGGATGACCAAGGTTCGTACTTAGAAAAACGACAGCTAACCAAAGGGATTGATTGATCAGTGCTTGACAGCCAAGGGAGGCAATGGGACGATTCGCAACGAACACAGCTGGAGCAACTTTGCCAATGTTCTCTTTATAGAGTAAGTTGAGATGTCACCTACCCTAAAGAGATGCCATTGACACGAGCCGATAGCCAACCTGCTGGCGTGGGCTTCTCCTCGATGAATGGAGGGACTGAAGGAGGACCGGACAACATTGCAGAGGCATCCGAGGATTTTGACAAGTTCTTATCAACCTTCTTCACCGACGTGTTCCCGCAGTTTTCCCACCTCCCCTTCCATATTAGCGGCGAGTCCTTCGGGGGAGTTTACGTGCCCTTTTTCGTGAACCATATTAGCAAAAGGCAAAAGCTGGGCGTCCCTGGTGTGTTCCAGATGCCCATCGCATCCATTGTCCTTGTGGATGCTGTTATCGACATGAGCAAATCCGGCTTCACAGGAGTGTATGACCACATGTGCAAGTTCGGTCCCGACGGAAAGAACAAGCTGAAGCTCGGGCTGAACGAGACGGCCTGCCGTGCCGTCGAGGAAGCCGTGCCACGCTGCGCCAGCCTCGGCCGCCAGTGCGTTGAGACGTACAACCTCGACCTCTGCCGGGCGGCCACCACGTTCTGCGACGAACACATTTGGTCGCTCCTCGACGTGCGCCTTGGTGGACGTATCGCGTACGACGATCGTTTCCTGTGCGTGAACGGGACACTCCCCCTGTGCGGCGCCGAATCTTACGCCGAATACCTGAATCGGCCGCAGCTTCAGGCGGCGCTGGGCCTGCCCGAGGGCTGGAATTTCTCCCATGTCAACATGGACCTCAACACGCGCTGGGATGCGAGCGGGGAGGGTTACACGCCGTCTACTCGCCAGATGAGCTATATCCTCGACGAGACGGACACCAAGGTGCTGGTTATCAACGGCAACAACGACATCATTGTGTACGTATGACCTGCAACCCACTTCCCCTTTGTAAACTACTTCTTAGGTATGGTTCAAATAGAATAACTGGACTGAACTGATACGGCCAAATACCAGGACTACGGAGGGGACGAAGAGAGTGTATGACGAGATCACGTGGTCTCATCAGCCCTCGTTCCGGCTGGAGAAGTATGTCGACTGGGAGTGGCCCGACAAGGCCGGAAAGGTCCATATAGGGGGCGAATTCAAGGCGGCCGACAAGTTGGCCTTCGCGACGCTGAACGACGCGGGTCACGAGTCCGTCGGCCACCAGAGGGAGGCCGCCGCGCTGCTAGTGAAGTGCTGGTTGTCGACCACCAGAGATGGGCCTTGTGCGTTCTTGGACCGGAGAACCAATACCATCTGGCCGTCTAAGCCCAAGGATTCTCAGCCCCAAAACATTGAGCTCTAGGACTGGCTGCTACATTCGGATGCCTAGAGCTCGAGAGAATCTTAGAAGTAGGTTCTCGTGAGTAAAACGACACATACATATATACACCTCTTAAATGTCATCATCTTTCTGTGATTGCTTTCACATGGATTTATATCTCGGGCTCTCGTATTGACACTAGAGAACGGCTCGAGTACCGACAGTCGCATTTCAGAGTTAGATAAGTTATTAGATGATGATATGGTTGCGGAAATAGTGTGTGGTGGAACATGGACTACTGCTACGACTTGCCTATCGGGGTAATGGTAACCAGCTAGAACCGGCCCCCAGGCCGCAACGCTACAGCGGTCCGCGATCGGCATCTTCAGTTGGGCCCGCCTTTAGGCTAGGAGGAGGCACGTCACAAGAGCAGATGCACGTATCGCGACCAGGATAATAAGCATCGCGAGGAGTATTGGAATCTGTATTGCGGCCTGCATATTTTCATATTCACTTTTCGCAAAAGCCTATCTTGAAATGATTCCCTCAATACTCCTCTTGGCTCTGGTTCTATTCTGCGGGATAGGATGGGCTTTGCGCGCTGCCCTCCAGAAGAAAGGAAAGAGTGTTCCTGTGGGTATACCTCGCCTACGTCTACGAATGCCGGGGTCTAATGGTTGAAATGCCGGTAGTTTCGAGACAATGACTCTGAGAAACAGCATGGCGCAGCCGAAGGAACCACACTGACAGTCAACCCCGTTGCGGATGACTTCAACTGGGAGACGGCCGAACCACATAAATACCGACCGTTCAAGCCAATCTACCACATCACCATGGGTAATTAGCCACACGGGATCCCCTATTTGCGCTCTGGTACACTAGACACAATATACTGACAGTGAGCGCTCCTGGGCTACTAGCTATACGATCAAGCGCTCCCTCCGACTTGATCGCCATCGACAGCAACTACCTGTCGCGGATCCAAACACGCCAGGGGCTCATCCGCGACCACGCCGACCACGTCGTGGGCTGTCTGCCGTCCGGCGCGGACGCTGTGCGCGAGACGTACTCGTACATTCAGAACTTCCTGCTGGCGCGCTACCCGACGCTCTTCTCGCGGGACGACGAGAAGAGGCGGTTCCGCAACCACGTCACGAAGCAGTCGCTGCCTCTGGACCTTCCCGTAGACCAAGACCCGGTCGACACTCTCAAGTTGCTGGGCGACACGGTCGAGGACGACCTATTCTTGCTCCACGCCACGCCCGAGGGCCATCTGTGCGTGGCGTTCCTGTGCTGCTTCCCGTCGGGCTTCGACCCGGCTGAGAAGATCGGCAAGGTGCTGAAGGACATCCACGGGCCGGTGCCGTCGTACGAGAAGATCGGCGCGAGCATGGAGCGCTTCTTCACTCGCCTCGAGGTTGGCAAGAGCGTGACCCGTAATAACGTGAGCCCTCAGCCCTTCTCCTGCGACTCGGATCGCCGCTTTTCCGCAGCTCGCCTGTCGTACTCCTAGATCTACCATCTTTAGTGTTTTGATGATGGTCCTGTTGCTGACTGATAGGATGTTGTCCTTAGTGGTCGGTCAACATGACGCCAGAGCTTTACAATGTCTCGGGAAACCATATAAACAAGGGGGACGTTTACGAGGAGGATATCGACGTTGACATTTCAAAGGTAAGTTTGCACGTAGCACTCGTAACCCCCGCCTAAGGAAGCGGAACCCTCTTGTGACCCCAAGAAGAGAATATCCTGGTTTGTTAGCCACTGACACTGTTTGACAACGACAGGCGCAAATCCGCGTGGAGCTTCAAACCCTGACACGACTCCCCAAGACGCAGGCGATCCTCTTCTCGTTCAAGACATACATCTATCCCGTCACCGACATCAAAGCCGAAGGACTGGGTCCCGAGGTGGCCGACGCCATTGAAGGGCTGCCACGGGGAAATGCGCCCGGCATGTGGAAATACGTAAGTCGTCTCTCTCTCCGTCAAGCGCAAGCCCAGGTAACGAATTAACTCACTGCGTTTCGATATGTTTTTTTTTTCATTCTTTACCCCTGATAAGTTTGCTTTGACTGATACGGTCCACAACACAATGCAGAAAGGCGGTGTACGTTGGGGCAAGAGTGTCTGTGCATATCTGAGGTCTTGATCAGGTAGGTTACAGCGTAGATAGTAGTGATTGTTAGTTAGATCTGTACGCGACTTCGCCCGGGAGAGCCGGACCACACCACAGGAACCGTTTTGGAATATAACATAACCTGGAGCCAAAACCTGTTCATCTTTAATAAGTGACTCTGCTTTCTTCCGCAAGCTGTCGCCGATGTGACGCATATTTTCAGCTGTAGCCCATGTAGCCACAAAAGTTGAGCAGCTGAGGATTTCATTGACCGACTGCCTCACTAGCGCCCCCATTCCCGGCATGAGTCACTCACTATCCGACCGTGGGACTGAAGCTATCGCGCAAACTTACTTCGAACCAAATAGTATAAAATCACACACTTTGCGAGAAATTGCCGAGTGCCTTGAAACCAATCAGAAACGGAGGATCGCTTTGCAACTCTTAGCATTTTCCGGAGTCTTCGTTCACCATTGCCACATAACGTGCCGGTCCTGACAAGACAGCCATGGCAGCGTCAGACAAGATGAACTCCGCGCCCACGCCGGTCTCCGGTGATGGCGACAAAGATGACGGAACCGTTCTCGTCAGCACCACCTTCCCCAGCCTGCCCCTGCCGGCCAACGACGCGCGGCCCCACATCCACACGGCCCGCCTCCTTGTGCGGCCGCTGCAGCAGTCGGACCTCGCGGGCCTGCACGCGCTGCGGACGCAGCCCGAGGCCATGACGGGGACGCGGCTGGGCCGTCCGGACCGGGACCTGGCCGAGACGCAGACGGAGCTAGATTTCTTCCTCGGCACCACCAACAACAACAACCAGAAGGGAGGAGACAAAGATGAAGACAAGGACAAGGACAAGGAGGAAGAAGGGAACAGCAATACCGGCCCCTCGACGTACCTCTGGGGCGCGTTCCTACCTTCGACGGGCGAGCTCATCGGCGAAGGCGGTGTGCACACGCTGGCCTCGGACGACGCGGTCGCCGGCTGGCCCGAGATTGGGTACAAGTTCCGGAAGGAGCACTGGGGCCGGGGGTACGCGACCGAGTTCCTGGCGGCGGTGCTGGGGGCCTGGTGGGCACTGCCGCGCAACGCGGTGGAGATGCGGGTGAGCAGGCGGGCGGTGGCGGCGGCGGTCTCGGCGGACGACGACGCTGCCGCCCCTCCTCCTGCCCCAAGGGACGGCGGTGAGGGCGACGCGGCCGCACCGATGACGATGACTGCGCCGGAGCACGTGTATGCCAATGCCGAGCCCGGCAACGTGGGCAGCTGCAGGGTGCTGGAGAAGCTGGGGTTCCGGCGCTTTCACGATTGGACGGAGCCGGATACCCAGGAACATCGGGTGGGGGAGCCCCTGGATCTTGCCGGCTATTTGCTCACGCGTCCGGGCCCTGCAGCTGGGTTGGGGAAGTGATGAGCGTGGACTGGGGCGTCCCATGACGGGTGCGCTAATTGGCCCTTATAGAAGGTCTCGCTCGGCCTGTCTACCAACGACTAGTATAAAACCTGCGAAAATGTCAGGGCGCGTACGTGGCCTAGGAATAGAAAAAAAAATCGCATACATGATGTACAATAAGGGATGGGTTGCTCCATGTGGTCAATGAATAGAAAGAAAGTATAACCCATTGGCCTCTGAGTGTTGAGTGTAAGCACTCGATTTCTGCGTCTAGGCAGTTCTTCAACGATACCAGCCGATCAGCTAGTTCCATGTTGAATAATAAGTGAGGTTCCAGCAGCACCCGCGGCCTGATAATCACGGTTATAATCGGTAATACCTATAATTCGTTTTTAGCTAAAAAGGAATCTCTCTCAATCTATTCCTATCTCGATCGGAAAAGTCCAGAACACAGTCAGTGACTAACCTACCCAAATCAGTCGATCCTGGCGCGGTTTTTTCCATCACTCATAATTGATGATCGCCAACCCTAGGTTAGCACCCGCCTGTCGCTTAGGCCAACCTTGCAACAGTGGAGCAAAAGCACTGCAGCTCGTCACCAAGCCGCGAAAAGCGCCGGAACGTAATGGGCAGCTTCTCAACTATTACGCCGAGTGGTAAGGCTACTAGGACATAGGGAAAGCGTTTATTAGTGCCAGCGACGAGAGCCGCCCAGGCAAATATCAATTCGGCTAGCTCTTGTTCAGTTAGCAGCGTATCATCGAGCTTTTTGCTGAAAACGACATTGATCGTGACGACAAGCAAAAGAGGGAAAATCCCTCTCGCTTTCTCTTCCTTACACATTCTCTACTTTCTTTGTTTTGGTCGGCACTGCAAGGTGTTTTCGGTTATTGTGATATATACTTCGGCCTTTTTGGGGACGTATAGCCCACCGTATCCGATAGCGCAACAATGGCGACACCTACAGCGGGAGCTTCTGCTGAGAAGGATGTGGCCATTAACATGGTCGGCGAAGAGGTCTGCCAAATCGACCCCACCGTGACAGCCAAAGCCGTTCGCAAGATTGACTGGTTCCTCATCCCGGCCATGACCGTCGGTGTAAGTATTCGCATGTTCCATGAGGCTTCAATTTCACTAATGCGCCTTTACAGTATGGCCTGGTTTACTATGACAAGGTACGGACCCGTCCTCCTGCGAAACTCGCCGGCCCAACGGAGTGACTAACAAAAAGGGGGCGCAAAGGCCATCCTCGGCTCAGCAGCTCTATTTGGCATGACTGCGGACCTGAAGCTCAGCGTGCCAGACCCGCACCGACCCTCCGTCGTCGATACCAGCCGCCTCTCCTGGGCCACGTCGCTCTTCTACTTTGGCATGCTGGCCGGCCTCTACCCCATGTCGTTCGCGCTGCAGCGCTTCGATGTGGGCCGAGTCCTCGGCATCATCGTGTGCTTCTGGGCGCTGATCTGCATGCTTACGGCCGCTGTGACGACGTACGAGGGCCTCTACGCGCAGCGCTTCTGCCTCGGCTTCATCGAGAGCGTCATCCCGACCTCCTTCATGACCATCGTCACGGGCTACTACACCCAGCAGGAGCAGTCGCTGCGTCAGAGCTGGTGGTTTTCCTCAACTGGGCTCTGGACCATCATCGGCGGCGGGCTCAACTACGGTTTCGCCCAGATTACCGGCGGAGGACTCCATAGGTGGCAGTACATCTACCTTCTGGCCGGCTCTTTGACCTTTCTGTTCGGGCTTTGTTGCTTCACCGTGCCCAGCTCCCCAGTCTCTGCTTGGTTTCTCTCCAAAGACGAGAGGCTTGCGGCAGTGGAAAGGTTGCGTTTTGGGCAGACCGGAGTGCGCTGTACCAAGTTCAAGTGGTCCCAGCTCAAGGAGGCATTCCTCGACGTGAAGATATGGCTGGTTGCCATCATGATGGCATCTGCCTACACCGTCAATGGTGCGGTGAGTGGTTTCGGCCCCTTAATCGTGTCGACATTTGGATGGAGCACTCTTGAATCCATCCTCTTCCAATTCCCTCTGGGTGGCCTCTGTCTCATAACTATTCTCTTGACCGGTTGGCTTGGCTCGCGCTACCCCAACATCAGAATTCTGATGTTGATTGTATGCTGCCTGCCGGTGATTGCCGGGTGCGCATTGATTTGGCGGAGTGAATGGAGTCACCATGCCGCTGCGCCAGTGATTGGGTATTCTATAACGGGCACCTTCGGCGCGGTCGTCAGCTTGATCATCACCCTGGGCATGTCAAACGTGGCGGGCCACACCAAGAAGAGCTTCACAGCCGCAACTATCTTTGTTGCTTACTGTGTTGGTCAGTAACAGCCCCTGAAGATACAGTGTTCAGACGTACCGAATCCTAGTAGCTTACTTACTTGCCACGCAGGAAATATCATCGGGCCGCAGTTGATCAAGTCACAGACAAAGCCTGCCCATTACCCGGAGCTCTGGCTCGGCCTTATCATCTGGTAGGTTACCAATGTTCCTCGAATCCACCCCGCCCTGCTGACACAACTCCAGCTACTGTATAACCATTGTGGCTGCTATCGCGCTGTATGCCGTGCTGCTGCGAGCTAACCGCACCAAAGAGATCAAGTGCGAGGATGACATGGGCGAGAGAGCCAAACTCGCGTTCCAGGACTTGACGGACAAAGAGAACCCATATTTCAGATACGTAATGTAACATTTGCAGTGGATCGTGCTGCACTACAGAACTCTGCTGGAATAGTCGATTCCACCAGCCTAGAGGGTTTCTGGTATCTTCACGTCTGAGCAAGCAATTACTAACCCATCACTTGATGAAGACGATACCAACTGCAGGATGTTTGTAAACCCACTTTGCGCCAGAGCAGGCAAGAAATACTTGCTCATTGTATCAGAAGCCAAGGGATAGTACCGGCTTCGATAATACTGTCGATATGCAGTCATTGGCTCCCTTGTGACACGTTGACGGTTTGGCAACATGATCACGGGCTCGGTCAGGTAACTTCATCCAAAGTGAAAGTGAAAACTTCGAAGCGACCAGTGGGTTATATCAGTCTCAATCGCGTCAGGCGTGGGACTACTATGGTTATTCATAACCATCACCAATTTCCCGATGTCATGGGACCACGTCTCGAGTGCATACCGAATAGATGGGCCATATAACGTCAATAGCTCTGGGAAATCAGGGATATCCATGGAATACACTCTATAAGGGATAGAGCTCGGAGAAAGAGGCTTAGATGCAATGAGGCCCAGCCGAGAGAGTTGATGCGTCCTCTCCGGCAAAGCTCTTAATGCACTTGTGAACGTAATCGGTTCGGTACGAGGCACCGGTATCCCGGGGCTTCGCTCAAGGCCTAAAATAATACTCCGGTGATAGGAGGGAGGCCTGTTCGAGACGATAAGTCAGGCGGCTGTCGTTGCAAATGGGGCTTCGCAGGGAATAGTGTTTGTGCCAAGCATGGGTAGATCCAAGAAGGGGGGTGACGTTTCATGCCTGTTTTTAGACGAGGTTTGCCCTCGAGTTGGAACGGCGGTCATACCGGACGCCTCATAATGCAACTTCGAGGGCTTGGGTGCCTAGCATAAAGGTATTAACGACAGCGGCTTTTCAGGATCATTGTTTCTTAGGCTGTGGTTCGGGGTTTACATAGATCTGAATATTTTGGACCATTGACGATGGCCCCTGAAACGAGAGAATTAAAGTTGAACAGGGTGACCGGGATGCTTACGTTTCTCTGGATGTCACCTTACTCAGACAACGAGACGAGAGTGTAAATGACTGGTAGGCACCCGCGGACAGCCGTGTCTTCCCGGATAAGACCCAAGACCCAAATTGGAAGATGTCCATCATGCATGGCTTTCATCGCAAAAGCCAAAATAGCATAATTGTGAAGATGTCGATGTGCTTAGTTGCGTATTGACACAGACCACGTATTGGACCAGTTTGAGGAGTTTCCCCCTCCCCCGCCTTGTCGAGGGGCCATAGGGTTACAAAGCCAGAATTTCCGTTGTCTTTGCAACCGACTTGAGGGGGCTAATATCATCAAACTTCGCTCGAGAGCCGTGCAAAGGTTGTGGGGTGTCGGAGCCGACCAGGATCATGGCTGCTGGAAAGCCATCACGAGGGACTATGGCAAGTTAGCCCCGCCTTCCCGTCATTTGTGTGTATTCCTTCCGTTTCTTGCCCATAGCGTAGCGAAGATCGAAGGGGCACCCTTTCCCGCCCCGGCCCGGCGACCGAGGAAACAGTGGCAATACCTCGTAGCTCGAAGCTGCTGGGTGCATGACAGTACATATCTATGAGTCTCGTTTCCTCTGGCTGTCTGGGTCCCCGGCTATCAGCAGGCTTTTGAGTTCTGCCCGCGCGCGGCCGCAGGCAGTCAGTCAGGCGTACGGGGTTTGGGATGCAGGAATGCAGGCAGGCAGGCAGGCAAAGCCACGAACAGCTCCGTGGGTTTGTTGGTGGTTCTGGGCCAGGCTATATTGGATCTTGGTGGGTAGCGATCGAATCCTGGCTGCTTGTCTAATGTGGCCGTTGGGACTTTGGGCCTATCATCCTAGTGTCGATGCAGATTTTCGATAGCAAATAGAATGGGAATAACAAGGTGGACTGTGGATGAGACGACAGCAAAATGGCTATGTATGACATTGAGCGGCAGATAGATTGTTTCGCCAAGCTGTTGTGTCAACAGGGAACGGGACGGTGGCTGTTGCTGGGCACGCACTGATTGACTGTCCGTCTGGAGTTGAACAGTGTTAATTTACGCAGTGCAGAGTACAGACCAAAAGGAAGCCAGTAAATAAGAAGTCGTCGCGTTGATCCATCCGAATACCCAGAACGAATGCCATTATCGAACGGTGCATGCATACGTATGTAGTATAGTAATTAGTACGCGCGTTGATTTGGGTTAGGTGAGTCCAGGTGAGGGAAGTTCTTAGGTAGCAGTAGGTAGGCAAGGTAGGTTGGTAGGTTAGTTGCAGTTGCAGGTGGGCTGGGAGCCATTGGGGCGGACTGGGAGGAGACATCAATGCTCAGATGCCTTGCCTTCAAGTTAGCTGCTCAGGTAGGTTAGTTTCCATGCATGCTTCCATACTTTGGCTCTAGCCAGAGGCTGAAATGGCCTTGGGCAGTACTTGGGGGCTGATAGCGACTTTTTAAACACTGGCCAGTGCAGGCTAGCCCTGGATAGCGGGCCCCTAGGGTAGCTGGAACAGAGCCCTTTAGTGGCTGGCAGGCGGGTATCGTGCCCACGACCGCCCAGGACTGCACCAGGACTGCCCCTCTACGGTACTGCTTACGGGGTCTACGGGTCTACGAGGGGCACTATTCTAGGTCACTCGATTCAAGGAGGGGTCCTCTCTTAGCGCTCCTTTGGCCGCCAAACCCACGCACCACGATCGCAGTGTCCATCGCGGCCTCTCCACCCCCCACTATACCCACTTGTCTATATGTGTGTGTATGTGTAAGAGAGAGAGAGAGCGTCCATGTTCTTCTTACACGCCATCACTTGATCACGGAAACTCGGAGCGAATCCGCCATAAGTCTCGCTACCCGGTGACAGAAAGACGCTATCTGCCTGTTAGGTGTACTATCTTGCTCTGAATCGCCCATGTCCTTGCCCTGCTCGCTCACGAAATATCCTTAATGCTACGTTACCGCACAATGCTTCATAATCATACCTCTCCCCTACACCTACACCTGGTTCTCATCCTCGTGAGAATCTGTGCCATTGCCTATCTTGATCTGCCTCTTACTTGGGGTATAGGCATCGGTGTCATGGACCATATTTCCTCAACTGCTCCGAGCTAGTAATCCTCACTTTTCCGACCCTGTTTGCTTTTCTCTGGCTCTACCCAATCCAATATCCCCCACGACTGATACGACGGTACGCCTGTTTTGCACTCTGAGCCGCTGGCGCTTTGCCTCAGAGGATGGGCAGGCTATCCGAGGTAGCCCGCGAGCGGGAAGTGATTAGATATGCCTCGCACCTGTACGTATGATTTGTGTTGCATTTTCCTGGTTTCTCTTCTCGTCAGCTGCCGTCTTCCTCGAGAGCGTTTGCGATATGCAGCGCTGGCTTCTTGACACTAGCATCTCCTCCCCTCACCTTACATGCTGCACAACTAACAGTCGAAAAGATATGAGATCGCACATAAACAACAGCTGGCAACTGAATCTTCTTGTGAACCACCTCCGACTACCTGTACAGATCCAGTCTTGACAAGCCTTTCTCAGCTTGGCGCTCTCCGGTTAGACGCCACCCGCTGTTTGATCTCAATTTTCGACAGGACGCACCAACATATCGTTGCTGAAGCCACGTCGAAATCTGTTCTCGCGCCTGGGACCGAGGGACAAAACTTGTGGTTAGGGGGCACTGCGATTCCGAGGGCCCAAGGTGTCTGCGAACATGTGTTAGCACCAGACTCCGGCGCCACGGACACCAGCAGCGACCTACCCATATTGTGTGTGCCTGATCTAAACGCCGATCCTCGATTCAAGACCTATTCGCATGTCGAGAATGCCCCCTATAACCGATTCTACGCTGGCGTGCCCATCAAATCACCAAATAATATCAATATAGGCGTCTACTGCGTCTTCAGCGATCAGCCTCGAGCCGTGTTGGATGATGCGCAGGCTCAGTTTCTGCGGGAAGTGTCGCAAACAATCTCGGGATACCTCGAGTCAAGAAGATCTGATGAGAACTTGAGGCGCAGTGATCGGATGGTGCGAGGGATCGGCAGTTTTGTAGATGGGAAGTCCACGATTTCCAGGTGGTGGCTGGGAGCGAACACAGGACCTACCCCTGACACTGGCGCATCCGTTGCAACTCGGCAGCGGCAAACGCGACGAGGCAGCGATGTCAGCCCCCATACTCGCGAGACTGCACCGCCGCGGCCACATCCATCGCCGTTGCAACCAAGCTTTGTAGGCGCGCCATTCGATTTTAGTAAATCGGATGACTCGATAAAATCCAGCACATCTTCAGGTGCAACCGCCACGATTACCAAGACAAAATCCAACGTCATCGTGTCGAGTCCAATGGCCAAAGAGCCGCCTGATAATGACCATACTCTAGAAGTCAAGGATGTCTTCGCTGAGGCTGCATCTACAATACGAGAAGCCCTTGAAGTCGAAGGCGTGGTTTTCCTAGATGCAGTAATTGGCTCATTTGCCGGTCTGGTACCCAGCGTGAAGCAACACTCTGCGAACTCTTCGATCGACTCCACTGTCACCACCCCTGGCAATGAGGAAGGTTTCTGGAAAATACTGGAGAACTACGAGGGCCAATCATGCAATGTTTTAGGCTCGTCAACGTCAGAGGACCGCAATGGCGACAAGGTCTCAGCCGGGACCCACCGGATCGACATACCCGAACGATTCCTCAAGACGCTATTGAAGAGATACGCCAGCGGCAAGATTTTCAATCTCGAGGAAGACGGCTCGGTTCACGTTGGCGACTCACCAGAAGGAGAATGGACCTGGTACGCCAGGCGCGACTCAGTGCCCTTCCCCTCTCCTTTGGAACGGCCATCGCATGGAGCCCATTCCCAACAGCACGAAGGCAAAGCCCTCTCGGGCATGTTCACAGGGGCTAGAAGTGTTGCCTTCATCCCACTGTGGGACTCTGGTAGGGAAAGATGGTCGTCAGGCTGTTTTGTTTGGACCAAAGATCCTTCTCGTGTCTTCACCGTGGACGCCGAGCTCAGCTATCTACGTGCTTGTGGAATGACCATCATGTCTGGCCTTGCACGTGTCGACACCATGATAGCCGAAAAAGCCAAATCCGACGTCCTCAACTCTCTCAGCCACGAACTAAGGTCTCCGCTCCATGGGATTGTCGCGGCGGTTGAGCTGCTTGATGGAACCGACCTGGATGCATTCCAAGGTGAAGTCTTGCACTCCATGGAATGTTGTGGACGCACTTTGCTCGACGTTATGGACCATTTACTCGACTACAGTAAGATCAACAAGTTTATGAAGGATTCCAAGGACCAGTACAAGAAGGGCGCCCAAGTCCCGAATAGGCGGAACGAGATCCAAGAATCGTTCGAGTCGATGAGTCGCAAGAAGAGCCTATCTTTCAGCTCCAAGATGACCAACTTGTCCACTGACATCGATCTCAGCCTTCTCACTGAGCAGACAATCGAAAGTATCATGTCAGGACATAACTTCCAGAAAATGTCAATCCCGACTGGGACCAGCAATATTGAGGCGTTTGGGCAACACTCCAAACTAGTTAGCCCAATAGACATTAGCACTGAGTCACCATCGGTGTATCTTGATGTCGACCCAATACATGATATCTCGTGCCGTACTGAGGCCGGTGCGCTTCGGCGTATCATCATGAATCTGCTAGGAAACTCGTTGAAATACACGAACCGTGGTTACATATACGTTTCCCTTAGGAAGCAAGATTCGAACAACGTGTTGCTGGTCGTTTCCGACTCGGGGAAGGGAATTAGCGACGACTTCCTCCATCATCACCTGTTCAGCGCATTCTCGCAGGAAGACACTCTGAATCCGGGCACTGGTCTAGGCCTCAAGCTGGTACAGCAAATCACCAAAGTCTTGGGTGGCTCCATCCATGTCGAGAGCCAGGTATCTCGGGGCACTACTGTCTCTGTTACCCTACCCCTGCTTTCGCCGTATGGGACAGTAGAGAAGGACTCGGTTTTCAAGGAGCGGGTCGAGAAGCTCCGGGGTCTTCGCGTCAGCCTTCGTGGGTTCAAGAATACTGTAGAAGCTGTCGGGCTACCGGGAAGGTCGCCACCTTCGGAAGTGTCCTTGATGGAAGGGCTATGCCGTCACTGGCTGCATCTAGATGTCTTGAAGTCAGGCTCACGCGATATTCGGCCAGATATAATTTTATGTACGGATCAGTCTCTGGAGGAACTTGCCATTGAGGGCTCTGGTACCACCCTACCCCCGGTGGTTGTCGTCTGCCGCGACTCACTTGCTGCTCACCGCCATGCAATAATTCAGAGGAGAGGAAAGGAAAAGAACGTCCTCGAATTCATATCACAACCGTAAGTTCTCTTTGACTCCTCCTAGAATGCCCCAGGAACCTGATCCTGAATTATTACAGAGCTGGTCCTCGTAAAGTAGCTCAGGCACTTGTCCTTGCTTTGAGCAGATGGAATACCACTTCGACCTCAAGGAACGACATGCCCATCACCCCACCAGATTCTGCTTCTTGGTCTGAGCTGGGAAGTCGTCGTGGTAGCCTTCTCCATACTTCCCCTTCAGCCCAGCTCTCTCGTACTGCGTCGTTTTCCGAAGAACGCCGCTTCTGCAGAGGACCTCAGCAACTCGAAGTCCTCACTGAGCTCGAGATCTGTCGCCCGTCTAGAAATGTGTCGCCGACAAATGACCAGAGCAACCCGCAGCCACAGAACGGTGTACGAGACGCAAAATACCTACTGGTTGACGACAATAAGATAAACTTACAAGTCAGTTCATACCTCCAATGTTCGAGTCCCAAAGTCCCACCTCCGCTAACTTGAGTCTAGATTCTGGTCTCTTTCTTGAAAAAGCTCAAAAAGCCCTACGCGACTGCCAACAACGGACTGGAGGCGCTGCAGAAATACATGGCCAACCCGGGTGATTACCGTTGCGTATTGATGGGTAGGTATTCCCTTCCTCGCGTGTCATATCCGGCTCTCTCTCAAAATGAATATCCTCTAACTCGTGCATTTGTATAGATATATCAATGCCCATCATGGATGGTCTGGAATCGACTCGTCGTATCAGAGAGTTCGAGCAAACCAAAGCCCAGCGTCCCGCCACAGTGATCGCGCTGACAGGCCTAGCAAGCGAGGATGTCCAACGTGAAGCCTATGCGAGTGGCATCGATGTGTTCATGACGAAACCTGTCCGCTTGAAGACTCTCCAGGACACAATATCTAACATTGGCGTCTAGATTGTCTTCTCTTCTTTATTTTTTTCTTACTTCCTTCCTTCCTTTCTATTTCTGGTCAGGCGAAGACGTCTTTCTTTTCGTACATTGGCGCCTCATACCTTTTGTTTTCTGTTCATCTCATGCAAGGCATTTGTACCCACAGCTCGCTTTGTATTTGGAGCCGGCGAAAAACGTGATAGAGGGACCTGGTGTTCTTGTGGATTCAGCATTGTCTTTGGGTGGAGCAGCGCCTTGAATTCCATTTGGCTTGATATGGCGTAGGTGGCGGTCATGAGGACAATCTCTTTTCACTTATGCGATGTACATACGGAGTTCTTGGGAAAAGCATATTTATTGTGCAAGGTGGAAGGTACCTGCGATGGTTCTTGTCATTCCGATGTCACCCCCTCCACGCAGGCCCATTGATTTGGAAGTTGGCAGATGTCGTTGACACATGTATCATATAACCTAGACCGCACTGTATGTAAGATTGCATGAGAGATGAAAATATGGGAAGTATTGTTATCCATATATTAAGAGTTGATATTATGTAAAGGTGTGACGATTACCGCCCTGTAGACCGCCCGGCATCACTGCTTGTAATGTGTCTATAAGCATTCATACGGAGACATGTCTCTCTCTCCAAGCTGGCGTCTCAGCTTATCTTGAGGCCTACTTAGAGGACTATAGCGCCTCCCACCAGCGCAGCAACACCGGCCAGCACGGCGTGTTGCGTGATCTGCGGCATGGCAGCGCCGCCCGCGCTGGTGGTACTGGTCGGGGCAGCACCGCCGCTGCTGGGCGATGCCGCAGCCGAAGGGGCTCCAGTCATGGGGCCGGGGCCGGAAGAGGAAGCCGCCGCCTGGGTGGGCTTTGAGGCAGCAGCGCTGCCACCGGTGAAGGCGGCGAGCTTCTCCAGGCCGGCTGTGACGGTGACGGGCATGAAGAACTCCTCGGTAGAGAAGTCCGTCATGGTCTCCGTCGTCGTGCCCGGGTTGTTGGCCTCGGGCCCGGCCGCCATGTCGGTGCAGATGGCCGTGTCTTGCTCGACCTGGCAGGCGACGCTCATGGTGCTGAGACGGGAGGGGTTAGCGCGAGGTTAGGGTGACTAAAGTAGTGAAGGGGAAAGGAAGGCTAGAGAGGTGGGCTGGGAGGAGAGTGGGCTGGAGTTGTGATAATATCACTTTGCAAGGGCAACAAATCAACGGGTTGGCAAGAAACGGGAGAGGGTCGAGCGTACGCATTCATTACATCGAGATAGGGGAACATAGATAGAAAGGTACCCGTTCAAGGGGCGAAAGAAGGAGAGCCGGCTTGGCAGTAAACAGAGCAGGAATGTGTGATCAAATCTCCGCGCCAGCACAGGAAAGCGCTGCAAAACAGGAGGAATAGAGCGAAGAGAGGAAGAGAGGAAGTAAGGAGAACGCAGTTTTTCTTACAATGAAGGCGGCTCATTGAGTCCCAACGCGTACGAGCCGGGCGCCATGGTGACGGTGACGCCCGAGCCGAGCCCACAGTCGTTGCCGTCCGTCCCCGGGGCACACTGGACGAAGTATTGGATCGAGGGGGGCTTGGTCATTGCGGTGACGACGGAGGCCTGCAGGTTTTTGCCCTCGAAGCCGGGAAGGAACAGGTCCATGACCGTGGTCTGGGCCGCCGCGAGACCGGCGGCCGACAGGAGCATGATTGCGGTGATGGAAGACATAATGGTTTTTTTTTCTTCCCATTTCCTCTTCTGTGATATAGGGATTAAGAAGCGAACGACCTAGCTTTGAACGGCGAAGAATACTATTGATAATATATATCCCCAAAAACGAGTGTGAATGGTGGCATAAACGAGAGACTGGAATGAGATGGCGGACGCGGTATAGTCCCGGTAGTTAAGTAGAATAGACAAGAAGGAGGAATGATGAAGCAGGAGAACAGAAAAGGTCTCCTCTTGGCTCCCTTCATTTCCCCTTTGCTAGATTAGCTGGATGCTTGATACCCGTGCCGTAGCGCTGGCGTTGTCTTGTTTGCTTAGCGCACCTTCGCGACATCATGCAAATGCAAAAATTTGGCGGCTTCTCCCTTCAGTGGTGTCGGGTGCCTAAAATGCCCCCCCGGAAGCGAGCGCCGCGCTAATGCTCATCTCAAGATTCAAAGTCGCATGGGGGCCCGCCAGTAGACCCGCCCCGCAGTGTTCCATTTCCGCGCCCACAACAGGCAGACAGGCCCCGATTCCATCAGCTCATCGTACCACAGCTCTGGGTCGCTGTCATCTCACTCAATCGATCCTCCGGTCTTTGGGGAGCGTATGGACGATGTGATCTCTGAATTAGGCAAGCTGGGCCGCATCTAACCACGGCTTAATACAGAAATACCTGCCACAATGCAGGCTGACTCCTGACAACCCTTGTCAAGATCAGGATCAAGCTTCCGGAAAGATACCCTGTCTAATGGAGACTGTGCAACACAACTTAACCTACAGAGTATACCAGCAAGACAGCTAGAGACACACCCTGAAGTGGGGCTAGATAGCTTTAATTTTAAGTAGAACTTCCACACTATAGATAGATAGATATCCTTTATACATCTTAATATACACAATTCTATCTAGCACGTTCCCTCTTTTTTAATAATTAATATAAAGCCTATCTAAACCCTTTATATAATTAATAACGATTTCTAAAGTTTTATTATCTCGGATAACCCTATTAACCGAAGTTTCTTAAGGGTACCTATTAATATACGGCCAGTATTAAGGCACGCCTTATTTCCTTAATCTCCTAAAACCGGCCTTTTACCGGTACGTATCTATCTATATATTACGTCTATATACCGTATCTATTCCGTCTACTAAACGGACGTACTCTACCTATTTAAATATTAATAAAATCCTATATTATTAGAATATTACCCCAATCTTTAATATTATCCGGAAACCCTACTCATATTATTTCACTAAAAAAAGGACCCCTTAATTTTATAAATAAATTAATATTTTATCTAAAATCGATTAAATAGATAATAATTATAGGACTCCTAAAACCATTTAATATCAACGAGTTCAAAGGAATTACGAACCTTTTTAATTTTAAGGAAGCGATACTTAAAATTAATAAAGTATACCCCGCCTTCCCTAACCCCTTTTTTAATTACTTAAAGCTATACATTACTTCCTACTCTACTCCCTTAAAATATATAAATTATAATTATATCTTATTACCTTATTTATCTCCTTTATCTTCTTATTATAATTATCGCTTTATAAACGGACAAGGCTTATTTTAGTCTATCCTTAATAAATAAATACCTAGAGGTTTATATTAATTAATTTAACGGATACTATAGCCTAGAAACTATATCGTCCTAATATTTATAAACTAACCTAAAACTTTACACCAAAATAATTATACTAAAGTTTTATTATAAACTTTATCAATATAGACCTCTTCCTATCTATTTAATAATCCTATCCTATTATTTATAAATCTCTTTTTAAAGCCCTCTATACTTAATAAAGAGAATAATAATATATAAATAAATATTAATATAAAGATATTATAACTAGAAGATATTCCTTTATCTAAATCCTCCGATAACCCTTCTAATATTAAATACCTATAACTAACTATTATATTTATAAAACATTCTAGAATACCGGATTTACAATCCTATACCCCCTTTACTAATAAAGAATTAGTATTTAAATAACTATCTAGATTCCGCTAGGAATTTAAATCTATTAGGTATAATAAAAATAATATATTAATTAATATAATAATTAAAATTATTAATATACTCTACCGAAAAGAAACAATTATATTCCTTAATTTAAATCCTTATTTATAAAATATTATTAAAAGAGCCTATAAAGAAACTATTATTTTAAAGGACTTAAGAATCCTTAAATAAACCTTTAAGGATAAATATCCGGCTTACCCCATTAATATTTAAATCCTATAAGATAAAGACCTATCTAATATTATCTAGAATTTAAATAAACCCCTTACTTAATACTTCTCTAGAGTATAGAATATATTTAGATAGGTTAAAGGTTAAGACCGTCCTAAAATTAGTAATTATAGATAAGCTAACCTAACCCCGGTTAAGGTAACCCTTTTATATATTATCGTTTATAGAATTATTAAAGGTTTAAGAGATTATATTCTAAAGTAGGAAGCCCTTTCCTATTGTATTATTAATATTAACTCTCTTTAAGGATACTTTAAGGCTATTTAGGAAAGCTAACGTATTTTAGAAAATAAAGTAAAGGTTATTAAGGATGAAGTAAATAGACTTTAAATAACCTAAATCCGTAAGGCTATAAAGCGTAAAGGATTAATTATTAATTAGGCGGTCGCTAAGGCTAGTCCCCCTTAATTATATTTAAATAATCTAAATATTTATTACCTATATATATAAAACCTTTATATATAAAACCTATATATATAGAACCCCTATCGATAATTAATAAACTATATTTAATAAAGTCTTTAGGGATAGTAAAACATTTATAAATAGCCCCTTTATTCTATTATTTAAAATAATTAATCTACCCTATAAATAAATAATATATAACCCTCTTCCCCTATTCCTATATTAGATTAACCCTCTTAATAAACTATAAATATTTATAAATAAACTATAGATAAAAGCTAAATAATTTATTATAATTATAAGTAGCTAGGATATTATACTCGCTTCTATATAAACCCGTAGGACTCTAACTATTTAAACGGAAACTTGAAAGAAGCCCCCCGTTAATTTATTTAATCTAATATTCCTTAGAATACCCCTAAGATCCTAGATAAATCCCGATCTAAAAATCCCTTTATTAACGGATCCGAGATATATTCCTAGGGGATAAAAATATATATTAAATATGGAGAGTCAGGTTATATAATACTTAATTATAAGGTACCTAAAGCTAAATAGTTAAAATATTAGGAATAAACCTATTTATAAAGAATAGTTACCCTAATTAATCGATATAAATTAAATTAGAATCTAAATAAGGAGGAGATCGTATTGAGATTAGCTTAATTATATTATAAATAATATATTAATAAAAATAAAGTTAATATCCCTATCCTAAACCTTACCGTTTTATCCTCGTCTATAATATTTAATATTACCAACGTTTAAAGAATAGAAATTAATTTATTAAAGGATATTAAAATAGAAATTACCGTTTTATAATCCTTTATATAGGAAATTATAGATAATTATATATTTAAAAAGAGGAAAGGAGGTAACGGAACTATAGTCCCTATTTTATTAATCCTAAACGATAATAAACCGTTTAGTAAACCTATTATAAAGCTAATAAAGATTTATAAACCCCGGAAAATACGCAATCCTAATAAATTGCTAAAGCTATTTTCCGAGATTAAATCCCGAAAGGGAAAAGGACTATTTAATTATAAAAAGCTAATAACCTCTAATATTATTAATCTATCTATAAAGGATCTAGTATAAATTAGCCTAGACTTTAATTAGAATTTCCATTTCCTAATAACTTATTAAACGGAAAAAATCTCTAGGAAAAAGAAAAAGATCGCTATAATTAAAAAACTAATTACGGTTAACTTATTATTACTTACCTATAAAACTATCCTAAAGGTATTCCGTCTATCTCCTATTATCCATTTTATTAAGGACGGAAAGTTAATAATTATTATATTAAAATAAAATAATAAATATATTAATTAAGGAAACGAGGTGAACTTAATTATACCGAATCTAATTAAAAGATTAGGAATCCCTAAACGAACTCTATAATTAATTAGTATCCCTAGAATTACTATAATTAATTCGTCCGGTAAATTAGACGTTATTACCGAATTTATAATCTTCTTTATCGGTATTAAGAAAATCTAATATACCCTCTAGGCTATAATCTAATTAAAAGGCGGGGTAAATATTACCCTCCTCCTACTTAATCTTCCCTAGCTATATAACGTAGATACTAAATTCCGGATTAAAGATAACTATTTAATTATTAATAATCTTAATTAAAATAAGAAGGTAACTATCCTTTATAATCTATTAATAATATTTAAAGAAAAGTATAAATTAATTCTTTACCTAATCCTAACCAGAATTATAGAATTAGAGATAAATAATAATAAGGATTCGGAATCGTCTAATAATATATTATTTAAAGATAAGGATTCGGAAAATTAGATTCCCTATTTCAACCTAAATATATTATAAAATTATTAAAAGGAGATAATCCTTTATAAGATAGACGAGAATTAATACCCGACTCTCTACCGTTAGAGGTTTTAGAGTTAGATCTCCTATCTATACCTCTATATCTAAAAGATAATATGCTTATTTCTATATCTATTTAGCCTTATTATAATTAATTATTTATATATTTACCTAGATTTATCTCTATATTATTTAAGAAAAGTATATACCGAGAAATATACTCCTTTTTAATATTCCTAGCCGATAATCCCCTCCTAACTAACCAATTTATAATAAAGGAAGAATAAGATATCTTATTCCTTACGTATAAACCTAACCTAAATAAACCGGTATATAATTATCGCTTTCCTATTAATTAGAGAATCTATAAACGACCTATTATAATATTAGAAAAGGTTCCTAATAAGGAAATTAAGAGATAGTTTAAGGTAGAAGGCCTAGTATTTAATCCTTTTATTCTAGAAACTCGACGTCTAAATCATATATAAATCTAATATATATATAGGGATATTAGAATTATATTTATTATAGATATATCCGTTCCTACTAATCTATATATTTATAATATTAAATTATATCCGGGAATAAAACCTTAAAATAAATCTAGAAGACGCCATTAGATAAACGCTTAGAAATACTAGCTAACGATAATTACGGTATAATTATTAAATATTAATTTCTAGGAATTAACGAAAATAATTAATAGAATACTTTTAAATTAGTTAACTATATTAATCCTTATCCTTAAAAATTAGAACGATACCTCCTATACTCCCCCAGATTCTTATATAGAAGAACCCCAGATAATAATTAACTATATTAAGGTTAAAGAAGACCTTCCGGGAACGAATTTTCCCCTTCTAGCAAATATTTATAATATTCTATTTTACCTATAAATCGGAGTACTAATAAAGTTTAATATAAAGTATAACTATTAGGTAATCCTAATTAATAAAGAGAGTAAACCTATCCTAGCTTTTAAAATCCCTAAATTTCTATAACTTTAATTAATAAAAATACCTTAAGGGATATAATCTATTAGATACTTATTCTGCGAGATAGTTAAAACGACCTTAGGATTAATATTAGGACCTAATCTAGAATTAAATTTAATTGTACCTTTATCTCTAAGTAGACTTTAACTATTTATGGACTATATTAATAATATCTTTATATAAGGATCCATTATTAATAAATTCCTAAACGTTATTAAATAATATTTTTTATTAAGAATATTATAGAGCTTATTAAAGCTATCCTTTAAGAAGTATTAAATTAGTTATAACGAAATAAAAGTATTAGGTGTCGTTTATAAAATTTATAGATAAGTGAATATAATAGCTGTAAGATTAAAGAAACTAGCTTATTAGCCTATCCTTATAGATTAGATAGGTATTAGGTCCTTTATGGGTACTTTAGGCCCCTATAGACGATATATTAGGAATTGCGCTAAGTTCTCTAGACCGTTGATTAGACTTATGGGTAATGTAGATTGGAAATGGGGAATAGTAGAGGTAGCTGCTTTCGAAATCCTTAAATCTAAAGGTTCGGAAGTTATTAAGATATATAGATATAACCCGTACAACCTATTTAGGATATATATAAATACGTCTAATTATGCCGGTAGCTACTTTATTAAGCAAGTTATAGGTAAGGTTCCTTATCTAATTCTCTATAACTCCTTCCTCTTTATTAAGTATTAAAGGAATTATAATATTTATAAGAGAGAACTTCTAGTTATTATTAAATTTATCTATCGGTATAGACGATATTTTAATTATACGAATCCTATCTTTTATATCCTAATAGATTATTAACCCTTAATATTTTTCCTAGATTTAATTAATATTAAAGGTATATATATATAATAGGTAAATAAATTAAAACCTATCCCTATTAAAATTATTTATATTAAGGGTAAATATAATAAGGTAATAAACGCCCTATCTCGCATTATCTTTCCGGATTAGGAATATAATAATATAATTAAATTAAAGAAGTTAGATTATATTAATGAATTTAGAGAATAGATCTAGAAGGACGGGAAAAATAGTTATAAAGAGCTTCTAATAGAGATAACCCTAAATAATTAGAAAGACTTTATTAATCGACTTTTATTAGGATATAAACCTATTCCCTAATAAAGCGAATTCATTTTATATATATCTTATATCTAGAATTAGATAGACGATCTAATATTTAAGTATATAATAATTATAGAAAGTATATTTTATCTAAAGCTATATAATATTTTATAAAACGAGTAATAGAGAATCTTAAAGGTATAAATACTAATTATAATCTTATATATAAATATAGGGGTTATAAATAATCCTTTTTCGAGATTACCCTAATATATAAATATCTAGAATATATTATTTAAGGGAATAGATCCGGATAAGGGTCGGCTTGGATCTAGGGTATTATTAGATAGATATAAATTATTCCGTATTAAAAGAGAATTATTTAAATATTATAGGAATAACGTTTGGAGACACTACCTATTAGAGTATAAAGTGGCCCTAGCTTTTCAAAAGGTATATAACGAAGAAAGCTATTTTTCCGTTAGGATTATAATATAGCTTTTAAATTAACGTATTTATTAGCTAATAATATATCGGGATATATCTTTCTATATCTTAAGATATTTATAATATATAAGATTTAATCCCGGATAACCTAAATCCCCGAACCTACCTATAATTATTTACGAATTATTATAGGTATTTATAGTAGATTTTGTTAGCCCATTTCTAGAATCAGTAGACGGAATAAGGTATCTCCTCTATTTTATAAACGCCTTCTCTAGCTATAGATAGGTATACCTTATAAAAGATATAACGGCTATAATCGTACTTTAATATATATATAGATAATGAGATAAATAAGGTATATTATTATTAATTATTTATTCGGATCCTAACTCTACCTTTATTAAGGTAAAATATAAATAAGGGCTAGCTAATTTAAATATTTACCTATTAAATAACCTAGTTATTTTATATAAAAGTATCAATTTAATCGAAATCTTTAATAAAATTATATAAAACGTTCTTAGGAAAATCGTATCTATAGGAACGGGACCGGACATAAAACTATCTCGGGTATAGGATAAAAAGACCCTAGAAGTATTCCAAGTTATTAATATTAAATTTATAATAAAATACGGTATATTTCTTTTTAAAATTATATATAGATACCTAATATAAGGAATCCTTAAATAAAAATATCTAATATTAAATAAAATAAAATTTCTATAAACTTTTAAAATAAACTTATATATATTCCTAATAAATAATATTAAATAAGATTTAATTATATAATACATTAACCGGATTAAATACTGCCTAAAAATAATTAGATAAGGATACGAAAAACGTTAAGCAGAACGATAGGTAGTATATTACTTAAAATAATTATATAGATAAAAGCTCTATAATTTCTTAATTATCGGAAATCTAATAATAATCATTTAAGAAAGGAAAAGAAAGAAGCTAACGCCTAAATAGAGAGGACCCTTTATAATTAGATAATTTATTAAAAGAGTATCTATATAATTAGAAAACCTAGATAATATAAATATCTAAAGAAATAATAAATATTATATAAATATATTTAAACCCTTTATCCCGAGGACAGGATATTTATAAACCGAAAACGAGCTAATAATACTATTCTACTTAATATTATAACGACCGATATAGGCCTTAAGCCGCTAGTATTATTAACTATCTTATTAAATAGAGAAAGAGGAAGAAATATCCTTATCGAGCGATAATAAATTATATATATTAATAATTAGACGATAACCGAATTACGGGAGTAGTCGATTCCTTTCTCTTTAATAGTAGTATATAAACTACTTTATAATTAATTATATTTTATATTTACCTTAATTCTTTAATTAATTAATCTTCTTAATATTAATTTTTTTAATAAATATAATTTATAAATTTAATACCCTATATATCTAGGATTTATATTTCGCTATGCCTAATAAATAGATACGGTATATATCCTGCTATTAATTTAGAAAGATAGATAGAATATTTTTTTTATATTATATATATCCTTTAATTTTAAGACGGATAAGATAGATAATCTATAATCTTATATTATATAAGTCCTTACCTTAACCTTCTTTCTTTTTATTTCCCTATACTCCTATTTAATTAAATTATTAACCCGTTATTTTCTTATCTTTATTTAGTATTTAAGGGATATTTAATATATAAAGTATTTTTAATCCTTAAGTCGACCGCTATTTATTACCTATAAATAGAAGTATACCTAGGTTAAGTAGAATTACCCGATAACTTATACTATCCTTAATAATTATATTTTTTAAACGAATTAATAAATACCTTTTATTATAATTAATAATAATTTAAAATCTATTTAATAAAGAAATAGAACTTTTAAATATACTCTTTAAATAATAATTAAAGTAAATAAAGATCTAAATAAACGATAACCTATTAATTAAATATCTATAGGATTCCTAATAAAAAGATAGGAAAAATAAAAGCGTTATTAAAAAAAGAATTTATAATAACGAGATTAATAATTATATACTTTTCTATCTAATTAAGAATCTAAAAAAAATTTAGGAGAACCTTAATATTTTAGAATAATACCTTTAGGAAACCTTATATTTTTTTAAACCTAACCGTTTAATTATAATAAAGAAATTATATCCCCGATTTACCTTATTAAAATATTATCTTAATTATATACTAAAGTACGCTAGCTTTAAAAAATACGGTAAAATAATAAATTTTATTTTATAAAATATTAAACTATTATAAAAACGTATCGTAACCTTAAAAAATATCCTTTATAAAGGAGGATATTAAAAAATATATTATAAAGGAGATTTTATTAATCTCGCCCGGATTATCCTAAAGCCCTATAATATCTATTTATAAAGGTATAGGAAGGTACCTAAGAACTTTATAAAGGTGGAAGTTAAACGTTAAGAAATATTAATTTTATCCGACCATAATAAAGAAATTATTAAATCCCGACTTAATTAGCCTTTAAATAGATATAGCTTTAAGGCATTACTTTATAATATTATATAAACGGACAATAAAATTTATAGAAGATTTAAATAAACTATTATTATAGGATAGGTAATTAAATATCTAATAGAATTATATTATAAACGATTATTTGGACTTAATAACGATTTATCCTAAAAGGAATCCTTATTACCCTATCCTCTTTAGCTTCCCGAAAAAGAAAAACCCGAGTCGGTAATTATACCTTTAAAGAAGAAAAAGGTAATATTTAACGTTATTATAAGGGAAGCTATTACTATTACGGTATAAATAGTAAAGGTTAGAATCCGTAAAATAGTTAATTTTAATATCCTAACGAAAATATTATTTAGTAAGGATATAATTAAATTTAAATAATTTAAAAATATTTTCCTAAATATAAAGTTTAATTACGGCTTTAATATCCGGGAGATCCGGGAATATTCTAATAACTTTATATATAATTTGAATTAATATCTATTTATAAAAGGTTAAAAGATATTAAGCTAGCTAGATAGCAAGTTTACCTCTATTATAATATTAAAATCCCGCTTTTAAAAAGGTTACGGAGCTAAAGTTATAATTTAAATAACCTTTAAGAATTTAAAGATTAAAGAAATAAAGTAAATATATTAGGAGATAATAATAAGAGAATTACCTCCTTAAATTTAATAGATTTATATAAATAAGATTAAAGACCTAATAGATCTTATTATAAAGGTTATAATAAAGCTAATTATTAATGGATATCTATCTATTAGAGTAATTTATATATAAATAAAGGATACCTTAAAAACTATTCTATTTAAAGATATTAACTTTTTAGATAAGGCCGATTTATAATATTTATAGATTCTGAGTATAGAGGATTTAGAGATTGTATATATTAATAAAGGTAAAGACGGACTTAACCGTTTACCGGATTATTTAAACGATTTTATAATTTTATATAGCCTCACCTAAATATTAATTATTCCGATTTATTATATCCTTTTTATATACTAGAAATTTAAAGTAGATAAATTAAAGTTAGGATATATAAAAATAATCTCCTCTAATCCTAATATCTAAATAAAGGATATATAAGGAACCTAAGATTTATTACCTATTAAGTAGCCTAAGATAGATCCCCTTAAGTAACTTAAGACAGATCCCTTTAAGGATGATAATATAGTTAGCGGAATACTTTATAATTTTAATAATTTAAAATATATAAGTAAATATAAGATTATTAAATAGAATATTTATAAAGACCTAAATAATATAGAATACTTTTGGTATAATATCTATAATCCTATATACTTCCTTAATTAGGAATTTCTTCGGGGAGCCTAGGAATATTATTTAGATTTATTATAGAAAGCCTTCTAGATATATAATAATAAAGGGGGTTCTATCTATTTAGAGTACCCCGAGGATTAATTTAATTTCCTAAGAATTATAAATTATTATAAAATTTATAAAGCTAAAGTAGATAATTAATAATCCCTTATATAAAATTAATAGATTAAGGAGATATTTGGAAAGCTCTATAATATAAGAATTAAAGAGGTAATTTAATAACTTATTAATAGGTAATCTATAGATAAATAACCTATAAATAGATAATTTATTAAATAGCTACCCTATAATTATCTAAACGTTATTTACTTTTCTTTCGACCTATTACTATATTTTAATAATTTAAATGCCTATCTTAGATATATAGAATCTTAATTTAAAAGTTATAACGAAAATAATTTAATTATCGCTGAAATATAGATTCGGCTCCTAGAATTTATTTATAAATTAATTAAATTCGAGATTACGATAATAACTCTTCCCCGATATTTAATAAGTTATAAGTAATTAAAGGAGGCTATTAAAGATATAAATCAAGATATAAAAGATTATATTAAGATAATTAGAAAATTTATATAAAATAAATTAATTAAGCTTAAGAGTCTTAATATAAAAGTATAGGTTTATAACTTTATAAATACTATCTATAATAAAATTAATAATCTCTTTAAAATATTTATTAAATAAACCGCTATTATAAATAAATTAATATATAACCTCCTTATTTAAATAAAAATTAATAAAGCTTAAATAAATATCTTAAAGACCGTTAATCTTAAAGTTCCTACCTTTAACCTACTAAATTATAACCCTAACCGTCTACTTTATAATTAAATATTTAATAACCTGTTAGGTTTCTACGGTTATCCTATTAAAGTACCCTTACTATCTATCCTATTATAGGTAAATATACCCCTTACCTAGGAGACTATTATCCTAAATTATTCTAAATAAAAATCGGTATTTATTATTATTTCGATTAAATCCTTAATATAATACCCCCTTACGAAAATCCTAATTATTATCTATTATAAGATTCCTTTCCGAATAAGTACCTTACCTAATACTGTAGTTCCTATTAAGGAAAAGATTTTAATATTATTACTATAAAATATTATTTATAAATATAATAAATAATTAGGGATAATTAAGTCTATTTTATTAAATATTAATACGGGAGAAATACCTATACCCTTTTTATTTTAGAAATATATAAAAATAATTATACTATCTATATTAATATTATTACCCCCTCTCGCGATTAAAACCTAATTAAAGCCCGGCTTTATAATAATTAATTAATTTATCTTAGCTAGATTAAATACCGTTCCTTTTAAATAAATAATTACCCCGGGATAGAGTATCCTATTACCTAGAAATTCTATTATAATATACCTAAATTTATTTATTTCCCTAGCTTAATTAATAGTTATTAACCCTCCTATATTTACCCCCTATATTCTAATTAGATTAGGTATAAATATATCCGGATAGACCGCTCTTATTAAATAGGTAATTATACTAGTAAAGTTAATTATAGCCTAGGTTAGCCCATTTTCTTATATAGATAATTTAATAATATAATTATTATTTAAATATAGAACTTTAGCCTAAGGACGGTAAATTCAGATTATTAAACGGATTACCTTTAATTCTAAATCCCGAGTTAGAGGTAGGGGTATCGTTAGAAAGGGTAGTTATATTAAATATAAATTTTTATTATAGCTACCCGACGATCACGAGAAGGATTAATAAAAGCTCTATTTTAAAAACCTATCTAATAAGATACGAATATGTAATAAATAGATTAAGGTTAAGGAATAGGTATTTTAGGAATGAAATAGAATTTATTAATTATTATTTATAGGATAGACTTATAGTTAGAATATGGTTAAACTAATATATTATCTAATAAATAAATATTATATATTAATTTTTAATATATAAAACAGAATAAAAATAGAAAAAAAGGATAAAGATATATTTTATTATTTAGGAACGGTAGAATATTCCTATATTTATAAATAACTAGTAAAATAGCTAGAGATATACCCTGAAGTAGGGCTAGATAGCTTTAATTTTAGGTAGAACTTCTATACCATAGATAAATAGATATCCTTTATATATCTTAATATACACGATTCTATCTAGTACGTTCCCTCTTTTCTATACCGAGACCAGCATATTATTAAGAACCAAGTTCATTTCCGATCCAGGACATTTGAGAATAATAGCATCAAGTGAGCAAACAATTCATCGGGAATAACCGGATTAGTGTTCATACACATCAACCCAGGGAGCGATACTTTTCAAAATCCTTGAATCGACCTGGGTGACTCTCTGCACCATCGGAACTACTCGTGATAACTTGTTCATCGCTCGTCAACCGTGTTTGGGATGAAACTACCACTGCCTGGCACGTCGAGATACAGGGCTGCGACAATACACGCAAATAAACTCTTCTACCAGCCCATCGCATCGTTGGCTAGCAAGATGGTGGTGACCAATACGGGATCGTTGAGTCATCCGGCAAGGCTCATATGTCTTGGCAGTCATCGCTTGCAGCCTCCAATCAAGCAGCGGCACACAGCCGTCTGCTGCCTGAATGACTCTGCACCCATGATTCGGAGTACCTCGACAGTCAGCGTTCGCCAATGTAGTTTATATAGAGAGTGGCGAGTTCTCTCCGTGTCAAGGTGGGTTGCTATTAATGGAGATATAACGACTAAGTAATGTCACCATACCCAGCTCCAAACCAAAATCATGATGGCATCGATAAACCAGGCGATTCGGGACACCGCCGCCCGCACCAGCGAGCTTTGGATACAGATTGCCCAAACCGACTATGCACCGTCAGCTCTGGAAGAACAAAAATGGCGACTCATCGAATTAAACGAGGCGTTAAACAAGTTGAATGCACAGATCGAGTCGCTGGACCAGGATAGGGGCACCGCTTTGATAAGTCACCAGAGATACCGAGACAGCGTTATCCGACGACTCGCCTACCGAGCTGCCTGGCAACGCAACAAGTACCGAGCAAAAGCTGCGCTGGTGACGGAAGAATACTATGAGGTCCTCCAGCAAGAATACAGAGCCAAAGAGAAAAGGGGCGTGCTCGAGAGACGGTACAAGGGCGCCATGGCTTTGCTCGAAGACCTTGACCATGTCACCATTCAGCATAATCAAGCCCAGTCAGACCTCGATCTTCTCTGGGAAGGTGTTTTCTCGCGACCCGATCCCGAGTCTCAGTATCAACACGAGAAAACGCTGCAGCAGAAGGTGGCTACAACGGAAACATCCCACCGCCAGGTGCTAGAGCGATGCGAGAAATCGAGCAATGTCGTTGACGCGCTGACAAGCGCAATGAGCCGAATCGCGACAGCCTTTGACGAGGTGAAAAAGGCACTCGTTCAAGGGCAGATGACCGGTGATGGGTCAGAGACCAGATTCTTGCGAAAGGCCCAAAGCCAAGTGAACTCGGCACGATGTCTCTTGAGGCAAGCGAAATGCGACGGGGAATCCTTGGATGCCATTGAGAGTATACAAATAGCCTCCCTGTCCGACAGAGGGAGCCAATGGGATGGGCCCTACAGCACGGTCATCTGGCGCGACAGGATCCGAGAATCAAGAAGGGGGCTTGAGATGTGTCACTCGGTGCTCAAACAAAGACTGAACGTGGCCAGGAAGCAACATGAGGAGACTGAGCTGGCAGTCGAGATGTCGAATGAGGTCTTGAGAAAATCAAAAGAGAATCTGCGGATGGCAAGGGCAAGGATATACCTCGAGGTTGCTGGGAACGAAGCGCTGTCAATAGCCAGGCTGGAGCACATTAGCAGGGAGTCACAACCCATAATCTTTTTTGCAGCCCCTCCGCCATATCTGACGGCATAAAAGTCGAGTAGAATATCTCATATATGAAGTTCACCCTGTTCACCAAAAAATCAAGTAAAGAATAGTTGAAAATTTCTAAATGTGACATGAGCCCGTGGCGGTCGAGGTCACTTTGTTCCTTGTTGAAGGTGTTAATGGATAACCCGGATGTTCCCGAGGTTTAGCCTGGGGGATGATGCGATTTTGGCCGTGCCTGTGCCTGTGCCCAAAGAACTTGTAGTAGTAGGCGGGAGCTTGGGCCAAATCAACCGACCTCAGCGTCATCAAAATCAACGGGATGGAATTCAAGCTCCAATTCTAGTTTTCCGGACTGTGCAAGCGAGAAATTCGACTTCGATCAATACACAGCGGCCATTCGTGCCCTTGACCCTGCCAACTACCGCCATGCGCACTGCCTCTACTTTGATCAGAAGAGGTCGGGCGAGCCAATTGGCCGGTCAGAGCAGCCACATCTGCCGGCAATGTAGGGCAATCCAGATCAGCTCATCGCCCACGACCGATTCGCCGCGCCTTGGCGGGGATGCCTTTGGCACTTCCCTCGACACCACGCGAGACGTCGCCGATGCCCGCTTCGAGGTCCTCGGCACGCCCTACTCTCTTTTGTCTGTTTCGCTAGCTGCCTCGCAACGGCTTTACACAAGAAGGGGGACACTGGTGGGTGTCTCGGGCAAGGCACAAAATGTAGGCCCAACATCGCAAAGCAGTATATCGCTCCTCGGCACCGGCTGACCTCTGACTGTTCTAGGCTCAATCGACACTGTCCCTCCTCTCACCTCTAAGCCGCGCAGCAACAGGCGTGCCCTTCCTTTACCAGCGTATTACCTCGACGTCGCCCATAACGGCCCTCATTGCGACGAAATCGCCCACCACAACTTTCACCGTCCTACATCTCGATGGAACGACAGACTGGATGGTTGCGCAACGCTCTGCGCTTTTGGCATGGACTGGTCACACTTTGACGGTGACGCCGCGCATCCAGCACCGGCTCCCACTGGCAAATTGGGGCTCATCGGAACTGTCAGGCCGAGGTTTGGCGGCACTGTCGGCTCCGGGTCACACCTACCAGCTCACCTTGGCAGAGGGCGAAGAGTTCGTCGCGCACCCTTCGAACGTGGTGGCGTACACCATCACCCGTAACCCGCCTCTGCCCTTCCGCTTCAAGAGTACCGGCATCACATTCCAGATTCCCTCTGTTACCAACTGGCTGGGCAACACCAAGTTCTTCCGGACCATGCGCACGACGGACTGGTACAAGCTTATGTCCCGAGTGTTCTTCAGTCTACGCACAACGGCGCGAAGGACCATCTGGGGTGATCGACTGTTCCTGCAGTTCAAGGGCCCCACGACGATTCTCATGTCGAGCCGAGGCGCCAGGATCAGCGATGTGCTTACCAAGGATGACGTGAACGAGATTGCCGACACCCCGGCGGGTTCGCTCCCTGCTGCCGTCGAGCTGGCCATTAAGCCCAAGTCGGATGCTCCGGCGCCTAAGAAATTGGAAGAACCTGCTCTCAAGGTCAATGTTGCGAGCGTTGGCCAAGATGGGAAGGTACACTTTGAGGATGCCAAGAACCTCGAAGGCTTCGAAAAGACTAAATAGATGTGGTCGAAAACCTGTATCAATAACATCAATACCAAAACGACATGTAATGATAAACGCTGGAACTCAAATAGCAAACCCACTTGTCTCTCGTGCCTAGGTTGCGCATATGCTTCCTCTCAGCCTCAATGGTGTGGATTACTTGATTACTTGTACATATCTGGCGAGCATCGATGGCTCATGAGATTTTCCTTTCGAGTATTACAGTCTGCGTCGCCTGCTCATTGGCGGGCCATTTGCACATAGTCGGCAATGACAGGTCTCCCCGGCGCAGTCCATTCCGTTGGATGCCGGGGTCTGGCGCCATACTCCGACATGGCGTTGTATGACGGGCGGTCCGTAAGCCGGACGCGGCGAAGCCTCTCGTGTCGTCCCTTCCAGGCCCTCCTATAAACTATGCTCGCCCCATCCCATCACCTGGTCTCCGGATTTCGAGACTAAACAAATCAAGTGTCATAACATTAAAGAGGAATTAAAATGATGAGTATAGCACCTGCTTTGATATATGCACTTGGACAAAAATTTTGCTTCGCTGTCATCGAGGATATAATGTGTCTTCCTAACAAATATTCCAAATTAAGGCGGCTATTCCCAGTAACAAGTGACGTTCTGCGTCACATCCCACATAACATCATTCCAAGCACCTGACACATAACCTAGATCGCAGAAGGCATCTGCACGAAACTGCCACCTGAGGACACCGCCATCCTGTTCGCCGCCGCAGTAAGTGTTTGAGGGTGAGCAGATCGCTATTACGTTGTATTCTCATATCAGTTCCGCATTGCCCCTCAGGTGACGGCAACTTAAAGGGAGCAAAGAAGGGATAAAAGAAAAGGGGGTGTCTTTGGGATTTCAACATGGTTCATACCGTGATTTATGGTCCCCCACAGCCGGCTGCATCTGTCGGCGATGTCGGGAACGAGGCCACCTTGCAGAAAGTAATCGAAAAAGATTGCTATCATCCCGTCGACTACACACGTAGAGTAGCCGGAGCCCCCATCCGCTATGCTGGGGGCAACTGCTGCTGCCATGGGAAGAACGAAATTTATGATCTTCATATTGGAACAGCAAGTTTGCTGGCACACTGTTTCCTGATCGTTGATGTGTGAGTGCAAGAGGCAGAGCAAGTCCCCTAGTGAGCTTCGCAGGTATTGACGACTATTATGTAGACCTCTCTTCCAAGGTCGGAGTCGTAGAAATCTGCAGAAAACCTACGAGTCGTTGGCAGGGCCGTTGTTCTGCCAATGACAGGCCATAAAGCGGTGACGGAAGGGGTAGCAAACAGGAGACGTAGCTTGTACGAAGCCACCATTGGCTGGATCACAGAAATAAATGTATGCCATTCCTGTCTGATCTTTGGAAAGCAAACTTCAGTTATAGCTTTGATGGCAGCATAGTAACAATCGTCATTGGTGTCTACATGATGAACACTCACTTATGGCACTATCGTGTGTGCCATGGTTATAGCACTGGATGAAAGGTCACTTACAGCATGACTTGGAAATTTCGCGAGCCGGTCGTTCCATTGATGAGTAATCTTGCATATCGTTGTTGCGTCCTTGAGTTTTGTCAGGCTACGTAGCTTGGTATTATATTATATCACCAGAGCTCATACTACATGCTACCTGGATTGTACGTGCCACTGGCTAGTGACACATTATCCGAGTGTTCGCATATGACCATGAGAGGGTGAGACAATGTCTCACGTGAACTGGTCCCTATGTAGCTCAACATACTAAGCAACTAGTAGCTCAACTACTGATGGGAATTCGCAAGCGACTTAGTCTAACAACACAGAAATATAAACTGTGTAGTTGTTATTTCCCCTGCTATATTCTATAGTGCTCTGACTACGGCAACAGAACATAAGGAAGTATCACGGAGACTATTTTTAGAAACAGCCCAATTCACTCGGTACGCGGCAGCTAAAGCACATGGGGATCAGACGATCCTAAGACTACAAAGACATCCCCAATTCTTTGACCGACCAGTCTCGACGCTCGTGCGTCTTCCAAACTCAAAATGCCCAACGACGAGACTGCCCTGCTTCCAAGTCTAGCCAGACGGTCAGACTGCCCCATCACCCTAGGAACGGGGGAGACATGGTAAATATAACCGACAATTCTCGAATATCAAAAGCACAGAGGTAAGTAAGTCTGACAGGATCTTTCTCGCTACGATCATACCTCGGGAATAATGTCCTTCATCCTCTTCCGCGACACAGAATGCGCCCGCCCGTCGGCCGACCAGCCAACATACCTCCCACTAGGTAAGTTGCACAAATATCTCCTGTGCCATCTTTCACTCTTCACGTGTGCTTATCCTTCGACGAGGGCTGCAGTCTGCTCACAATGACTAGGGACATGTCTCGATTTGCCGCCGGGGACAAGCTCGATACAGGTGGGCGCCCTCCCTGGGTGCCCTAACAGTGGACAACCTACACTTTTTCTATCGTCCAACCCAGGATGTGCGTTCCCTACCACAACGACATCGGGTAGCGGCGGCGGAAGCAGCAGCGGTGGTGGCAGCGGAAGTGAGAGTGGTGGTGGTAGTGGTGGTAGTGGTGGTAGTAGTGGCGGTAGCACTTACAGTGGCAGTGGGGGCGCATCTGGGGGCGGCCACAATAGCTCGAGTAGTACCAGTGGCGGCACAAGTGGAAGTGGAAGCAGCCATAGTAGTGGTGGTGATCACACTAGTGCACTATGGCCAGTCTCTTCTCCCACCTTTACTCAGGGATCGCGTGCTGTCACGCGTGGTGCATCGGACGAGGCCGGCGCCTCCGCGCAGGGTTTCACGGGGGTGAAGACGTCAGGGGTTTGCACACAGTTCAAGGACCTGAGCATCGCCAGCGTGCAGTTTGCTTGCCCCGAGTCTGCGCGCCAGCCGGGCCCCACTGCGACGTCGTTGTCCGGCGGTGGCGAAAGCGTGCGGATACAGGGGACTCGTGGGTGGCACGGGGCAATGTGGTGGACGCTGATCGGGGGGTATGCGATGCTTGGGTTACTCGGAGGAGGGTGATCCTGCTGCCCTGTCATATGGTTGCTTCCCGGGTTTTTCCCATCGAACCATATTACGTATTCATGGCTATATCTTGATGGACAAAACGTGTCACCGGGAAATAATAGAACTGCTTGGCTCCAGGCTTGTATATCCAACCACCAGATACCCAACTCCTAATCTTCCCTATTAGAAAGGGAGCTAATTTTCCTTCAAGACGATATATGTATTAAGCCTCATACTTTGTTTAATGGATTGCATGCCAGCAAAACCCATCTAGTTTTAATCACACATTTAAAGTTTATATTTATAACGCTTGCTTATGAGAACCTTGCTCATCTGACGCAATACAAAGCGTTTTATTATCGTATATATAATGTATATAAAAGACCATAGATACAACGACACTATTTACCTAATCTATTCAGCTACAAGGCTGGCATATTTGGTAAGGAACTGCTCTATAGCCTCAACAAAGTTATCAAGCTCGTTAGCAGTCAGTTCCAGTGATAGAGCAATGAATCCGCGTCTGGCGATATAGAATCCTTGATCAAGCAAATGTAGGTGCAAAATATCAAGCAAGGAGGTGTTGTGGCCCTTGATATCTCGAATGCTGCGGATATTTTCGGAAGGTGTTGGAACAAAATGGAATGCCATGATCGAGCCGCATCCTGTGACCCTCAAATTTGTGCCTTTGGCGACAGTATTGAGCTTGCTCCGTAACTCGTCACCACGAGAATGTAGAGCTCGTGCGACGTCAGGGGAGAACACTTTCTCCAACCCAGCTGAGCCTGCAGCCATGGTGAGAACGTTGTTGTTGAATGTGCCGGCGTGGGGGACGGAAGCCCCTTTTCTCGCCGTACTGGTCGTTCGGGGATCGTATATCGACATGATGTTGGCTTTCCCGCCAAATGCCCCGAAAGACATGCCCCCGCCGATGTACTTGCCCATGGTAGTGATGTCAGGAAAAATTCCGAACTCTGACTGAATACCGCCACCAGAGTACAGTCTCGACGTCATCACTTCATCGAAAATTAGGACGGCCCCTATTTCAGTGGCCTTCGCTCGCAGATGGGCCAGGAATTCAGGGGTTCCGGGGATGCAACCAGCTGATCCAATCATGGGCTCGACAATGATAGCAGCTATTTCCTTCTCGTTTGCCGCTATCAACTCATCGACAGAGCCCGTGTCGTTGTACTGCGCCATCAAGTACTCGTGGGGGACATTGACTGGATGTGGGCCGGCTTTGAACAAGAAGCCCCCGCCGTGGTATCCTCCCTCAAACACCAGAATCTTAGGCCTGTTGGTGTAGATCTTGGCGGCGGCCAGGGCCATCAGATTCGCCTCGGTGCCCGAGTTGGTGAAGCGCACCAGGTCTATGCTAGAGAAACGGTCCCGGATCAGCTGGGCGAGGCGTGCCTCATCGGCATGATGACTTCCGAAACTAAGGCCACGCTTCAGAGCTGCTTGAATCGCCTCCAATATCACCGGGTTGGAGTGCCCGTACAATCCCGCCGTGTACTCTCCTAGGAGATCGACATATTTGTGTCCGTCGACATCCCATAGATGGCAGCCCTCTGCTCTCTCGGTGTAGAGCGGGAACGGCTCATAGAAGAGAACCGTCCGAGTGTTGCCGCCGGGGAGGCTTTTGGTCGCGGTCTCGTATGCGGCTTTGCTCTTGGGATTGTTCGCCGCATACTGACTGGCCAGGGCGCCATATGTCTCTTCAAACTGTTGCATTGTATTTGTAGCCCTTGTATGATTCTTGATTTTATCTTGTCACTAGCACAGAGGAAATGTTGATATTAAGTATCAAAGGACTGGTTGGGGTCAGCGAGTCATCTCCGCTTCTTGCCCCTAGCGAGACGGGTGGAGATGGTATGCATAGCCGATCCGTTACCCAATCATAATCGCATAGAATATCGAAGAGACCCGGTGGTTTGACATCGTAGGCGCCGATTCCGATATCGCACTCGGCATAACCGGTTCGGCTTTGCAGTGAAATAAGGTGCCCCGCAACCAGTCCAAAAGTTCGCAAGCCGACTTATCAGTGTAATCGAGAAAGCGCTGTCGCACCTCCCGGGTTTATTGGCTTCTTGATGGGGGCATGGCACGGCCCTGCACCCCTGTCAGCCGCAGCCAAATACATATAAGACATAAGACTGCCATCCCCTGAAGTCTCTTTGATGTATATGCCTCATCATCGGATCAACCAGGCTGGCCCAGCGAACCGAATCACTCGAAATCTTTAGCACACAAATTTTTTGACTCGAAAGAGAAGGCATCGTCTCTTTGATGTATTCTTGACTTCTCTTTTCTTCTTCTTTTCCATAAGACTGACCAACTGATCAATTGTGCTTGTCCATAGCTATAGGAACTTCCGACCTACTCTTTTCAATACTATTTTCGTTTTGTCTCAGTGGAAATCTCTTACTATCATCACTTCCTAGGTTATTAATACGCAACTATGTACTGCTATATATTCACAATAACATTTCTCTTTATTACTGCCTGAGTCTCATCTAGAGATCAGTCACCGACACATTCCTCGCAATCATGGAGGCCCTTTCCGTGTTTGCACTCTAGGAAATTCACCCGCTTGGCGCCATGTCAGCTTCGCGGTCATGCTGTTGCGTTCTTCGGGTGCCGGGCGTTCTGCCTTGTCTTCCAATCAAATATGAGGCTACATCAGCACTGCAGCTCCTTATACGACCTTGGATGAGATGACCTTCTGGATTCAGTCGAGTCTTCGTACATACTCAACAGGTCCAACGTAACGCCTCCTGGCCGAGAAACGATAATAAACAAGCGAGCCGACGACGGAAACCCCATAGATGAGAATATTCCAGTTCATCAGGTCGGGCGTTGGGTTAGGGACGGGCGGGAAGAAGGCGAAGACGAAGAAGAAGAAATAGATGGAGGACAATTCGGAACACATTTCTTTGTCGTTCCTTTAGGCATCTCCGAAGTTTCTCCCCTGCGCATCGGTGTTTTCATCCCTGATCTTGGAGGCATCCCCCCTGCTCTAAGAGACTCTCTTGATGCTTTGTCAGCCGTCCCGCTTCGTAAAGGCGGACTTTCGATGACAGGGATCGCGAAGCATGTTTGTCATGCTCTGGAGATTCATTGCAAGCAAAGCCCAGGCTTCCTAAAAAGTTACCTAAAACTTCCTTTTGGCTCCAAAATCCTTTTCGAAAACATTTCCAGCCATCCCACAGAAATGAGAATTGTGACAGTACCAAACTATGATTTAGAGCGGAAGGCGACGTCACTTAGATCACTACAAGGTGCATGGAGAGAGACGCTGTCACAAGATCAATGGCCACCCATTATTGATATCATGGACATAAGACTTGTGAGACACCTTCACGATACCGTGGCTCTCGTTCATTGTCCTGCGGATTTCATTGGCACACCAAATGGATCAGCCGTTTTCAAACACGGCACCGATGACTTTCAGGACCTACTTCATGAGCTAAGGCACCTGCTCGGCATGGCAGCCCACCCAAACATAATGCCACACCCTTTGGCCATCGTAACGAAGAAGTCCAACTTCGGTGGCAAATTGGCGGTACTGGGATTCCTTCTGCCCTATTACGGACATGGTTCTCTGCGAGACCTGCTTCCCCATCGACGCTTAGCGGGAACTCTGCGTGGCTCTCAGCAACTCACATGGCATAAGCAGGTGACATCAGCATTCATCCATGTCCACAAGGTGGTAGGAACGTTTTACTCTGATCTTCGGCCCGACAACGTCCTCATATCTGACGATTCCCACGGCAGTGGCAGGGACGTGGCCATGCTGTGCGATTTCGAACAGCGTGGGAACTGGTACGAGTGGTGCCCCCCTGAGGTCCTGTACGCCCAGTACGCCGAGAACTTGCGAAAGTCGCGGCAGAGTGTGAACGAGGAGCGCATGTGGGAAGATTTGATTCAGACGTCTCTGCGGGACAAGGATCGGACCACTGATCGCAACCGAGCCTGGATGTCCATGTCCCGCGACACCCAGGAGAAGGCGATGGTATATTGCCTCGGCTTGTTCATGTACTGCGTCTTCGAGGGCCAAAGCAATGTATGTGGCAACAAGGCGAGCCATTTCACCTACGAGCCAGACACAGAGTTCCCAACTTTCCGTCGTACGCCGCCCCATACCAGAGACATCATCAAGAGATGCACGGATTATGGGGTGCACCAGACTCCAAAGCGGTCACATAGTGGGTTGAGCACGGAGTTTGTGAGTTAAGAAATTCAGGCTGTGGCTGGCTGTGCTAAGTGGTGGGCGTATAGCTCGACGATCATTGTTGTATGAGGCTTGACTGGTGACTGATATGCTGCGGCCGAGTTTCTCCGTCATGGAATAGCAAACGATTAGATCGGCTGGCAGCTCTGCAACGTGGGCGTTTTGGGCTACGTCTATAGGCAAGAATCAGACACGAAACATGAGCATAATGATGCCCCCATCTTGGGGCATGGGTTCATCAGGTGCTCTACATCCGGCCAATGATGCTCGACTCTTATCCCTCATCTGTTACAACTTTACCAGCCGATCAGCTAAACGTGTTGAGGCTGCCATTCGTCTTGGATCGCTCTCCGAGGTCATCATATCCAATAACACTGCTTTATGATTGGTTCAGCAAATCTTTCCCATGTTCATGGTCTAATACACACCCCATGCCTGTCAACACCACCCAGCAGAAGCTAATCTCAACGTTTTCTTCCATTGGTCCATAGATCTTCGGAGCGGCTTGGGCACATATTTGAACCGATCAAGCGAACAGTTGGATGGTAAAGAATACAGCGCTTGAAAAATGATGTTTTGGGCCAAGACATATTTAACCTCAACATGGCCTCGAATTTGCCTATGAAGGAATGCTGTAATAAAATCAGAAAAGAAAGAGGAAATTCCTTCAACCGATGACGCTATATCTTCAACAATGCCTCAGCCGATGAACTTGTTGCATTATCTCCCAGTGGCCATCAAATATTCCGAGTACAGCCCCTAAGGCGTTTTAGAGTAGAGTATTCCGCCTCACCAAGTGATCTATACTACTATACGGATACAATATATAAGTAAAGAAGGTTTCTTACACCTCGAGATTAATTAGTTAAGCTTACAGCATTGCAATACCAGATCGACTACATACTTGACATAACCTTGAACTGTGATATCCAAACCATGGCGGAATCCAATGACCAGATCCGCTATACGGACCTTCTGGCCTGTAACGGTATGCATCATCAATCCAAGTAACGCTCAGTACTTAGGTGCCCCTGATTTATCCACATCCACCGCTAACGGTTAAAGGGTCGTTTACACCTGGCGAACTCAGTCCATCCTATTCAATTACAAGGTCGAGCACTTGCAAGGTGAACTCGCCAAGAAGTTCCCAAATTAAAGCAAGACCTTCACGCAAAGCAAAGAAGACTTGAACGAAACTTATAAGCGAGCGCTCTGGGAATGATACCGATAAGGGGCATGGAAGTATCTGAACAGTGTTTTCCCTTTTTAATGTGTATATGGATACCTGGATAGTAACATGGGATTTCTTGGCTGTCACATACAGAGATTTTGGTATTTCACATCATCATTATTACATTCCTTGGCTGTAGTCGCAGTGAAAATAGGTAAAGGCGAACTCAAGCTCACATAGCTCCTACGAAGCATGGACGGGCTATCCCCTGGAGATATGGACTGTTTCTCTTATCCGCGGCCTTGGTCACAGGTGTTTGCTTCGGGTAAGTGACTCCAGATTTTACCTAAAACTAAGCCAGGTCGACCATGAACTTACCCACTGCGGGTCAAGTGTTTTCCGACGGACGGTGCTGGAAAGAAGTCTGTTTACACTTCCTCCGGCTATTTGAGAAGAAGCCAACTGGTTTGGACATCATCACCTGAATTGCCTGCTAGTTACGCATTGGGCATCCCATACTGCCCATATCAAGAACTCCAGGCGTACGTACTTAGGTCTCCTGAGGCTGCGTTTGCAAGATTTGATATCAGATACCCAGCATCAGTACCTTTGAGCACTGCACATTTTGATATGGATACCCTACAATCTACTACATTGTTTCATCAATTTGCTGCCAGAAAGTTTCAAGTGTAGCTTGCAAGACATTTTGCATTTTGTAGTCGAGCTGGGCCGATTCCAGGCAGGCACACGGGTTTAGTGCACATTAACAATACTAGGAACCCATTTGGAAATCTTTATACACGTCACGTTCAATGCCGTGGGTTTCTACTTTTCAGGTAGCTTCTCTAACCGCATTCCCGTCATGCCTTAGGTACACTTCAAAATAGCTAGCTACCTTGCAGTGTAGATGGAAGGTTGGTATTGGGAAATGCTGATATAAAAGCTCGGGAGGAAAGAGCAAACATCAGTCAATATGGTAGCAGACTACCTAGGTGACTCACAAGTCTCTTGCCGTTTGATCTGTGACGTGGGAAAGAACATCCTGGGTACATTCCCAAGAAGCATACAAACGGCCCCAGGCAACAATTTTCTGCGGACATGCAACAGACCTTTTGGTCTCATGTTGAAGTGGCACACCAGTTTCTCCAATATACTTCCGTCGTTTTTTCCCTTTTCATTCTTCACCTGATCGAAACACCCAAACGCCTCGAGACTCATTTCACGTCCCTTACCTCAATACACAAACGAGGCAAAGACCACAAACATCTCTCATCTACTTCAATACGAAACTACCCATAGCCAAGATGTCTGGTGGAATCAAGCTCACCAAGAAGCAGACGACTGCACTCTCTATGATTCGAGTCCGACCTTTGGAGTGGCTCCGCCATGACCCTATCGAAGTGCGAGACCTGGCACTCATCAATGCTAACCCTGTCCCATTCGTCAAGTACGGCCAACCGAGCTACGTTCGAAAGCTGGTAGGAGGCACGAGATCTCTCGTTGCAGTTTCAAGGCTAACCGTTGCTTCATGTAGTACTACCGAAAGACCGGAGATATGACGTTCCACCATGTAAAGCAGCTCCATCCTACCGCTTGGCATATTGCTCAATCGGTTCTTTCTAACTTCATCTTAGGTAGACTGGACTGTCGAGAACAATGAGAACTGCATGGAGATTGTCACCAAGATGGGTGGCAGCGTCGTCGGTTTCACGCCTGGCTCGGCCAATAGCGCTGTTAATGACTTGAGCTACACTCTGGGTAAGCACATCGACTTTTTGACCATTCACATGCTGTTACTTACCAATGGGAATGGTCCGCAGTCAACGTCAACATTGATGCCGCACCCAAGCAAGGGTTTGGTTGGGGCTTTCTGTCGACCCGAGCAGAGAATGTGCGCATTTTCCGTGGTCCTTCTGACACCTGTGATCTTCATCCTTGGGATGCCATGATATTGAGAGATTGCACCACCAACGCCGGTAGCATAAGTGCCGTCGAGGAGATCTCTTCGCGGAAGTGGGACATTCTCGCTATGAAGATGTGCGAGGACTACGATCGTAAGTATTGCCACCCCATCACTTGCCGTTCTCAGCTAACAGATTGCAAACAGACCCTTGGCTGGTCGTAGCTGTCCATGACTCTGGCCTAGCAAGCGATGCACCTCGCGGCTTGCCCGACTGCTGCTGTGTACATGGTCGCCACCCAGGTGATTGCGACGAGCACTGAAGCATGCCTGAAGGGAATGGGGTCTCACCAGGAGATGCAGGATTGTGATCGTTTGCGATCTGCGCTGCTGTTCTCATCACTTGCTAATCCATGAAGGGAAGAATGTGAGCAGAATACCTACTGCCATCAAGTGGAAATATGTGGGCGTGAGTAAAAGCGCTTCTAGTCGATAAATCAAGGGACATGCTTTGCCGACTATTATATGGTTCTTAGAAAACTCACAATTGCTAAACATAAACGTGTTTTTCCTGCTCGCCTGCATGATTAGATGTCGAATCGACGTGAATTAATGAGTCGACGCAGACCCCAATCGGTGTTTTTGTTAGATATTGATTTGTTTGAACAGTATTTACATCTCACGATGAAGTGTGGCCGCCTTCGTCCGTGGGGTGTGCGTAAGTTTCCCTGGACTACCGTCTTTCAAGGTTAGGTCGCACAGGCATTTCTCCAATGATTGATGTCTGTCAGAAACAGATGGCTACTCGAGAAGTAGAAAAACCGACCGTAGTCTCTTATCGTGCGCAGAATGCTGAAATATTGAATTTCTTCGGGCGGGAAAAACGCATGCTGCCAAGCTAGAGTAGCGGAAGATAGAACGACGACATGCGTAGGGCGCGACAGGGCGTTCATGGGCCGCACACTATTCCCTTGTTGGGCTATGAGTCAACTGCACTGCTATAGCCTCAAGACAGCTAAAGCGTTTAAATTCTTTTACTCTACCTGAAGATATTGAAAATTACCGGAGTCCTTTAGCGGACGTTCTTAGAAACTGCACATCCATACTTCCGACTCAAGTGGATGCATCAGGAAGCAATTCCAGCACCATTTCATATCAACACTAGTGTTCGTTCAGTCTTGTTCCTACCAGCCGGCCGCCATGACAGTATCCTCAGACAAGGTCGCCGACATAAGTCGTTCCACAGCGACCGTCGTACAGCCAAACACGACAAAGAAGCCACAGCACGACATTTTGGTAGAGAGGGCTTCGATCAAAGACGTGGAGGCCATGGCTGATGTGGGCGCGCGATCTTTCAAAATCATGACTGGTGGATCTGTGCCTGAAGCTGACCTCGAGGTCTTCATGGCAGCAAACTACTCGGCCACCGCCATGGCTGCAGAGCTTGAATGCCCAGAGAAGCTTACCCTGATCGCTCGAACACAGGACGACGACGCCATCGTTGGCATAGTACAGTTGGTACGCCGGGAGACTGATGCCTGCCTCCAAGGAGATGCATCAGAGAAATGCTGTTTGCAAAAGCTCTATGTCGACCATTCTGTACAAGGCAAGGGCGTTGGCACCAAGCTCATTGTTGCTCTCGAAGAGAAAGCCCGCGCCGACAAGTTCAAGGAGATATGGTTGACCGTGTGGCAAGAGAATTTTCAGGCACAGAAGCTGTACGAGCGCCTCGGCTATCGGAAAGCGGGCGAGGCAGGGTTCTGGCTAGGGACTTGTCATCAGAATGACTGGGTATATCTGAAAGCTCTGTAGGAGCATTGGTTGGTTCCCCAACGGGACGCTGCTTTTATGATGGGTTGGTATTACATTCTCCGATGACACTTGGTCGATATATGAAGTCGAGAGGAGTGGTGTTATGCCAATAAAGATAAGACCACTTATTGTCCACCGACGTGGGGCAACTGAAAAGGACTGGACTCCGGAGGAGGGGTTACTGGAGTACTGGAGGGGTTAAGAAGATCCCGATCTGTCCACCATCCGATAGTACAAAGTCACAGGTTGGCTGGGACCAATCAAGGGCGTTGAAAAGCAGCCGCTTATGCTACCAGCTTTTTGTAATTTCTTGTTCCTTACGTACATGAATTTTTCGTATCTTCCAATCATGACAACGCCGATTGTGTTTCACACCCTCTACTTCCACCAACGTGGGATGTTACTGGCATTATGACAAAAGGATGAAGAAATGGGCATTATCTAGATCCCGATGCAGACACAAGCAGTCCAATACTGGCAACTGGGCTGCCCGAGACTGCCCTACGAACCACGCCAAGGGGTTAGCTGACGTTCGCGGCACCCACTAAATGGAACCCAACCCGCTCCGGCCGTCGGCGGATCCAGTTGTTGGATAACGGATACTCCTAGCTGACCGTGGGCTTTGGGCTTTCGCTTGGACAAGCACAAGGACAAGGCAGGTTGCACGAATGAAATAGAACTGCAACGGAGAATGGAGAGCGGAGAACGGAGAATGGAGAATGGAGCTGGCTGCCCTAGCCCACACAGCGTGGGACACTTTGAAATGTCTCGCGCTGTGCAGACCTACCCTGCGGTACTGCCCTGCCACCTGCGTACTGACTGCCCTGGGGGCAGCTGCAACTTTCCCCAGATTGTGTTGTGCACTGTCAACGCCAACGCCACTAGGTTCGACAGTGGCCATTTCTAAGTTGGTGAGTGATGCTCCGTACCTCCTCCCTGTATATAACAGATACATTTATCTCGACTGCCCCAATCCCAGTCATGCTTGTCAACAAACGGAGAACACCTATAAAAATCAGTTTACTGACGTCAAAGCCCGATCATTAGGAGTTGTTTGACGCGCCTTCAGTTGCCATCTTCCCTGTGCCGTGCGTGCCTTGGAAGTTGAGCCTCCAGCTTGTGGAAAGATTGCTTTCCCAAGTGGTACTAGCGGCAAGCACCCAAAGAATCTCGAAGAACCTCCAGCACACGCCCACACGGTGTGACCGTTGTCTTCCTCAGTTATCTCTCTTGACTACTGGACTGCGAGATAGACATCCTACCTCGGAGAAACATCTATCAACTTGACCACCTGTCCGTTGTTCTTGTTAGCCTGCCTTAGCCAGCCTATTATCTTACAGTTTGTCACGGCTTTTGGGGTTCATCAGAACTAAGCAAGCCACGTGGGATATCGTGGGATTCTGGTACAGCCAACGAAACCACCCTATGCAACCAGAGAGCTAAACACTTCTCTTGACCTCCTTGCTCCCCATCCCGGAACCTTCTTTCCTCAATCAATCTTTGTTTAGACATAATCATGCCTATCCTTGATATCACCAAAGACCTGTCGGCACTGTTTCGCCAACAGGCAGCTGCGACCCCTGACGCCCTCGCACTCGAAGACGAGACCACGAAATGGACTTACGCCGAGCTGGAGCGTGAGACAAATCTTCTAGCTGACCGTCTGCGTCATCTTGGAGTTGGTCGGGATGACCTTGTTGGTGTGCTCCTCGGTCGCAGTGCCGATTATATTATCGCCTGCCTTGCTGCCTTGCGTGCCGGCGGAGCCTTCCTTGTCTTAGAGCTTGCATACCCCCCTGGACTCCTGGCTGACGTAATTGACGATGCCAATCCCTCTGTCGTGGTTACTCATCGAGCTTATGCTGGCTCTATCAAACCCGAGATTCCCCTTATTCTCCTTGACGAGGCCAAGGCGCACACAAATGGCACGACAGAGTCCGGGGGCCACACAAAGGAGCTTCCGCCGCTGCCCGCAGAAGACGACCTTGATCGATTATCTTTCGTGTGTTACACTTCAGGTACGACAGGCCGTCCCAAGGGTATCGCAAATCCCCACAGGGCCTCTGTCCTATCTTATGACCAGCGATTTCACTTGAGTGATCTGCAGCCCGGAGACCGAGTGGCGTGCAATGTATTCTTTATTTGGGAAATACTGCGCCCGCTTCTCCGAGGCGCCACCGTTGTTGCTGTCCCTGATGAGACCAGTTACGACCCAGAGGCTCTTGTTGACTTGCTCGCCTCCCGAAAAATCACTGAGACTCTCATGACTCCCACACTTTTAGCCACCGTATTGTCGAGGCATTCAAAACTTGGCGATCGGCTACCAGATTTGCGCAGGCTCTGGCTGAACGGTGAGGTCGTGACCGCTGACCTTGCCAAGAGAGCCCTCAACGCCCTTCCGAATACTCGTTTGCTCAATTGTTACAGCGCGAGTGAGACCCATGAAATTGCCTGTGGCGATATCAAGGAAATGCTCACGGATGAAGCGACTATTTGCCCAGTGGGCCCTCCCATGGACCCCGAGCATACATACATCCTCGATGAGAACTTCAACAAGATCGAGGACGGCTCGAGTGGCGAGTTGTTCCTTGGCGGTAACCTACTGGCTCGCGAATATCTGAATCTTCCCGAAACGACGGCCAAATCATTCCTCGCTGACACTTTCGACAAAACCCCTGGTGCGCGTATGTACAGAACCGGTGATCTGGCTAGAATGCTTCCATCTGGTCTTATGGAGATCACTGGCCGTGTTGGAGCCATGATCAAGGTCCGCGGTTACAGCGTGCAGCCAGGCGCTGTCGAAAGTATCATCATGAGACAGCTGGCGGTTAGGCACTGCGCAGTCATCTCGTATGGTGAAGGCTTACGCCGCCAGCTCGTCGCCTACTTCGTCCGTGACAAGGAGGAGCCAGGCGACCGAGTTATTCCTGTAGTGGAAGAGTCTGGGTATAGCCCGGTGGCTCGGAAAACCCTGTCAGCATATCTGGCGCACTACATGATCCCAGCTTTGTGGGTTGAGCTTAGTGAGCTGCCCACTCATCAGGTTTCAGGCAAGGTCGACCTGAAGAGGTTGCCTGGTCCTACCGGCACCAGGTCACCTAACGGGAACGGGCAACAGACAGAAAAAGACAGGGAGATCAAGATTGAGGCCATCACTAAGGCGTGGGCTACGTCCCTGAGCCTTCCGATGAACGTTATCACGCAGGAGCATGATTTCTTTGATCTTGGTGGTCACTCTCTGGCCCTTGCTGACCTGGCCCGTCGGCTGACCGTCAATTTTGGCTTCCCAGTGCCGCTGGCACGTTTAGCTGGAAACCCAACCCTAGAGGGGCATCTAGAAGTCGTGCGTAACGCACGTGACGGTCACACTGCAAAGGTGCAGGCTGACCTTCCAGCCGTGCTGCGGGCAGACTCTGTACTTCCTGAGGACATCAAGCCCACGAATACGTCAATATGTCCGCTGAAGGACGCCAAGACAATCCTCCTTACAGGTGTCACCGGCTACCTCGGTGCCTTCCTGTTGACGGAGCTGCTAAAGTCAACTTCAGCTCGTATCCTGTGTTTGGTGCGCTTCACTCAGCCGGCAGAGTCGACCTCCCGTTCTGCCGGTATGGCACGAATTCGCAAGAACCTTTTAGACTTGGGCATATGGGAACCGTCTATTCTCGATCGGATTGACGTCGTGCCTGGCAACCTCGGCAGAAAGCGACTTGGTCTGTCGGAGGAAGAATTTGAAGGGTTGACTTCAAACCTCGATGTTATTGTCCATTCGGGCGCTACTGTCAATCTTGTCTATCCTTATGCTGCCATGCGTGGCGCTAATGTGGGTGGCACGAAAGAGATACTTCGTCTGGCTGGCCGTAGTGGGGCCACTGTGCATTATATCTCTACGAATGGCGTCTTGCCTCCATCATCCGAAGGTTGGACTGAGGACACAGTCATTGATGCAGACTCTGTGCCCGAGAAGCTTGTTGATGGCTACGGCCAGACAAAGTGGGTAGCCGAACAGCTAGTTTTGGAGGCAGGCCAACGTGGGTTGCCTGTCAGAATCTACCGACCGGGTACCATCAGTGGCCACAGTGTCCTGGGTTCCACCAACACCTACGATTTGCTCACTGCTTTGTTCGTCGAATCGATTCATGTTGGTTACGCACCTGAAATTCCTGGTTGGTTGGCAGAGATGACGCCTGTCGACTTTGTCACGCAGGCAGTCGTAACGTTGGCCAACCACGTTGATACAGACCAGCGCATCTTCCATATCGGAGACCCCAAGCCCGTGACAGCCACTGACCTCCTTGGCGACCTTGGTAGACTCGGATACCCCACCGATCTGCTTGGATGGGACGAGTGGCTTGCACTTTGGAATGAGAAGAGAGGCGCCCCTGGCACCAGTGGAGACGACTCATTTACAGCAGGCATTTTACGTCGCGGTATGCCAACCGTCGACTTCTTGGAGGCCGTTACTGTGCTGAATGACGCCAAGACCCAGAAGGTCCTTGACATTTATGGACTTCAGCGACCCAAGATTGACTGCGCACTTCTCGGGACATATTGCCGGGACTGGTATGCTCGCGGTTGGCTGTCTCATGCGCCTAGTCAGAGCGACGCATTGGTCCAAGCAAAGCAACAGGGTCCTCTTGCTGGTCGCGTTGCTGTTGTGACTGGAGCTAGTTCAGGCATCGGCGCTGCAGTTGCAACCGCTTTGGTGAAGGCAGGTGCACATGTTGCTATAGCAGCACGCCGCACCGATGCATTGGAGACTTTGAAGGCTAAACTCATTGCTTCAGGTGGCAAAGTCCTCGTTCATAAGACCGATGTGACAGTCAAGGCAGAGGTCGAGTCGCTTATGCGCACCACAGCCGAGACATTGGGCCCCATCGATATCCTTGTTAGCTGCGCTGGCGTCATGTACTTCACGATGATGAAGAACGTCCAGACCGACGAGTGGGACCGCACGGTTGATGTCAACTGCAAGGGCCTTCTTCACTGCCTGTCTTCCACTGTTCCGGAGATGCTGGCTAGGGGCAAAGGCCACATCGTTGCCATCTCGTCTGACGCGGGCCGGAAGGTCTTCCCTGGCCTCGGCGTCTATTCTGCTAGCAAGTTCTTTGTGGAAGCAACGCTCCAGAGTCTCCGCGTGGAAACTGCCGGAACTGGTCTACGAGTCACCAGTATTCAACCTGGTAACGTCGCGACAGACCTCTTGGGCATGTCAACTGACGCGGAAGCCCTTAAGCAATTCGGCGAGCCGTCTGGCGCCAAGGTTCTTGAGCCCGAAAATGTGGCCAACAGCATCGTGTATGCATTGACGCAGCCGGAGCATGTTGCTGTTAACGAAGTTATGATTGAGCCGCGGGATGAGCCGATTTAAAGGGATAGAGTTGCCACTGGGGAAGAGTTCGCAGGATAAACAGTGTACCTGGGGAATGTTCAATAGGAAGCAAACACAATGCTCCTCGAACAGACGATCGAATCATGTTTTATTTTATATCTCCTACCAATTCACGAGGCAATGGCCGCTGTATGGGTCTCAGGCACACCTAGAAAGATTCAGCGACGCAGGAAATGGTTTACATGACGGCCCAACATTCAGCTCATGCCTTGCATGGCACGCATTTCTTATTACTCTCCTTTCTTGGCTTGCGCCACAACATGACTGGCTTTTCTTACTATAGATATCGAGATGGTCCGGACGTATTCGAGACTACGCGGCAGTGGCAAGCCGCATTGAGGTTGTCGATTCGCCTTCTTTTCGTGTGTCGTCGGTACTAACTTTGCGAGTTGTGTACAGTCTTGTCCCATGCTTCATAGGCTATATGGCAATAGTCGACCTAAATGCCTAGGACCCATCAAGGTAGGTTAGATATTCAACTCATAGGAGTCAAGGTAGGTCTTGAGATGATGATAGATCTTAACCAAGGCCCTGTTTAGGGGTTAACACAAGGTTCAATTGTTGTGGGTGTTGGTCTACCGACAAAGAGGTGCTCTGCTGGCGGCAACTATGTATCTGTATGATAATGGCACCTGCACGCCTGCTTTGCCAACATTCTTAAGACTTTATAGTGTTGGTGATACGATTTCTCCCTGGGGATCTTGTGACATCTGTCAGTAAAAGGGGCTAATGCTGTTCATCAGCATGTTGCACATCTTCTGAATGGTGGCCCAAAGCGAGGGGTAGGCGCTGCAGAACCCCGCAGTGCTGTGAGCTATGTATGTTCCTGTAAAACCCTCATGTATGATCTTATGTTTTCCCAATGCCCTTGGACTACCCATCTATCGGTCATGACTGTTGCGCTAGAGTCTGAGTGCAGAAAGGAGGCGGTCCGGGATCGTAATCAGCCAGATCGCGATGCTGCCAGTGGCAGCAAACGGTCGATACCTCGAACTCCGCCGGACGGCGCTACATTACGCGGCGTTGAAGGGGCACGCGAAGGTCGTGGCAGCGCTGCTGGAGAGAGGGGTCGTCGTGGACATATTCGACCGCGGCCGGAACACGCCGCTGCATCTTGCCGCTATTAGGGGGCGGGACCGGTGCGTGGATCTCCTACTGGCCCACGGTGCCGATGTGCTAGCCGAAGATCGCGATGAATATATCGCGCTCGATCTCGCGGCGAGGCACCATCACTCTTCCACGGAGCAGATTATCCGGCGGCATATGGAACGCATGGTTGAAGAACTTCGAAAGAAGACGATGAGATAGGTGCCAGACCGAATAGCACTGCCACAATCGCCGTGGAGGATGGTGGAGGAGTAGCGTGTAGTGGCGAATAAACAAGACACGAGCCTCGAAGGGGGAAAGGGCCTCGCTTGACAACGGATACTCGTAGGAATAGTCTTGGACGCCCCGAAAATCAAACGACCACAGCCTCTAGAATTCTAGGGATCACATCCGCTCAACCATATATAAATTTGAGAATGTCTGATTGTTACTAGGGTCGATAAAGACTTGAGAGTACCAGGTGTGATATGTTTTGTTCTTCTTACCCCCCGTGCGGTCATGATGGAGTCTATCTATTTGACGCTTGGATGTTGAAAGCCAGCCGTATCGTATCGGAACCTGGTTTTCAAGACACTGATTTCTCATGGCATTGAGGACGGATAACGAGCTCTAATCAGAACAGGTTCGTGGGACGCTGGACCGATAAGCGAACCCACCTGCAGCAATGTAACATGATTCAGACTCTGTGGCAAACAACTCTGCATCGACTATAGACGAATCCGGAAGGTTTATCTTCTGAAATGAGTTGCATGATGCGAGCCCATGGTCGGGTAACATTGCTTACATGCGCTTACTGATAGCCACTTTGCCCTCAACCATAGTGTTCTGATGTACAGCGACTACCATCTCCTCCAATACCACCTAGTCGTAAACTATCATTGAGTATCTGAGTCTAGAAGTCTAAAAGCCACCACAGCAAGAGGAGACTGAACATGAGTTATATACTCGGGAAGCACACGCATCTACAGCGTAATATGTGTCGGACTCTGAGTCTTCTAGGTGGATGTATATGCATCAGTCCAAGCATATGCTTCATTTAGCGAAGTGTAGGAAGCCCAGAATGTTGGGTCGCCAATTCCATCAGTGTACTCTCCTATTCCTCGTCTCTTTACTGGTTACCAGGGCGGCGGCCATGTTCTTCTACCCGAGCCCCCAGGTCTCGCTGCTCGAGCACCTCCTCGTCGACAACTGGGGCGCCCGCGCGTCCAACTTCTCGGCCGCCATCACCCCTTGCGACAACTACGTGACCGAGGTCGGCGCGCCGTCCCGGACCTCGGGCCGCACCACGGCCGCCCAGTGGCTCCGCGTCGCGTTCCACGACTTCGCCACCGCGGACACCACCGCCGCTTCAGGGGCTGCTGGGGTCATTACAGGCGGTATCGATGCGTCCATCGGCTTTGAGACGGGCCGCGCCGAGAATAAGGGCAGCGCTTTCAATGATAGCTTTACGTTCTGGCGGCCGTTTGTGAACGAGTATGTTTCGAGTGAGTTATGCTTCGTTTCACTTTGTTTCACGTAAACGTAGGATATCAACAGTATCCAAGCAGCCAAATTAGTCCTACTGTTTTGCTGTGTAGATAAAATTTGCGTGTAAGGCTTATTTATTCCCTTCGCCCTAGTGTCGGATCTCGTCGCTCTGGGGACGGTTATGTCGGTTCACCTCTGCGGTGGAAAGGCCATACCGTACCGACCCGGACGCATCGATGCGCTGCACGCGGACCCGACGACCGGCGTGCCGGAACCCGAGAGCGGTGTTGAGGAGACTCTGGAGGAGTTCGGCCGAGCCGGCTTCAATAAGCAGGATGCTATAGCATTAACCGCTTGTGGACACACTTTGGGCTCTGTACACCATGGCGGATTCCCCGAGGTACGTTTTGACCGCCGAACCCCTTTACTTCGTAAACAGGGGTAAAAAAAATATCCATATTTGTTTATGCAGTGCTGACATATTTCCAAATAGGTAGTCGGCCCGGAAGCGGTCACGCCGAGCAACACCAACGGCGGCGCCAACTTCGACAGCACGCGAGCGGTCTTCGACCCGCGCGTGGTGCACGAGTACATCGACTCGACCGGCAACCGGGGCGGGCCCCTCGTCACGAGCTTCAACGAGACCTCTCGCTCCGACCGGAGGCTGTACGAGAGCGACAGGAACCAGACCATGCGGGGCCTGTACGACATGACGGCCGAGGCGTTCCAGGACACGTGCGTCGAGCTCCTGCGCCGCATGATCGACACCGTGCCGTCGGGCGTGCAGCTCCGTGACGCTGTTGCGCCGATGCCGGTGAAGCCTATCAACGTAACATGGGACTTTGATGGGGACGCGGGGGAGCTAGTGCTGTCCGGTAACATTAGGGTACACGTCATTCTATTATGTCTCCTCTTTATTCCCCAATGGCTTGCAACTCATTCTCACATATCTCTGATTATCAGGTCCTCTGGGGTGCGCCGATGACCACGAATGTTATCACGTTTTCAGCAGGAGCCTTTGCCACGCTCCTCCATCCCGAGCCTGAGACGGGCTCCACCGCATACGGGAATAGCGACTTGTTCTTCTACCCTTTCACGATCCCAAGCAGCGACATGGGTAACGCCACGTCTTTCACGGTATCGGGAGCCAATCTAACCGCGCAGACGTTCCGGATCAGCCGCCAGGGACAGCCATTCTTCGTGCCCAGCATGTCGACCGCGGCAGGGAGCTCAGTCTCCTTTACCGTCGCTAGCGCCGGTGCAGGTCACAAAACGTGGGATCAGGGGGATATGACGGTCCAGTTAGCGGCTCCTGTGGCGCAACCCCTGACGCTGGCTCCCAAAGTCGTAACAACGGTTGTCAACTTGACTACAACGACGACGACAGAAGATGCGAGATCTGGGTTTCAATTATGGAACGGATTTTATGACGTACAACAGCCGGTGACGGGATTCATAAGCCTCACTCTGTACACACAGGGTGACGAGGTTCTGGACCACTTGCTCCTGGGTGCTGGGGTTGCAGGGTGGTAAGACTTGAAGGAGATTGTGATAGATGTGTATTCGATTCCAGACGCCCCTATGTACAATAGAAAGCCATTCCCGGCAAGTGGCCAAGTACTTAATTATCCAATATCGCCCACCGTAAATCCGTTGTCAAGATAGTAATGAATACGGAGACTTGCTCAGTAACTAACTCAACCCTTATTTAGCCCTCCCAGATGAACTCTTGCTTAACCTCACCCTCCCTCTTCAGGCCCCGGAGCGCGAAGCCGTAGTCTCCGGCATTGGGTGTGCGCAGCAGCGTGTGGATGTGGAAGCGCTTGGGCTCCTGGTTGGTGAGGAAGACGCCCGAGTGGTGGTCGAACTCGACGACGACGACGGGGCTCTGGATGCGGAAGTAGAAGGGGTCCCCGGTGCCGTAGCCACCGATCCACGAGAAGTAAGTCTCCTTATACCAGGCACGACAGTCATCGAGCTTGAACTGCCGCGCGCGTTGGGGCAGGTACAGAAGGTACTGCTCCAGGATCCGGGATACGGTCTCCTGCTGCTCAGCAGGCAGCGAGGCGACGACGATGCCCTCGTAGGGTACGACGCGGTTGTCGCGGTAGGCGCCGAGCAGGTGGCGCTGGTCGTCGTGGTTCCAGCGGCCCTTGGGCATTTTGTCGTCCTTCATGTGCTCGTAGGTGCGGGCGGCGTCCTGCTGCTCCGGCGACAGGCTCTGCATGAGCTGCAGGCCGAGTCGCTCCTCCTCGTGCAGGATTCGCGTGCCCTTGTAGGGCCCGTCGTCGATGAGGTTGGGCTCGGCGCCGGTGAACCAGGGGCTCACGACGATCTGGGCGCCGCGGAAGAAGACCGAGAGGCAAAGGTGATGTCCGTAGAAGCTGAAGCCCCAGGGCTCTTGGGCGTCAGGCTCGCCGAAGATGCAGAAGTTGTACGAGAACTCGTTCATGACGGCGGGGGCGTTCACCAGGGTGCCCAGGAAGTGGTTCACGCGCATGGCGGCCACGGCCTTGGCGTAGCCTTCGGGGCTCAGGGCGGTCTCGAGCACGGACAGGACGTCGCCCCGCAAGCCGGTTGATATCTGGTCCAGACGCACGCCCTTGTCTGACAGGAGGAACTCCGGGTTGGACCAAGTACGCCATTGCGGCGAGTCGATGTGGAACAGCGTCTTTTCCCGTTGGGCGTCTGTGAGCTGTGCCAGCACCTTGTTGGTGGCCTTGACGATGTCCGCGATAGGAACACCTTCGTCGCGGGGCTGGAAAAGCCCGGTACGAACGTTGCCTGTTTCATGCTTTAGCTATAACCCGGTACTACTGGATTACAGAAGGGGGAAAGTGCAATGGGTATACCGTCATTGGTCACGCCGCGGAATGGCTCCTTCAAGAGCTTCAGCCAGTGCTGATATAGAGCATACAGCCACGGGGGGCGCTGGTGGTCGACCAGCTCGGCGGCATGGGAATAAGCATCGCACTCGGCTATGCGGGTGAACCGGGGCGTGGCGAGGTCTGGAAGGTATTCCCGGAAGGTTTGGGGCTCAGCAGCGAGTTCTTGTTCAGACGCCATGGCGATGTCCAAACTACTCTGTAGGTAGGGTTGGAATGCTACCCCGCTTGTCAGAGTCAGCTCCGTATAATATCAAAAGTTAAGAGTAAACAAACACCGACCACTCTCCATGGGTGGTGGCTCGGGCAAAGAAGGAGTTTATTTATACGTACCGGCTTCAATATTACTTCCGGCTCCGAGGCGGTCATTCGATCACGGCTAACTCCTTCGGCATGGCGGGCAGGCGAGCAGGGGAGCAGGCGGGGTCATCTTTAGGATGTTCATGGGAGGTGGGACCGCCTCAATCTTTCTGCCAACTTCCCCACAGCCCACAAACCCTCTCTAACAACTAACCGGAGTACCAACGCGGGGGTTGATGTTCCTTCTAGAGTCGGTCGTTCGATTCCAATCGATCAATCATTCAAGGTCATTCTTCAATGCTAAGCTGAGCCACAGTCAGGGCCGGAGTCACAGCCAAATGCCACCAGGTGAACGATGCTCCCAAGGGATTGTGGTGGAAACTCCCGCTGCTGCCCGCTGCAAGTATAGAGCCGTCTTTCCAATCGCGCTTCGTTCTAATAGCACCCCAACCACAGGTCAGTGGCCAGCAAGACAATTCCATGGTCATGTATAGGAGGGGATTTAGTAGTCTCAGCATAGCTCACCCATTCTTTCACTCTGTCCTCTCAAGTTCACCTTTGTCCTTCAAGTACTCGAGGGAAGGTTTCCCCGTAGAACTGGCACCGGCCTAGTGCACAGGTGAAGAAGATGCGGCGGCGTGGCCCGCAATTCGTCGTCAGGTCGGCTCTTGACGGCAGATGGCAGTCACACTTCTCGTTGTCCTCGAAAATGCCCCTCTTATCGGCCCAGCAAATGAACCCCCCAAAGCGGTTGTAGTCCGAACAATACTCACCGTAGCAGTAGAAATAGAAGCGCCCTGCGTTGAACTTGTTGGACTGGGCGGCCGGCACACGACTCACCCTGTCGGTCTTATTGCATTTTCGGCGGCGTATGGCTTGGTCGGCAAAATAAGGGTGCCAGTATCGCGGTGGCGGCGATGGTGGTGGTGCTGGGGGTGCCGGCTGTTGATCTGAAGAAGGTAGCGTCGGCGGTGGTGTAAGAAGGCTCTCGCGGCCGGCTTCAGCTACCTCTCTCTCTGGCAGCTGTTCTTCTTCCTCCACGGAAGAATCGACTGTAGAATGGGCTGGAAGTGACCGTAGTGGTATACTATCATCATCGTTTGGTTCATCTTTGACCGTTCGACGAACACGTTTCCGCGGTGCCCCTTTGTGGTCCTGAACGTCAGCTCTATCGCCTTCAGTATCCTCATCACGTTTTCTCTTAGAAACCTTGAATGTAATCATGGTTTTATGTGGGATGGTTTGCAGTAGGCAAGTAGGTATTACACAGGACAGTATCGCAGGTAAGAGAGAAGTCAGCACAATTCATCTCTATGGCAGTGGCAATGCCAAAAGAGGGTTTCGTTTGCATGGTAGGCGGCAGTGGGTGGGAATATGCACGACAAGGGTCCGGGAGATCGACCCATGCAAACAACTTACCATCGTCGCATGAGCAGATAATGAAACACTTCGCAATAACCTAGCAGAAGCTGTACTGTATGGCCTTTTTGAGTGATGAGGGCACATGTGTATTTCCTTTCAACAGTCAGGTGGGCGTTTCCGGGTTATAAAAGGTGGACACACATGCTCGCGCACAATGCCGTCCAACCTTCTCGGTGGGCGTACGTCATCGCTGGTCAATTCCGGCGAGTGTGGTATTGCTCGTCGGCGCTGGTGCCGGACGATCAACGCTTGCGACAAACCTTTACGGGAAATGCCGAAGGGCCGTGCGGACATCGACGACGACTTGAAACGATCGAACTCCGATGAGCTGGCCGAAGCCGGCTGAGGAAAGACCAGGCCATTACGATCCGAGATACCTCAGTTGGCTAGAAATAGAAAGCACGGCCTGGGTAGATAGTCGCATGAGTTGGATTGTCATTATTGACGTGATATGTACAGTATAGTCTCTCCATTTCGTTATGCGCCCATGGAATGATACAGGCAATACCGAACACAAGCTCCCCAGAACACCTGTTTCCCAATGCTGTTTAGTCTAGGCTTCGATAGCCCCCTGGCTTTTTTTTTCAGAGGAAAGCTCCTCCATTCCCTGTTTGCCCCCAAAAAGAAATACTCGCCCTTCTTAGGCGAGCAGCACATCGCTCCGGCTGCTATGGCATATGAGTCAAGTAATAAAGAAAAAAAACACGCTCTCATCGATCCTGTATAATACACAATTATCGTAAATACTTCAGTTCGCTACCAACCTTAGCGTTTCCTCGTGTCCTTTCCCTTTTTGCTCTTCCCCTTTTTCTTGTCTTTCGGCAGTTCCAAAGGTGTGCCTTCTAGCATACGTCCCATTGTCCCAAGCATGAAGTCGTCAATGTTTCGCATCTGCTCCCCAAAGGCGTTAAGCTCCACCTCAAACGCGTCGGCAGATTGCTCGTATAGTCCAAGATTCGAGCGTCCGATGCCCGGAGCGGTCGACGCGTCCCTGGTAGCCGGAGTGCCTTGCCGCGTACTTGAGTTGCCTGAAGCGCTCGTGGTAGGAGCTTTGTCGTCAAAGTCCGCCTCGTCCTCTTGGATCTCTTTCTCGGCTTCGTGAGCAGCCGCGACATCCTCACGGTCTTCGGCTTGTTCGAGGACTCGGCCAACAGCACGTTCGCCCCCAGATTCAGCCCCTCCCAACACGCGGTCCATGGCATCACCAACAACATCCTCCACAGAATTATCCACTACCTCTTTCATGACGTCTTGAACCGTCATTTTATTGAAATAGTCGGTGGTGAAGCCACCTTCCTGGATGACGACATCGTCCAACATTTGCTTCTGGGAGGCCTTGCGTAGGATGTTGGCCTCAATGGTGTGTTCAGAGATCAGGCGATAGATGTGCACATCACGGGTCTGACCAATGCGGTGGCACCGGTCTTGACATTGCTTGTCCATGGCTGGGTTCCAGTCTTGGTCGTAGAAAATAACCGTGTCAGCACCAGTCAAGTTGATGCCAAGCCCTCCCGAGCGAGTAGACAAGATGAAAGCAAGAATACGGTTGTCGTTATTGAAGCGATCGGTCAAGATCTGGCGTTGCTCGACCTTGGTTGCACCGTCCAGGCGCAGATACTTGTGACCGTGTATGTTGAGAAACTGCTCCAAAATATCCAGCACCTTCGTCATTTGCGTGAAGATAAGAGCCCGATGCCCACCAGACTGGAGTTTGCGCAAAAGACGGTCCAGTGCCTGTAATTTGCCGCAATCGTATTGTAACAACCGCTTGTCAGGAAACTGAATGCTTAACCGCATGCGAGCCTCGTGCCAGGGGTCGATCGGCGGTTCCTTGGGCATGAATGGTGCATGTCGAACAGGAGCCGCTAGCCGAAGATTCTCCTCATCGAACACCTCGACGCCCTTGGATCCCAGGACAAATTGACCAGCATCCCGCGTGATGACAGCGGGCGTAATGCACGCGAATGTAGAGATGGTTTTCTTCATGCTTGCTGCACGCTGATCAAGATCAAGTACCATGGAACGCAGGACGGGCGATTCTTCCTCAAACCAGCCCATGATCTTGGCTGGGACTTTGGGTCGCGACTTATGTGGTCGCTTATCGGCACCAATCGTTAAGAAGTCGCGTAGGTTTTTGCCATAGACGGGTCTCTGTTGCCTGCGAAGAGCATTGATATAGACGCAGTGTTGCAGTTCCTCAAACCTGCCCCAGCGAGCTGCACTCTCGAGATAGACGATGTTGGACTCAACAGCAGAAGGGTCAAGGTTCGAATAAGCAGACTGGGCTCGTGTTTTCTGTGCTTCCCTTAGATCCATAAGCGACCGGTGAGAGCTCAGCTGAGAAACTCGATCGCAGACAGCACCCGATAGGTCCTCGCAGGTAGTCGGCAGCAAGTTGAGGAAGCTCAGACTCACGCGAGTCATTGGCTTTTCCGCTAAGAGTTTGTCCTTGACCAGACGATTGGTAAACTCATAGTCGCCAGCCACAGATCCGCGCTGACGAAAGGATGTCATGATCGGTCGTTCGACAAACAGATCAGGGTGATTACAGACTTTTCGAAGCTGCATGAGGCAGTTGATGACGGATATATAGTTGCCGGATGCCAGTGCATCTCGCGTGTCAGTCCGGGCAAGAAACCCATCATACAGCTCGCGCTGTCTTCGGGACAACCGACAAAACTCGACGTGTTCATATTTTGCAGGCATCTGTTTTTCGACATCGGCCTTCAAACGGCGAAGTAGGTACGGACGGAGGACTTTGTGAAGTTTGGCAATGATGGCACGAGCCTCGTCATCCATCTGTTCCCTGCCACTCTCCAGAATCTGGGACTCGGGCTTATGGAACCAATCTTGAAACTCGGCAAGATCTGCAAAGCCACCAACTCCATTCTCTGACGGCATCAAGAAAAAGAGCAAGGACCAAAGCTCCGTCAGATTGTTTTGCAAAGGAGTTCCGGTCAGCAAGAGACGGGCTTGTGTGTTGAATGTCAACAGCGTTTGCCATCGTTTGGACTTGAAATTTTTGATGTTGTGAGCCTCATCAAGAATCATATAGTGCCATCTTCGGCGTTTGAAGACTTGTTGGTCCTGAAGGACAATCTGGTACGATGTGATGCAGACATTCCACATATCATCTGTCTTCCAGCCCTGGCGTTTCCGTTTCCTCTCCTCTATACTGCCGTAATACGAGAGAACTTTGAAGCCAGGGCACCATTTTTTGAATTCCATTTCCCAGTTGAGCATTACACTTGTTGGAACAATAACCAAGTGAGGACCCCAAACTTCGTGATGGCAAGCCAGGTGAGCTAATAATGCAATTGTCTGAATCGTTTTGCCGAGACCCATTTCATCGGCCAAGATACCGTTCGTCTTGTTGCGATATAGGCCAGCGAGCCAGTCTAGCCCATAATGTTGATACTCGCGCAGTGTCCCTCGGAGCAAGAAAGGTAATTCGGTTCTAGGTGTGCGACCTGCCGGCGATGCAGACCTACTGAGCCCGGATTTGACCACCGATGACGGCGTATCAGCATCTGTGACCTTCGTCTCGGATGTCCTGGGCGATTGACTAGGATCCCGACTCCCAGTGTTGGTTACTCCATCTGTGCCAGGGCTGACATTCGTAGCGACAGGGGCAGTGGCAGCTTCGACGCTGGGAATCACTGGTGGCTCTTCATTTGCTTCGGTCATAATCAGATCAACGTCACCCTCCGGTTGTCCGTGCTTGACCGCATCAACGATACCATTGCCGACAGTCTGAGCATCAAGAGGACCTGGTACTGTAGCCATGGCATTTGGCACGTTGGCTTGATATGGGTTATGGGGAGGGTCGACTTCCATTGGCTGTAGATGTGTTGCCCCAGCTTCCGTGGATTGCTGAGAAGTCGGCTCGATGTTCTCCGATTCGACTATTGCGTCGTCGTGGCCTGACTGCGGTGCAAGTGGCATGTCATCCAATGCCTCACCGTCAGGCTTAATTCCATTATGTTGCTCCCCAGTCTCATTGTTGTTATCCGGCGGCGATGCATCCCCCAGCTCGATTTCAGTGGACGGTGGATCCAGTTGTTCTCCGTTGGCGTCGGTCTTCAGTTTCTTCAATTCAGACTTGCCGAAAAGCAATCCGAGAAGACCTGAAGGTTCTTCCTCGTCGTCATCTTCCTCGTCCTCCGACCCATCATCGACATCACTTCCTGAATTCTCGTCGCTTGAGCCAAGATCGTCGTCCATGTCGACAGATTCGTCACTTGTTTCGTCCCCGTCAATAGCTTCAGCACGCGTCTCGTCGTTGCCATGGTCGTTCTCTGCATCGGTCTCATCACGTGGTAGATCAGGCACGTCAGCATACTTTGCTCTTAGCTGCTCTTGAGTCAACTGAGCATCTGACAAGTCCGACTTGGCATCTTCTTCATCGTCGGATGAGGTCATGTTGTCTTCATCACCATGGAAGGTCTCACGAGGATCAGACCCATCCTCTGACTGCAAATCACCGCCAAGCTCGTCAGTCGCTGCATCTTCTTCGTCTTCGAGGTCTTCCTCCTCCTCCTCTTCGTCTGTAACATCGTCCTCTACATCGTCGTCCTCGTCGGAAACGATCTCAGAGTCGAAATGAGCACGGCGAGCTTGGAGCTTGAGCTCCGACATATTAACTGCTTCGTTAAGAGCCGCCTTGACACGTTTTTGCTCAGCCGCTTCCCACTCTTCTAAGCGTCTGCGGTTGATCTCGACCCGCACGTTTTCCCAAGTACCAGAGACTACTTTTACCACAGTCCTGTACCGCGCTATCCAGGCCTCCCTTGCCTCAGCTTCAATCTGTTCGGCTGTTTTGGGCTGTCTCCGGAGCCACTCATCTCGACAAGCCTCTGCTAATTTTCGCGCTGTTGTCCTGTGCTTATGCTGTTCGGTGTTCATGAGTTTTCGAAAGTGCAGCGCGGCCCTGAGCATGTGATCCAGGTGCGCCCATTGTCGAGGCGGCTCCTCTACCTCTCCAGGGACAAATGCAGCGCATGTGTCTTCATCGAGTAGCCCACCGGGCCTAGCTTCCTCCTCCACGCGCGCAAGTACCTTCGCATCTCGTTCGGCCTGCTCATCGGTGTACGGCGGCCCATCATCACCCAAGGCTTGCCACCCGCCTTCATGGATATCTATGGTTGGCGCCTTCTGCAAAAAGTCGGCAAAGTTCTCGCCGAGCTTGGGTCGAGCTACGGTCTGCCCTGGTAGTACATTGACTTGAGCAGGGTGAACGATGGGAATAAAGGCGGACTTGACGCGTAACCGAATCTTAGTCGGGCGTGCATTCAGGCTATCTTCGTCATCGTAGTGAAGTGCTTCTGGGCTGTCGCGTCGGGTACGGGAGCTTCGTCGCGTCCTGGTCGAGGTGCGCCTGGAAATGTTTGGAGGCGGTGGCGACGGCGATAATTTCCTGCGACTCGTGGGCTTTTGTGCAGATCGGGAACCGTTCGGTATGGGCTTCTTCGAGGCATTTCTGCTGGCAGAAAGTGGTGGCTTGGAGGCTGCCACTCTGCTGGCAGAAGCGGATCTTAGGGACCCATTCACATGACCGTTCGTTCTAGGAGTGTTTGCTTGCTTGGCCTTTGTTGGTGGTGTGGCCCTGTGATCCTGCAGAGCACCCCTTGTAAGTCGTGATTTGGCTGCCGAGGGAGGCGGCGGCGGCGGGCCTGTAGATCCTGTGTTAACGCGGCCAGATCTGCGTTTGCCATTGTCTATGATGGTAGTTGGGCCCTCGGCCTCAAACTTCTTCCAAGGCGGCGAGACGGGATTGGGTTTGCGCTGTTGAGAATTCGGGGGTGGCGTTGACACTCTACGGCGCTTAGCTGGTCGTTCGTCTTCCTCAGTCTCTGTAATCGATTTGTGGTTCAACCCGTTCGGCGTGGCCTGTGATGGTGACGACTCGGCGAAAGGGTTTTCTTCGAATTCATCGTCCGACTTGATAGGAGTCAAATCGGAGTCACTGCTATCGCCGAGAGGGATCTGAGCGGTGGGCGGTATATTGGACGTGTCTATGTGCAGTTTCTGGTCCTTTACTGCAGCATGTTCGGCACCGTTGTGGTTGGAATTCGAAGTTGCATCGAGGTCGTGTGCGGGAGCTGGCGCATTTGCAGCAGTTGGAGAAGCATCGGCCATGACGCGGTGGTGCCCAGGGTCTTGGAGGGACAAGAGGGTCTCGAACTCGCCGAATGTGGCATTTGGGGAGTCAAAAAATAGGTCTACGAATAGAGAAGAGCCGAGAGATTATCACTGCAGAGTCTGGACATGCTCAAAGAACCGTGGCGGTGGTTACGATGGAAAATGTGTTGCAAATGCTACTCTCCAGCTAAAAGTTTTGATGAGTGACCCCCGTTGCTCTAGAAATTTTGCGCTTGCTGCCTTGTCGCGCGGGTTAGAATAGCAAAGAAGTGGAAGGCAGCAAAGTGACCAGACACGTCTTGGACTGCTTGGGCGCTGGAGCTAACATCATCGCTTGTACTCCGTATGCTTGTACCACCCACTATGGAACCGTACCTCCAGCCAGCCAGTGTACCTTTAGTGACCACTGACCGCAGCTCCAGTTCCGTGGTCAGTGGCTGCAAACTGAATTGATTGAGTCGAAGCTTGGGCCTTGGGGCCTATGGGAATATCGGATTTGGGGGCCAAGTGAGTGACCCACTAAACAGCTATGCACGGGAATGCGAATGCTGGGGGACTTGCTTAAGACAGTCAGCAAGCGGCCGTCCACATCCAGACCCAACTAAAAGTAGATGCCTGAGGCCACCAGGAGAGCTTGCAACCAAAGCTTGAACCACACTCAATTGAATGACCTCAACTTGTTGAACAGCATTAACACCCCCATCGCAACTTGGCAGGCATTGAGGCTCGCAATTGGCCACGGTATGTTCCAATCGTACTCGGAATACTTTCCATCGACTAACCCTACGTCCCATAGATGCTCCCTCGTCGAATTGCGCAGGCTCCGGCCCTGCGATCTGCAGCACAGGCTGCCCGACGACTACCCGTTATCCAGCGACGATGCTTCCTCCCCAACTCGCTAACCGACAAGTCCATCGTTGAGGAGAAGTACCCCGACCCACCGAAGCTGACGGACGCTGAGGACCCGAACATGGTCAGTCATTGTCATACAGTTCATCACGCGCTCGAACCTTTGTCCGCGGGACACTAACTGGAGTGCGCAGAATGGCGGCTATATCAACCCTCCCCGGGTCAAGAGGCAATTCCGCGACCCTCACGGCGACTGGTGGGACAAGCAGGAGCGACGCAACTTTGGCGAACCCGTTCACGAAGACCACGATGTGCTCGGCATGTTCAGCCCTTACGAATACACTTGGGTCTCGCCCGCAAAGGGTGCTGCTCAGATCGGTGCCTTCGTCGCTGTCTTCTTGGGCATTTGCTACATGATTGCGCAAGTGTACCCCGATAAGCAGTCATATCCTCGGGAGTATGAGGGGGGTTTGGAGCGGGAACTGGGTGGCAAAGGCGCTGTCAGGGTAAGATCGGAATGCCATTCATCTTTGGACTCTTCAAACTAACTTTAGGACATAGGCGAGAGCTCCGGGAGACCCCGAGCCCTACCAGGTTGCCGAGGAGGCCTAAACTGTACATCTTACCAAGTTTGGCGCAGTCATAACGGAACTAGAGATAAAAACCTCGGCATTAGGCTGCTGAGCCGTCTAAGTAGATGGAGCACTGCTCAGGGGAAGCAATTGATGACCTGAGTCACATGTGATCTACCATACTTGAGAGTCGGCATTTCTCCCGTGTGAAATATAGAGATTCTTACCCATTGCGGTGGTCTCCGGTGGTGTGATGATCCAGCATGAAGAAATTGTCGATAGGTTCAACCAAAATCATATGGACCAACGAGGCAGGCGGCTTGGGGATGAGATCCTGCACTTGCGCATTGGCATGGATCATTCTTCATATGAGGTCATCAAAGCAAGAAGTGCGATTCTGGATTCCCGCTGATACTCTTGCTCTTTCGTGTTTATATCCGACAAAGACTTGGATGAACCATGGGCGCCCTGAAGCCTCGAAAGCAGTCGCTATTGGCGAATCGACAAGTTGTATTGCTGCTTGATGGAACCCAGGTATATACTTGCCTCAGGAAAAGTAAGGAGAGGTAGACACGTAGAAAAAGTTCCAATAGGTACCCTCGCAATGAGACATGCACGTCAAAGGTACAAGTACATGTAGGCATTAGAAAGGGGTTAGAAGACCTAGGCAGTTACGACCTCCTCGACCACTCACCCCAAGCAGACTTCTAGCAAGCGACGGGGCCTTGAAAGTCCGTGACTGCCATCACAAATCGTTCTACACCTTTCCAAGAAGAAATGGACTTTGGGCTCTTGACGTGGCCGAGAGTCCCGATCAAACATGCACCGTACTGCTCTGGAACCCAGCCAGTACTCCCTATTTTCTCGTATAGCGACCTGCCACCGTTGGATGTGCAATATCAAGAGTCTTTGAGAAACGTTCCATTCAAGATTTTTGGGTCATAACACCCTCGTTTATCATCCAACTTTCATATTGTTTCGCTTGCTTCTCCTGCATTTCGAAACACTGCTTTGGCTGCTCATCACGATGCGTTACGAGGATTGGGATCTTCTTATCTTTCCGCAGGACTCCAAGATCCCTCTGCAGGAGTTCAAGACTCAATGCCATGTCGTACATGACCCGGAGTTCGCATTCACTTCCGGGTCATATGGATTACCCACACTAACCTGCTTCGTACCCGGCCTTATTGGCGGCACCCCTTTCAACATATCTCTCCACAATTGGCGGAAGCCAGAAATCAGCCAATACACGAGAAGCTACAGCCAGCATCTAGACATCGTCAAATGGGAGGCTCGCGTGATCATCGATGGGCGGCTGGTGGCGTAAGTCTTCCAGGGTTCCTGTCCTGTCTTGTGCTGATGGCAATGGCAATCTTGGCTAACAAATTTGTTCTGATCAGATCCTCTTCTTTCACTCAAGACGTAACATGGCCTCAGCTGTTGAGTCGGAGCTTCGGTAGGCCAATCGATCATTGCTATGCTACTGTGATACTAACACTTAGACTGTCCCAGAGTTCACCAAGAATGGAGAGCTCCTGCCACTCAAGTTCCCTTACTTCAGGGAGGAGCTCCTCCAACAGAACTACTGGAGCCCTTCGGACGAGCTTGGACGCATCAAGATTGTCCTCAGCGAAGGTTTTCCACGCGATTCACTGACAGTCCCTGTTGAGCGGGTGAAGAACCTCGTCGCATTCTCCTTCCAGCACGCTCCCATGGGTAGGCTATCCATATGCCAAAATTGAGTCGTCCAGCAAGTCTTGCTAATGATCAACTTCAATAGACATCCTTGAGTCCTCCGGCATTGCCTGGCCAAATCCGCGCATGTGGTACCGCAGCCCTATCCAGAACCAATCGATGCCTGTCCCAACACAAGCTCACAAGGGTGGCTCAGAGGCTCATATCCACTCCCCACGACGTGGCAGTGAACACGGAATTTCCAAGTCAGCACCTTCGGCTCATGACGCTGGCTTGGCTGAATGGCCAGCTGCGCAAACAAGCAGCTTTTTGGGAAATATGCCTCACACGCAATCATTGTTACAACGTGGGTCCAAGGGAGGAATCAACAGCAATTACAACACTATGGATGCTATCTACCACCCCTATTCGGACTCATCAACACACCTTAGCGATTGGGCCTTCCCAAATATTGGACCGATGGGTCTGTCTCCAAGCGCTCAACAGTATAAGCTGTTCTCTCACCAGACAACAGGGCAGAGGGCGTCCAGAAAGGCTCGGAAGCTCACGAGCTCAGACCTCAGCATGCCTGACTATATCAGCAACCCAGGCAGTACATCCCAACATATGGCAGAGCTGCAGCAGACCGGATCCCACGCTCATAATCCTATTGGAAACATTGCCAACGAGGACGTCGAGAATGGCTTTCACCATCCAAAGGTGTCGAGTAACACACCAAATGCAATGCCTGGACAAAGCTTAGTTGAAGATCTGATCGCAGGGGTATCAAACAAGTGTACACCTGGACGTATGTTACCTCCCTTCCCCGGATAACGATAAACAGAAGCAATAGCACATTACCTAGGAGATTGTATGCGGCTTGGACTGAGAACTAAAATACGATTTCAGGTACTGCATCTACCAATGATATGTTCGCCAACTCGGCAAAGACATGCGGCTTTCCATCGGAACTGGCGACATCTCTGACGCAATCCTTGTTGAGCCAACCTTCTCCGCTTCCGGCCCAAGCAGGTACAACGATGACGGCGCCAGCTGCGGAGGTCAAGTCTCGAAAAGAAAACCGACTTGGCGTTAACCGTCCAGCTCTCCTTGACCATCTGGATATGCGTAAGGTCTCCCAGGCTGCTTTTGGGGGCCCGTCAGAGAGCTTTACCCAGAATCGGATTTTTGAAAACGGCGAGAGCAGCAGTCGCGAGGCAAGCTCTGGTGTATCACCTCAGGCGAGTTCACGAACTTTCTCGGGAGTCTTCAGTCATTGCTCTGGCTCGGGAAATGACCTTGCCAAAAAGCTGAATAGTACCAATAGTTTTGCCAACGCTAATCAAGATGTCAGCACACCTGCTCATATGGTTGACATTGGCGATGTTCACCTGTCAGGCAGCGGCAGGGGGGCCAAGCGAAGCAGACACCAAACCCCGACCGGACCCAACGTTGACCAAGATGAACCCCACAGCACACCTCATGTGAGAGTCGGTTTTGGTAAGACCATGACGAACTGAGATTCGCGATGCCCCGTCCCTGCTGGAAGGACTTGAAATCAGACGATCCACGCCGGCCTCCGGATACACATTACTGATTACATTTTATCGCTCATTCGTCCAGCATATCTTTTGTTGTCACGGTCTATGGAAAGTAACCCGCAGTCATTACTCGGAGGTTATGAGGTCCGCACGCATTGTGTATGCATTCATACTTGGGTTTCTTGGTCGAGAGTCTTTTCTGTCTATTTTAGGTGGAGAGTTCCTCACATCAATCAAATCGTTAATCTTGCTTTGAGCCGACTATTTGCGGACAGGCGAATTGAAAGACCAGAGCGAAGCCGTTTGATGACTCATATATATCCTGCTAAGTCCAGTTTTCTCAACAACAAATCAGGCAACTGATAAGGGTTTCGGTCTTGTGGTTTAGTGGTATAATTCTCGCTTAGGGTTCACCCTGAAGCTATCATGCGAGAGGTCCCGGGTTCGATCCCCGGCAAGACCCTTCATTTTTGTCTTTTTCAGCAACTGTTTGTCTATTTGTATGTGATGATATTCCAAAATCGATACTGGAGTTCTACGGTTTTAATCCTTTACAGTCCGTCTCTCTCGCTTCTTCCGGTATGCCGAGCATTCCTACCGATGTAGCCAGTATGGGGGCACCGCTATGTATTGGTTGTGTCAGGCATACTGCTCGGCCTCGCATAAGCTTATCCGGCGAGCTTGTCCACCAATGACGTTAAATGGCATTGTCCCGTTTAGGGGGAAGATCTGTATCTTCTGGATGCGAGGCTCACACCTAACTCGGCCATGCATTTCTTGACCGTTCGTGTTACCCTCCTTCAAATCTACGGGATTAATCGCACATTGAACTTTCAGCACTGGCTTCCATTCAACCTGGAAGCCGTATGATTGATTCCCTCTCGCCTCTCTCGTCTCCGCATAGCTGCATAATCCCATTGCTCTCTCAACCAACGATGGCAACATCTGGTCCTTCCACGGGTATTGATACTCAATCAACGCCAGCAAACGTTTCTGGCAGTCGAAGTCTTCGCAGCTGTCAATTATGCCGAGCACGTAAGATTAAATGTGATCGTCAACAGCCATGCTCGAGTTGTGCCAGAGCCGATGCAGGCTGTGTCTATCCTTCGGGCCGCGGCAGAGCGCCCAAAAGACCACGAAAGGCGACAGAAAGTTATGTGGCCGATAGATTATCGCGTCTTGAGGCCGTCATTCGGGAATTAGACAGTCGCTCCAACTCCGACGGCCCAGTCACTAGTAGCAAAGGTCTTAGTACGCCCGGAACTTCAGGATCAATAGGCTTAGGCCAAGACCAGCCGGAGAAGAATCAGACCACGGACGAAAGGTTTAGTCGGCTCATGGTGCGCGAGCAGACAAGTTATTATGTTAATGACAATGCCCTATGGGGCAACTTAGCTGATGAGGTGTGTCTTCCCCTCGTCTGTGGCTTCAAAATTACTATGCATATTGACTAGAACCACCCCGACAGGTCGAAGAGCTCCGCGAAATGCTGCTAGATCCGGGCTCTGACGATGAAAGCTTAGACACACCCGCGTTAGGGGGGTCGGGCTTGCCATCCTCATCGCCGGGTATGAACGCGGCCATCTTTGGGTACCGTTCAATAGCACAATCCCTCCATCCGCTGCACCCTTCAGTGGCCCAGGCCGTGGCACTGTTCAGGGTGTTTACAGAGCGGGTGGCGCCCATGGTTCGTATCTTCCATCTACCAACCCTCTCCAGGGACTATTGGGATGCACTCGCCTCTCTCGACTCCATTAGCAAAGATACCGAGGCCGTCCTCTTCACGGTCTACTATACGGCCGTGATTAGCCTGACCCCTCAGAGCTGCATGGAAGTCTTGGGCGTGCCTAGGGAACAGGCCCTCACGCACTTCCGGTTCGCCGTCGAGCAGTCATTGGCCCGGGCCAACTTGCTTAATACGCAGAGTATGACTCTGCTTCAAGCAGCGACATGCTTCGTGTTGGCGTTGCGCAACGAAGATGACTCCCGTACGCCGTGGTCATTAGCCTCGCTCATATATCACACTGCGCAGACAATGGGCCTGCAACGTGATGGTACACACTTTGGCCTCAAGCCATTTGAGACCGAAATACGCCGCCGATTATGGGTAAGTCGTTCTTATAGTTGATTTGACAAATATTATGGATGTAATGTATGACATGCGGGGATTATCATTTGGGTTGGGTGTCGCCTTATACTAACGTTAACCACCGCAGTGGCACATATGTTTGTTAGACAATCGGTCGTCGGAGTATCACGGGTTTGAGCCCTTCGTGAATGCCTGGGCGTTTGACACGAAACCACCCCTGAATATCAACGACAGCGATATCGAGCCAAATATGCTAGAGTTCCCTAAAGAGCGAGCTGGTTTCACCGAGATGACTTTCTGTCTGATCCGGATTGAAGCGCTGGCAGCAGCATGGGATATATTTCGCAAACCTGCCACCGCGTCGGAAAAAAAGGGGCATGTAGTAGAGGACGCGCCATCGCTAGAGCAGCGTGAGATGTTGTTGAAGGAGCTCGAGGAGAAAATCCAAAACAAATACTTGCGACACTGCGATCCCACTGTTCCCTCCCAGCTGATCGTATATTTGCCTCCGCAGCTCATCTTCAAGCGCTACTCGCTGTTGATGCATGCCCCACGCAACAGAAAGGGAGAAACTGGTCAAGCACAAACTTCACGGCCATATGACGCGAGTATTCGAGATCAACTGTTTCTCACATCGATCGAAATCCTGGAAATATCGTGCCGGTTGCTTTTAGACCCGCTTCTGGCCCCGTGGAATTGGCATTCCCACACGTACATACAATGGTCCGCCGTCGCATTGGTGCTCTCTGAGATTTGTGCGCGGCCGCCTTCTGCCGAGTGCGATCGGGCGTGGGTGTGTGTCCAACAAGTCTACGATTGTTGGAAACTCAACGAACGGGCACAGCGAGGCACGCTCTGGCGGCCCATCCGGAGGATGATGGCCAAAGCCCGGTACGTGCGGGAGATGCAGCAGACGGAACCAAAACAGCGAAGCCAAGGCAATTTGGCATACAGGAACACATCGTCAACGAATCCTGACATTATGCCGGCGACGGACTCGATGCAACCAGCGGCATCGGGCTCGGACTTGACCTCTTCCGCCACCGCCTATTTCACGGGCGACGAAGCACAACTTGTGACTTTCGCATTCCCAGGCGATATCGGTGTTTTCGGGGACATGTTCGGGGATCTGTTATCGATGGACTTTTCGGACGATATCTTCAATTCTCTAGCATGACTGGGTTAGACCGGTTATGGTCCTAAAGAGGCCACCCACGAGAGCCCAGCAATGGGGCATCCAGGGTCGTTATCTAAGCCCCTGTTCGAATGCAAGACACAAGAGCCTCGGGGGGCCGGTCTAAAGGAGAACGAGCAACAAAACAATCAATTCAATACGAGCAAGCCATCATGACCCGCCCCCCTACTATGTTCTCGAATCCAAGTCAAAATTATATTCAAGGGGAACCACGAACCGACCGAATAGTTCTTTGGGCCAAACTTATTCGGGCATTTGTTCACAAGACGAGGCATTGGAGGCGAAACCGGTTGCTGCCGAATTCGGGGTTCTCTCTGAAGTTTTGCGCAAACCCGCTCAACTGTCTGTGCCCTCGCACCTTGTTTTCAGGCTGGTTGGTTTGAAGGGGAAAGAAAGGGGTAATGTAACAGAGGAACTTTTATTCCGCAGTGGATGACGGGCGAGTTGCACGTGCTCGACTGGAGGTTACATCAGCCCCAAGTTCTATTTGCAGGGGGGCCAGGGGCCCAAGGGCCGCACGCACTGGACCCTGGTTGCTAAACCTTTCCATTGGGCCCCAAATCAAACAGATCCTGGTCCCTGTACCCTGCTGAAGCCATATCAGAGTCCAGACACACAGCGAGCACAGAGTCGACAACATCGAATCTGCAACAGGCGAGATTGCTTGCGAGCCGATCGCCGCAGTGACCTGGTGCCTTGTATGCTGGGGATTTGGCATCCGATTGCAGAGATGTGCGGGCACTGACTGATGCTGTTACTCAAACAGTATGCGCCCGATGTTCATCAGAGCAGAAGCGTGTCAGTCTTGCGTGTCATAGCGCCAAGCCTACTTCCTATAGCCATGTCCGTACCTTGGATGGCGAGAAAATATTGTTCCGGAGAATCGTTTACAGGCCAGGAACATGATTTGGACTCAAATGTGTGCATTAGTATATCTCACTCGCCAACTACATGTGTGTAGTCGCTGATGCGTGCATGGGGTGTTTTTAAACAAATTTGTGTTTACGTCTGGTATGCTAGGATTTTCTAGTTACCCAGGCGAAGAAATTATATACACATAAAGTCCATCATTCATTATAACGCTTCCCCTCCCGCTCTACAAAAACAACAACAAGATGTCTAGAAAATGACGGCGAGGAGAGCAACAACCAGGCCGAGCTTGGCACCCGCTACGTTACCAGCACCGGTAATGGCAGTGGGGGTAGGGCTGGCGACGGCGGGCACGGTAGGCTCAACCGAAGCCGAGGCAGGGATGGTGGCGGTGGCTGTGGTGTGGGGGACGGAGGACAGGACCTGGGTGGTGGGTGCGGTGGCCTCGGGCAGGGGCGCAGTGTGGTAGTGCGAGTTGGTGTGGTAGTTGGCGGGCTTGGTGACGGTCGTCGGGTTGGCGACGTAGGACGAGGCCGGGTAGGCGGTGCCGGCGGAGCTGGCGGCGCTGCCGGTGGCGGTGACACTGGCAGGGGCGCTCGTGGAAGAGGCGACCTCGACGACGGTCGACGACGTGGTGACGATCTTGGTCTCGGCGTCGCTGGTCATGGTCACGACGACGGACTTGACGGTGGTGGTGGAGCTAGCGGCAGCCTTGGTGGTGGTGGAGGCGGCGGCGGTGCTGCTGGGGCTGGGCTTGCTGCTGCCCTGGTGGTCCTTGACCTTAGCCTGCACGTACTTGGCGGCCTCATCGGTGTAGAGGTCGAAGTAGTTCAAGTGAGTCTCGACGTTGTTGCCGCCGGCGCAGATGGGCTCGTCACCAGCGCAGTAGTCGCGCCAGACAGAGGCGTAGTTGGCGGCGTTGGCCAGTTGCTGGCTGTTGCGGGGGTAAAGACCCCACTTGTCTGCTCCGTCGAGGTAGTTGTAGGGCTGGAACGCCGTGTGGCGGACGTCGCCAAAGGTCAGGATGGCGGCGATCTGCTTGCCAGCGGGGCTGTTAATGTCCAGGTTGGGCGTGGACTCCTCAACGCAACCGTTGAAGAAGGAACCACCGCCACCGCTGAAGATGTCACCGACGACGTGAGCACCTTGAGAGTAACCGCTGACGACGAGCTTGGTGTCAGGGCAGCGCTTGTTGTAGGCGATGATCTGGTTCACACCGTTGGTGGCTCCCTCATGGACGGCGCCGCAGTACTCGTCCTGCAGCATGTTCTGCATCTGGATGTCCTCGTAGTCGCACGAGGACAGACCCGCGCAGATGGCGGACACCAGCTTGCCCTGGCGGCCGGGGTAGGGTTCGTTGTTGCCCTTGCCGAGGAAGATGTGCGTCTCGGAGCAGGTGGTGGTAGTCTGCTGGCGAGCGGCCAGGGGCAGGCTCGCGGCGCTGGCGACACCGGCCATGACGGCGGCGCGCAGGACAGATGTGGTGGAAGGCATTATTAAGAGTAGGTTGGGGTATTAAGTATATGGGTATAATGTACTGGTGGAAAAAGCGAGAGTGGTCGTTTGTTTGAATACGGCTGGCCAACTTGGGTATATATATCAACCGGTGTTGTTGTTGGGTTCAGCGAATGTGGATGTTGGACCGTATAACGAAGGGGGTCGAAGGGAGTATAAACACAGTATTAGATAGTATAACAACTAGCGACACTCGTATTAACTCGACAGAGAACAGAACAGGATACTGCTGCTGGAGTAGAAGAAGATCGTCAGAAGGTCGGTGGAGGAACGCGGCCCTTTTCATCAGCTCGGTGTTGTTGACTGAGCCAGCTTCTAAGTCAGCAACACGACCAGTAGCGTAGCACACAACCAGACGGGACCAAGTGGGCATGTTGCCTCAGGGGTCATGGCTGCACGGGAGTGGGCCGCTCGCATCTGCTCATTTCTGTCACGCTCGTCACGCTGTCGAGAACTGCACATGGGTGGGGATTCGTGAAGAGAAGACCCGTTTTGTGAAGACCCCGGCTTCTATAAGCGCGATAAGTTGACGGTATTCAAGGTCGGATGCGGACATAGGGCCGCCCGAGAAATCGCAACGCGGGGACAATGGTTAATGGGTTGACGGGTGTTCACCGAGCCAAGCAGCCAAGCAGCCAATCCCGAGTGTTCTGTGCTGACCCCAGAACCGTCTGTCTGTCTGTCTGTTCGCGAACACCCTCTCTGCCCCTCGACCAATTGCCTTAGGACAGTTCTTTTGTCGATCTCGGGTTGTTTACCGCTTTCGCCATGGGAAAAAAAAAAGATATGGTCTGATATGGACCGAAGAAGCAATGGTCCTGGTTGGCCGCTAATGGTCGGCCGCTAACTGGCCTCGTATTGAACCCCAGATCCACATTCTTTTTTACAAAAATAAATCCCTCCGACTCGTGAGTGAAGGAAAGGCCGCCAGGTGAACTGGGTAATGATTAATCACGCTCAACACAACGTCGCTGCCCGCCCGATTGCCAACCCACCATGGGGCTTTTTGGGCTTTCTCGCGTTGCGACGTTAATGTGCCGCCGTGCCGGAAGAAGTCGCCTCAATTAGGCAGGTTGTGTACTACCTACTAGTGACTAAGTAGGTAGTCAGACTGCCCACGAACTGCTGCCGCTGCAACCCGTGAGTATGATGCTTGCAAGGAGGACGAGGTGGCAGGGTGGAGTGCAGTGAGACGGGTTGCAGTCGACAGTGGTACGATATTGCCTAGGGGTTCTCTTATGTATGTAAGGAAAGCATGAAGATCTCTTCGCCTTTGTGTGCTTTGCTGACCATCGCAGAGGAGAACACGGTGAATTTAGGGCGACTCTTGACCCGCAACCGTCTCAGCATGGCAGTCAGTGGCAGGCTTATCAGTGCAGCATGGCATGGGAGATATCTGAATTCCGATGCATTCCATGCACCATTTCCTATTGACGATGCGTGGTTCTCCGTACAAGAGATATAGTATGCCGATGTGTGTCAGCGCAATCTGCCTCGGACAAGGACCATCTCTCCTCACTTATTTGGTACCGTAGATGATAAACAACCATCCCTGCTGCCTGAATGCCTCCTGCGCGCTGCGAGCCTCTTTCTGGACTGGCCAAGCTACTAATGCGCGGTGCCTGGCATTAGCTTCCCTCGGTGAATTCGCTTCTGTTGGGTATCGAAATCTTCTGCGTCTCACACTTGGTACTGTAGTGAACTTTAGCAAGACGTCATAGTTACAGTGACAGCATCAATCAGTCATCGACTGGTACTCCGTACATTTTAACAACATTACATGCCGAACAATACCCGTATACTCGGTTATGGTAGTCGAGGGAGAATGAAAAGATGGCTGTGTTGTCCTCGTCACTGACATCATCTGCCCACCAAGAAAGAGAGCCACGAGAATGGCTATCAGTGAAAAGCTCGTAAACCTCGCTCGGCCCGCCCGTCAAACGCCCTACGCTACAGACTGACTAATACACTGACAGGTTCTTCGACTCCACCAGCCGACTGTCTAGCTGTCTACCTAGTAGGGTTCCGAAAGCTTCATGAAGGAACAAAGTTGACAGTTCAAGGATCGGGGTCTTGGACAACCCACGCTTATTTGGACGCTTATTTGGACTGAAAACAACTCTAGATTCTGTCACGGGAACAACATGCATACTACTACTACATACCCAACACCGTTGGACCCAGGTCGACATGCCAACTGTCCTTAGGAACTCGGAATTCCGCCGTCTCTCTGGCATCGTGTTACCTAGATGCTCCTCGTGCTGTTGGATGTCACCAGACTTTCTATAATTGGAACCCATGTCTGCCCAGGGTCAATACAAATTTTCTCAGCCCGTTGTAAAACGAAAATATCGTATCAAGCCTGTACAAGAGGTCGGAGACTCCTGTCGGACACTTTATTAATAGAACTTTTGTGCAGGCAACAGTGCAACCGTTCGGCCAGGTGGAAGGGGAAAAAGCCAAATCAGGGGCTAACATTAAAACCACACGAGCTATTGCTTTTAGTATATTCTCGGGTGGGCCAGAGTCAGATCACCTACATCAATCGTCCTCAGCTGAATCATGTTGTTACAACTGTTCTTCGGCCATAAATGCGGTATCCCAGCTTTGCGAATGCCTCTAATGCATTCCAATTCGGCCCATACCTCCAGGTCCAATTTGGAATTGCACAATGGAGGTCGTAACTCGCTACTGCCCCTGTTTCTATCATGAAAAAGAACTCAAGGATGGGTAGCTAACAATAGGCTGAGAACCAACATTGGTTTGACGTTATCCATACGCAAAGTTTCTTTGGTAGCATTGTATTTCATATACATAAGTGTAGGGGTCGAGCCCCTGAAGTCTGTATTCAGTACTCAGCATGTCCATACTTCGGTCCCAGCCAAATTCTTGTGCGATGCACCGAGTTGAGCACCTTAACTGTATCACACAGGCCCCCTTTCTGATTATATCATTTATAGAATGTCGACATGCGGTACTTTGTTTCGCCTCTATACTGCTCCAGTTCCTCTAGGGCCTGTCTGCCCTCACGTTTGATAGTCTCGCCGATCTCTGCAGAGCGGGGCGTGATGCTGCATTTAAACGGCTGGGGGCGCCAGTTGAGTCCATTCCTGCGTTGGGTAACGAGTATTTGTCAGTCCGTAGTCAGCTTGTCACGAGAGGAGTAGTAAACGGGGGCGTGTGTGAACCATCGTCTAGCCCAACTTACGTGTAATCGTTAATGTCCACCTCCACCACACTGCCGTCCGCGAGCGTCGCCTTCTGAACCCTGAAGCCCCAGAGAATGCGTGCAATGGTGATCCAGGTTCCCTGCTCAGCCAGGGCTTGTCCCGAGCAGACTCGGCGGCCCCATCCGAACGTCATGTACCCCCTCTCGCCGGGAAACGGGCGACTGTCGGGGCTGTCGGCAAGGAAACGCTTGGGGTTGAAGCGATCTGGCTCGGGAAACTCGCGCTCGTTGTGGTGAATGGCCCACACGTTGCCCTGGATCCACGAGCCCTTGGGGATCAGCCAGCCCTTGTAGTAGTCGTCTTGCGTGGGCGCGTGGGGCTGGCCCCCAATGATGGCCACCGAGCGCCACCGAAAGACTTCCTTCACGAACGCCTTCACGTAGGGGAGGCTTTCTTCGTCCTCCCAGGCCGGGCTCCGGTAGGGGCCGACGACGCGGTCCAGCTCCTCCCAGGCGGGCGCCAGCGTCTCGGGGAACGCGCAGCACGCGAGGATGAAGGTGATGAGGGTGCTGCTGCTCGTGTCCGAGCCCGCGCCAAACAGGTTGCCGGTAAGCGACGAGATCTCCTCGACACCGAGGCCGAGCTTCTCGCTCTCGGAGAAGACGTGCTTGACGAACGAGTCCTCGTGCCCCTCCTGCTCGCGCGCCTCGTCCGCGAGGGCGTAGAAGAAGTGACGCCCGCGCTTCTGGCCCAGCCCATGTTTCCAGGGCGCGATGGCGTTGGGGAACCGCGCCAGGACCGGGAACGTCTCCATCAGCATGGGGAAGGTCTTGCCCGGCACATTGAGATCGGCAGCGACGTGCATGGCCCGGATGACCTCGGTGATGATGGGGTCCTCGCTCGTCTCGACGCGGCGACCGAAGGCGATGATGGACACGACACTCGTGGCGTAGCGCTCAAAGTGCTTGACGTAGTTGCCGGGGTCCCGGAGCATGTCGTACGCCACCAGCCGGCTCTCGTCGTTCTGGAAGGACCGGTACCGCCGCACCGACTGCACGCCCACGCCCTGGTGCATCAGCTTGCGGTGGGCGCGCCACCGCTCGCGCTGCGCCGGCGTCGTCGTGTACATGTTCAGGAAGTTGCTCTGGCCCGCGCCCAGCTCGGCGAAGACGATCATCCGCGGCCGCGACGAGTAGATGCCCGCCTTCTTCTCGAAGAGGTCCGACGCGGCCCAGGCGTCGCAGATCCAGATGGTGGGGTTTCTAACGGCTCATCACGCCCATGATCAGCCCCCTGACATAAAACGGCCCGGCTCGGGAAGCCGCTTCAGCGCTTACCTTCCGACCCATATCGTGATGAGCGGCGCGTCGTATTTCTTGGACAGCTCTTCAAACCAGAACCACGGCTTGGTGTCGGGTAGCATGAACGTGTTGCCCACGAGGGGCCATGGCCTTGGCCCAGGGGGCTCCTCGATGTTAGTGCGTGTTGTAACAGCCAATGCAAACTTAAGCGACTCACCAACTTGGAGCGTAGCCATAGCATATGCCCATAATCAGCAATAAGGCCAATGATTGCCAGTAAAAAGGCGCCAGCAGCGTAGTGAGCCAGGCCACTGCCAAATCCTGGCGATGACATGGCTGGGCCAATGCCCAAGTAATCAAATAACTTATCGAATAACATCATCACTTATTCTCGCCATGTATCATTTCTGGTATACAAACAATGTAAGTAGAGTGATGAAGCTGAAATCGCAGGAAGCCAGCGTTCGGGTCGGACGTATTTCTATGTTCCTACCCCGGCTCAATTACCCCAGATTCCCCCCCTTTTGGGATTTCTCCTCACGAGCGATGCATGCCATTGGGGTATTACCAGGCTCGGCATTCATCCTCCGGGACTACAATTGGCTGCTCATTACTACCGTGTGACGTGGGGTATGCACCTTTTCTTATCAGTTCTTATATAGTAAGTTTACATAGAGCCAGTCCTTTCTGTCACAAGCGTTGAGTATGACGGCGGGGTTCTGTCCTGGACTCCAAACAAACAATTGCTCTGATATGTAGCCTATTGGTTCATATTCTGGTTTAATTGGGTGAACACGTCCAAACCTGTCTGCTCAGGGGTCATCGTGAGGGACGGAATGTAAAAAAAGAAAATCAATTGACTGGTCCATCCAACTCTGCATAGCGAATCAAGATCTATTGGTATGATTATGTGCAAATTACCTCTCGATCAACCTGAGAGGGAAAAGACTCAAACCAGGAGTCCGGTTCCAAGAATATGCCTTTATTCCTATAGCAACTGCCGTTACCGCTTCAGGCAAACCAGAACAACTACCTTCTGGGCATCGAGAGAAGGATACGGGCGCCGAACGCCACATAAGTCAAACCAGGTAATATGTTGATGGTGTCTCTGTTAACAGAAACGTTCCACGGGTGATCATTAACAATAGCCAGAAAGGGGAGGCGAGAAGAAAGCAAGCCCGATATATCGCGATATCGAAAACAGGACCAAGGACGTGGATGTATTACCTGCCATTATCCAGGGTCAGTCATCTGCAGTAGGCTCAAAGAGTGTTGGGGGATCTTGAAACTTACATCTTCAAAGTTGTCGAAATGATAGACTTGATCTGACCACTCGACTAATCTCGATCGCCTTCCAAGTCCTTCAGAGCATTGCACTTGTGCTCTAGTTTGTCGAGCCGTTCCATGATCTGGCTGAGTCGGGCTGCCAACAACACAGTTGGCTTAGAGGTACCGTTCCCAGTCTCCTCGGCATCTTGACCAGATTTTCTGTCTGAGGCGTGTTCCGACGCTATAATAGAAATCAACTTCTCTCCAAGCTGGCCCAAGGTCTCCTTGTTCAATAATCTCTTCAGGCTCCTGTTTGAGCTTTGGAGGGCCTCTTTCTCAAGAATGAGCTCGCCAGCCTTAGCCTTTGATTGCTCGAGCTCGCTGGCTTAAGGTTCAACCATGCGCTCCAACTTTTGAAGAGTCTGTCTATCAAGAGCGTGTTGTTCGATCGTAGCCGTTGAGCGCTCGAGTTTACCAGCTTGCTGTTCGACTATGCGCTCTAAGTGCTGGATATGGAGAACTTGGTGGTCATTCTTGCTACCTGCTTCCTCGAGCTCAGTGACTTGTGGTTCAATCTTACCAGATTGCTTGTCGATCTTCTCTTTTTTCATCTGTATCTCAAGTCGAAGTTTGGTGCCTAGGGCTTATTGATCATCCAGTTCGTTCGCCTTCTCTTGTAGCTGAGTGTCCTTCAGTGCCAGTTGTTCCTTCAGCTGCTTAATTTGATCCCTGTACCCCCTGAATTTCTCCTCTACCAGGGCTTTGACGCCACTATCGGGCGAACCGGGCTTGCTAGATCTCAGTCTTTCAACTTCATCCTGTAGCCGTTCATTAGATCGTGCAAGGTTTGCGCTCACGGCTTACTGGAGGTGTGGAGGCAGTTGGGGAGATCGATCCCCCTTCGGGAGGGCCTTCAGATCAGCAACCGCTTGTCGTTTGCTTCGGATCTGCTCGAAAGATTCATCCAGAAGGCCGCTCAATTGGCTCAATGTGGCCTTCGGTGTCATCAACATGTGTCGATCGTCCTTCTGAGGAATCGTGCTCAATGGTTCCTAATAGTCCTTGAGCTTGGACTCGAGGGTGGTGAGGGTCTTCAGGTCATTCGGGAAATGCTCTGTGTTGCTTGTTCTGTTGGGTCTTTTCCGTTTCTTGGGGATGACTTGATCTGGGTTGCTGAGTGCGGTGAGCACGCCAACAGCTGGGGCCTCTTGGCCAGTGTTATGAGGACTGGCCATTGCCTGCTCTTTGGAGTCTTAGCGAACGGTATGTCAAGACATGTTCGCCGAAGAAGAAGATTGACAGAAAATAGATGGCGCCGAAGAGGAAATGGTTGATGGAACCAATACTGAACCTGTTGCGCAATTATCTGTTATCTTGACAGCGTCTGCAGAGAAAACGGGTGGAAAGTTTGCATAATGTGAATAGAATCAGTGTTCAACAATTACCAACTCAATAAAAGGGCGCCAACCCACATAGGAAACAAGGCAAGAACACACTTGTCCCCTATGCTTTGAATTGAATAAAAGTGCAAGGCAGAAACCAAGAGAATAAACTTGACCTATTGCTTAAACCGGTCACATCCCCTTTTCACGTCTGCTTCATAAAATCAACACCGAGGAGGAACAAGATACCCTCCAAGAGAGTCCCTTTCCCATTGAACTAAGTTATCCAAATGTTGGCTCTAATCTTGATACTACGGACATGCCACGTTCGTCCAACCAAAAGATGATCGGTCTTCGGGACATGATTTTTCTTATAAAAGAGACATAGTCTGGCAAGAATTATAAGAGTTTGGTGTCATGGAAGCTCTTTACCAGGTGCTTCATTCAACTGATCAAGGCAACTTAGAGTCCTGGGTGGTTTAGTGGTGTTGAACGTAGGGCAATCGACCGAGGAAGAGATTGAATCTAGGATTAGAGGAGCCGAAGCGGCGGAGAGAGCGCTGGTGATGATGATTTAGACCCCGATTTGGCAGTGCCCTCAAGGTCTTGTATGCGCCGAGCTTGCTGGAAGTCCTTGTCGTTGGCTTCCTTGAGCACACCGGACTGCTTTGCGATCTTCTCGTCGTGCATTTGGCATTTGAGCTGGGGCTTCATGTTCTTCTCATGTTGCTTCTTGAGTTCCTCGGCTTGTCGCTTTAGCTGAGTGTCTTTCTCAACCAGAAGCCCTTCCAATTCGCTGATTTGCTCTGTGTGACCGCGAACCTTCTCCCCCAAGGCCTACTGCTCGTCAGACGATCCGACTGCATTCGATTTGAGTTCTTTAATCTCATCTCGCAAATACTGGATCGTCTTACCATAGTTGTCAGTTATCGCGTCCAGGAGATGAGGAGTTAACCCGTGGTTCTGATGCTATGTCTGTGAGCCCTTGAGCTTGGTAGTCTGGACTTGAAGCTGCTTCGAGACTTCTTCCGCAAGCTCGCGCAACTCGTCTTTAACGCTCTTCAGAGCAATATCCTTTTTTTTGAGCTGTACATATAGCGAACCGGCCTCAACGAGTCTTTCAATCTGGTAATTGGGGGGAACCAGAGCAGCGGAGAAACAGCCGATGAACATACCTAGCTTTGGTCAAGGTTTTCATGCTGTTGGTTATATATAAGTAGTTGCTAGGTGCCTGAAATGCATATAAGCGCAACCAATAAATACATGGGTTCATATATAGGGCTGAAGCAGACAAGGATACTGCCCTCTTGAATCCACCAAGGACTGCCTTTGGGTGAGTACATCGTCTGCGCTGGATTGCTGAATATTTGCCTAGCTTGCTGATGTTGCTGACACTTGCCTGACCTACCGCGTCTTTTGGTGGTGCAACATAGAAACGCGATTGTTGCTTTAGCAAAGCATTGCCCATCTCGCATATGTAATAGTCCTGGGGTATCGCTTGTTCGAATGTCCAATGTGTTGATATCGTCTCTAAGCATACCATAGTATCATTCTAATGAGCTCACTATAGTCCCGAATTGTGATAAGCTAGCATGAAAAGACTTGTGGGTGTAATTAAATTTCTTGGTATCACAACAAAGGTAAAATAGTACAAAACACAGTAGGCTAGGGACTACTCTGGCACTATTTCCATCATGTCTAGCCATTCCAACGTAAAGGCCGTGACTATTTTGCACCAGTCTCTCACCGTCGGCATATCCAAATGCTCCCCATCATCATCCATAGTATGCCATACAGGAGGGAAGGCTGAGGGAATGAGATGCAAGATCGGCACGCCACGTTTCATGAACGGCTCGTGGTCATCTCCAACAAAGCTTTTGCTGAATTGATCGGGCACCTTGTCCGCTTCGTACAAAAATGGCTTCTGTGGCTTCGTCTCGAGTAGACCCAGCTTCCGCATCCGATCCTCGACACTCGCCATGTTTTTGTAGGCCCAGTGCGTAGGGAGAAAGTAGGACGGAATCCGGGGGTTTGCGGATCCCAGCAGATCAAGTAGGACGAAAATGCTGATTTGATTCAAGGGATCACGGTAATTCGACAAGGCCGGGTTTATCGTATGCTCCCACTCTTCGGCAAGTGACCGGGATCCGTAGAGAGAATCTGTTGACGTCCATGCCGGACCGAATGCCTCTTCTCCATCGAGGAGGAGGATCTGCAGCCCCATGTCCATTGGCACGGTGCCCCCTAGCTCGCCGAGAGCCACCATCTCCTCATGCATCTGCTTCATGTACTTGTCCACGAAGCGCGCAATGTGCATGAGAATAGCACATGGTACTGCGCTATCGATCGCGCCGATGAAGTTATCCGGCTTCAATTTGCTGTCGTAGTGCGCCACCAAGGTCAAGTAATTAGCTTGACCTGGTTTCGTCCATGGCGGCTCTTTCCGAACGATCAGGTTCGAGAAGGGGATCTGTCTGTTGCCAGTCACCGGCGTCGTGCCTGTAGAATTCTGCCATAGCAGAGTCCAATCTGGTAGCTCCTTGCGAAAGAAGTTGACGAAATGTTGCTGCGTCTTGGCCTGGCCGGGCGAGCCGGGGACTCGGGGTATGAGGATGGGCGCTAGAAGGCCTTCTTGGTTGTGGATGTCAAAGTCGGACTCGGCTAAGGTCAGGTTTCGTAGGAAATCGTCAGAGAGTGTCTGGTAGGCGGTAGATAGGGCGAAGAGGAGTTGGAGGACCAGCACGAAGAGTAGATGCCCCCTCGGGGATGGGCGCGCGTGCTGCATGGTCAAGCTAGCTACCTCGAGCCAGCGAGGTCGTAAATGGGCAGTCAGAATTGCAACTGGGTGTGCTTTTGCATGAACAAATCAGATAACAGCGCCCAGACTCGACATGCTGTGCCGACGAGGTACGAAGTTCGAAGTTCGAGGTTGATGATCGACTTGTCATCAACCCAAGCTTCGAAACTGTCTTGCTGTTCGAATTAGCCAATTGATCTATCCAAGACATCCGACTCCATCCAGTTGGGCTCCGGTGGCTCATTTGGTTCTGGACTTAACTCCGGCAGATCCACCCTAGTGGCTGAAATCCACTAGCACTTAGATGCAGCTGCATAGGAGCTTCTTGGCAGCACCATTAGTGCCATGGCCAAAGCTCCCCCGCATTATCCGGCAGTTACATCCAACATATCAAATGAATATGGATAGCTCCTGACATCTTATGATGGCCTCGCGAGCAGGAGCAGAACCCGCAGATTCTTAGTTCAAGTCCTCCAAGTTTGCCACTGGTAAAGCCAGCTGTTCCGACTCGCGAAATGCTATCGAATTGCTATGCAAGCTGCAAGTCGATGGCCTGTTCTAGCAGGAACAACGGGTACTACGACTACGTACGCCTCGAGCCCCCAACATCACTAGTATCGTTCTTTCTATCGGCGACTACCACTACACACATGGCCATTCGAGTGGATCGTGGTACTGTACGTCGTACAATGTATCATGGCATTGGATTGGCCAGAACCTACTTGGCGCTCTTGTCACGTCTTGATGAGGTGATTGGGCTCCAGCATACCAATTAATATTGCAAAGACGTGAGCTGTGACGCTGGTTGATAAGCAGTCAGGTGGTCCATCTCGGTGACTATGGCAGGCCTGGACTCGCCGTGTCGCCGGCTCGCGCGGTCTTCTAACACTCGCTTCCTTTTGTTAGGCACTCCTCTCGCCATCTCCAAGACTCCAACAGGATCAGCAACATATGACGTCTGGATGAGCAGTTAGCTCACACCATCGACGAATGGGAACATCAGACTATGGTAGTACCATTACTCACGATCCAAAGCCAAATTGACCTGACGTAGGAAAACTATGGGAACAACCGAATAGGTAGGTCCTTCTCAAGGGGCCTTATCTGGTATATAGTCGCGGGCAGCACACTACCGATCTCCGCACACCTTTGTGACTGTTTTACTCGAGTGCAATATCACTTTTCAAGTCAAACAACAACTTCTATCAGACAAGTAATCTACCAACACCGTAAATCATGTCGTCCCCAGATAGCCACGGTCTCCCAGACACTGCCATCAAGGCCGCCCATGACGGGATGCACCATGTCGAGCAGGAGCAGCACGAACGCGAGGCGGCCGCGAAGCGTGGCCTGCCTGATGAGGCCATTAATGCCGACCGAGAATTCATGCAGGGCGTCGAGCGACGAGCATCAGTAAGTCCTTCTAGATGGCCTTGATATATCACGATGCTGGGTGATATCTTGTAAGCACAGAACACTGACGACAAACAAATAGGAGACGTCGCAGACCAGCGCTACCAAGTCCGGATCCAAGATCAAGAGAGCAATTGACAAATTGATGCCAGGGAATCATTGAGGATCTCAGATCTGATTATGGGATATGAACTTGTATAGTAGGAAGCAGTCTTCGGTGCTCTGTATCAATGGAAAATTGAATGAAATTCAAAGGTCTGTGTTACTTTTTTGCCGCGTCGTCGCAAATCTGAGGAAATCCATCCATCCTCGTCAACCAGAATTTGCCAGCAGGGTATCAATCCCATAGAGTGAGTGAGCACGCGTACTGAGATGGAATGCGATATGCAATGGGTGGTCAGCAAATCCACCCTGGCGGCCTAGCTGAAACCTCCACATAATGGCATTACACTAACGCGATGGTGCTCAGCTTTGCGACTCAGCCACCAACTACGTGCGTGCTACGCCGCTGCTGACATATGATAAAGACTGTCATCTGTCCCTGGCAAAAGCTGAAGCTCAACCCATAACGTCCCTTCCACCACTTGAGGTCACCGGTTCCTACCACGGCTAGAGTTCGTCGCCTTTGTTGTCCCGTTCCGTGTTCACTATGGCACCAGACGCGAGATCGAAAGAAATGGAGGCCGCCGATGAAGCCTTGCCGGCCTACGAGGCCATTGCCGGACCTTCATCGGTTGATGCCCAGACTGGCGGGCCTTCTTCCGCTCAGGCTTCTCGGAGTGTTGCAGAATCAGGCTCGATAGTGCCAGAGAACGGGGGCCAAGGGCCTACACCCTCGGAACCTTTCAATTTCCCCACGGCCAACGATCTACCGCCGTCATACAGTCCACCAACACCTTCTGCAAGTCAACGGCCCATCGCCATACCACAATCATCTCCGGATGCAGCGGCTCCTTTTCTCCAGGCATACCCACCGTCGCTTCTGGCTTATGGAATCCCGAACGACACCTGGGCGTCTTTCGTCAAAACCATCAACGCTTTCTTGACGGCCAAGGTCGGCGACCAAGCTATCCAGCATGCCGCCGACATGGGTCGCAAGATCAGCGACCTGCCCAAGCGCTGGGGAAAAGACACGGCTGCGCACGCCAAGATGATCCGCCGCGACGTCAGCGACAACGCCAAGAAGGGCAACTACATCGGGGCAGGTCTCGGCACCATCGGCGGCACCATCGCGCTGCCGGTCGGCGCGGCGTTCCGCTTCGTGGGTGTGGCCGCGGCAATGCCGTTCGCCATGCTGGGCAGCATCGCCTCGAAGCCCAAGACGCCGCGCGAGCGGGCCACGGCCTACGTGGCGGCCGCCAACGGCAAGTGGTTCCACGCACGCGGACTCGATGCCCGGCTGCTGGACTCGGAGGAGCTGGCCGAGGCGGTCGGCCTCCCGGCGGGCCGCATGGCGGACCTCGCCAGGGAGCACAAGAAGGGCGGCGCGCAGGCGCAGATGGAGGCCCTGGGCGAGTGGATCGCCAACGTGGAGGTCAGCGCTGCGGAGAGTATCATTACGCTCGACTGGGGCACGAAGACGCTCTGGCTGGTCTTGCTTTACGCTGCCCCTGTTACGGAACCGACGAAGATGACGAAGAAGGGCAAGGAGAAGGGTCCATCTCCAACGTAGGTGGTATTGGCCGTGGACCCCATCTATAAGGGGTATTGATTACCAATAGGAGAAGTTGTTTCAGCATGTTCTACGTACTACTAGCGCAAGGCTGTATACCATCATCCACTCTTCAAGGCGCAACATCCTGCAGATCCATACATGATGCCATTGTTCCATCCGGTTGTTCGCGGAACATCATTCTAACCCCCCGATATATCTATCTACAGTACGTGCCTTGTACCTACCGTAGCAGCCCACAGGCCACCCCTTGGTTAGTCTTCAATGCAACCCACGATTCCTGTTTAGGTTTCTGGTGCCTCTTGATGACTATCGGCGACTCGAACAAAACATGAGTTGTTCTTGGGAAGTGCAGAAGAAATGCAGAAGTCGTTGCTGTTTAAAGGAAGACTTCAAACGCGGTGCAGGGGGATTTCTCGGGGTGAGGCGAGATGAGATGAGTGACTGATTAAAGAGTCGAGGAAGTTGTGAGATGCACAGACCTTTGAAACTTCCCGGGTGTCCACCTGGCGCAACGGTCCATTCATTCTGATCCATCCCATCAAGCCTCCTAGTCGGTACATGTTTCGACCGTACAAGAAAGAGAAAGTACGCAACACGTCCAATTCATAGTACGCGAGCAGGAGGTAGCAGCTTGTCACGCTGTCTTGTCTCACTTTTGATACTGTGATTCAAGTCTCTCGCTGCTGTCATTATTGCAGTCGCACGTACGGAGTACTCCGTACACCACATATGTACATACTTCTTTACCTACTAGGTATGTATGTATTAGCAGCAAATGGGGGCGGGTTGTTCCCTCACAGACGGCCCGAGAGAAGGGTAAGTTAGATTGGCGAGAGAGAAAAACAAAAAATATAGAAAAATCACTGACGAGATTACCATGTTCGGTTCGCGGTTGTTATCATAATATCATACCAGTACTCAACATAGCTAGCTTGTGAAAGGCAATCTTTGGAGGATATTTTCTTCTGAGCAAAAGCTCGACACCCGCTAACCTGCATAGCTCAAGTGCTACTTTTAGTTGCCAGGTTCATTACAAGGTTCGGGATTAGTTCGTACAGTGCAGCTGAGTAGCGTAACGACCACGGCCAACCACCCACAATTTGCCAAAACGCCTGAGGATCAGCTTACATACCCTACGTATTAGCTCCTATCAATCAATAAGTAACATTGAGGCATGTATGGATCGAGTATGGATGTCAGATTGGTACGGAGTATTGGGGTGATTGTGCGCAGTACTTATAGATAATCTTAACCGAACGTGGTTCTGGGGAGGATTTTATTAGATATGTACCTCGTGCAGGTACGTAGGCACTCAAGCTGAGGTAATTGCATCTGCAGTTGCCCCCCGTCTATTTATTCCAATATCATTGATAGGCCGGTTCGGACTGAGGAAGGGCAGAGTCAGGTCAAGCGTGACAGAACATGTGCCCTGTGCCTCCAATCAATCGAAGGTAGGTGCGTACTCCGTACTGGATGTGGTGCGTATGATTTGATCTGGAGGTACTGCAGACTGAAGACCAATACTTAGGTTAGGTACTGTGTGCTCGTCACTGTATTTCACTGTCCTACCTCCAATATCCGGTTGCTGCAGGCTCTAGCAGGCTCCTACCTTCACGGCCCCTTGACCCCTGTCCTCCCGCTCTGGTCGCATTTCGTGGGACCATGATCCATTTGGTCTTTCCCAGGGAACATTACCATGAACTCGGACCTGTCTTGGTGTCACGTCCCGTCCATCCAGTATGACATGTTTTCTTTTTTCTCCCTACCCGTCTCTTGTCGTTTCCATATCGCCATGTCGTTTTTAGTTTTCTCCCATTGATCTTGCAATTCCACCATAGCAGGCCTGCGAGCGTCGAGTCTACCTACTCATTTTCCTTGCTATCCCACCGATCCCTCTCCCGAAAGCTTGACGGCTTATCTCGAATTCTCTATATCCGAAAAACTCGGTTCTCGGCGAGCAACCACATGATTTCAGAGTGTTTGGAGCATCACATCACGCAGTGTTATTAGTCGCCTGGCCCATTTGCATGTTGTTCTCCTTACAAACGACATCACCAAGGCGATAACACGAACCCCGAAGCTGCGCATGATACCAGCTACACACTGCTTTGCGACACGGGAATAGGGGTTGCAACAGCAAACAGGCACGACCAAGTGGCTCCCTTACGCTCTCTATAGCGAACTTCTGGATTACAAGACCGAAACGAACAGTTCAAGATCTAGCACGGCATCGTCTGCCCGACCTCGACTTTTCTCGGTGGAAACATATCGGCAGACACGAATCGAAACCCGAACCGAAGAGTTGTGACGTCTCGAAAGTTCCAAATATTTTAATTGAAGAGAATCGCTACCCTGAGAGAGTCGCTAGATATATCCGGTGCGGCTGGAAGTAGTGGTCGCAGTGGCTGAGGCAGCATAGGACATGCAGACAAGCAAAGCCCGGGCCGAGTCGCTGGGACGAAAGGCCAAGGTCAGTCGAGATCACTTCATACTGGACTATGTTACATAGCCAATGCCATTGTTTGAAAAAAAAACTAAAAAACTATAAGCGCGGAAAGCTAATCTTTTCTTAACACGTGGATACAGCTCGCCAACTCGTACCAGGAACTTCTCGAGTAAGCTCCCTCGCTCTTAGCACAATGGCAACTCCGACGATGACGTTCCCAATACTAACAACTTGCTCAACAGCGAGTTCTCCAATGTTGATTTGAAAAACGTGGGCAATTACGGACTTGGGAAGCTGATAGGGAAAGGTTCCTTTGGCAAGGTTTACCTTGCGACGCACAAGCTCACCAATGGCTCCAAGGTTCGTTGGCAATCGCTACGGCCAGGCAGGATGGTATTGACTGACGGTTGCATCAGGTTGTGCTCAAGTCGGCGAAGAAGGATGACTCGAATTTGGCGCGCGAGATCCACCACCACCGGCAGTTCGTCCACCCACACATCGCAAGGCTCTACGAGGTGATAGTAACGGAAAACCTGGTGTGGTTGGTGTTGGAATATTGCCCAGGTAAGAGCAGCATGCGCCACCCGAATATTTCGGATCTAATGTGCGATAGGCGATGAATTGTACAATTACCTCCTGAAGCATGGTCCATTGCCAGTCGAAAAGGTCCAGAAAACATTTACACAATTGGTGGGTGCGGTATGTTACGTGCATCAGCAATCGTGCGTGCACCGGGACCTCAAGCTCGAGAACATCCTATTGGACAAGCATGAAAATGTCAAACTGGTCGACTTCGGGTTCACACGCGAGTATGAAGGCAAATCCAATTATCTGCAGACCTTCTGCGGCACGATTTGTTATTCGGCACCCGAAATGCTCAAGGGAGAGAAGTATGCTGGCGAGAAGGTTGATGTGTGGAGCTTAGGCGTGATCTTATACGCTTTGCTCTGCGGCGAGTTGCCTTTTGACGATGACGACGACAATGTGACAAGGAAACAGATCCTCTCAGAGGAACCCAAATATCCTGACCATCTATCACCTGATGCTGTGTCACTTATCAAAATCTTGCTCTCGAAACGGCCATTGCTCAGGCCAACGCTTCCAGATATCCTGCAACACCCATTTTTGTTGGAACATGCTCCGCAACAGCAAGCGATCTTGAAGTTACACCAGCCTGCTCCGTTTACCACGAACCTGGAGAAGGATTGTCTTCACCGGATGCGAGGCGCTGGGGTTGACATAGATCAAGTCATCGAAAGCGTACTGGCACAAAAGTGTGACGCATTAGCAGGTTGGTGGACACTGCTTTTGGAAAAAGAGGAGCGGAAGGCCAAGCGGAGAGAAAGGAGACGAAAAGAGAAGGAGGCCGAGAATAGGAATTCTCGTCGGTTTTCGGCAGCGTCGAGCAAGCTTGAGCGCATGGCGCCAATAATGGACGAGGATGGTATTGTCAGAATCGGGGAACCTCCACTGCCAAGAACCCGAGGGCGAGCAGAAAGGAGGAGTGCTCATTACGGTGATCTCAACGTCACGGAGCTTCCCAACCTTCCAGAGTCTCATGCCAGGGGCAACTTCAGTCCCGACAATGATGTGCCGCCGCCGCCGCTGGAGAAAGACTCTATACGCTCGACTAGTACCTCGCTACAGCGGAGACCAGTGCCGCCACCCAAGGAGGGTATTATTCGCAGTGCAAGATCTAGAGGCTCGACGCTGCACCTGGTGACTACCCCAGATGTGTTAGGGGTCAACAACAGCAATGATAAGTCGGAGCAGGAGCCTCAGCAGAAAATGCGCAAGAAACCTTCGCAAGCGATCATACAACACTGGAAGACGTGGAAGCACTGGATCGTGGATACTACAAGACGCCATACACCCAACAAGCGCCCAAGTTTGTCTACTCCGAATCTCAACGGGAAAAACGGCAGCAAGAACAAAGATATCAGCCCCCGACCTCATACCAGTAAACATAGCCCCTCCGGGACTGGTCAAGCTGAGTCGACGACTGGATCGACACAGACCAATGGCCAGTTGCCGAGAAGCGCTGGTACTATCCGGGGAGGCGGCAGTGTCACTACGCCCACGTCGTTAACCCACGCTCATACGAACTCGGGACATATGAATCGACGTATGACATCTTCGGCATCCTCGTACAAACGACAGTCGCTGTCTCCCGCCCCTCTTACACCTCGCTCCACTGTACGCCGGCCCTCGGGCGGTCTTCGCGGCCGAAAGTCAACTTCGTCCTCGCTTAGCTCCATACATACCATGCCTCGCCATCAGCATACTCATTCAAAAGCCAGCTCAACTTCTTCTGCTGGGTCCATGTCGTCCAAGACCCCGTTAGCTACTGGACGGTCGCCTCATCATTCGGTGAAAGTTCTCCCTGCTACGCCGACCAGTTCTGCCTTCCCGTCAAATATTCGCTTAGTCAGGGGCCCTGTGCTTTCTCTCAACTTCAATGAGGGCATGCCCTCTGCCCACCAAAATCCACCACTTGGAAGTCCAAACCCTTTCGCATCCCCAAACATCCTCTTTGCGAAAAGGAAGAAGAACATTTTCAAGGGGCCGATGCTCTCTCTCGGCAACCAGTCTGGCGGAAGTCGTAGCCGCGAGACCAGTCACAGCCGCAATACCAGCGCTAATGGTCTCGGACGACGAAGTGGTGAGATGGCTATACAAGAAGAAGATGAAGAGGCCGATGTAGAGGCCGATTTGCAAAGCAAGGGGGGCGAGGAGCACAGGGAAATGGACGAAGAAAGCGTTGAAGAGGTGGAGCAGTTCAGCCCCATCATCAGAGCACCAGGCGAAAAAGTCGAGGAGATCTACGAAGAGGATGGAGTTGGAGGAGACGGCTCAATTGATTACTTCTCAACACCGGCAACTGAGCCTCAGAAGCTCGCAATGCCCTCGACAATTACCCCTGCAGCCGTCTGATGTGGGCTTCCTCGTTGGCGTCATGCACATTGCCCCCCGTGTAGGCCATTCGAGTACGGTCTTCAATCCAGACGCCTTGATTCTTGGGAGTTTTGATCGGCTTGGCGCAAGGTGCTTTGAAAAAACTTTTTTACTACTCTTTTTACAATAAGATATCCATCTGTTATGTTGCTTTTTATACATAGTCTGGCGCGAAATTAAAGATACTTTATACCAGGCGTGCTGGTGCATGCCTTTTGTTCCTCTAAGACTTCCATATCACCTTTGTCGCTATCGCTTCTCGTATGCAGTTCCTATTCAACGGGGATCCCCTTAAGATCTGAGTGCTGTCCAGGGACCAATAGCCTTGAAGCCCTCGTATTTGGGCATTGTTAACCAATCTCGAATAGACAGGTAATTGCTGCATCTCCTCTTGCATGGTGAGATGTGTATGGTAGATCAATGGCTTGGCCGGAAGCTATCACGTATTGTATAAGTGTCATAGTTAAGTAGTGTTGATGCGCTGTAATTCCAAAAGCAGAATCTTTTCCCAGATAGGAGATTCCGTATATTAAGATATGCATAGGAACCTGAGACGTTGAATTGGCAGTAAGCACTAGCGGAGCAGGTTTGCTTTGGTTAGGGGTCCTCCAACTCAAGCGTTTCTCTAAGTGGTGGGAAATGGGGTCACCAAGAGGTTGCACTGCATGCCATAACATGATGTCTGATCCGTATAGGCACTTACCTAGCTGTATAAGTACTTGCCCGTTCCGATTGTGCAACACCCCTTGCTTGGACGTTTTCCTCGAGTGATCATGGAGGCTAGCAGGCTGCGAAGGGTGGTACAAAATGGAGGTGATTTATGAGCTTCACTCCTGGGTCTTTGGAATCCTCGTCAGCATCGTTATCACATCCCTTTTCACTCTTATACGGTTCTCTGTAAAGTCCCTGCGACCTCGAAACTACCCTCCAGGTCCACCAGCTCTTCCTTTCATCGGGAATGTTCACCACTTTGCCACATCCAAGGCATTCCTCAAATTCGCCGAGTGGCGAAGTAAGTATGGGGATATCATTGGCCTCAAGACCGGCCCAGGCCACCTCGTCGTTCTCAACAGCGGCCGACTGGTTCGTGATCTGCTAGACAAGCGCGGGTCCATCTATTCGGGCCGCCCCAACGACTACATCGTCCGGAACCACATCGTGCTCGGCGCCCAGCATATCCTCTTCCTTCCCCATGATAGCTACCTCAAGCAATGGCGCACTGCCGTGACTAGGCACCTCCTTGGACCCGCCGCCATCGAGCAAGTGATGCCCGTCCTCGAAGCCACGGCCGCCCATCTCATGTACCGGCTCGCTGCAGACCCCGGCCGATTCGCCGACCACTTTCGAAACTGGGCCTTGGCGACCCCGCTGCTGGCCATTTGCGGCCACCGCGGCGAACAAAAGGAGGCCGACCTCGTCGACCTGTTCTACAGCAACCAGGAGAACTGGCTGGACCTGCTGACGCCCGGGGTGGCGCCCCCAGTCGAGATGTTCCCCGTCCTCAAGTGGGTCCCCGCGTTCTTAGCCAAGTGGAAGCGTACGGCTCGGGACTTGCACAAGAACCAGCGCGGCTTTTACTACATGATGCTAGAATGCGCGCAGGAGGAGCGTAGACAAAATAAAACAGCTTTTCCGGTAGCTTCGCAGGAGCCGTCCGCCAGGTACGAGTCGCTGATGGCGAGGATACTACGGACGCAGGAGGAGAGTGGCAGGGCCGAGTTCGACGACCACCAGCTGGCGTATCTCGGCGGCGCTCTCCTGGATGCCGCGGTGGACACCACCTACTCGACAGCGCTTTCATTAGTCAAGATTCTAGCGGCGAGGCCTGAGATCATGGAGAAGGCACAGGCGGAGATAGAAAGCGTCTGCGGGTCGGACAAGGGGCCCCCACAGCCCCAGAACGTAAAGAAGTTGCCATATCTCCGGGCATGTTATTCAGAGGTGAGCGTCTATGAGCTCTGATTTTCCGATGTATGACGAAAATGTGGCACACAGCAAGCTCATGTAGTTTGTTCATGATAGGTTCTTCGCTGGAGACCGCCTGCCCCCAACAACCTGCCGCATGTCCTGGACGCAGATGATACGGTGGGCGGCTACCGTCTCCCCAAAGGTACCGTGGTGCTGCAGAACGTGTGGGCCATCGAACACGACCCGGAGCTCTACGAGGACCCCGACGCCTTCGACCCCGAGCGGTACCTGGGCAATGCCTACGGGGTCAAGCCCAGCGCCGAAGACCAGTCGCGGGCCGAGGGCCGCAAGCCCTCCTATGCGTTCGGCAGCGGCCGCCGACAGTGCCCTGGTGACCAGTTCGCGATCAACGGCGTCCTCTTGGTGGCGGCCAAGCTGGTCTGGGGGTTCGAGCTCAAGACCCAGGAGCCCCTGGACCTGAGCGTGGAAACTGGCTATCACGGGGGGCTTGTGCTGGGCACCGAGGGCTTCGAGGTGGGTTTTGTGCCGCGGAGCGAGAAGCGCCGCGAGGCCATTATGGAGGACTATGAAAGGACTCGAGGTTGGCTGCAGTGATGCGAGTGCGTATTCAGTACTTTCTTGCGCAATGGTTCATTGTAGTAAGCACCAACATGGGCTTTCTGCCATCAGTGAAGCGGAGGACGGCGCCTCTCCAAGATAAATAGCCCAGGATATTAGCCTGCAGTCTATGCTGATTTTGATCAGGCAAGGGGTGAAGAACTTCCTTGAACAAGGGATGATGTGTTCCATGTCTCTAAATCTGCATATGCTACATATGCAACACGACTGGGTTCGGTTGTAGTTCCAATTATGTTGGCCCAACTACCCCCAAAATATGGTTGCCTAGAGATGCCATTCAGGGGAGCTTCCCCGCAACCCTCCCTCTCGACATCTAAGTATTGTAAATAATCCAAGTTGGCTCAATACTCTGTTATTTGCCATGAACATTGCCCTTCCTTTACCAGATCAATACTGTCCTAATCAGACCACCAATCCAACCATCATAGCCGTCAATGCATAGTAGTTGCTGCCACCCAATCCTCCCAAGCCTGACAACATGCCTGTCGCTATCAAAGTAGCTACGCACGGGGCGAGAGGCGTTAAGAGCAGCTCGACGGGAGGGTTGATCAAGTCTTCTTGGAGGCTCCTGAAAGAAGCTGCGCCCAGTAAGGCGTTCGAGATGGACCACATCGTCCAAACCTCCCTACCTGATGATCTTCTTTCTAAATCTCATGTCACACCTTCCACCAATGGATTCGTGGAATCAGCATGGCATGCCTATTCCAACCACCATAATCTTGTAATCCGACCCGAGGACGTCTGGTTTGCTATCTTGGTCCAGTTCAGCTTCTACGTCAACGCGAATTCGGAATTATTGCGAGAGAAGTTCGTCTCCTTTCAAGGGAAACGGGCTCTCGTTTTACAGGAAGAGTTCATTGACCGCGTCGATTTCGGATCGATGAGTCGCAATATGACGCATCTCATCGAGCAGAACATCGTGGACCCCGAGCTTCGGACATGGATAATGCCGTCTTTCACGACGACCACGGTTGTTGACGAGACGGTGGCCGCTGCCCTGATGATGGGGACCTTACAGAAGTACTTTGAGTACATGTACGACCCCATTACTTGTGGGATCCCTTGGGTGACGCTCCTGGGCGAGAAATCGGACTACGAAGACATCCTGCAGCGCCTCGAGAAGCTGAAAGAATACGGAGAGCAGCCAAGCCGGTGGTACACACTGCTCCGGCCTGTGCTCCGCTACATGGTCGCGACATTTGAAGGCCCGGCGGACGACCCCGTCATGCTCGACTTTTGGAAACGCATCATCCGGAAGAGCGGCGACAGCGGGTCGACAGACATGACTGGATGGATGATGGCATTCTGTTTTTGGGACGAGGATGGCAAGCCTATGGGCCGTAGAATGGAGCCGGGGCCTATGTTTGAGTCCCTCAAGAGATCATCCAGCACGCTGTCCCCAACGCTCTCGAGCGAGCTGGATAAAGTATATTACCACGAGATCGACATAGCAGAAATGCCGGCTGGTTCGGCGTCCGTGCCCGTCACGGTATTAGGCCCAGGAAAACAGCTTGAAACTATATTGGTAGCCGGGTCTGTTGGTATTGCTGTCACGGACGGGCCAGAGTCCCTGAATGGCACTGCAGAGTCATCGACAACAGGGGCTGAGGAGGTGAAAGCCACTCGGACGTCGTTACTCAAGCGGTTCTGGAAACGGTCACAACCAGCACCACCAGAACGAGAAAAAGCAGCCGCAGCGACGAATAAGCTTGATACACCAGAACGAGGAGACGCGGAGCTAAAAATGGGCGAGCTTAATACGATGCAATCCCTGTCGGGATGGTGGATGTACGCGATCGTGGATGGAACCAGCAAGTTGCGAAAGGACGATTTCGTTCACAAGAAGGTGACCGAAGAGTGCCAGGCTGGGCTCAGCGTCGGGCAAGTTGGGTCGGCGGGAGGAATCAGGAGCGTGCTGATCCCGAGCGAAGAGCTGACGAAGCAGAAGTTGCACCAGTTCATCACGTAGGTTGTCGACTGACTGGCATCATTCCGCAGCTTTGATGTTCTACATGTTTCCTTGTGGCATTACTACTGAGTCATTCCTTTATTGAGAAGAGCGAATACCTACAGCGCTACTGGTGTTGTAGTTGATGGTGATAGTCTAGCCAAGGTATTGTCTGTCATCGATCACTATCAGCAAATTGAATTAGTAATGAATTGAAGAATGATGATCCCGAGTTACTTCAGATCTGATAAGAACAGCCGTTTGTCGCTCAAGCTACGGTGGGTGAACAAGGTTAACCTAGGCTGTCTTCGGGGGCTCACCGATCAAGGAGGGTCCACTAGGTATCTTGTAACACTACCGGCCGCCCCCCGCCAGCCCCCCAGCCCGCGTCATGCTTTAAGAAGCTTAGGGTGGGTTAGGAATCATATACATGCATATCATCATCAACGTTCCGATGTAAACATTTCCAAGCCGAAGCAAAGACCACCTGGAAGAGACTGTTCAAGGTGCCAATTGCATTGCCCTGGCCCCGTCGAGACCGACTGATACTTGCAATAATACATTGATAGCCTCTTGAAGGTACAACTGGGTCATATTCTCGTCAGTTTCTCGCCATGAAGCTAGCGCTACTCCCCGCGTGTTTGCTTGGAAGCTCCGTAGCTTTCGCAAGCTCATTGCAGAAGCCACTGAGCAATCATCTTTCCGCTTCTGCCCACACCTCCTCAGCAACAGCAGAAGGTTCACCCAGCTACCGCGACGCCCTGCTCTCTCTTCACAAGCAGCTCATCGAGATCTCCTCAGTGAGCGGAGACGAGAATTCTGTCGGCACTTTTCTAGTCGAGTACCTTACCGAGCGCAACTTCCACGCCCAGCTCGAGTTCATCCCTCCCTCCTTCAACTCTTCCGCTACGGCGTCGGCCGATGCCTATGCCACCACACCTCGCTTCAATGTCCTGGCCTGGCCGGGCGCGAAGCGCAACCCCGAACCCAAGCTGCTTGTCTCAAGCCACATCGACACCGTGCCACCCTTCATCCCGTACTCTTCGTCCGATGCCGAGCCGAATGCCAACACGGTCATCAGCGGGCGCGGCAGCGTCGACGCCAAGGCCGCAGTAGCGGCCCAGGTCATTGCGGTGCTAGAGCTCCTCGAGGCTGAGAAGGTCAAGGGCGAGGACGTGATGCTGCTCTACGTCGTGGGCGAAGAGGTGGGCGGCGACGGCATGCGCTACTTCAGCGCGACCCTCGACGAGCTGGAGCCCCCGCCCCGCTTTGACGCCGCCATCTTCGGCGAGCCCACCGAGGGCAAGTTGGCGTGCGGCCACAAGGGCTTCGTGGGCTGCGACATCTTCGCCCGCGGCCATGCCGGCCACAGCGGTTACCCCTGGCTCGGCAAGAGCGCCACCGAGGTGCTAATGCGTGGGCTCGTCAAGGTCCTGGACACGGACCTCGGCAGCTCTGAGCGCTTCGGCAATACCACGGTCAACATCGGCCGCATCGAGGGCGGCGTCGCGGCCAACGTGATTCCGGAGAAGGCCCAGGCTAAGATCGCCCTGCGCGTCGCCATCGGCCCCCAGGAAGGCGGCGGCGAGATCGTCCAGGAGCGCCTCTGGGAAACCCTGAAGAGCGTTGACGATGAGGCTTTCGAGATGACATGCCACAAGCCCTATGGCGCCGTCGACTGTGATTGTGAGGTCCCCGGCTTCGAGAACATCACCGTCAACTACGGCACCGACGTCCCGAACCTGAAGGGAAACCACACGCGGTATCTCTATGGGCCTGGCTCGATCTTAGTAGCTCACGGCCCGGACGAGGCGATCAAGGTGAAGGAGTTGGAACAGGCTGTCGAGGATTACAAGAAGCTCGTACTTCACGTGTTGGGGAACTAGATCCTCTGAAATAGCTCAGGACGTGCCCTACCGAACAATAACGGAAAAGCATTGTACATTTGTATAATTGGTATAGACCCATGAATCACTAACTCGAGATCGATCCCCACGCTATGCCGTCTAGGAATTCCTTCCTCCCAGTCCAATTGAAATACCAGCCTTTTTCGTGTGTATCCCCGTAACCCAAATTGTTCATCATCATTAGATTCCAACGACCTCGGCCCATCTCTCGGGCATAATCTCCCTGAAGTCAAACCGGCCATCAGCACCCTTTGTGACGACGCCACGCTCGGTGACCACAGCATCGATCAGCTCGGCGGGAGTCACGTCAAACGCTGGGTTCCAGACATCAATGGTCTGATCGGCTGTTGCGACTCTGACAGACCTGCTGGTGTCCACTTTGCCGTCGTCTCCGACAACGGCTCCGCTGATCTGGGTCAGCTCTTCGGGCTTGCGCTGTTCAATCTTGATGCCTGCACCGCTTTCCGTGTGCAAGTCGATCGAAGTCGTGGGTGCAGCGACAATGAACTTGATGCCGTGGTGTTGGGCCAAGACCGCCAGGGCGTATGTGCCAATCTTGTTGGCGGTGTCGCCATTACGCACCACGCGGTCTGCGCCGACGATGACGGCCGCGATGTGGTCGCTGTACTTTCTGGTAGCGAAGAGCGCACCGGCCATGGAGTCCGTGATCAGAGTCGAGGGGATCTTCTCGAACGACAGCTCAAAGGCAGTAAGGCGGCTGCCCTGGTTGTAGGGCCTAGTTTCGGTGCAGAAGGCGTGGGCCAGCGAGCCCTGCGAGTGCAGCGACCGGACAATGCCGAGCGCAGTGCCGTGGCCCGACGTGGCCAGGGATCCCGTGTTGCAGTGAGTCAGGACTGCCACTTTGCCCTCAGCCGATCTGATCGGCGCGTTTTCGAGGAGCCATTCGGCGCCGTGCGAGCCAATCTTCAGGTTGGTCTCGGTGTCCTTGCGGAAGATCTCCTCGGCGGCCTCGACGTAGGCGTTCACAACGGCGGAACGCGCGGCGTCCTGGTCCAGGCTGGCGACATCGACGCTGCGCACGACCTTTTTCAGGTTGGTGATGGCGTTGCCCAGGTCCACGGCCGTGGGCCGCGACTCGTACAGGTAGTCTAGCCTGGAGTCGATGTAGGATATGGTGTCCTGCGCCGACGAGGAAGGGCCGGCGCCGTTCTGCAGCTCGACGGCGTGCGCCAGGGCGGCAACGATGGCGATGGCGGGCGCGCCACGCAAGCGCATGGAGCGGATGCAGTCAAAGCCCTCCTCGGCGGTGGTGACCGGGTCGTAGTGGTGCTCATGGGGGAGACGGAGCTGGTCCAAGACCTGCAGGGAGCCCCGCGTGTAACGGATGGCCTGTAGAGAAGCCATTTCTTTCCTCTTTTCCTTTTCACAAGCAAAACGTGCAGTGGACGAATCTATCAGAGGTAGGAGCTACTCAAATAATCTGAAGCAATGAGAATGAAACACAAGCACAGCGGGAGTAACAACGACTTTGCTTTTTTTTTAATGCCTAAATAGCTCTATAAAAATATACCTCCTACCGTTAGGCGTTGCAGATATCCCACCTTTGGCTGGGGGAGATCCTTCTGATTCTGCCAGGACCCCTCCATTAAATTCAATGGCGACATGACCTAAGATGACTCGCTTAAGCCAATCGATCACAGGCGTGGCTTTTCACCGCCTTCCACTAAAGTGCGGCGTAGTGGTAGCTCTGATCGAGCTACTACGAATAGGTCGGTACCTGAAGAAGGTACCAGCCCAGAACCAGGCGCCTAGTGGATGGGGACAAGCACAGGGATCTAAGGGGATCCAAGGCCCGGGCCCCAGCATGAGCATTCACCAACGTAGCAACACCGACCTCCCATTGACATTGACGCTACGAAGCTATCGATCAGTCGTAGACAATTGCATATCCTCTGGTCCAATAATGAAGTCATGATCCATATGTAACGCTGTTCACCATGGAACAGCCCTACTCTACATCCAAAGTAACCGGTATGCCCTCATCATCACTTCCATAAGCACCTTGCAACTTGGCGCATCTTTACTAAAGCACGCGACAGTCGAGTACTTTGACCCCCATGGAGTCTACAAGCTGCTGGCACCTGGCTTGATCCCCCGACTCCCCTTACGAAATCTACACTGGCAATCCCATGCTGGACCGCTCCGCTCCATCGATACCTTACACGTCGAGCTTGCCCCCGAAGGCTCTGTCGACCCGCGTCCCATCTTCTCCCCCGACCCCTTTTTCCCGTCCCGCCAGCGGTCAGAGAGCGCCGTAGCTCGTGACGATGGCTTCCAAACCCAGATCGGCAACGGAGGGGCGAACCCGTCCATAGACGCCTCGCTAGAAAAGACGGCCGGCCACCGGACCGCCAAGCCTGCGCGCCGGCATCAGATTCCCGGTTTAAGACGAACCCCCTATCTCAAGATCCTACTCGTACGCTGCGACGACAATGACGCCTACAAGAACGGTGTGCGCCAGGAGGTGCGCGAATGGATCAAGACTCAAACGCCCGGCACGAACGCCAAGAAGACGAACACGGCCGAGAACCATGACGCTTTCGAATGGCTTGTCCTCCATGTCGTGATACCAAACACAGTGGCCGCAACTCAACCACCTGTCACCGGAAAGGGTGACTCGGGCGCTGCGGAGAAAACGTCTGCTGTTTCAAAATGGAGACCAGGGTCTAGTACCCTCCTGGAAAAATTACGAAGTGATTTCAACTCGGGCAGTAAAGGCGGTGTCGACCACATTGCGCAAATCCGCATCGGAATCAACGATGTTCCCTACGATAACTTGCCGCGCGTGGTGCCTGCCGTGCCGAGCGGGTACAAGGAGAGCGCTGAAGACAATGAGGCTTCATGGGAAGATCTGATGATCAAGATGCGGAGCCTGATTCTCTCCAGCTTCGACATGCGTGTCACCCAGTACGAAGATGACATCAAAGAGAAAGACAACCAGCGGAGCTTGCCAGGCTGGAACTTTTGCACATTCTTCATTCTTAAAGAGGGGCTGGCTCGCGGATTCGAGAGTGTAGGCTTGGTTGAGGATGCACTAGTAGGATACGATGAGCTGAGTGTCGGGCTTGACATGATTATCAAAGACCAGAGAACAGGAAACCTGGGTACGACGGCAAGTGCATTGCTGAGTTTTACGGACGAGCTCAAACAAAGTGCCCTCAAGGCTCAGGAACTCATCTTCGAATCCCAAGAAGATGACGACGAGGTTGTGGATATGCAAGCCACAGGAACCAAAAGGGGCCGAGGTGGTGACGACACTTTCGATGAGATCCCGATCAATGCATCTAAGAAGCCTTATCGCGATCTCATTCTGGAAAACAACGTGTCAGTATTTGACTTCAGATGCTACATTTTTGCGCGACAAATTGCGCTCCTGTTGCGTCTCGGTAATGCATGGTCTACTCGAGAGGAGCTCCTAGCGAAGCTCAAGGAACAACAAGATTCCGTGATCCAAGGTGTTGCACCTCGAGCCCTGCCGCCAAAACATACAGAGAATGAAAGCGAAAATCTGTCCATGCTGGCAGAGATCTGCAGGCGGACGCTCGAATTCATTCCTTCCGTATCGCAGGTTATGCGGAGCGACGTCCAAGCAGCTTTGGCTAAAGATTCCAAGCCGGAAGATGGCGCCCAAGAAAAGCCATCCGTAGATGCTGCAACCACAGAGGTTATTGACAATCTTGTCGCCTCGTATGCCTTTTCAATTGCGCAGCAGGTTCTTGCACAGACATCAACCAAGGCTCTTCCGATCCCCCCTTCAACCTTGGCTACCCCTGACGGCCCCGAACAAAAGGCAACTATCCCAGAACCAAAGACCATGATGCACCCAGCCCGGGAATCATCTTTGAGGATCAGTACTGGTGCTGCTGGCTCAGGTCGGCCGCCCCCGAGCCCGGCCTTCTTCCCTGGGCCAGGGGCCGGCAAGGCCCAAACGGAACAGGAGGCAGCAAAGCACAACGCCTTCTTGAAGGTCGGACTGGAAGAGCTAGCTGCTAGGAGAGCTGAGCTTCATATTCTGTCTCGAAACATCCTGGAAGAGTGTGGTAAAAAGCGAGCATGGAGCGATGGTTGGGCGTCCGTGCCAGTCGTCGGACAGTCTTCACTCATAGACATGGTTGAGATTGATCTCAATGACGATTCACCATCGATTCCAAATGATGGACAACCATCGACGGAAGCAGTCATATCACTTGCTGGTATCGAGAGTAAGCTCCTACGGGCGGCCCTGGACAACAGTGAAGATTTCTACCGGTTGTACGAGTCTTTGACGGACAAGGCGCTGAGACACTACACCGTATCCAACCATACGCATTCCGTCCAGGCTAGCATGGCGGATCTGGCTGTACTCAAGTACCATATGGGCGATTACGCGGCGGCTGCGGCGTTCTTTTATAGAACCACTCCTTTCTTCGGGGAAAGCGGGTGGAGTCTTCTCGAATTGTCGATGCTCGTCATGTATTCGGATTGCTTGAAGCAGTTACAGAGGAAAGACGAGTATATCAAAGTCGTGCTAAAGCTACTCTCCAAAGCAGCTGCAGCCGAGAAAGACAGAGAGCACCACCGATCCTCTTTTAGGATCGGAAAGAAAGAAGAAAAAGTGTACCCCGACAATGATGCCATCAAAGGATTCCTTAATCACCTACTATCTGAGACGAAAACGATAGCCAACGAAGCTCGCGTACCTCTTGCAAACTTCTTCTCCGGTATGGAGATCGAGGCGACCCCTGAATACCACGACGGCAGAGACAGCTTCTCTATCCTCCTCAAAGCTACTAGTATACTTGTTGACGAGCTCCCCCTTGATAAGGCTAAGATGCGAATGATTGGTCACGTAGGCGGAACACAGAGGGAGATTTGGCTTGAGCTCGCCGACCCTGTCGTGATCAAGCCAGGGCGGAACAAGCTCAAGCTTGATAGCAAAGTAAGTTTGCATACTTGATTGACCGAAGAAATGATTACTGACCTGGAGCCAGGTCGTCATTCCCGGCACATATGACGTCGATAAGATCGACTTCTTTGCCAGCAACCTATGTCTACACTATGAGCGGGATGTCAGCCTACCCCTCGTGAACGGGGGTTTCTTAAAGTCGCCTAGGGTCACAATCTATCACCGCGCCAATACACTCGATGCACGCCTTGCCGCAGCTGGTACCGTGCAACTGGACCGCAACAACAGAGTTGATATCGAGTTTGATTCAGGCTGGAACGAGCTGGTCAAAGCTGAAATCCGAGTAAAGGCTGCAACAAGTGGTTTGCGCCTCCTGACTGCCGAAGGGAAATGCCTGCACAGCGCAGACGCCGAGTACAAGTTTTCCCAGAAGCCGGAGGGCGGCTTATTCAAGTTTGACGCGCTGCCTAAACATGCCAAATTCAAGATTCGTTTCCCATTTACTGTGGAACAAGAGGTTCTCAATGTGTCCGTCAGAATCGAGGTCACTTACACCACTGAGCACGGAACCTACCTATTCTCAGCAACACCCAGTGTTCCTATTTCTTTGGCTCTGGGTGTCAACGTCCAGGATGTATTCAAACACAAATCCCTATTCTCTCGCTTCACCGTGTCTACCGCCAGCAACAGCCCTTTGAGACTATTCAAGAGCGAGCTTATTAATTCGGACATCTTCGAATCCCACTTTGGGCTACCGATGGACAAGGCCGTAGTGGTCTTCCCAAAACAGCCCGCCAGTTTGCTCTACAAGGTGACCCGCAAGGCAGGCATAAAGATCACGAAGAAGACGACGAAGACGCTGTACTTGAAGCTTGAGTACAGCATTGTCCACGACGAGATCATCAACCTTGTGACGGATTCGATCACCGAGTCGCTGGCCGAGTCTCCTTTACAGCCTTACAGTCGTCTTCTCTGCGACACCGTCACACCGCTTGTGCGATATGACCTCAATGCACAGACTTTGGAGCGTGCTACACTCACAGGTTCATATTCCACTGACTTCCTGAGTGAACTAAATTGGCAAAGGTACTTTGTGGGCTTGGGTAAGGACTCCGAGGGCAATAACATCTCGGGGGTCCTGGTCTCGTGCATCCGACAGTGGCAGTCAGCGCATCCTATTCTGGCTCTTCCCCAAGAATCCCCAGCGGAGCCTCGATCTATCCTGATCCCCGTAGATATCCCGCCGGTCACGATTGTGCATACCGCAGACATCAGCATACAACCAAATGATTGCACACAAGAGCTCCGCCAGGGCCCAAACTCCGACATAGCTGCTGTTGTCACCAACCAGCTCGTCCCGGCTACACTGCATCTGAAATGGACACGCGTTTGGGACACTACCACCCCGATGGCGAATATGTCCGACATGGAATTCTGTTACGAGGTCTTGGCACCAGGTGACGCGTGGCTCGTTGGCGGCCGCCGCAAGGGGCATTTCGTTATCCCGGCGCCCTCTAGCGACGATGAGCTCAACAGTACGGATGCTACCGAGGCGGACATCCCGCTGCTCTTGATCCCACAACGAGAAGGGTGGCTCCCGTACCCCACCATCGACATCAGAGAGGTGCGGTCGGCGCCAGGCGAGGGGGGTGGAAGCGGTGCTCTGACACCGGTAGACGGACCAGGCGGCGAACCATGCGAGATAGACCTCAGGAATTTGGGCGAGACTGTCCGAGTCATCGCCGATCGTGAACGAATTACCCTGAGTCTCGATGCTAGTGGTCCAGGCGGTGGCCCGCTGGTGCTCGAGACGATCCGGAGTGGCTTGGCAGAGAGAGTGGTGGCTTAAGATGGAGGAAATATTACAGAATAGACAGGCAAGCGAGCAGTAAGAGACATGTATGTGGTTGGAAAATGTATGAGATAAGACACTAATGAAGATGCTACACGCCTGTACTGTTCTCCTATCTATCTATATGCTCTCCGAACGGGAACACTAACGCCATCGCTAAACATGTGCTGAAAAACGTAACAAAATAAGTCTATCAACCAGAGTTGGACGGGCCGGCCATGAGCATCTTTCCGAGATCATTTGTGGAGCCATCGTCTCTGAACAGAGAGACACCGGGGCCTGTCCATTGGTTGGCCGTGTTAGGCCGGGTGGCACCAAACCTGATCAAGCATCATGTCAGTACAGTCTTTTGGCAGTAGTTATCATTCTGAGGATGGAAGCTTTCACTCACCAAGCGTACGCTTCGACAAAGTCAAATTCGGGCTTGCGGAACAAATTGTCGGCCTTCTTCAGCAGAGCCAGGTTCTCCTCGGGGGTGCCCTGAGCGGGGTTGCCGGCCCGGGGGACGCCCAGCTCGGTGAACCAGAACTTGGGCCCGCTCTTGCGCTCGCCCTTTTGACCGTAGTAGAACTCGTGTAGGTTCCCGGTCCAGCCTTCGAGGCCGCCGGGGGGGCCGTACCAGTGCACCGAGACGAAGTCGGTCGGGCAGTCGGCGCCGCCGTTCTCGCGGCGGCAGGCGGTGGCGAACTGCTTCAGCCAGTTGAGGCCGGGAGGGCCGCTCGACACGACCGGGTGGCTGATCTTCCAGCCCTCCTTCTGGAGCGGCATGATGACGTGCTTGTAGTACTTGGCCACGGTGTCGGGGGGCAGCTCGATGCCACCGTCTGTTTTCTTTATGTTGGGCTCGTTGAAGCACAGCAGGTGCTTGGAGCCGCTCTTTTGCAGCTTCTTGAGCTGGTCGGCGGACTTGGCCAGGAGCTTGGGCTGGGCCGGGTTGCTCAGGTCGAGATCGTGGGGCCCCAGCTGGGGCAGGAACTCGGCCTTCGGGTTGGCGGTCCGGATCACGTCGCTGCCCCAGAGATCCCACGTGTAGTACCAGCTGACTCGGGATTTATCTCCCTTTTGCGCGTTCCCCACGATGCCGGCGAGGTCCTGGAGCTTCGGCTCAGCCACGGCTAGGCCGACTTTGGGGCCGCTGCCGCCGCGCTTGTCAAGCCCTTCCGGCTGAGCGGCCGGGGCGGCTTGAGTCAGGCCGCTGAGTAGGGACAGGCCTACGATGCTAATGAGGGCGTGCATGGTGGTGAGGAATTTATATATGTGTGTATTTATGATGGTGGTGATGAAGTTTGAGGACAAGGAGTGTTATATATCACGACCGTGGCTGGCCGGCAGCTGTTATGAAAATCTGGATGTGAAGCGGTGTTGGGCTTACTGTGTCTAGTTGGAAGACAGGGGCTGAAGGTGGAAAGGAAACATGGCCTTCGATCTGGCCCGGGGATGAAGATTATATAGATAGATTCGCTTTGCTATTCGTAGAGTGCCTTTTAGGCCGACTAGGAGATACTCACCTGCTTACGACCTACCTGTTTCCTCTTTCATATCACTACCGCTCTTTGGAACCGCGCGTGTCCGGGGTCAACCTGGTCATCATTGCTCTGGTTGAGCAAGGGGATCTGACCAACACGTAAGCTGTGTGCGGGTTTGTTGGACCATGCTATTGTGACCCCGGGGCACTCACTCATTGTCCAACGCGAGGGGCCAGTTCCAGGATGTCTTGCTTTGGCCAAGCAAGTGCTGAGCCAAGCCGAGTTACCATAAGGAGGAAGGATGCAGGAACCGATTGCCCCCAAACAACGAGGTATCTACATAAGGGCCTCGACCGAGCCGACTCCTGGGGTCTGAATCCAATTATAGACGCAGATCCTACGAAAGAGGCAGCAATTCGAGCGCTACCAGCAATGGCGCACATGGTTTTCAGGGACAGACAAAGGCTGACGGATCCCAAGCTGGCTTCGTTCCTGCATGGCATCAGCAGCTAGCTGCTTGGTTTCTGCAGTGGGTTTGGATCCTTGGGACGGGGAACGAGCCGGGACAAACCACCGCTCATCAGCAGACAAGGAAGGTGTTTGTTCAATCGATTGGATTGGGGCCATATGCTGCGATTGTTTCAACTAGAGGAGCCAGTACCTCAAGGGGGCCACGAGATGCTCCAAGGCCAAGAAGGACATTGTGGTCATCACCTGTAGTCTTTGTCCGTGGCTGTGGTTGGTGGGCGACAACAAAGGATTTTAGCCAAGTTCAGTTCAGGTACACGCGCGGGTAAGGAATCCAATCCAACCTTAAGGATTCCCATCCCTGCAAGCCACGGAGCCACGGGCCTAATTTTAGAAGGGAGGTTGCAACTAACCTTCAAGTAGGGTGAGGTCATTGGGCTTACTGTCCAGTACAGACTGCCTCCTTTTCCTTTCTGTTGCCGTCCATCTCTTTCTCTCTTTCTCATTTCTCATGTCCCTAATATTACACGTCAGCTAAAGTACGCGATTACATGCTTGGTCTGGACAGAGCATCAAGGCACTTTCCGTAGCATCAGCTTACGGGGTTCCAAAAGACGCGATACGACGATACGGCGATGCTCTGGCTGCTCTGGCTGCTCTGGCTGCTCTTGCGTCTGTTCCTGCCAAGCAAGCTATGGGCCAGTCTCCTTGGCGGCGGCTGCCAACCGCTTACTGTGAACGATCGGATGGCGCCATACTGCCTTAATTAGCCCCCAAATACATTCTTCATCGTTCAAGGTTAGTGGGTGCTACAGTAAGGAACAGATATGCCCTGCCCTGCCCTGCCATCAGATGATTGGGGTGGGCTCTGACTACAAGTCAACAGTGCCAATTCCCTGGCATGCTCGTTGGGTAACTCTATGCATCAAGTTTACATGCTCTTGGGCATACCAGAAGTCAACTGTTGGTGGGTATTGGCTCGACTCCAAGATGTGCTTCGAAATATGTCCGTCTAGGTAGATGCTGGCATATGTACTTTGAATACAATAACAGTGGATAGCGCCGGCCCCAGGCGCCCGAGGGTGCCCACCACGGCGCGTAGTGGTATTCCCCGAGACACAGACGCTCAAATACCGGTGCGCTGTCGACACACTCCATTGGCACATGGTTCCAGCCATGTTCAATCGACCTGCAAGTGCCAAAATTGCTGTTGGTTCTGTCCATGGGAAGATGTCCCCAATCGCACGTGATGCTACTTCTTATCTAGCTTGTCGCACCCCGCATTGGTCTGCCAATCTATGTCTGTGAGACCTCGTCCAAGTGCGCCTCGGAGGAGCTTCGCCTTCAAGAAACAGTCCCGGGCTCCCGCTTCATCCGTGTTTTCGTAACAGCAAGCCTCATCAACATGCACAACATGCGTTTACGGCTTGCCTCTTGGTATGCCACTTCGTTACGAAGACTGAAGCGAAACTCGGATCCAGGCTCTGGGTATCCCGCCGATGCCGACGACGAAGGGACCGAAGAAGAGTTCGTACCATGTGACGATGACTACCCTGTCTATCCACCTTCCCCTCCGAGATCCATCCTCGAGGATCCGGCCCATTACCTGTCCGTCATTTCGCGCCGGAAGTTCGCGGCGCCACGGGGCATCCTGAAAGACAGCCCCCTATTTGCTCTTTGCCGTTTCTACGAATTCATCGTCCTAGACCGGGTGCTTGACTATCGTAATTGCCTCGAGGCGTTCTGGAGAAAGCGCGATTGGCCTGTCCGTGACATTGCCGACCAAGAAGATGATGACCCGGAAAGATACGCGTTTCTCGCTGGTTGCACCTATCTGATAGCGAGATCGTTCAACCAACGAGTCAAGTTGGGCCTTGACCGCAAAATGCCCGCCTTGATGATCCCAGAAGAGGCCGAGGCTGCTCGGAACGTCCCAAAACACTTACGACAGTGGGAAGAGGTACCGCAATGGGCCAAGGATGTGCCACCGTTGGGCCAAACCTATGTGCTACCAACCCATGACGGAACACTACTAGAGGGCAAACAGGACACACGGGCGGACCCGGATTTCCTGGGAAAGAACATTCTGCTCTGGACTCCTCATATCCTTTTCACCTGATACTGAATAAAGAAAGCTCAAAAGTGAAACGAAGCATGGTTCATATCTTATTACATTCTGGAAACTCATCCAGCAAGCGATAGCCTGGCTCTTGGTACATGAGAATTACTAAACACTGTTGGGATTTCGTATCCTCACAAATTTCACCTCCACGCTGACACGTCGATCCAATATCGTCGTTTCCACTTGCCCTTGCTGCCTAATTTGCAAAGTCTCGGATATGCCCAGGCTTCGATCAAGTTAGGTAAAGGCAGCTGTGCCATACCGAGCACGGTAAGACCGGTTTATGCGGTTCCGCAAGATATTCGCCGTGACTTCATGGTGGAACTTCTTGGCCCATTGGAGAGCCGTGACAATGGGGACCGGGCTGTTGCCATGCAGACGAATGTACTCGTGAATGTGTCAAAGCGTCATCCATGTCATATGGCCTAGCCTGGTCTCCCCCGGTGAGAATGTGGCTGATCTTGGCCGTGAATGCATAGTGCCATGGTGCGGCATAGATAGTCAAGCCTGGCTGTTCGAATATTTTGACGTTCTGCGCTTTGGCAACGCGGGTCAACTCGCTATGTAAGGTGCCCGGCATCCACATCTGGGTCTCGGTGTTGAGCCAGTCGGTCCCAAGTGCCAGGAACCTTTGCTGGGCAGCGTGCATGGCCTGATCCAGCAGCACGCGGGCGTCGTTGTTGACGCCCGAGCCGAAGACGTCGACATCATGGGTGGTCCCGCGCGACCGCAAGTACAATGTGTTAACGGCTCCCCCGACGGCCACGACCGTGATCCGCGAGCGGTGCTGGCTGATGTATTGTGCGACATACGCCAAAGCAGCTGCAAGCTCGTCGCGGCCGATCTCGCGGGAGACTTGCTGCAGAAGCTCGCCTTGTTGGTCTAACCGGTTCCGAGGGACATGGATCATGACTTGTTGTGGTGCTCCGATATTGGGACGCCGTCCAGCCTGTTGATGCGGACGAGGAGTAGGTCTCGGACCAGCCCCAGGGTTAGTCCTTGCTGGCTTCGACCCTCCGCAGCCCATGATTCTGTCGAGGATTATGTAATGTATATGTTGGAAGCCACAGAACCTGGATATCAATGGAGAGGCACGATCACTTCTAAATAGAACAGAGTATCTTACGCATTGCTCTCCTCTTCAACCCCTCTCAAGTCTTAATGATATAGTGTGCTATACTTGGAGTCCAAAAACCATGGCCAGGAATACACGTGGCCGCTGATATCATCGTCAGGCTGACCTGACCTAGGTCTGTACTTATTTTACTTAGGCGCGCGCATTCTGGCAAGATGCAGTAAATGAGAAAGACGATGAGAACTCAGGTTGGCTTTCTTGAAACTTCATTGCCAAAGTGGCCTTGTTCAGGGCCTCAAGATGAACTCGGTGGCCAGTAAGACAGTCTTGTTGGTTCGTTGAGCAGGTCGACCCAAGTTTACGGAGTAAGGAGTTGTTGACCCCTTGTTGGCCCTGGACTTTGGTGGTGGCGCGGTGGGGTAAGGAGAATTTACATGGATGCTTCTTTGATTCTCAAATAACGAACGTTCCTCCCCCAAAGGCGCGTATTGAGAAGACTGTCTGTCCGTCCACGCCATCGCAACGACAAATATGCGCGCTGCGACTTGATGCAAACACCTCACATTCATAGTCACTCTGGTTTCTGGGCGGTTCACGCCGGCAAAGGCGCATTCTCCATGTCTGCCTCGACACCACTTACGAACATCAAAACCCGGGGCCAGCGCAAACGTCAGGTCGCGCAAACCCTTCTGGAATTCCATCAAGAGGGTCAAAGGCCATTGACCCAATCCGCATCCTCTTCTTCATCTGTTCGTGTCGTGTGCATTTCCGACACTCACAACAAGAAGCCCTCTCTGCCGCCAGGCGATGTGCTCATTCATGCGGGAGACTTGACGGAAACGGGTTCCTTTGATGAGATGCAAGCTGGGCTAACATGGCTCTCATCCCAACCTCACAAGCACAAGATATATGTCGCAGGAAATCACGATGTCCTCTTGGACGAGAAATTCCTCGCAAAATATCCCGAAAGACGCTACGGGCAGACCAAAACCAAAGATGATCTTGACTGGGGGGATGTAATATACCTACGAGACACAAGCGTTACTCTTGAAATATCCAATGACGAAGCAGATACCCAAGAGGGTGCTCCCAGAGGCAGACGGAAAATCACCATTTTCGGTAGCCCCTGGACCCCTCAATATGGCATATCGGCTTTTCAATACCGACCTGACGCTGTCGACCACTGGGAGGAGAAGATGGCGCACATGGAGCAGCCTCCCGATATCCTCGTCACCCACGGTCCGCCTCGCCACCACCTCGACCAGCGGGATTTCCACCGTGCTGGATGCCCCTATCTGGCGGAAATGATCCATCGCTTGCGGCCCCGCTTGATGGTCTTTGGCCACATTCACGCGGCTTACGGGCGCGAGGACGTCATCTTAGACGGCGCTCAACGAGTGTACGAGGAGGCCATGACGGGTTGGGCGGGCTGGGGTATGTTGGCTTGGATGGCTATCTCCGTGGCTTGGGGCAAGGTCAGCTATTATTTACGCAGATACATGTCCCGAGACGAACGCAAGGTGACCACATTCGTCAATGCTGCCGTAGTGGCGGGACAGCAGAACGAACTGCGCAACCCACCAGTCGTGGTAGAGCTTTGATAATTGAGAAAAGGTAGCAGCATCACGATGGAGTCTTTATGCGACTTAGGTCAGAACCGCAAGTCATATTTCGGGGCTGTCTACTAGCAGGGGTCTACGCAAGCCCCCGGCTAAACGACTGTATTTCTGTTGGTGATCTCGCGGTCATGAGCGTGGCATCTGACTTCACACAATACCTGAGACATTCCATGTTGGCGTTGATTTCTCCCAACGTGTGGGACCTTAGTAGTAGTATGGAATCATGATAGAATTAGTTTTCAAATTTGCCAGCTCAATCGTTCTTAGGAGGAAGATAACTATCGAAGTAACCCCTTTTTCCTTAGCTCAAGACCAAAAAGGGGGTTTTATGTTAGCAAAATACCGAGCCACTTCTGCGCCTGCATCATTGCCCAGAGCGGGAACGTCACCTTCTGGTAGGTCCGGCGCATCTCAAGCTCCACCATATACCAGTCCTCCATGGTGAAGTGAGCGCGCACATTGTCCTCGCCCACCTGCTCGAATTGAGGTACCACCACTCCGAGAACATGAGAGTGACATCCATACCAACGCGGTTGCTAGCCCCAACCGGCCTGGGACGCTGTATAGAAAAACAGCGCCCTGGTCGTCCAATCATAAAGCCCTTCTCCGAGTGGCAACACGTCATAATCCGGCACATCTACCCTGAAATTTATCTCTTGGGCGGATGGAATGGTCTGAAGGAATGCCTTGAAATGGTGAAAGGCTTGCAGTGTCTGACCGAAACCGAGAGATACGTCGACACTACGGAGCCCGATGTCTTTGAACTCGAGCTCCTCGAGGTTGGGACAGTGGTTGAAGAGAGGCTCAACCAACCCAGCGATGCGCCCTAATCCGCTGGAGGATATGGTTTGCTCTCCGAACAGGGGCCATGAGAACGAAACGCGTCGCACAAAGCGCAGTTCTGCGTGGCCAAGGGCATGGGGCAGTTCATCATCTTCGGGCGATATGGGTCCGCAGAGGTGTATGGTGTTCTCACCGTACAGAAAACCAATCGCCTCGGTGTAGACACGCTTCGACGCATACAAGATGGAGAGGCTGGAGTCTGCTACGCAGTAGACCAAATTATCGCCGAGTGTACCAAGCATCTTCAAGGAGCAAAGGGAAAAATCATCGTCTTCCGACTCGCTTGGGAGAGTCAATAACTGTCGATACTGCGAGCGAGCAAAGATTAGTTCAATACGGGACTCGGGGGTGCAAAATTCCGCCAGTTATGAGGTCTTGAAGGTATAGAGGGAAATGAATTCAGAGGAGAAGAGCTTATGTCACCTCTTTGCCGGTTGAATTACTTACTATGGTATTCCTGATCTCGCCAGGGAGATCAAACCAGCCTAGTGCTTTCTTGACTTCGGCCATGGCGGACAGGTGATACTTATCGAGCGATGAAAGGAGCCAGGAATGGGTTTTTTGGTTTCTTGAACGTAACGAGAATGCCTCACGGTCACGATGGTTTGTCGACGTGCGAGTAGCCAGAACAGGACAATAGAAGAGAAGGGAAAATCAACCGAGTGGTTCAATTTCCTGAATGTGACCACTCGATAGGGGACTGAAAGAAATTTTGTGGCAGATGGTCATAATCAGGCAGCAATTGTAATATATGTACTTGTATTTCCGTTCAAATTACTTTCACGGTCGTTTATGGTTCACGGGGCCCAAGTATCTTCTAGTGTTTATCTTCGATGTCTGATGGAAGGTGAATCCACCCTAACCAAAGCCCTTTTTTTATTGACCTTCTCGGAAAGATACCTTCTTCCGAATATCACAAGGTGGATATGTTATCCTGTACCTTGTATTTGGAGAGGAAATGATACGAATATAGGTAAGGGATAGATTCATTGGATCCCTCAAAACATCACAGAGCAAAGGAAGATCAAGGCATGTACACACGCGAGCTTCCCGGGTGGAAAATTCTATAAGTATATAACTGCTTAGCTCCTCCGTGGGGTTTGCTCTTCTGCGAACGCAACATGCGAATTCTCCATCGTTTGAAGCTGGGCTTCCACTTTATCCCTCCCCGTATATGATGTGATATATTGTAACGGTATTGCATGGCTTACTCCAAAGTAGTTGCTTCGTTTCCCAGAGACCCTTCACGATGTTGTGTCCAAGTGCTCAGATGGTGGTCCGGACACGGCAGGGAATATTTGGAAAACACGAACCAATTTATGGTTGCCTTGTGATCTTTCTTGGTTGCTGTTGGATGGAGAAGTAGTATGGCAAGAGGTCTACACGGAACGTTCCGGCCATATGCCAGCTTGTAAACACCTGGGTGACCTGTTCGCGATGACAATGTGAGTGGCTTCTTCAAGAAGGTAACATAAATGTCCATACCAAGTGGAACTTGTTCCCTTCTGCAATCCATAACCGACTGCGATCAGTTCTGCTGCGGATTAGAAGAAAAAAAAACACGAGGAAGGTAAGCCGACTTTTTGCCCGGCCTGTTTTCCCACCACCCTCTACTATCGTCGAACCCTCACCCATCAAAATCGCCGCTTGGCAGGCCTCTTTCCCCTCAATCCTCGACTATCTTGGAATCATCATCCATCAAAGTCACCCGCATCCTGCACTTTCGATGGATACCAACAACCACCCCAAGAAGCCCCTGGGCTGGTACGACTTGCCCCCTGAGATCAGAAATATGATCGTAAGTCAACAAGCTCCGAACTCCTTGGTACTTTTTATCGCCCGTACCACATGTACCTTGAACTAACCGATCGCCTTCTGATCTGACAGTACCGGGAGATGTTAGTTCGCCCGCACGTGTTGGAATTCGAGCCCGCTTCTGACACCGGGGGCTGGCCCGTCCTCCGCCAGCGCAGCAACGACCCGCCCCTCGCCGTATCGCTGCTCCGCACAAGCAAGCTCGTCCGGGCCGAGGCGGTCAGCATTCTGTACGGAGAGAACTTCTTCGAGCTTCCCCGCGACAATCTCACTTTCGACGTTTTCTTCGACATCATCGGTCCCAGCAACGCGCGCCTCATCACTCGCGTCAAGCTCAGAAGGCCACCCCGTTACAACGGCAAGGGTATCGATCCCACGGGCCGCCTCGCCACCGCTGTTGAGCTCTGTCCCTACCTGAAGGAGCTCGAATACGACGCTTCGGGCTACGGGGATGCGTCGCCGCTTGCCATAGATTGGCTTGGGGAGTGGCACTTTGAGATTCTGTTCTCGAACCTCAAGGACATGCCTTCGCTGGAGAAGATTACTACTCAGATGCTTCCATCAATCTATTGGATCTGTACCGAAAAAAAGCAGACAGAAAACCCCGGCCAGGCTGTCACGGCAAATCTGGTGGGCAAGATCAACCAAGCCGGCTGGGTCGTAACTGAGTTCCGGTACAAGCCGTGGTTAGCAGGAACATGGCCACAGAGCAGAAGAGTCACTGCCATGTAAAGTAATATCAGCAAATGCATGACCGGAAGGAACGAGAACAGGATATTGAGATAGCTACATGTATTCTACAAAAGACCAGTGACACAGTGTCATTTTCCCCACTCCCCCTATCTTTACTACTATTGACTCGCTCGAATAACTCGACGGCAACGGAACTTGTAAAGTGTACTTTCGTAGACGCCAATCTGTGGTGGGATCAACTATGCCAACCTGCTTGCCAGAAACACGCGAGAAGATACGAGATTAAATTGTCCGAATTGACATTTTCCCCGTTTTCTTCATGTAGCCAATTATCATTTCATTGGTTTATGTCAGTGCTGATAGGACTCGATCTTCCTGTTCTTTTGGGCGTCCCGGAGTAAAAGGGGTTATTGCACCACTCTCCCCGGGACTCTATCAAGAATGTCCTAAACCAAGCGTCTAAACTCGATCAAAAAGAATGCAATATCAATGTCTGTAGACTCGGCCCATAGCCAGGAGCTCAGAGGATAACGGGAACAGCATACCCGAGTAGGCATTGTACTTATTTATAAGTGTAAACATTCGATGATTAGTTCAGGGTTTGCCGTGAGCAGTGGACTGGTAAGAATGAGCATATGCTGCATTAATTCTTGTTTTTGTTTTCTTCTACTTCTGCGTGGTATCATTTTCCGACCTCGGGCCCCAGTACTGCCTTGCCCGGTTCACCCTGGCCGCCGCCTCCTTTCCAAGACAAAGCCGCACATCAAACTGGCCTAACCCCTCTTCAGTCTCCTCCCCGGCCATCGCTGCGAGAGCTGCCAGGCCCAGATATGAGTGGAACAGGTCGGGTGGTGCTCCTGCGTCCTTCCCGAACCCTCCATATGTATTCTGCGTCTTCTGCAGCAGAAACGCACGGCCCGACGTCCTGTCCAAACTGGCGGCTTCGGGCAGCGCATTGCTCAACACCTGCAGTGCGCCGGCCACCCACCAGGCGTAGCATGTATCTGCGACTTTGTTCGGACGCCCATTGAAACCACCCAATACCGGGCCCGTGACATTCAACGATGCCATTTCCGAGGTCGGCTCTGCGGGCGTGGTAGCTTCTTCTTCCTCTTCGTCGCTATCGCTTTCATCGCTACCCGTGTAAACAATCTGCCGTGAAACTAGCCAGCGTACCATGGCGGCCGTGTTGGGAATCCCGGCTTTCAAATACTGATTCGGATTGTCCGCATCAGCTGCCGTGAGGTCCAGCATAGACAGTGCAGCAACGGCGCAGTAAGCGTAGCCTGCCTGGCTCTCGCCCATGTGGCTCTCCGCAAAACCACCATCGTAAGCCTGGCTCTTTCGAATGTGCCGTACCATGCCATCGACGTCAATATCCAGGTCTTTCCCTGTTTCGTTCCCACGCAACGCCCACCGTATTGTGGCTGCCATGTAGCAGTACCGCATATCCCGACCCCCGGAGATGGAGCCGTCGGCATTGACGACTTCGCCGAAGCTCCCGTCGGGCCTTTGTAGTCTCTTGATCCATCGCAAGGTCCCTATCCGGTTCACGCCTCGAAATGCCGTTGCCACGCTGCGTTCATCGTCGTTTGCCAGCAGTCCCAGTGTGAGCAGGGCAAAGTACGTTCCGGGCAGGCTCGCATTCTCGGTGTCGCTCACTGCCGGATACGAAATCGCTGCGCTCCAACCTCGCTTTATCGTTTCAGGCTGAACATGACCGGGACTGCCGCAGAAGCCCCCCTTCCGGTGTTGTTGCGCAAGCACCCAGTCGCGCAATTTGGGTCGTTCCGAGGAGGGTATCAGGGACTTGGGAGGCGCGGGCGAGCTGCCTTCATTGGCTGATGTCGATGCAGAGGAAGGAGACGAGAGCAGGTCCAGTCCGGCAAGGGTGAAGTAACCTAAGAGCAGGCGGTTGCTGTCCATAGACGTGTAGATGGACGGCAGGACAGTGGTGTAACAGCGCTGGAAGTATTGCACGTGTCTTGCTTTCTGGAGCTCCATATTGGGCAGGGCGAGGTCGTCGATCGGGAGGGAGAAAGAAAGGAAAGGCTTCTGTCAAAAAGCATGACCAGAGCTTCAGTCAAAGTGTGGCCTCTCTGCTTGACTTGGTTCACGAATGTTGTGTTGTCTGGAATTCAATCAATTGATTTGCGCAAAGAACCACCCCACCTTGGGTTCAGACGAAGCTCACGCCTCTGACAAGCGTCCGTCAGGGAAGGACCCCGCAGTACATTGAATGGTAAGGGTAGGTAGGTATCTTTCGAAGATGCTTCACGAGGCGACCCAGACATTGTTACTGCCGAAAGGCATTATCAATCGTACGAATGAACAACATATTACTTCTCGACCCCCGCTATTTATAAGCGATTGCAATGAATAAACTTCGCAATGGCAGTTGCGTACTTATCCATTAGAATATTGGAAGCTTGTTGTCATAGACAGCTTGAATGCAGAGGAGGGACCATGCTAGAAGATTATTAGCATTTAGGGCGCAGTTAGGCTTACACAGTTAGCACTGGTTGACTGGTTAGCTCTCCCGCTTCCCGCGATAAACGATAAGCAAGGTTGAGCTGAAGCATTCATCATAGTGCAGTAACCTAGGGGTCCCCTCCCCCCCTAAAAAATTGGGAGAGCCAGCTAAGGTTAGCTAGAGAGGCAGCTCGCGATGACCAAACGTATCCATCAAATCAATAATTTTGAGACAAGGTCGCCAGCACAGCCCGGGAGGCAACAATCCGTCAATGCTTGTCAACGCCATACACGGACACCCACGTATTCTTGCCCTGTGACCATCCTCCATCTATACCCGTAGAATGAATGCGCTGAATCGATAATCCACCATCACCATCAACTCGTTTTCCATCCATCGCAAACCGCATGCCACCCCACTACCACCACCACCACCAGTCACGACGATAGATAGCTACATCTCGACAATAGCCCGCGCGTCCCGAGAGACATCATAGCACTCCAATACCGCAACCATGGCGCTCATCTCAGTCAAGACGATCCTGACCTCGTTGTCGCTCTTCCACATCACCCTGGCCTACTTCTTCTTCACGAACCCCGAGACCATCGCCGACCAAGCACTGGTCTACATGCTGGGCGAAGCCATGGGCATGGTATGCGCGCCCCCAACACACACACTCTATCTGGTTTCCTGCCTTCTCCCGCCAGCTCAAGCGCCTCCCTTCTTCAACAAGCAAACAAGATAAGCTAACGTATCCTCTCTTCCCGCCATGTAGCCCACGACGACCAAGTTCAACGTTCCCTCGCCCGCGACGTCCCTCCTCGCCATGGTCCTGCTCTCCGTGGGCCTGTCCGACATCCTGTCCCTGTCCATGCCCGAGGAGGTCTGGCTCGTCCACCACTGGGGCTCGCAGGCCCCGCTGCGCTTCCTGTTCTTCGTCGTGGTGCTGGCGACGACGTGGCTGGGTGCGCCCTCGGCGCCCCGCCGGCCCGGCGCCAACGGCATCATGTCGCGGCCCATGGCCGTCGCCGGCACCGGCAGCGGCGGCGCCTGGGACGGCATGCGCAACCGCGTCGTCTTCACCCTCGTCTTCGTCGAGATGCTCAGCTGGTTCTGGGTCTGGGTCACCCTGCGCGAGGAGGCCCGCGCCCTCCAGGACAAGAAGCGGAGGCGCAACAGCTCTGGGGGCGACCGTCACCTTTGAAAAATGCAAGAATAGGAAGAAGCAGAACGAGGAAACCGGAGTCGCAGGCGATGGGAGGATATGGGCTTAGGGAGATCTGGTTATGTAAAGTAGCTAAAATTGTATGTACATCATTTGCGACTGGTACAGGTCGGAACTTGGCTTTGGCCTAGGAGAAGCGATTGCATAGCTGGGCGAGGTGTATACATGCACATGAGGCCTCTCTAAGCATTTGAAATACTCGTGAGACCTATACCTATTCTTGCTGTCATCTTCTGCGATTTGCAAAAGACCAAGACAAGCTAGGGGTACCTCTTGAAATGTTTAAGGCATTTTCTACTTATCCATGTTATCTATCACCGCAAGCAAAGGCACCCATTGAATGGATCGAACCCGCCGATCCGTTGAACCTTGGGCAATGTATTCTTTTGAATTAATTCCTGGTAAGCTAGTCCTATGCTTGTCTACCTATCCTACTCTAAAAAAGGAGTTGGCAGTAACAAGAGCATAGCTGGACGCCGAAATTTAGTCAACGATCTTAACTTTGCTCCAGCCCCGGGCGGCTTCCTGCCACGACTCCAAAATCTGGCCGATTGCGTCCCTGTGGCCAGCGCCACGGCCGATGGCCTTGTACAGGAGCATCTCGGTGTCGGTCTCCTCGAACGTCTCGTCGGCATCATCCGATACGGCGCGGACGCCCCTGACCAGGTCACCGAAGGCCCACTCGGAGATCCGATCGACCCAGCCGGCCTGAGTGACCGTCGTGTTGAGCATCCGGATGTACTCTCTCAGGATCCTGTTGGTTGTTGCGGAAGCCGTCTTCAAGTACGTGAGATGTCCGCTCATCCACTTGGGCATGGGACTCTTAGCACCCAGGTTGTGGGTGCGCTCGAGGTAGCGGACCACATAGACCGTCGCCAGTGCGGACTCGCGCAGCATTCCATTAGCGTGCAGTGCGGCAAGGTCGTGGTATACATCGATTCTGCTGGCATCAGCCTCGTGGGCTGGCTTTCTGCGGTCCATAAGGCGCGTGGCTTGGGTGACGAGTTCTGAGCAGATGAGCTCGATCATTCTGTAGCGCGTACCCGGACCAGTACCGGCTTCCGGCTCGGTTAAAGACAAGCCAACGTAAGCAGCCAATCCCAAAATGAGGCTGTAGTATTCGATCTCGGGAAGAGTCAGCTTGCCCCAAATAACATCGCCGGTCATGAGCTGGGTCATGCCCTCTGCCACCTCTTGGCAGCCCGGAACCACGATACGTCGGTCGCGATCCTTGGCCAGAGCAACGTTCGTGGGCTTGTAATCCTTGGGCTCCTTATACGATACAAGGCTTAGGAAACGCTCCGAAAGAAGCGACAAATGCGCTCGTTCCACCTGATCGTTGAGTTAGTTAAGGAGATCGCCCACGCGTACTCGTCTGTAACATACCGATAGACCAGGGCCAATGCTAAGGAAGTCTTGGATAGGCCGATTCGAGTTTGCTTCAATGCTAGGAAATGGGCCGTAGTCGGTGGTATCAAACAGGTGCATGTGAGGCTTGATGTGCTCTGAATCGCCATTAGCGGGCGCCTTTATTGGATAAAGGGAACAAACTTACGAACAAGACCGTCCTGGAAAATCTCCTGCGAGACTTCGCCATCAACCGATCTAATACCTCTGTAATGGTCGACCAAGGCCATCACCAAGGTACAGCTGTTTTGGGTCCTTTCCTTGGTCAGAACGTTGCCCAAGACACTACCGTAGTTGCCGTTGTCAAAAGCCAAACGCAAACTGTTCGGAATATTCTTGTTGATCGCGCTTCTGTAGTAGTGCAAGTACGGAGACGTAGGCGTTCCAGTGCGACCAGAAGACACCCAGAGGCCAGGAGCCATGGTGGCAAGACGGTCCGTGAAAAGGGGCCCCAGGCAATTGAGCGTTACGTTCTTAACTTCAAGACTGTCCCAAATTGCCTTGGCATGGGATGCCGCGCCGATAAGGATGTACATCTTGACCAGTAAAACGGAAAGATCCTGCCTCTTGAAAGGTTGCAAACGGTGTTGCGCGTCCATCCAGAGGATCGCTTGCATTACGCGCTTGCGGTCTGAGAACAACAAGGGCGAATAGTCGCGTCTCCAAAGACCATCAACTCCAGCGAGCTTCAGCAAGCACACCGATCCAATGATTACCAAGTCGGTATTGGGACTGACACCTTCCCTCTCCAGCTCCTTCTGGAGAGCCTCATGCTTGAAGCCAGTCTTCCATGTCCAAATGCATGCTTTGGAAATATCCTTCAAGCAAGTCTCGCATCGTTCAGGGACGGCGTCCGAGCCGCAGAGGCTACAGGTAGCTCCGCGGTCGGAGGCAGACGGGGTGTAGCACTTTGAAGAAGTGGTGAAGAAATATCTCAACCGAAGACGCAGGGTCAGCAACATGACATTCTGGAACTGAGATTCCCCGGACTATACTGGTCAGCTCTGAATCATCTGCATGTATACTTTGCTTGGAATGATTTACCTGGGAACCAGTAGTGCCCAATCGTTCGAGCAACATCTTAATCTCGCTGATAGAAATCAACTCCAAGAAGCGCCTGAGGCTATCAATGCAGCCCATGTCACGATAATGGGAGTGAATGTAGGCCATGATATCGTCGATGCGAGTTTCTGAGGCAAGCGACTCGTCCAGCACCGTAAGGAGGGGCGTCTCGAACAAGATGATTAATCTTGCCAGATCCAGTTGTTTGCGATAAATGGCATACTTGGGACTATAGTGTGTGATCATCACGAGGAAAGCCTCGACTTTCTTAAGCGCCCTTCAATGGATTTAGTATCGTCATTCGAGGAACAAGCAGCGAGGACGCAACTTACTTTGCGGCATCCGGTTGCTTGCTGGCAGCAAAGATGGAGGTCTCCCACAGTTTCAGATCTGTGACGACTGTTCGTGTGGCCATAGACTCGGCAGCCAGTTTGCTCTTGCTGATATCTTGGGTCGACTCAATGTTCAGGTGCTCCATGGCCGCCACTAGCTCTTCTGTCTTCTGTTCGAGGGACTTCTTCTCACCCTTGTGATTTTCCACACACAAGAATGCAACACCATTCTCGAGAATTGCCGTGCAGATGGAATAGAGCTCGTCCCAGGCGCCTATTTTCTTCAAGGTCTCTATCATTCGGGAGCAAACGGTCTCGAATCCATCCTTTAGGGCACTGATAGCATTGTACTTTGGATCCGTGAGGCATTTGACTAAGAGGTGACCATCATCCTTTGCCTCATTAACAGTTATGGCGAGCCAGAGCAACATCTCCTCTTGAGTTGCAATAGCACGAGCCGGTAACGCCCCTGACGCAGAATCCTATTGCCCCGAAAATCAGTATACGAAACATTTGCTTACTATGATCTCCATAAGTACCTGAATGCGGGAAGCCTTGGCTTTCTCGACTTGCCGCAGAGCCAAAGTTTTGAACATTGATTTTTTGACGTCGTCATTAGCAATAGTGTTCTAGGTCCATGTAAGTGAGAGATTCCCATGAGTGGACGATATGATATTCGAATCCGTACGGCATATATGTAGGTGGATATGATGTTTCGGAAGTGAAACTGTCGCTCAGCTGGGAAGCTATTGTCCATGATAAGAGCAATCTACCAGGGGAGTCAGTCCAGATAGCCGGAAGGGGTCAAAGGCCATGGGTGGTAAAGCATACCTTCTGCGCATTCTCCCAATCATCATGGGCAATGCAAGAGAAGAAGCTCGTCTTTGCCATGTCTTTTTTCTTAGGGTTTGCCTTGACTAAATTGGCACGCATCGCACCAATGTACTTGGGATACTGAGTGCAGTCCATTCCGTTGCTGAGGAGCGCCCATTCATATAGATCGACAGTTGCGGCGTCTTTGACAACAAACTTGTCACTGATCAACTTTTCAACAGCCTGCCAGGCAGCTTGTCGACCAACGGGACCGTCAAGTTGTGACCGTGCAGCAAGTTCAAGAGCCTGTATCCAGTTAGTATATTGTTAATGATGGCACTGCACCAAACTCCCCCATTTGAGACGAGTATAAGACAATGAAGCCGTGGGCAATCATCATTAGTAAACATGGGTGATCTAGTATGATTCACGGTAGATGATGGGTTGGTGAGTTGGTCGGCTGGCTATGCCAAGATTGAATAGTCTGTGGGTTGGGCTGGTATATGCAGAGTCTCGGCGACTAACACTGAGCCCGCTTGAGCGTTGCAAATCGGCCGGATCTTACACGCATTTCTCCCCAGAGTGAACAAACCCAGTACATGATAGCCATGTGTCTTGGACGATGGCAGGAGACAATAAAAAAAAGAAGAGCCGGGCCTTACCTCGAAGTAGGGGTCCTTGGTGGTCTTGGTCTTGACCTTAGCCAAGTTGATGATGTTTGCCCAAGAGCCATCTTGCCAGGCACGCTGCATTTGCATGCCACAATCATCACGAAGTACTGGCCGATGATAGGCCGTATAGTCGTTCATGATGGGCAGGATTGCGGTTGACGCGCGCCGCCAGATGTGGTGATGATGTTGGTGTGAGAGACTGGGTTCAACAATATTCTCGGTGGGGGAACATGGCAAGTGGGAAAAATCGAAACTAGTGGTTGCCTGAAAGACAGATTAAAGGATCCAAAATTCACGGGGTTGTCGATGCTCGACAATAGCAGTGCAGCTTCTCATCCGAGCATCCTAAGTCTTCACAGTGCCTTCTTATTCCACAGCCCAGCCTATGCTTCGGTACCCGTACCTATCGATCGTGTGTTTACGGCTGCTGCTCTTGTGGCCTTAGTCGTGCCCCTCGGCGACGCTTTGGTGGGGTTGATCTCTTTCTGCCGTAGTTTGGCAATCCCCCCTTCCCCCTTGCAGGGCAGAAATTGGGTGAAGTCCGGAGTAGAGACGGAAGTATATTATATAAGCGCCACTCCACATTATTAGCACCCTACTTCTAAGCCAGCCAAACTTGGTAGGCGGTGACAATTTCCAAAGGATACTCCGTACAGGTAGATACGTGACCTTGGGTTAGAGTATCGATCCAGGTATCCGAAAAGGGCATGATATGATATATTCTATATTCTATTCTCATTCATGAGACGAATGAAGATCGAAAAGAAGGAGTGGTGGGCAATCGCATTTATTGTGTGCTCTTGCAATTTATTACTTCTTTCTGCATGTACATTATTTTACAACTGGCTGTAGGGCGGTAGGTAGCCAGGCTCCGTATAAACTCTAGGTTGCTGTCGTCATGGCAGGAATTTGGCGGCCCACTGAGCGAGCACCCTGCCTTGTGTCTGTCGCTACCAAAATATGCCGCTCTTTTCCTTCTTTCGCCTCTCGATCTGAGAGTCGTTGTTAGCCGAGAGATACCCTATAGAAAAGGGCATCAATTGCCATGATCCCGTACTTACCCATTCCTTCTTGCAGTTTCGGTATGCCCTGGCCCCTCTATTAGTCCCGAATTGCGTATGCCCATGGCTCTTGGCCGAGGAAGAAAGTGCCGATGCGCCTGGCCTCGTAGGTCGCGAAACTCACTCGAAATAATCTGTACACATCTTCCGGTCGCCGCCGTTTCGGTTAAGGCATCGTATGCTTCGCTCGGCGGCTTCTTGGCAGGGGTCGAAGAACTCGCTTCTGGACTTGCTGTGATGGGAGAATCAGGTCAGAGAGAGTGCGCAGTAGAGCAGGAGACGGCGATGCGGAATTTGGGAGGCTCACTTCTGGAACTTGTTCTTGTTCTCCTTGCTCCAAGGGTCCTTGCCGTCCTTGCCTTCTTGGCCGACCTTGCTGTCCTTCCCGGTGTCGCCTTGGGTTGACATCTTGACTCTTTCGATTGCGCGACGAGATTATTGACGTGTAGGTGAACTTGTAGCAAGGTTGTTACGAATCCGAGGAAGCTCTAGGCGCTCGCGCCTAATCCCTGCAACCCTGGGCGTGCTGGGTACTGTCAGAGTCGGGATCATCGGCTGGTCGCAACATTAATGTGCCGACCGAGGCCGTTTTTAGTGGACTTACTTACACGCCTATCTTGTAAACCCCAAGAACGGTGTCAGTTGCTATCTTTCAAGGTGAACAGTGACTACTTGTAATAAGGAATAATATGCATGTCTGATTTGACATGCATATCATTCCTTATTACCAGTAGTTTCTCCCAAGATATCAAGGCAGTATCATCTGATCAAGGGCTTGTGATTGTCGTCCATCAGAAATACCTGTGGTTCCTCGCTCTACTATGAAGACCACCGAAATTGAGTACACTGATCAATATTTGCATTCCTTTTGCGCCTGATGTGGTGAGTATACAACTGCTGAAGGATCTCCCTTGAAATTTGGTCCTTCTAACAAATATTATATCCTTCTTCATCATAACACCGCTATTAATATGGGAGGCGGTTTGAAACCCATCGACGTCATGGCAGTTCCATGCCGTCTGACAAGCATAGTAATCGCATCTGATGGCGTTAGTCTGATATGGGTTTCAAACAAGTTAAACATGGGATTTTACTAAGAGGACCTGACAAGCAAGCGCCTAAAGATGTCATCGTAAGCATGCAGGGTTATTTCATTCAGCTGTCTTCACAGCTAGAAACCTCGGGGGCGGGTGGCGGAGCTTTAGGTGTGGATGATCCCCTTGGCTCTTGGGTTCTGGGCCCTTGGCCGACCTGAAAACATGTCGGCCTAGAACTCGGACTAGGAGATAACTCTATCAAACTGCTCTTCAACACTCCGAGGGGCAACACCTCGGGATCGGACGCAACACACACAGCGGAACGATTCAGACACAAGACCTCAGATTCCATATGTACAGATTTGTTAGCTAGCATAGGTGATGTACGAAATTCAACGGCATCATTGCTTTGACAGATGTGGTTTTTATCTATGCAACGCATCTTGACTATGTACAGGAAAGTTTGGGTATCAGATCTGATATATCGACCATTATATATATAAATCCCTCCGCTTCTAAAGCTCTCGGAGCTTCGTTATTGCCTCACGCCAAAGAACCAATTCGGCGCACCCTGGCTAGATCCTAGACGCGACTTCAACCAACAACGTGTGTTTCCCTGGTACACACCCCATCCGGCACCTACGCACGCGTCGTTTGCCGCGCATGCGTTCAGACAATCCTCGAACGTGGTCGTCTGGAAATCGCCCATATCCTGTGTGCCGCCCCCGCTGTGGTAGTCTGTGTTACAGGCGATGCGGAAGAGTTTCTTCTTGTCCTTGGAATCATAGAGCGACCCATTGTTCGCCGGGCATATCACCGTTGTAACTACCGACGGCGACGGTGTAGCGCTGTTTCAAGGAAGGAATTGTTAGTATTTGGGTCAGTCTGCATCAAGGCAAGAGACGCCTCGAGTGTGATTGGGAATACGAACCTCGGTGATTCGTCCGCGGTGTCTTTTTGAGTGCCCAAACCAACGCCCAAGCCAATGGCCACCCCGATGACGAATATGGCGATTAGGGGCCCAACGATGAGCCAGAACTTCTTCCTGGGCATCCCCATGATTTTCGGTTCCTGCGGTGCTCTCTCCGATACCGATGGGCCGACCGTCCCGTTCCAATCCGACGTGGCCGGGTGGCTAGACTGTGGCTGTTGATGGTATGGCGAGTAGGGGGCCTGGTCGTATCCATTGTGAACCGGCGAAGTGTTTTGCTGGTGGTATTGCTGGTATTGCTGATGTTGCAGCGCGTCTGGAGACCTCTGGTCCCATGGCTTTTGTGTAATCGGCCCTGCGACGACTTGAGGCGCCTCCGGCTCGGGCACCACTTCCAGACCCGGCTGCTGCTCCGACTTCACCTCCAGGCCAGGTTGATCGTCGTATATAAAGGCCATGGCGCCTATTTCTTTTGTCGAGGTGCGCTCTCTGTGAACTGGCGACTGTTGACTTTCGTGAAGGATCCAGCTAAATCGCCCGTTTCTTGTTATGTACTCTGTATGCTTTCCGTGCTTTGCCAAGTGAGAAAAGAGAAGGGATGATGGAGTGTGTGTATGAAAGATCAAGACAGAGGAAAGCCTGCCAAGGGGCTTAGCAAGTCTGGCGTCTTCTCTACATGGTAGTACTTTCTCGACTAACCTAGGCCGCGCCCCCAGCTCTGCAAATCAGTTCTAACCCATCTCATCTACCCAGCAGCCTACAGAGCAAAAAAAAAGCATCTCTCCAGGCTCAGCTCCCTATGGGGCTGCGTGGAGACGCCATAGGGCGCTGATTCGATTCTTCTGCCTCCAAGATGCCACAATAAGCATAGCACCCCTGCAAGTGCTTACCGTCGATCAACACTGAGACCCCCAGGAGATTGATTGCAAGAGATTATGCGCTTCAATTCGCAGGCCGTAAACGACAATTGACCGGGGCCCTGTCAGCAAGGTGCATGCTATGTATTTTCACCGTTCCCCTGCGTCTTGCGACGAACTTCATCTGCATATAACAAATGTGCAAATTGGGGTCCTGCTACCTGGACTACAGGTATTACATGCAGGCGGCCGGCCATGGGTGCCAGGCGCGCCAGGGTCCCTCTGCCTGGATTCTACCCAAGATCTGCAACGCAGGGGTCTTAGGGCCACTTGCAGTTTGCGAGTGCAGAAAATGACCGTGAGCATTTGTCATTTGTCAGGCAATTTCCAGTGGTCAATTCTATCCGTCGGCAGAGAAACTGAAATGTCCTCGAGAATGAATAGTCTTCTGGTTCAGGGTCCTAGCAAAGATCGATCGGACTTAGCCCGAGCGAATGGCACAGCAATTCCGCAATTCCCCTCATACCGGGTAGACGCAGCGTCTATTTATATCGCAAAGCAACCCGCTGAATGCTACGCCCACTTACTAAGTGCCATCATCATCGCATCAATCCTCCCAGCCTGCTCCAGGGAGGCGGCACTTACCCTTAGATTCGTCCCCCTTCTCGAGCGGCGAAAGGCCCGAAATCTCTAGGAAAGTCCCAAACTAGGGCGTTTCGTCGGTAGTGAGTAGTAGCTCACCCGGTGCCTAGCCAATCCCCAAAGGAAGCCTGTCTACCACTACTTTATACGCCAATACTAGCTTTACACGATGCCACGATGAACCTGACTAGCATTGGTTGGCTAGCAGCACATTGGGAAGGATCAACCCCCATAGACAGACGCCAGCCTCGAATTGATACATGACGCCTACCGCTGCCACAACACCAGGCGCTTTGTCCGTTATTTCTGCTTGGTGGCGCTTCGATGTGTCTTTTTCCTCCTGCACCCAGCGATCGTAGCTTATTTTCTACTCATGCTCACTCTTCGCGGTCACTTTGTATCGATCTCGCTTTCATTTTACAGTAGTTCTTGTACTATTATAATTGATGAAGTTGCATCGCTGCTTTGCAGTATGTACTGTGCTCAATAAAAAGCCCCTCGGCTGCATGGGGGCTGCTTGGTTGTTGTAGTAAGCCTACACTTCCTTGAAGTGGGTATGGAACCACGCATTCCATTCTCATGGGGGCGACAACGGGGAAACCGATCAGGTGTCGTCTGAGCTTGTATACGTGTGTCTAGCTATAAGACTCTAGATTCAGCCACCGCTGTGTTACCAGCGAAGGGGTCTACTATCCCGAGTATATACCGAACTTCTCCCACACCGGACAGATCCAGCTTTACATCGGCGACCAAAGTGTATTTCCATGTCAACAAAGGGCCAAAACTGCCAACAGACCCATTACCCCTGTGGTCACCCATGAGGATTCCCCAACAGGCTTGGCAGCCATGCTCGTAGGAACATTAGGGACAGGAGAGGCGTTACCCTTACCCCTGTTTATCCGTGTCAGCTCCAGGATCAAGATCCCACTTTGATATTAAGAGAAAGACAAAAGGAACTCGATAAAATCACTTACCCACAGCTCCAGCTATCCGCAGCATCGACCTCGCCCTTCCCATCCCACGTCGCCCGCACCGGGTACGGACACAGCGGCCGCTGCCGCTTGACGGGCGTCGACGCGTCGTCGGTCTTGTCCCAGGTGGTGGCGACGAAGGCGTCGACGGCGGTGCCGTTCTCGACCCAGCCCATGAGCGCGAGCAGGATGTCGTGGCGGGGGTCGCGATAGCCCGGCACCGACCAGGTGTCGTTGCCGAGGCTGCTGGCGTGGCCCTCGCCCGCAAAGTTCCACGGCGCGTCCACCGCCGTGCCCCCGCAGTGGCCCATCCCGGGCACCGTGAAGTACCGGAAGAAGTCCTGGACCGCCGTCGTGTTGCCCTGGCCCGTCGTCGCTACCACCCGGTCCCAGTACAGGTCCGACCCCTTGGGCGGCACCAGCCCGTCGGCGAGACCGTGGTACATGATCATCTTGCCGCCGCGGTCGCGGAAGGGGGCGAGGTCGTAGTTGTCGGCCGTGGCGTTGCCCGGGTCCGTCCGCGCCGCGTACGCGAGCACGCTGTCGTTGTAGTCCTGCCACTTCCAGTTCGGGTCGTCGTACAAGAAGTAGCGCGCGTAGTTGAGCCCATACAGGCTCGTCATGTTCTGGCTCAGCACCAGGGACCACTGGCTCTCGCAGCCTGGGGACAGGCCCGGGTACAGCAGCGACCCGTCGGCGGCGCGGTAGTCGCCGTAGACCTTCTTGGTCGTCTCGATCTGCGCCGCCGTCAGGCACGCCGACTGGTTGGCGCCGGGGCGGTCGCACGCCATGACGGTGTAGTCAGGCGTGCAGGCGTCAGGGGCGCTGACGATGCCGTCTTCGACACCGTCGAGCCGGTCGCACTGCCGGACCACCTCCTTCGCCATGGCGGGGAACACGCTCGCGTTGATGTAGTTGGGCGCGTTGAGGGGCAGGTTGTAGGTGCCGACCTTGGACACCCACGTATTCAGGTGGCTGGTGTACCACGCCGCGGCTCCAACGATCGCGCCGTCAAAACTGCCTGGGGAAATTTGTACCTCCTTCAACCCTTGGCGCCCGCCCGTGGAGCAGCCACTGTAGTAAGAGTAGTTGATTTTCTTTTTGTAGTACTCCGCGACGACTTTCTTTCCGATCTCGACGGATCCATGGATGGCGCGCCAACCCCAGTCTGTCTTCTTCTCGGGGTTATTCAACGCCCACGATACGTCAGTCGAAGTCGAGTTATGGCCCGTATCCGTCGAGATTGTCGCAAAGCCATACCTGACTCCGGCGCCCATGTCCAGCCAATCAATACCGCCGCCGAATCCGCCATTACCGTAGGTCAGCACCCTGTTGTTCCAGTTTACTGGGAGGAAGAGCCCAAACCGGTAAGCAGAGACGGGCGAAGACTTGACATATATGATCACGGCACACAGGTCCGGCAGGTTGGTGGGCTGGATGGGGTACAAGATATTGCGCGGACCCTCGCCGAATGTGTTACCACTCTCGACGAATTGCACCTTTTCTATAGACGCATTGGCCGGGAGAGCACCAACGATGCCTTGCTCATTACAGGAAGGAGGGACATCGCGGCGCTCTGTGGATGCCACGAGGACCGGCACAAGAGCGAGCAAAGCGAAAAGCTTGGCCGCCCAGCTTCTTTTCATCATGGTGACACCTATGATGTCGCCAATGCGACGATGAATGAGTTGATCAATAAGGGTAATATCGGGAAGTTTCAAGTATAGCCCTAGCGAACGAGTGCTCCAAGAATAAGGGGGTGGGGTCGTTTCCAAGCCCGCGGGAGCGGAACGGGACCATCTATATCTGACTCGTGGCAATATCCTAACTCTTTATAGTGGGAAGATGTCGATCGTGGGGTAGATGCATCGTTGGCCCAGAAGTCGGCCGAGACGAACACGAAGATTACTCGCATAGCTTCACGGCTAGCAACGGTCAGACCATACAGACTTGCCGTTGCTCTTGCCGTAAGCGAGCAGTCGAGTCGTATTTACCACGGCTAAATAGGCTGACGCTGTCAGCACACCAGAGGGCAAGTGTGTCTTGGAAATCCAAGCCGCCGGCTTACCGATTCCCCCTTGCTTCCCCCGCAGGAACCCCAGACAACACGTAGGACTCAAAATGCAGGGTCCGTTACCCTATATCCACCGTCAGAGTAGTATTCAACTTCAGTCGTCTTAATCGCACAGGCCGGCGTTGTGTATCTATCCCTGCATTAGAGACGGAATATGTTGGTCTAGGGATGAGTGAGTGGTACTGCATTAAATTGACTATCCAGCTTTCGTCCTATATCTAGGATCGCTTGGTTCTAGGTACATAGAATTTTGATACCATCTAGGTTACATACTGGCTCAGAGTTTACCCCTGAGAGAGCCAAATAACCAGATGCATGCGGTCACAGACACTATTACCCGCCAGACGGAAGCTTAGAGCTTGTAAAGCCTGATCTCGTGACCCTCAAGCGCCGAGCGCTGGAGGCGCTTGTTCTTACGCTGGTAGAAGATGTGCAGTCCAATGGCCCCTATCGTCACCACAAAGAGCATGGCACAGTTCACTCCGTGTCCCGTAGGGTAGCCTTTCTTGGCTTCGTCGGCTTTGTAGATCCAGACTCCAGGTATCTGACCCAGCCCTGCGCCGATACTCACGTTGATAGCGATGGCGAGGCCCGTCGAGGCCGTGGTCCAGATATTGGACGAGAGCCAGCCCAGCATCGGCGGGACGCACGCAAAGGCCCCAGCCGAGCCGATGATGAGCGTAGCATAACGGCCGCCGTAGTTATCAGGAGGCAGGACGGCCGATACGAGGAACGCTATGGCGCCAACAAAGGCGGCGCCTGCGCAATGATATCCACGGCGGTTAAAGTGGTCGGCGGACCATGAGACGAGGATCTGTGAAACTGTGTTTCCGTCTGTTAGTTTCGCCCGAATAGTTGCCCCCTGAGTGCACTCTTACCATACGCTGCCTGTGAAAATCGATGGTCAGCACCTTTCATGTCGTAGGCCAAAACTTCGAGTTGGTACTTACCGCATAAGGCGGCACCGACATGAGCTGAGCCTCCAGGTCCTTATACCCCAAGCCCTGTGTGATCGATGGTACGAATAGCGACAAAGAGCTGAAAGGCAGGGAGACGGCGAAGTAGATGGCGTAGTGTCCGTACAGGCGCCAGTCCATGATGGTGGCCTTGGCGTCCTCCCAGCTGACGCCCTTGCCCTCGCCCTTGCTGCCCTCGAGGTGGAGCCGCTGAAGGGCAAGGTCCTTCTCGGCCTCGGAGAGCCAGCTGGCGCGCTCGGGGAAATCGGGCAGGAAGAAGAAGACGGCGACGGCCGAGAGGCACGAGGGGATGCCCTCGATCCAAAAGAGCCAGCGCCAGGCGGCGTGGCCCGCGGCGCCGTTCATGTGGCCGATGCCGTAGGCGATGGCGCCGCCGAACGCACCGGCCAGCGTCGCGCTCGCCAGGATAAAGGCCACTCGCACGCTGCGTTCGTCGCTCTTGTACCAGAAGGTCAGGTAATACACCAGGCCGGGGAACAGCCCAGCCTCGGCGGCGCCAAGTAAAAAGCGAACCACCGTAACTTCAGCATACGTTTTGGTGCCGCCTAGGCCAATGGTGATGGCGCCCCAGAGGAACATGATGATGGCCAGCCAGCGCGATGGGCGGAGCTTCTTAAGCATGATGTTGGAAGGCACCTCGAAGAGCTGGACGTATACGAGAGCGGGTTGTTAGATGATATGGCTGTTATCTCTTCGGCGATAGACGCTTGTGCTTGTGCCCCTTTCTCACCTACGGGAACTAACGAAGACTTACGAAGTATCCGATCAGGAATATCATCAGGGCGACGTTGAACTGGTAGTTGGACATGCCATTCTGGGTCTGCATATCATCGTGGCTGGAATTATTCAGAATCTTGGCGTTGCCTATGTTGGACCTGTCGAGGTAACACAGGAAGTAGATGCCGGCCGAGAGCGGGATGATGCGCTTGTCTTGTCTCCAGAGTAGTTTTCGCTCGGCGGCGTTGGAGGCCAGAATTGTGCTGACGGCGGCCTGGCTGCGGATCAGTCGACCTTGAGCTTCTAAGTCGACGTCTGTTACTTACATGTTTGGTATGACGCCCCTCGGCATGCTGATGTTGGCCACTTGCTTCGCCCTTCTCTCCGCTGTCTGACATGATGTCTTTTGCTGTTCCAGTTTCAGTGCCAAATAGGGGAGACTGGTGATCCAAAGGAAAATATAACCAAGAGGCCGGGGGACTAGGTAGTAGGCGGAGGAGATCATGCAGCCTTCAAATAATATTTGCGAAACCGATGTAAATTTATAGTCACTGCACAACACACTATACATGTCCTATCAAAACATGGCCTGGTCTCTCTCAGAACTTCCAATATGAGTGCGCGGGGAACGTCACTGGCCCAAATGCTGGGGGTAAGCACATCGACCGTCAGCCCAGCAGTAGCTGGATTTGATCCCGTGGGCTTGAAACTTGGTGTCACCTTCCCTACAGAAACGTAGAACGCCATACAGATGAGCGCCTAATGTACGGTTTGGGCGCGGCGTGGAACTATCAAATCAAGAACCCCTGAACTCGCTTCATCGCCCAATCAACAACAACAAAGTATCCCGAGTCCGAAAGAGCTCACTGCATGAACTGCGGGGAAATGGTTTCAATCCCGTCCCAAGGAAGGGCTTTTTCATGATAGACCATCCCTCGCGAATGCAAGGGTAAAGGTTGCTTGCTTACCTTAACCTCGGGAGGCTGCGGTACATGTCGGCTAATATAAGGAATTCTGCCGGTAGTTGTGCTTTTGCTGAGGAACAGATGTCGGTTCGGTCGGTTGGGTCAGATGACTTCAATATGCTGTGTACCTCTGAAGAGGGATGGGATAACGTAGAAGGTCCAGACTCATGGCCAGCGGCGGTCTGATGTTCTCCTGTTCTCCTGTTCTCCTACTCTCTGGGTTCTCTGGGTTCTCTGGGTGCGTCTTATGAGCCGGGATTGGGTGCAGGTAAAATAGAAGGAAACAAAGAATTCCGTCCTGCAGCCAGCAAAGCTGATCTGCAGGAACTCAAAAAGTTGATTCCTGTCAATCGAAATAAACACGATCGTACTTGCATGATATACTAACTTTGGTTAAGTATGTATATGGCTGCTTCGCTTCGGCCTGGCTTTAGACTTTGGATTCTGCCCTTTTCATGACGTCGGATTTTCTGGGGGTTGTTGATGCATGGCTTGGGAGGTACCCAACCCATTTTTCCCCATATCAGCACAGCCAGCAGTTGCAGCCAGTTTGCGGGCCTTACCTGCCCTATGATCATACGTGGCTGCTGTTATTACGTCCACGCAATTCCATTTGACGCCGCAGCCGCAGGGCCATAAAATATTGGAAGGCTTGGTTGTTTCCTCCCCTCCCCTAATTGAAAGGGAGAGAAAAATGGCTCGAGCGACGTGCACCCCCTGACGATAACAAGCCGCCTTAAGACAGCAAACATGAATGAGGGATGAACACGAGAATCCCCGGACGCCCCAATGAGGCCCGGAACTTCCCCAATGCTAATGAGGTGCCATCTCATGATATCTGCCCATCATCAGGGAGACGGCCGAGTCTGACGGATAAGGCGGAGCTGAATGTCAGCTGCACCTACCGGATACCGTGCAAGTCCAAGGCAACCCTCCCGATTGGCTCCCCGGCTCGGGACTAAAGAATCCATTGCATCGACCTGCCTGCCAACCCGACGTCCAGGCTGGCATCTGGCACGCGCCGTGTCATCAGCCACCACAATCGCACCTACTAGAACATCCCAGCCGTGGCACTCGAGGCCCTGTCAAGACCAGACCACGTCAAGGGCTTCTTCCTTACAGGGAACTGCCACCACGAAAGGGGCAAAGGCGAGATGAATAGGAAGTGGGTTATACGATGTTGCTGCTGCCAAGGGATATCACGAGCAAGCCACATGTTTATAAAAGGGCTTCGAGTCTACTCAGGACATGATATTTGAAATACCAAGATATCGACAGTTCTTCCACCACTGCCATCTACTTACTACCTTGCTGGTCGATTTCAACGAAAGTCCTCAAACAAAAACCTTAATTTATCCGTTGCATCCGATCACATATATCTTGTCTCCAGACAGAGATTCAAATCACATACATTTCACAATAAACCAACATCCACATCCACCAAGATGAAGTTCTTCAACGCCGTGGCAGCTGTTCTAGGCAGCAGCATCTCCTTCTCAGCCGCCGCGCCGCACCCCCGGGCTACCGTTCCTCCCGAGCTGAACATCACATCATTTGCTGCTTCCACCGAGTCTAGCAAAGCAGTTGCACAGTAGGTAGAGGTCTCTCCTTCCCATATACTTTCTTCCACCCGAATTCGCCACCTTCACTGTCCCTTTTGCGCCCCCCATAGACGGGGAGGTTGGTTCTTTAATGTATGCATAGAATAGTGAGTGACTTGACTGACTGAGTACATAATAATAGATTTATTTTCAACGTTAGCGTCCCCGGAGGTAGTAGTAATCCTGCAAAGTGCTCCTTCTACGGACCCTCCGCCAGCGGCGGCCTCTTGCCCGACGTCGCCTGGCGCGCCTGCGATGACCCGGTAGTCCAGTGGCAGTTCCGGCACGAGCCCTCACGACCAGGCAGCAATGGACCCTACCTGCTGGTCGTGACGTACGAGGTGGACGCCCAGACGGACCAGCGCGTCGCGGGGTTCAAGGAGTGGCAGGCGAGCCTTTTCCCCACGGAGAAGTCGACCGACGGAACTACGCAGTCCTACAAGGGCGAGGCTGACTTTGTGATTGCCAATCTCTCGTAAAAGGGGGAAGGGAGAAGGAAGGGGGATTAGTGGCTAATCAGCGAGGTATAGGTTGGGCAGTTCCTATATGTAAATTGGAACTGGATGGAAATTGTTACCATGAATCGCGGCTTGCAGTTGTACTTTGGTCGTTAAATAAAATAGTATAGGCAGTTACAAGTTCGGCGCAAGCCCAAGCTCTTGTTATGTTTCTTTAGACCAGGAAGTACATTTGTATGTTCGCTTATTACGACATTGGTTCATCACTTATGTTGATGGTTGGTTTAGTTATTATGCCGCTCCTTGATTCTATCTACGTCGCTGGTATCAAATACTAATCCCCAGGCTTAAACCCCAGTTGTTTTTTCAACTCTCGTATCCGGGGCGACTCTAGCTCACTCGGACGTCTAGCTTTTATGTTTTTGTCTTGAGGCTTATATCTTAGCGGACTGCGTTTCCGATCCGAGAAAGACGGGAATGCCGAGACCGTGCGCCTGTGACTGCCACCCTCACCCCCTTCTCCTCCTCCTCCTCCATCATGGGGCCTCAGTTGCAAGGGTCTCGGCCTCTGCATCTCAGCCTTCTTAGCTCTGGCTCTGGCCCGCTCCTCTTCAACATTGAGAAAGAAGTTAGAAGCCGTCAACAGTTCGGTATCCCCTAGCGCCTCCTCCTCTATTATTTCTTCGTCATCGCCATTGCCGCCTGCCGTTACAGGGTTCACGCTTTTCGCTGCCTCCATCTGCCGTTTCCGTTTCTCTTTTCTGGTTTGTCCCAAATCTTCCGCCCCTTTCTCCAAAGCCTTCTGCCTCTCCTCCTCGAGCAACCTCGCCCGCTGCGCCGACGAGGCCCTCCTCTTCGCCAGCTCCCTGGCCTGCTTCGCCTTCGCCCTGCCCTCTTCAACCACATCATCAAACCTCTGTTCACACCGTCTGATCGTACCGATGACTTCGTCGACCGACTGCGCCTTCGCGTCGTGGTTCCGCAGGTCCCAGTAATTCATCAGCAGCGCCACAGGCGCTTTCCCGTAGTAGCACTCGGGCATGTTCTTCATGAGCAGCTTCTTCCACTCCAGCTGACGCGGCCCGTCCTGGAAACACAGGCCCAGATACTCGGCCCAGACGGGAAGGTACGCGGCGCGGCTCCAGCCCACGATGGCTGTAACGCGCCCTTCCTCGACGAAGACATGATCCAGGTCTAGGTACCCGTGCGTCAGCGTGAAGGGCTCCAGGTCCGGCATAAGGTCAAGGGCGGTCTCCACTTGCGCCCGCATGTCAGTTTTGTTTGTCATCATCTCCTGCCGCAGCCTCGCCTTGTACTGTGCCGCCGTGCTGAACTGCATGGGGAGATCATTGTCTCCTCCCGGGAGGTGGTCGCACTTGATGATGGGACCCCCGTCGATGCCTTGCATGCCCGGCGACTGGAGCTTGCGCCACCGCGCGACGTAGCCACTCACCTCACAGGCATAGCGCTCGCGTTCCTCGTGTGTGAGCCCGTCCCAGAGCTCGGCCAGCGTGCGACCGTGGGCGCGCTCGGTGATGGTAATGGCGACTTGTCCTTCCTTCCACGCCGCAACTACTTCGGGTACAGGTATGGGCATGGGCGATGGTACCACCAGCCCCCCAGGGGCTTGTACTTGGTGCTGTTCGCTGTCATGATCCCGATCGCGCCTTAACAGCCGCTCGGCCTCGACCTCGGCCGGCAAGCGCGCCGGGTGCAGGGTCCAGTCCTGGCGCTCGCGCACGATATAGCGATGGCCAAGAGACCAGGTGTAGTTCTCTAGGTCGTTATACTGCAGCGTCAGGCTGCTACTAAAACCCAGCTGGGGCTCCAGCACCGTGTCGACGACGTCCGAAGGACTGGCATGGCAGGCGACGCACGGCTCGTGTTCCTGTCGGAAGACGCGTCGCCGATCCGTGTCGCGCAGCCACTCGCCCGTGGCGCGTTGCAGCGCATGCCGGTCCCGCCAGTACCACGTCTCGGGCGTGTGCTGCTGGTAGTTGTGGACGCGGGCCTGGATGTCGAGGGCCTTGGCGTGGGGGTTGACGTAGTCGGCGGCTGACGGGTCGGCTGGGGCGTGGCCGAAGATGGGGTAATTCGGCTTGTCCCACGACTCGGATCCATGGCGTATGAGGGTTCCTAGGGAGCTGCTGTTCGGGCCACTCCAGGTTGGAATTCTTGTTCTGGGGTTCGGTCTGGTAGTCGGGCCTTTAGCTGTCTTGGAAAAAGAGGTTGCAGTCGTCTGTCGTCGAAATTCAATTTGACTCTCCTTCATCTGTTGGTCATACCTCTTTCGCCATTCCACTGGATCAACCCCCACGGAAAAGGGGCTCGCCGTTGTTTGCGCATCCGGCCATGGGGTTGGCTCGGTGCCTATAGCTATACCATCCGGTGGTTTCGATTTAGGTGATAAATATGTATCCTCCGTGTTTTTCGATCTGAGAGTGCGATTCGTATACTTGGGACTGTCGGTATTGATCCTACCTGGGCAAGTCGAATCTCCTGCACCCACTTCCTCCGAGTTCCGATTACTCCTCAGACCAATAACTGGACGCTCATTCTCCATCTCGGAGATTCCAGAGATGGGGAGGCAGGGATTAAAACATATCCAAGATCAAACCCACCAAGTAGACGAGATGCATGTCCAACTTCGCCTAAGGCCATTCAAACAAGGACAGCATATTAGGTCGGACCGCATCATTGTGGCAGAAGTGAACAAAGACAATATCTGCAAACGGCGGCCTGAGTTGATGGATCAGCACCGGCCATACAAGACAAAGGTAAGCAAACAGTACAGAAAAGATCGAGGGTTGAATTTTCTTGGCTATGTACCTACGGACGCCCCTTCCCGTGTTGTGGAAGATGACTGCAAGTACATGGAGTCAGCTTTGGGAGACACCTACAGACATGACACATTCATATTCCTTCCAAGTCACAATAAGAATTGTTGCTCAGAATACAGGTCAGCTGATATGAGCTGATGGGCTTTGATACGAGCTTGATTGGTGAAATCATTGGCTCTTGCCAGAACACGAAGGCCGCCTGTAGCACGACTGATTGACATGTATCGTAAAACGCAGCGAGTTCGTAGAACAGATTATAGTAATTGACCTAGACGCCAAGCTGCTGTATGATCCGGAGGAAGTGAAAAAGAAAGAAGATGATCCTTAAGAAAGGAATTCTCCCCATCGCATTAAAATTAGGTCAATTCCACACAGCACGAGGAACTGCTGTCCCCAGGAGGCCTGGTGTGGATGACATAGAGCGGGTTTGCTGGCCTTATGGCTTCTCTGCCACAATGCGATACGTGGTCGTTGATAGACGCATGTTGTCCATCTTCACAAAGGCTTGACCGTCAAGACAGAGGCGGTTGATCAGCGTCTTGAAGTGAGCCGGGACGAGGTGGACCTTGACGCCGGCCAGAATCGCTTGCCGCATGGCTCGGAAGTAAATATCCACTTTGTCGATCAGTGGAGCTTGAAGGTCGTCAATGCTGGGATTATCGGAGCGCGAGACGCTAAACCCGGCATTTCGTAGGGCTGCTTCGAAGCTGCTAGGGGTTGGGGTTCCGACAGCGCCAATCAACGGCTTCACCCGGCGCATGAGCTCGGCATGCTCGGCGTTGTTGGGATCGTATGCCGGTAAGCTAACCCAGTCACAGAGGACAAACTTGGCACCTGGCTTCAGAATGCGGAAAATCTCCTTGAAGAGAGCTCGCGGGTCTTTGCAAAGACTCAGGGCTTGGATCTCATAGAATGCATCGAATGACGCGTCAGCAAAGGGGAGAGGCAGATCGTTCTGATCGTGCTCCACGAATACGTTATCCAGGCCCAGTTCCTGGTTGAAGCTGGTGGCTTGTGCGATCTGGTTGGGGTCAATGTTTAGCCCCGTAACTCGGGCTCCAGAGTATTTGGCCATATGAGCAGCGACACGACCACGGCCACATCCCAAGTCCAAGACCTGGTCGCCTGCTTTCAGTCCCAGTTCTCTGGCAACCGACTCCTCATACAATAGCTGATTATCCAGGACGGATGCTTGCTTGTCCATTTGCGGCGGGATGTACATTTTCTCAACATCGCCCAGAGCGCATCTGAATTAGTGTTAATGATGTGGTGGATTTCGCATTGAATACCGAGACCATATACAGGGTCACTCACAGATGATTCATGATACCATAGTACGATTTGAGACACGCGCCTACGCGCTGTTGATAATCCGGGCCCAAGGCATCGATCATTTCTTTCTCATTCTCCCAGTCCAGGTTGTAGATGACATAGGAGTCCATGAAATCGTCGACTTCCTTGGGAGTCAGGTTCCAGAGATGTTTGAAAGAAGCGCGGAACGTCTTCCATCTTTTCGTCGACGCTGAGCGATCTACTGGGGACGACTTCTTGTTTGGTGGCGCAAGGCCAAGTGTAGGTGCTAACGCATCAACCTTCTCGTTGCTGGTATTGCTTGACCTGGGACTCTCACTGCTGGATCGGATGGCGGCATCTAAGGGTGGCAACTGCTGTGGTCGCGTAGATGTGACAGCGGCCATGTTACCGGGAGTTGGAGGCTGAAAGGGAGAACGTAGGTAGGTGGTGTGTGTGGTGCCGACGGGGAGAGAGTCAAGTGAGTGAGAGAGAGAGACTAGGTGGTATGGCTGATGTAGCGATGCAGTGTTACCTAGAACTGAGAGGAATAAGATTATGTGCAGGAAAACTAGGTTTTTACGTTTAACATGTCCCCGATCGTCAGAAGGAAATCCCCAACAAGGGAAGGCCCGGTCACGGAAGTGTAAGTGCAGGTTGTGTCATATAATTTGGTTGGCCTAAGGCAAGACGTGGGATGGATGTCCTAGCGAGCCTGGGTTTCTTTCCTTGGTGACTCGGATGATGCGGGACCCCTGCTTACGAATAAAAGGTGGTAGAGGTGGCAGCATGCGAGAGAAATGATCTGATAAGACACCGAAAACAGTCGGATTCCTTATTCATACACCCGGATTCCGAGTAGAGCACATATAAATACAAGAGACAGAGCAGGCCCCAAAGAGAGACGGGTTTCGCGTTCTTACCGGCAAGACCGGGAAACGCGAGGTGCAATAGGATTGGATGGGATGATGGAATCGCAGAATGACAGGGACGACCGGTGACTCCGGTCTGTTTGCTGATTTCCGATTCCTGGTCACTGGTCACTGGTTTCTGGTTTCTGGTTTCTACCGTGGGGCCTTGCAATGTTGTGACTAACCCAAAGTACATGGAGATTAATAAGTAAGTATTGTAGATAGAAGTCCAGGGAGCAATATGAAATCGAAACATCGGTCAGTTCATTTCATGTTTACCGCCTTGCGTGTTTTCATTGGATCATGGTTCAATGCAGGTAGGCAGGCAGACAGGCAGATAAGAGCAGAGTACACCACCAATCTGTTGGGATGTACAGGTTGCTTGCGCGTTGCGTCGTTGTGGATGGGCGTATTCGTTGAAAGTAGCGTAGAGAAGAGTGATAAGTGAGGAGTCGGTGGAAGGCACGGCCGGAGTGCAGCAGTGGTTAGTGGATGGTGGATGGTGGATGTGGGATGTTGTGGGTGTGATTAGTGGGTGTCGTCCCAGGCGTCCCAGGCGTTCCAGGCGTTCCAGGCGTTCCAGGCGTTCCAGGCGTTCCAGGCGTCCACCATTGGGTGTTAACGGCTGGCAATGGCGTCACTGAAGAGAGAGAGAGAGAGAGAGAGTTAAAAAAAAAAGCACGGCCAACATCAACAGCCCGAGAGCGAAAGAGAAACACGTCAGGCGCCATGCAATTAAGATTGGAAGTCAATAATTTGAAAAGAATAACATTGGGCCCAATCTCTGCGAAGACTCGAAGCACATGTTGTCATGTTGATGGTGCCACTTCATCATGGCTGCCCCTCCATGGCCTCCATGGCCTCCATGACAACTGACAGATCTGCAGGCACCCATTCATTTCCCCTGTTCAGAAGCCCTGTGCTTCCATTCCAGATTCCAGCATGATTGCAGCTTTTCCCACACAACCAAACAACCTCCAGCCCACGCCGGACCAACCCCCCGACCCCGGTCCTCTCACTCCTGCCCTTGCCCAGGCATTAGTCAGAAGCTCGCTTTCCTACCTACCACATACCACCTGAACTTTCATTCAACACGCCAGCACCGTTTAGAATAATAACCTTCGTGGTTCGGGCGTCTTTGACCAATGTCCCCAACCCCAACCGGTTCTAGGCCTAGAAATGCCCCTTTGAAATAGAATAATAGGCCAACCACGAAGCTATTTCCGACCCCTGTGTCAGTATCTCCCCATGGTACTAAATCAATAAAGTCCAAGTTGGGTTATATAGTCTTGCAAAGGGTGTATATGTCGTTTCAATGTTTCAATACTCTGCTTCAACTCTCAGTCCGAGTGAGCAACATCATCGACAAGTAATACTCACACCAACATAGCTACTAGCTACACGCAATTAGACGAGTGCGTTCGGCCATGAGATTAGAATTACTTCTCGACTTAATCTACTGTTGGAAATGTTGTTGAAATAAGCTTCGCAAGGAAGCCGTCAGTAGTCCCAGGATCCGCAGTAAGTGTCATCCAATACGGGCCTGGGCATGTAGGCGTTCTTGGCTTAGCTCAGCAGCATCAGAGGAAGACCTGACTCGTACCTTGAGCCGAAGACGGATGGAGAAGCAAACCACGTGTCGAACGGCATCCCGCTTAGGCATTATACTATTCGTGGACATGGACATGGACATGGAGAATGCAGTGGGAGCGTCCTCAATCTGATCTCCGAGATGGTTTCCTGCACGCTGCCATGGCTGCATTCTACCCCTGGCATTGGCGCAAACACAGGTACATGTGCGGGCTGATGGCACGCAGCCGGCCCTTTGCATTTCTTACGAGTGTGCCTCGTGTAACCAGACCATCTTGCTTGCAATACAGGTACGAAACCAAATGTGCCAATGGGTTCTCGGTCTTCGGGAGTAGGCCGACTGTTCCGCCGTATCGAGGATGGGGTGGGATCGACTAACTAACTACATAGCTAGCCTTGCCGTCTCTGAAAGGGACACTGAATCTTATCTGCATAACGTCTAACCCAGTCCACCCGGATTACTCGGAAATATGCCACGACTCGTTGCGCCAAGTACCACCTGTTATAAATGTATCAAGTTGCCGTTGCCTCCGCATGCCGATCCGAAACAGGCGATGTTCGACTACGTTGAATAGCCGAGGATGTATAATGCCGTATTCTCACCCCGGACTCCTTATCGGCACACATAAGGCGACAAGGGAAACCCGAGGGGGTAATTTTCCAACTGAGGGAGGATTCACCCAGCAGTGCACACCTGAGCTTCCCCGTCAGCTAACGTGGCGCTGGAGTGGCGTGTTTTCGTCCCACCAGCCTCGTGGAAAATGGCTTCGAGGGCCCTCAAAGACCTGGAAACAGTATCGTGATCAGTCCCCGTGATGGACTCGGCCGCGAAATCGAGACAGTCCTCAAATTCGTTCTCTTTCCCTGTCCAACACTCTTCCATGTAGAGCTGGCCGCTACGCCCAATCATCGCGTCGGTTTCGCCGAAGTATGCACGTATCTTGAGCCTTGCCCTTCCTTCTCCTAGACCCTTGCTCCTCTCCATCTCAGCTAAGCCTCGAACGAATGTCGGATAGTCGTCGCATTTCCCCCACGTCCCACTGGCTCCCTTCTTCAGGCATTGCATTACCTCACTGTCTGCGCCGACTGTCTGCCCTTCGAACATCATCTTGGGTACTAGGTCGTCCAGTTCTGTTTGCAAATCGACTGCTAACCCGTACCTCTTCTCCAGTCTCCTAGAACCTTGATGCCCGGCACTGCTACTGTCTGTTCTACCAAAGATGGCGGTGGTGGCTTTGGTAAACACCGTTCCGCTTGAAGCAAAGGCAGGTTGCGCTTTGGTGACGAATAGTCGCGGTATATGGTGCCAGGCGCTGAATACAGGTACTGGTAGGTATTGAGCCATTTGCAGATAGATGACCCGAGATTGTGTAGGATGGACGAATGGTGCTGCATGATGTTAGAGCCTCTCGACGGATGTGTGTCAGGTAATTCATCGGTCAGTTATTCAAGTTTGACCCAGAACAACTTAGCGAAGGCGAAACACGAAGGGCACAGCTACAACCTACCAAACAACGCCACGAACGGTTTCGTGGGACTCAAGATATCACGAAAGTGATACAAGAGGTTCAGGTTGTAGATGGTCCCAGCACTGTGCGACACAAGGGCAACGTGGTCGATACCGAGATGCTTGAGGAGTGCCGGCACTGTCTCAAGCCAGACTGCGAGTCTCTGCACAAGCGGGACGTTGGTAGAATATCCCATGCCTGGACTATGGGGCGACCGACATGCTTGTTAGATAGTCGAGGACGAAACCGAAGACCAGCTGTCTCCGCCGGCCGGCTGGACGTACATACCGGTCAATGGCCAGAATCCGCACCCCTAGCTTCTGGCCCATCTCGTGTAGGGGAAAGACTCCGAACAAACGCGAGGCGAACATGCCTGGAAGGTATAAGATGGTCGGCACCGCTTTGGGGTCATTGCCAGCATCGCGTCCCGAGTCGGAGTAGCTCACGATGAGGGCCTCATGATCAGCAGTGGCTGGCAGTGTGAATTTTCGATGAAAGCGCTCGTTCGCCAAATAGGCAACAGCACGGTCGTGTACCGAAGTCGTCGCTGTGTCGCCCGTGGATTGTGCCATGGCTTATATTTTTCTTTTCATAAAACGAGACAACAAGAGTACGAAGTCAGGTATTGATAAGAAAGGGAAAAAAAAAAACCTCAGTGGGTGCTGCCTGATCGGAAGATGATCTGGTTGTTTGTAGGTTGTGAGTGGCAGGTAGGTGGTTGTAGAATAATACGAGAATACGCCAAACACCCCACAATTCACTTGGTCATCCAATCACACCACACCATCCTTATACCTTTACCGTATCAACTCAACTTGACAACTGTAGTGCCGTACTAACGCAATTGGCATGATCTTAAGAAACCATATTCAATGTAACTCCTGGTTGCCAATACAGATTCCTATTTACGAGAACGTATCGGCCTATCGCTGCTCAGATTCTCATTGCTCTTTCATGAGACTATCCACCTAATTTTCAACTATTGGTGACATCCCAGCCTTCGGGAACGAACGTTACAAGACTGAACATAGCAACATTCTTAGCAGAATGGATGGTTTTTGTCCGGGCTAGGATCGGCCACTAAACTAAAGCAGACGCTATCACCCTATCGCACTGCGATGGAGATGCCATCAGTAGTCACCGGATCCTCGGGAGCATTGGCAGCGACAGCGGACGAATCTACCCCATTGTCATATTCCTTTAGCACGAGACAGCCCTCGAAGTACGCCTGCAACTCGTCGAAGTCCTCCAGATCGCCGACCCACGCGACATACTGGTCCGGCCGAACGATGACGACGCAGCCACGCTCCTTATCGACGCCATAGTTCTTGTACGCGTCGCCGAAGCCCTCGTGGTAGCTGACGTCGTCTACGAAGACCTTGTCGTAGCTCCAGCCCGTGGCCTTGCGGAAAGGGTGGAGCACTTCGGGGAAGTCCCGCAGCAGCTCCGTGTCCCACCGCTTGGCTGAGTGGATGGTCAATATCTCCACTACGCTGTGCAGCCCGTCCCGAACGCCGCTGTCGTCGCCGACGGCCACGCGGTGCAGGAAACTACTCGGCGCATCGAGCTTGGAACAGAAGGCCTCGACGCGCGCTTTCTGCTGCGCGTTATGGATGTCACCTGCGAACAACACGACGCGGAACCGTCCATCGGCCGGCAGTCGCTGCTGGAACTGCCACGGCCGTGCGTCCGATTGATTCAGAACCTGGAAGCTGTTAAACCGCATCCCGACAGGAATTCCCGTCGCCAACGCCTGTTTCTTGTTGAAAGCTGCCTCCGACATAGCCACTGCAGGTGTCGGCACAGCGCTGCCATCTCCCTGCTCCTCGGCGCTACCAGGCTTGAGGACTAGATTACTGGGCCCATAGTTCACCGAGAGACCGCAAGCAAACATGTTGCCCTGGACGAATGCCTCTTTGAACTCGTCCATAGAGATTCCCTCGGTGTCCTGTAGTTAGACATGGGTTAGTGAGAACACTGCCTTGCATGTCTTAAAGTGGCGGGGTAGAGTATATCTGTGTAGGTGACAAGAGGGGAGATATCTTCCTCACTTACCATGATATCCTTTGCTGGCCTTCCGGAGAAGAGGCGAGCGAAGCGGTTGTCGAACTCGATGAGGTCCCGAGCGACTCGCCGACGCTCACTTTGATACGTCTTGAGGATACTAGGTTGAGCGATACCTCGGCAGACGAGGCCAAGCTTCCATCCGAGGTTGTAGCAGTCTTGCATCGAGATGTTCATGCCTTGGCCGGCCTTGGGCGAATGGGTGTGCACGGCGTCACCGGCCAGGAACATACGTTGCTGGGCGTCGAATTTGGTACCCACGCGCTGCCCGATCTGGTATGCAGTCCACCAGTCACAGACCTCGTAATCGATCTTGTACGGCTCGATGATCTTCTTGGCTGCGTTAAAGATGAATTCAGGGGTGATTTTGGATCGGTCCGCACGTCCAGAGGCGTCTGGCTTGACTTCTACAAGCTGGATGTACAGCCGCACAAGATTGTTCTCCCGCGGGATGATCATGAGACTGCCGTGAGTGGCAGAGTGTATTGCACATCGGCATCGGATATCCGCTTCGCATAGTTGTACATTAGTAACGATCCCATTTCCGCAACCCTGATGGACTCACGGAAGTCGGTAAAGGGCACAATGTCCATGACACCCCAGATCATATCAGTGGCTTCGCCTTCAAGCTCAAAGCCAAGCGTGGTTCGAGTCCAACTGCGAGCACCGTCGCACCCAATGACATACTTGGCATTGATCGTCTCGCCAGCCCCAGCTCTGTCATAGGTCTGCTTGATGAGAGCATCCTCATCTGCTTCTTGGAATAGATTACTTCTGAAGAGACCATCCGAAACCTTGCTGCCTCCAAGCTGCTTAGGTGCTGCCTCTTCTTCCGTCAGGAACCGCAACTTGACCGTGACAGGATAGGCATTTTGGTCTTCGATTTTGGTCTGGTCAATCTCGAGAGACTCCGGGAGAACTCCTCGTTCAACTTTGATGGTGTCGTGGGAGTGCTTCTTGATGTTGTCAAGGAAAAAGCGTTCAATGCGACCTTGGTGTAGCGTGCTCTGCTGGAGCCGTGAGAGACCAACCGGAGTATCTGGTACACGGTCTGAACGCCTAATGATGCCATTCTCGTCCGGATTCTAGGGGTGAAGTTAGCGCTAGTTCCGCCCCATGGGCGATGTTTCCGATCAAATCGTACCCATAGACATATCTATGTGGTTTCGGCATTAGCATGTATTGTCCAATTGTCTGGGGGCCAAATTCGGTGCATACCTCAATCATGTGATTGGCCTCCTTCCAAGCTCTGTCGCCAATCCCAAGACTATCCAGCATCTCAAGACTGCGAGCATTCAAACCATCCGCTTGACCGCAAAAGACCTTGTTCGCGTATAATGTCAGCCATTGTCCCAACATCAAGTCCACAAACTCGAACACCCAAGACAGCAGATCCTCTCTTGGGATCGCGAGCCCTATGAGCTTGAGGAATAGGGAATGAGCCGCCTGCGAGGGCCAGATTCTCCTTCCAACCCTTACCTTGGTGTTCCGTTTATCTATGATGCGGGTCTTCAGACCCATGCGAGCCATCCAGGCGGCAGCCATGATACTCCACGCAGTCAGTATCTACGACTCGTCATATTCCAGGCCATGTAGTCTTACCCCGCAGGTCCGGCGCCGACGATTAACCTGGCATAAGTTAGATCCAGATCAGCTCTATCCAGTTCTTGCGTATGTACTTACACGTCCACATTGGACGTCGGTTGACTGCCATTCATCCCGCCCGTGGTGGAAATACCGTTTGTCGCCATGATCATTGGACGAACTGCGTCTTTCAAACTCAGGAGGACGTGTTTCAAAAAGACTCTCAAGCTGATTTGAAGTGTAGGGAGAAGGAGGAGTTGGGAAAGCTCTTAGTTGGAGATAGCAACTACAAGTCGGAAGAGGTGGTCAATCTTTAAACGTAGTATGCAGGCCCGTTGGCCAATTGAGGTGCAGTGCAACCCTCCCTCCCTGTGGCTTACATTGGGATATCACGTTGGTAGCGAGGCCTTGCATCCAAAATACACAGGTTGTGCAGTGGAAGGGTTGGTTGTTGTGGATGCTGACCCCAGACGATGAGCCAGTAGCAACCCCGGATCATCCCATCCGTATACATATACGGGCAGAGTTGGTCAGTCAGAAACTGTGCGGTATCCGGGCCCGGAAAGAGGACTGTCTGACTGTCTCGAAGAATCGAGCCAATACTTCATTCGTAGGTGCAAGAAGCCCGGGGGCATTCGAGCTTCGCTTCATACGATTCTAGGGACTCATTCGGCATCCAAGCTAACCTTGTTCCAAGGTTCAACGGTACAGAAAGCATGGGGCAACTTCCGACTGTCATATTATGCTGGTTCATAAACTGATAAAAGGGCGCGACTGTTGTCGCAAGTACAAAGACATCTGAGATGTGTTCAGTATGGCATGATATGATGACATATCCCAAGAAAGGCCTAGGCACCGGGTTCGCATTTACTTGCTATATTTAAAGACGATCAAGGTACCGAGGCTTTCGCGGTGGGCAGGGACAGAGCGGAAGCGGGACTGTGTCTGAATCACCGAGCAGCGCCAAACTTGTGTGTTCTCCATCCCCCAGCCCATATCATAGCGTCGGGTAGTCACTAGGTATGCTATGGCTAGATGGCCATATCCATTGGCATCCCCGTGAGGCCTGTGAGGGACCTTTTCGGACAATCGTGTTCGAGGTTGGCAGCTGCAGTTGGGCCTTGGGGCCTCTGTTAGGGTGCGGGGAAGCCCAAACTCCAGCCGCTACAGGCTTGGCTATTATTCTTGGCCTGCCTATTAGCGATGCAAATACGTAGAAGGTGGCAGTGGCGCCACACAATGCCGTCGGGCATTTTGACATCGGATAGGCGTCTTTGGGCCCCAACTCCCGGTGAGTTTGGCTGATTTACCGAGACGGGGCGGTGGTTCTGGTGGTGGTGGTGGTGGTATCTACTATTTGGAGCTTGTGACGAAGCGGGAAGGCACATGAGGCATGGCAGAGAGCGGGTTTGACAGTTGACAGTAAACGTGGGTAGGCAATTGGGGTACGTACCTGCCTTCGTAATCCAGGATAACCTGAGACATACATGTAAAGTATCACTCATGCGATTTCATATAATCAGTTATCTTTTCTGTTCCAAACTGCACCTTCAAGAGGTTTGTTTGATGAATCTTGAGATGGTACCTATGCTTTCAACCCTATAGATCAGATCCTGTTACAGTATCCTTGGACATCCCTTACAGAGCCAATCTCACCTCGAAGGTGCTTTCCAGGTCCAAGCAGAGCCTCTCGGCTGCTGGAAAATAGACCCCCATCCAAGATTCGCGCGTCACGGAATAACCAAGGGCCCGTCCAGGCTGTGTTGTGTAACGAGATTGGGTCAAGTAAAGAAACACCTGCTTCGTTGTACACCCAACGCAGATTCAATCTATGCTGTTGGTGATTCGAAAATCAAACACGACGATCACCATATGGTTCATTTCGCCCCTTACACTTGACTTCACCGGCCCCCATGGGTCCATCGCATAAGCCCTTCTTGGGGCCCCGATACCTTCTTACCTGGGTGAAGTGCAAGCGCAGATGATATCTCATAGTTTTCCCCTTGCGGTAATATTAAGTAATGAGGTCATAACAATGATACCGAGCAGTCTGTCATGCAAGATCCCGTCTCAGCTACCATGCCAGAAAGGTCATACACGGTATCATTCTGATACTTCGCCGGTCGACTTCAATAATCATCTGCCAGCCCACCTGTCACGCATCAATGTTTCGCAAGACGGATAACTGCTGGAGAACTAGAATGGGCACAATAATTCACTTTTTCTATCAATATCTACTGGTAGAAGTTGCCCGATACGTCGTCTTTTATCTTGTCCAACCGCTCGAGATGGCCTGCTATGATGGGAAACGTTAACAGCTCCGTGACATGTTTGACTCAAAAGACACAGCACTCTCGCTCTCGATTTCGGTCCTGCATCCCAAACTCTGCTGATACTTTGACCAGGCGACCTCCTTCCTTCAAGCATATTCCTGGCCTTCTCGTTAGCCCCTGTAAAATCGTTGTGCTGTCAATATGGACCCAGCATCAGCAGCCACAGTGGCCGCCGCGAAGCAGAGAGAGGGGGAACTCTTCATCAAAGAAGTATGGGGGTTGACTGGGACAGCCATCGTCTTCGTTTTTTTACGTTATTATGCCCGCTTAAAAGCTGTGGGCATCAAGGGGCTCACCGCAGACGACTATCTGATGTTCCCGGCCACTGTAAGCCAATTGCCCCTGCCTGCCTGTCCACTGGACCCTTTCTAGAAGGCTCCGGGCTCAAACTCCTGTCTTGGTTGACCCAAGAGATACAGTGACGGCTGACACGTTGCGTGACTAGGTCATCATGTCGATCGAGTCGATGGCGGGCTATATGGTAGTAGCCTGGTGGAAGGGATTTGCCAACAATGGCATCTCAGATCCGGACCGAGCTACGCTCATGCAAAAAGCAAGCCTCGACCCCAAAGGACCAGCTGCAGAGGAAGTACGGTTACGCATAGGCGGCTCTAAGAACCATGTTCTTGGACTTCTCATGTACACGACACTCATGTGGCTACTCAAAGGATGTTGGGCGCTATACTACAATCGACTGACGTAAGTAACGCGGTGTGAAGTGGTCTTTGGGATCTGACTAAGACGACATAACAGCAACGGGGTGCGGAACCGCAGATTACTGATCAAGGGCACCATTCTCGTCTTGCCGGCTACCTACATCGGGTGTCTGTTGGTCGCCTTTCTCAAATGCATGCCCTTTGACCACCATTGGCAGATATTCCCCAACCCAGGCGCCAATTGCATGCCCGCAATATCTCCACTACAGACCATATTTGTCATGGTCATGAATACCGTGACGGACTTTTACCTCATGGCTATTCCGATCCCAGTAAGACTACACAGTTGCCTTCTAGCCCCTGAACCGAAGAGGTTACTGACTTGCGCCACGGCTATAGATGATTTGGAAGTCCAAGCTCCCGCTCAAGAAGAAATTCATGATCATTTTGATGTTCAGTGGTGCCACCCTGGAGATGGTGTTTGGCATCCTCAGAGCTGTAGCTATTCTCAAGGTTAGTCTCACATTTCTCAGCAATTAACAGCGACACGCCATATTAATCTTCAGCTTTTTACATGCAGGATGGCGATACTAATCCAGCCGAGTCCGGGTACTGGTCCATCCGAGAGTCCTTTGTCTCTTTTGTGCTCACCAACTTGCCCATGGTATACCCGCTCTTCCGCGAGTACTTCAACAAGCTGCGCGGGAAGACCGATTCGATGGCCACAGGCAAGTCCACAGGCAATTCTTACCAGTTGAGTAGCTACCCACCTAGGAGGAGTAGGAACAAGAGCAACAACAACACCGGTGATGGCCGTAACCACGATCCACACATCATCCCCAATGAAACCATCACATCCAATTCCAGGGAGAATATTACTTGCACCAGTACCCTCGAGAACCTGGTAACTAGAGGTTGCAAGGTCGGTGGGGACAGTTCATCTATGAATCTTGTCCAAGACGAAATCAAGACTGGAGCTCCCGGTTGCTGTCGTCGATGCCACATGAACCTAGAGGTAGGGCGAAGGGACTATCCGCCGTCGTTTGGATTATCAAACAGCCAAAGCATGCCCTTTAATCTCCCACAACAGCAGGACTCGAGCTCGAATCATATTACAATCACTACTGAGTACATGGTCACTGATGGCGGAAGAAACAAGGCTCCGCCAGGTTCTGATTATGCTTTCTAATCCAGTGTCCTTTCTGGACAGAAACTCTTGTCCTATATTATATTAAAGAGACTTTATAGAGAATGAAGTTTGATTTGGATATATTATTGTAATGGTATATAAATACTTCCCCAAGTGCGTATTTTATTCCACTTAATGTCTACTTACTTTCTGCTTGGAGACACGGGGGCCAGCTGTACTAGATGGCAAAGTCCAAGCGTCTCGGGAAGTAGGCATAATTGTATAATACACATTGTCCACTTTATGTAACTCGATTCGAGGTTCGTCCCGGATCTGTATGCTGACACGTCCATAATAGGAGTTTATTGTCTTCATGTTTAAAGTTCTTATTATATGGACTATAGTGACCTGCTAGCTGTCAGTCATATTATCACATCGCTATCTCCAACCTGTGGTACTGTTAGTAAGTCTGAATATTGAACATGTTGCGAAGCGCCCTTACCACGATTGCACATATGGGAATGGACTTTCGAATCTTCTGTTTTTTTTTAGATGAAGTAAAATAAGCGTGGTGTAGAGGTGGAAGATTAGTAGTCAACCCGGACAGATCTCTCAGCACCAATTGTCATTATTGAACACCTGAAGCCACCCGCATAATCATTTAGGTATCTACTTCTTTCTTAGTTGCGTTGTGTTGATGACCACACGCGCAATTCCTTTCCCTCTTTTCTTCAACTCTTTCACCATTTCCTCATGTCCCAACAAACACCATTTGCAACAACAAAATGAGACTTATGTCAATTAATTTCGTTTGTTTCGCCATTATTGGCAGCTCCCTCCTGCAATGGGCGTCTGCAGATGTCCTTAGTTTCATTCCGTCTGTCTCTACTCATTCCCGGGCTCTCATGTCCAAGCGGTGCTATATGCCCTGACCCACCCGATGCCGTCCAAGCGGCCTGGAGTTATACTCAAGACAAGCATCATGAGGGTCATGCAGAATACGACAAGGATACATCACTCTTCAACGACAAGGACAACAACATCGAGCCCAGGGAATCATGGCTAGACATCTCGTGGATGAAGGAACTGCACGTTTACATCAAAAGAGCGGGCGTGCTTGGAATGGATATTGTCAAGACCACTCAAGAGCATGCAAAGTCTTTCGATGAAGGAGCCAGACAAGCCGGTGTAGATCAAATGAGGCGTTCCTTCAAGAATTTGTCGCCAGAGCAACAAAAGCGGATCTCTGAGTTGCTGGAAAACCTTCACGACATTCTAGAGGACATTGCCCAGTTCCTGGAACGCTCCAGTCTTTGTTCTGCTGCCACGATGGAATTCTTGGGCACACACGGCAGCTTTTGCAAGGTGCCTGGGACGTTATTGCAGGAAATTGCAGAATGGGTGCGGCAGCATAATCAAGACTTCCAAGATGATACGGCTCAGGGGCTTGTGGACGCCACACGCTCTGCACTGTTATTGTTGTTGAGAATTTGTGCTGGTCGCTCCACAGACGGTCTGGGGCCCAATCTTGAGTACGGTTGGCCGGGTAGTTGAAGGAGTGTACAAAGGTACGTTAATCGGTCCCCCTTACTCCCTCATATCGTTCTCACATGAGCTCCTATGATAGATTTTAGACTTTGGCTAACCTGTTGATAGGTAGCACAGCTGTGGCTCTGCATTCAAACCTCAAAGTCGTGAAGGCTAGGACCTAGTTCGCGACTTTGCAAAGCGCAGCCCAGAGCGGATATGGGAAACTTGTTCTTGATCGGATGGTGCAAGAAACGGCGGCAACTCTTCGGAGGCGTAGTAGGTTCGTACGACTACAAAGCCCCATGCAGGGTAGCCTCTCCTCTGCAGCGATTACGTGAGAGGTGAGGGTGACTGCTGGGTGCTGCTGCCTGGTCCTGACTCGGTGGTTGACGGGGGGTAGCATGTGGGATAGTTTCTGCTCATTCTGAGATTCTATATATCTGTTGAGCTCCTGAAGACAACCAGATGAGCTTAAAATACCATATTGGGGAAAGTGACCGTGGCTCTACTTGTGCCGGAAGCTGTGACAAAATGTCAAAGAAGGGTGAGGTAGCTTGCTCAACGGACCACCCGGCGGGGATGTACGTTGGAAGGTCTTTTTCATGCTTGCAGATTTTGTGAGCCCGTCGTGCAACATCTGCATAGCGCCCAGCCGCCCATAACCACTGCTTCTGGTCCCTGGCCAAAATCATCACCCTAGATTGAGTCTAGACGCTTACTGCTCCAGCCAGGGGGGGATTCGATCGTGGTCATGTCGGAAGATTAAGAGTAACAATGTTTGTCTATCCAAGATGGGGATGGATACATTCTCAAAAAGTCTGTAGTGAATATTACATGACAGCACAGCGGACTATCAAGCTATAGATATATGCATATGAATTACGTAACTCTCTCGCTGTTACAGGCAGAAGTGAGTCCCCCGCTTTAGGCCATGCCGCCAATGACTCTGCAGCATTACCACTACCTGCCCCTGTTCAGGCTATGGGTATATCATCCAACAGAAAAAATGACGATCGCCTTTTGAGTGGTAGCTAGTATAAGTTCGGATTCAACAGTGAATAGGCATGGGGACATCACCACAATAGTATGATAAACATGATATTAGGGATCCCAAGTAATAGTCTTTAATGAATTTCATAGTCATTTAGGTAAATGTCTTTGTGTGGTCTTCCTTCGTAGGAAAATCAACACATATCGGGCCGTGGGAAGGCCCCTTAGTAATGGAAGTTCGGAGTTCTTCCGTTTCTGTTGTTTTCACACAAGCCTGATGTAGGGACGTCTCCTATTCCGGGGGCTTCCTCTCGTATGTATAGCAGCATAAACAACGGCTGTGATATTTTTGCGCGAGAAAGGACAAAAGAATAGAATATAACCAGAGATCATGTAGCAAACGGGAGCTTGGTTGTTGAAGGCTGTTTATCCTTATCCCTTTGAATATATCAGGGTATGGTTCAGACTTAGAGGTCAGGGTTAGGGTTACACCTCAGGCATGCTGAACACATTATCTCTTTGACACTGGACCCCAAGAGCAGATCTTCCGGCTGATCTTCCCCTGGGTAGTGCGATGTCTTTTCCAGATGACCTTAGTCCAATCCGGAGCAGTTCTTGATCCTTCCAGAAGTTAATTCCGATGTCAAGTGTTGCTACATTACTATGGAGACTGTGGGTGCCTATTCTTTACGAAGTGGGTTGTCTAATCCGCCAACATTCGTGACGGGTGCTTACTAAAATCGCCGGTAAACGTCACTCGGCTTGACAAGCAACCGGCCTGCTAAGCCATTCCACTGTAGTGTGGTGCGCATGAGGCTGATAGCGTGCGGCTAACACGCGACATACCTACCGTAACAGGTAAGTCGGAGTGTTTTCTCAGGACGGACCAGAGCCAACAAGCTAGATGATTGCTAATTTTTGCGATGTGTTGACGCCCTAGTCCATACCGTCTCGTATGTTCTAGCAGACTTGGGTCATTTACGATCTGAATAAACCTTTGACTACTGGAAGTGAGCCTCCGAGGTATGGCAAGCCCATGTCAGGATGGCACTTGCGCCGAGGTAATATCTGTTGACTGGATTGACCCTGGCTTGTTTCATGGACTGATCGAACCCATCGATCTGGTCTTGGGTTTTTGTGGGAACAGATCGCTTTACCCTTCTCAAGACCGCGATCGCCCTGCGACCGATCAACAATGGGTTGCACAGTGAGATCACGAAACCAAGAGTCTGTCGGAGCAAATTTTCGGGCCAGTCCTCAGTCCCATTACACTTGGTCGGAAATATAAGTCGCAACACGTGTTGTTATTGCTGTTGCGGCCTGCGTCGCATGTGAAGGCCGGAAGCTGTGCCGTCCTGGCTCGATGATTCTAGGGCCAAGCCGACCCCGTCGAATGCTCCAACGAATATCCACCCATTTAAAGAGTAAACACCGACAGGGCGAAACCCACCACGGATCCTGGTCAATATGTATAAATATCCAAGCAAGGCTGAAATCTGGACTGGCTGGTACGGATTAGCAATCAGTGCCGCTGAGATTACACGGAGATGGATGTAATTAGTGCGAGGCACAGAAGTTCCCTTCTGGCAAGGTCCCGCAAGGCGCCGCGGTTAGTTTGCATGACCATAGCCAACAAAGGTATGACTGTCCGCTCGGCATCCTTACCCTGGTGGATCCATGCATCTCGTTAGGGAACCGAAACAGCATAAGCGACTGGCGCTGGGTACTTTTCCCGCCTCTCCATGGTTCTTGATCATGCAGTTCGAGATTGTCGGGTAAAGGGCTCGCAGACCCCGTCATTTGGGTCAGGCTTGAACGTACGTGGTAGTTTAGGTAGTACTCATGGGTTCGCTCTCGCCTTAAACCAGCCATGCCCTACATCAAGTCAAGCCCGTTCAGGGGAGCTTTGCGTCAAGCCAACAGCTCCAAGCAAGTGAACGTCCTCGACAGAAAGCATGCCCTTAACTCGACAAAGTAGCAAGAAAAGGCGCAGCGTCGACACACTTCGGACTTTTGCGTCACGGATATCGATGGGTACAACGGATTCCCAGTCACCAGATGATGGTGCCAACTCCAGGCCGAGTCTTGCTGGGAGCGGCACCACCAGCGAAATCAACATCAACATCACGCCAAGCTTGCCCAAAGAGAAGGTTATCCTGGCCGGATCGGAGCAAACATTGCTGCCGATGGTCATGTTCAAACTCCGGGATGCCCAGGGACCCAATCCCATCCTGGCCGACCCCTACGCCAAACAGCTGCTGGAACGGTGCGACATCGATATGGATGCAAGCCATTTCAAGTTCACGACCGACCAGCGATATGTAACTTGGATCGCCAACCGTGCCAAACAGTTAGACCAATGGTGTCAAGAGTTCCTGGATGCGCATTCAGAGCCTGTTACCGTCGTGCATCTTGCCTGCGGCCTCGACTGCCGCTTCTTCCGTGTGGCCAAGAGTTCACGGGTGCGGTGGATAGATATAGATCAGCCCTTGGTGGTTGATCTGCGATCGCGGCTGATACCACAGCCCGAAGGCGACTACACGCTACGGACGCTGGACGTGGCCGCGCCGGGCTGGTATAGAGACATCCCCGCCGACCGGCCGACGCTGATCATCGCCGAGGGTCTGACGCCATATCTGGAACCCAAGGACGGCAAGGCCATGATGCGAGATCTGACCGGGTACTTCGGAGGAAACGGCCTCAGCGGGCAGCTGATCTTCGACTCGTTAGGCAGCCTCTCTGTGAACTTGACGACGTTCATCAAAGCGCTGCGCTCCAGCGGGTCGGCATTCAAATGGGGCATTGATGAGCCAGAGGAAATACTTGCACTCCATCCCCGGCTGACGATGCGAGATCGCATACGATGGCGCGAGTTCATGGACAGTCACCCGCCATTCTTTGGGCCATACGGGACACCGATGGCATCGATTCTCCCTTCATTTGAGAAAAATATCCAGATCTGGCGGTTCGACTACATGTAGTTGCAGCGTGAGGATGACGGAGGCGCCGCGGTGATGAACTGGAACGAGTGGCCATGTAGAGTTGAGGTGTTGCCGGGAGCGACATAACTGCAATTCGAAGGCGGAAGGAGGGGAAATCATGTGAATACCAATCTAGGATGGGCAGGTTTCTTTCTACATGGGAGCTGTAAATCCAGGGAGATAACCACGACGGCAATGAATATACGAACATGCATGTATACATGCACATTAAGCTAAGCGCATCATCCATCTTATGTATCAATGATACATGTAGCTAAGGAAGTCACATTTGGTGCTATCTCTGATTGCTCCCAAGAACCCAATGAAGGAAAGTCAGCGTTCGTCCGATTCAGACCACTGAAGCTGTCGGCGGCCACCGTTCCTTGGCGGGCGCGCGCCAACCAATGACAGCTGGCTATCTTATCATGGCAGGATAGAGCTACTACGTTGACAGGCAAAGAAGGCGGCTCGAGTTCGTCTGTAATCTTTGGGATGATACAGTACAGCTGAGCTTGGAAATGAAATAGACATCCCGCTCTCGGCAGGCTAATTGAGGAATCGTCTGATGCTTTGGGTATTGATTGCTGCAGCTCATTACAATACTGCTCGCGTAATATCAGGTACGTCCGTTGATTCGCCCGCCCGGTCTGGGGTTGGGGGGGTTCGTGGGATGCCACGCCTTGGGAGGTCCCTTGTCATTCCTCCGGTTCAGCTCCTCCCCCCAATGGCTGGATGCAGGAGGGTTGACAAGGGAACGCTGTACGAATAGATAAAAAAAATCATACCACACACTCCAGGACTGGCTCGACTTTTACTTTTCGCGAAGAAGCTTCCTGCCAAAGCTGCATACTAACTGGTTTGTTGAGGACTATCCAATCCCGTCTATTTGGAGATCTCTTTCACTCTTACTTGCCACTGATAAACAACCCTCCGCGACCGGTACAATGTCAGCCCCCGAGGTATCGCACGGCCGTGGAGGCGCGGGCAACATCAACCCCGACTCGACTCCATATGTCGACGGAGAAATCACACGTCAGGGCGAGGAAGGCAGCCAGAATGCCGGGCCATACTCAACAGGTCGAGGAGGTGAGTTGGACCTTGAGTGGTCAGCTTCATTGCTTTCACATTCAATTACCCACCACCAGATCACTTACACCGAAGAAAGTTCTTGGGCGGTGATGTCCTGACTCACTCACTATGTTGACTGTTCATTCCTTCGTTATTAAGCAGCTCCCACGCCCACTACATACTCTCCCTCTCATGCCCAAAATGCACATATCCATAGCCATAGATATATATCCCTGAGAAGACAATCGCTAATCGTTTCCTCTCTCATACAGGCGGCGGCAACATTGGCGAGCCGGGTAAGGAGCCGGGCCTGCGGACCGACAAGGATGTGGTCCCCGACGTTGCCACGCGCCGCTCCGAAGATGAGCCCTTCCACACAGGCCGTGGGGGCGCCGCTAACGTGCACCTAACCGACGACGATGAGGCTAGCAAGAAGAAGAAGGTAGCCGACTCGTCGTTGGCGGCCGCCAAGCCGCAGACCAGCACCGCCGACAAGCTCAAACATAAGATCTTTGGCATGTTCAAGAAGTGAGAGAGAGAAAATGGGGCGTTTGGATCTTCACGCGGAGCAAATCTGCTTCTGTTTGAGGGGGTCATTGGAGGATTGGCAGGTGATTTATTGGTTACGAAGAGGATATGGGGTTGCAAGGGTTGGTTGCGCTTTGGAAATACCCTTATTTGCCTTGCCTGTGAAGATTGGCCATACTTTACGCAATCATTTACAAATCTGATTTCAACGGAAGCATAACACCAAATATACCACTGAGTTCAGGATTGTCTCATTCTTTGAAGTGCTAGATAAGATTTTGAAGAACACACCGTTTCCCATAATCACCCTTTTTACCCTCGCCTCGAGGTATTCTCTCTTGGAGGGAAGACATACATGCATCACGCCTAACCAGCAAATACACCACTCGCCATCAACAAGTGGCGGCATGGGCTATCACGAGCCCTCAGCTTCCTGTCGGTATGCTTATTTCAAAGCATTGGCAACAGCCGTGTAGGCGGCCTTGGGTTGATACTGGGCGTTGAACAGAAGAGGGTTGTTCTGGGATCGCCACGAGTCCTAAAGGTAGGCATCATCAGCACATGTTACGGGTTACGCTCTCCGGATTCAAGGCCATCACAAAACGAAACGGCATAAATTCAAACTTACAGGGTCACGGACACCCCAGACCGTCACGCCGACGCAGGACTTCAAGTTCAAGCACCCGTTGACCACCGCGACGTAGTCGTTGCTGCCGGCGTTAACAATATCAAGCTCAGTGATGGCGACCTCCTTGACGCCCGTGGCGGCGAGCGCGGCGAGCGCCTGGGCGTTGGCGGAGCCCTGGCCGGCCTGCAAGTGGCCCTGCGAACCGATGCCGTCGATGGGGACGCCGGCGGCGAGCCACTTCTTGACGTGCGCGACCATGCCGTTGGTCAGCTTGGCGTAGTTCGGGCTGTCCAGGTTGTAGTCGTTGATATAGAGGATGGCGTCCGGGTCGGCCTTGCGGGCGGCCTCGAAGGCAATGCGGACGAAGTCCTCACCCAGAACCTGGGAGAAGACGGACCCGCGGAGGCCGCCGTTCTCGTCGAAGATCTCGTTTACGACGTCCTACTTATGGTCTTAGTATCTAGCAGAAAATATCTGCGAGGAAAGGCTATACCCAGGCTCGGATCTTTCCCTTGTATCGGGTGACGAGGTTTGTCACGTCTGGAAAGTTCAAAGTCAGCAGCTACTACAACGAAAACATTGACTCCTGGGCCTTGAAGTAATGTGTGAAGAACTCACGGTTCTGAATGACAGTGGTCAGGGTCGCTTTGTCCCTGATGTTGCTGACCCAGCCAGGAAGCTGCGAGTGCCAGACGAGGGTGTGACCTCGGATTGTCTTGTTGTTCTCCTGCGCCCAGTTGACAAGGTAATCAGCACCGCCATAGCTCATCGAGCCTCGCGACGGCTCGGTGGCATCCCACTTCATGGAGTTCTCAGGGGTGAGTTGGCCGAAGTCGGGCTTGATCACGCCGGCATTCTGGCTGTTGGACAAGGTGCGCTGGTCGGCACAGGTGCCGAAGTAGAGCTTCCCCTTGGCTTTGATCAGCTGGTCGATACTAGGGTGGGACTGGCGTTCGACGAGCTCGGCGGGGGCCGCGAGGGCGGACAAGGGGGCCAGGAGCAGAACGAGAGCGGACTTCATCTTGATAGACCGGGTTGATCACCGTGATATCTAGAGATGGCGGGAGAGTGCAGTTGCTTCTTCTGGTGACACATAAGAAAAGGGCGGCGCCAGGCGTAAGCTTTATACTCGGACGGCAAGCCGAAACGGAACATGATGGCCGAACCAGAGATGGCTGCCCGTATTGCTGTGCCAATATCAGCTGTTCATCGCCGCTGAACGAGCAAGACTCATGGCGTGTGGGGTTGAAGTTGTAGTTCCCGTTCAGAAAAATGCGGAGCCGAAGGCGTACCCCTGAGACTCCCCTGGCCCTAAGCCAGGCTTATGTGCCTAATAGTATGGGGAAGCATCGGGACAGCTGATGATAGCACCCAATGGGGAAAACTCACAAAGAGATCCACGAATAGGACCCGAGTTGGCCGTGTAAGCCTTGGTTATATGGAACCCAGGAATATTTCAACTGTGGTTGAAGATAATAGCCTGAAAGACAACACCCGAGTCAGGTGCAAGAACATCGGTACTCACGGTAGTTGGTAAGGATGGAAAACAAGCATCCCAGAATGATCGACGACAGGGTGGCCGATCTTGGCATCGATGACATGACCCAACGACAACTACTGTAACGAGACCGCCATTGTTCAGCTAGATCTTGTGCCAGGCTGAATCTTGTACGGATGAATGGAGCTCATATCGACCTTCCTCTCAGGGCTCAGCCACCGGGTTTGGTAGATCCCACGAATTCCATCTTGTGAGCTGACTCGCATGATATGAAGCGATCCGAGATTGAACCCACGATTGGTCTAGAGACTTCCCCTCGCTCCAGCATCATCCAGGACACAGAATATTTTTGCCACAGACGACATCATTCCTCCCAAGCGACCGTGATCCTTGTGTGTGCATTGATCTGACTTTTCATGCGCCCCAATATCGAGCGGCGGCGAAGGAACTCCCGAAAGCCGCAAACGTCAACTACAAGCCAACTAAAATTTGTCTCCAAATTGCTTGCAATTACGGGGTATTATTGTTATGGTATCACACTTTAGCAAGAGCAATGTTGCCATCGTTATAAGTCTTGTTCACATAGTCAGTCAGCCGCTTGCCCCATAGCCCTCAACCGTTCTATATGAGGACGTTGACATATACAGGCGTCTTAGCCTCAGCTACTCATGAGGGTTGGCACAGGGATGAGGAGTATATGTGCAGAATTTCTGGCCATGAGGATCCCTTCTGATGGGGGACACAAGCTTTATGACAGGGCTGGGCGTTTGTTACGTAAGTAATGGGGAGTTGTCGTGTCGGGGATTTCTCCCGCCACGAGCGGAGTCTGACGGATATAGTCCCGTCCCATGACTGGGCGTCGAGGGTTGCATCGTGGAATCGAGAGCAAGAACCATCCAAAATATATACCATTCAGAGTCCAGAGTCATTGGGATTCGACCTGTAAATAGATATAGAAGCTGAATATTCAAGGTCGTCCGAAGCATAAGACTCTTCAAACCAAGGTTCCTTGAAAGCAAGCACAAGAATATGGCAGTACAATCAAGAAAAGGATGTTCACGACTCGATGCCGGAGATGGATAATTCATGGGGAGCCACCAGAACCCATAACCCCGCGTTCTTAGATATTCTGAGTGGAGTTACACTCGTTATAGCAGTGAGCCAAGCCCCCAAGCCCCCAAGCCCCCAAGCTCCAGCTCCCAGCTCCCTCCCAGCTCCCTCCAAGCTCCTTGATCCCGGCAGGGAATGCAGCGTCTCAAAGCTGCGGGGACTCGGGGAGAGCTTCAACTGGCGTTGGGCTCACCTTCTCTGCGCAAGGGTCTCAGGAGTTGGGAGCAAACGCTAACCAAGTTATGAGCAGCTCAGGAGGAAAAGCACTCGAGTCTTTCCTTGCAAGGGGTTTCGCCGTTGTGGCTCAGCATCCACATTGGGCATCTGCACGAGGTTTCAAGAATGCGGCGCCTAGGAAGACGATGATCACATAGTGTTGAGTCGAGTTGAGGGCGTGCCACACATAGATTACAAGTGCGGCGGATGCGTCGCCTATGGTAAATCAATACGATGTGCACTAACAGAATACTCACCGTACTCAGAGAGCCGGGTAACTCGACGAGGTCCGTCGGGTCATTCATTTCCTTGCCAACTCCCCATCACCACCTTTTCCGTCTTCCTTCATCAAACGATAGCTGTGTCGTGATAAACCCTCGAGCTTCGTAACAAACGGTTTTTGTTCTTTCGGCCGTCGAAACTCTTCACCGCAGCCAGCAAGTCAGGAAGTCAGTCAACGACATTGAATCATTCCACAGAAGATAACCCCACCCATCTGCACGTAAGTGACCGATTAATGCGCATGTTTGGATAGCTTGCAGGCACAACAAGCAATTAAGGAGCTGTTTCTTCCGTCTTTCGCGCTGCCGTCCGACGGCGTCTGTGTGTTCCAGGCCCCCCACTGGTAGACGGTGTCAGTCAGCAGCCAGCCAGTCAGTCAGTCGGTCAACAATACTAATAATAGTAAATATAATCTCCAGCCAGCAGATGACGGGAGTTTGACATTGAGGACGTTTCTTTGCCTTGCCTTGCATGCATCCATACGTCTTACTCAAAGTACACTGAGTGAGAGTTTCGGTAGTGTTTGTGGCGGTGTACGGGTGTGACGGTAGACGGCACTATTGGTGGTGTTTAGTGGTGTGTGTGCTGTGCGAGTGCGACGGCTCGCTTTGCTGGCACGGAACTTAATACCATGGCTCCGAGAAACGAGGAACAGCGCTTACCTCCACGACCTACCCTTTTGTCGATACCATCGTTCGCCAAATCCTACCAATCTTACCAGTCTTCTTTTGAAGCCGACGATGAGCGATCTACTTCCGATTCCGACGCCATGAGTCCCAGAACGAGCATCGAGAACGGGCAACGCGCCCAGGGTCGCTACCCGGGCGAAGATAAGCGGCCTACCACCGGCAAGGAGCTCGCTGGATGGTGAGCGCAACAACACTGCTCTTGATAGCCGGAAATGCTGACCCCGAGATCCAAAAAGGTACATGTACGCCTTTGCCGCAGAGACCTACATGATATGCGGTAAGTCCGCGTTTTCTTGTCATGCCCGTATTGTCGATGATACTCCGTACAGACAGCTAACCTACCAATGCGACAGCGATTTGTAAGTTCGGCCGTGGTGCATGCATGCGACATTCGATGCGCAGCCTCGAACCGGTCGCGACTAACACCCAACTCCTACAGCATCATTTATCCCGATCCTACTCGAAAGCCTAGCCAGAGACAATGGCGTGCTCTTATCCGATCGAAAGACCCCATGCCCGAGCAGCGACATCAAACCCCCCAAGGGGGAAGAGTCGCAGTGTATCGTCAACGTGCTCGGCATCGAGATTAACACGGCGAGTTTCACCATGTATACATTTAGCATCAGCGTGCTTCTACAGGCCCTCCTTGTTGTCAGCATCAGTTGCGCGGCCGACCATGGAAACTACAGGAAACGGCTGCTTCTGACGTTTGGCTGGGTCGGCAGTGTCTGTGTCATGGCCTTTATATTCGTCTTCAAGGAGATCTACATCCTTGGCGCTTTACTGGCCATTGTTTCCAACGTTTCGTTTGGCGCGTCATTCGTCCTCTTGAACTCGTTTCTGCCGCTTCTGGTGCGACATCATCCCAAGGTACAAGAGGCCGCGGTCGCCGATGTCGTCAGGCCTGATCCTCACGAGATAGGCGCTGAATCAGGGCAGCACAATGGGTCAACAGCAGATGAACAGTCATTGAACAACTCCACCACAGCTTTGCTGCCGCAAGACGATGCCGAGTCTGACTACAACGAATTGGTCAGGGCCCCCACGCATTCCGAGCTTACCTCCATCGAGTTGCAACTATCTACACAGATATCAGCCAAAGGTATAGGGATTGGGTACGGCGCGGGATTGTTCGTGCAGTGCATGTCTATCCTCATACTTATTGCGATGGGAAGCTCGACGTGGTCACAACGAGTGGTGCTCTTGGTCATCGGCTCTTGGTGGGCTATCTTCACCGTCCCGGCGGCTATGTGGCTGAGGCCGCGGCCTGGACCTCCACTGCCAAAAACGGACGGCAACGGACGCTGGGCTTGGTTGTCTTATATCGTATATGCTTGGAAAAACCTTTACCGCACCATCAAACTTGCCAGGCGCCTTCGCGACATTGTGCTCTTCCTGGCAGCATGGTTCCTGCTGTCAGATGCCGTCGCCACAACATCCACAACCGCTATCCTGTATGCGAAAACGGCACTGGGTATGAAGCCATGGGCGCTGGGAATGATCAATGTCATATCGACTACGACTGGCGTGTTAGGCGCATTCTCTTGGTCGTTCGTTTCGCGATACTTTAACCTCGCCCCTCACCGCACAATCTTGGCTTGCATAGCGTTGTTTGAAATCATCCCTCTCTACGGCTTGTTAGGTTACTTGCCGTTTGTACAACAATGGGGCGTCATCGGACTTCAGCAGCCGTGGGAAATGTATCCCTTGGCTGCCATTTACGGATTGGTGTTGGGTGGTCTCGGCGCATACTGTCGGTCGTTATACGGAGAGCTCATTCCTCCCGGATCAGAAGCCGCATTTTACGCGCTCTACGCCATCACTGACAAGGGTTCCAGCGTCTTTGGGCCGGCCATCGTCGGTGCCATCATTGACGCCTCTGGAGAGATCCGACCCGCTTTCTGGTTCTTAGCGCTGCTTGTCGGCCTTCCAGCACCGCTCATATATTTTGTGAATGTAGAACGAGGCAAGATCGAAGGCGAGAAGCTGGCCGAGGTGATTGAAGGTTTTAAGAACCAGGAAGAAGAATCCGATGCAACCCATGCGGACGACGAATCCCGTGGAATGCTTGCATCGTATGACGGTGACGGGAGACGGACATAATTCTGAGACGCATGGCATTTTGTATTTTTTGGGGGGGCTGCCCCTTTTCAGTCTTTCATTGCATGGCGGTGGCGCTGGTTTTCTAGACTGCTTCACAATAAAGTACGCCTGATTCCTCTCCTGTTCCTTCGCCAAACGTGACAACAGCTACAGACAGCAATCAATGTTGCATCACATGCGCCTTAGCAAACCCAACGAGCAGCTTCCCGGCAGCATGGTGCTGAGAAGGCATGCTCGGTTGTGCCACGGTGGAACTCTGGCATGTAATATCAGTTGAGCGTACAAATATTGAACCAACACCACTGGAGACGTCGGGGGTCAAGCAACCTCAAACTCCACTACTATTGCGCATTGTGCTATTGCCTCGAAGCGTAGTCATGACCTTTCATGTACGACGTGGCGAGTTGTGTGGTATGCGTTACACATATATACGGTGGCACATTCTATACGGTTAGTGCTTGAGATGAGATACTCCGGGCAATGGTAGTTGTCAGCTGGCTCAAATTCGGTGGTGGAATAATGCTGGTATAAGAATGTATATGTAGCCAGCCAACAACAGAATAACCATGCTGCTAGTCAGATTTATGATTCGAGCCTCTGTTTATTCCCATGCCTTAGACCAGAATAACTGGCGCAGCCAAAGTTGAGTGGTTGGAACAGTGTCTGCAAATGATCATGAAGATATTCATGCAACCTCGGAGCGGCTATATTGAATTGGTATTATGAGCAGAAGCAGGAGAGGCATATCAGCAGCAGCGTCATCAGCCGTTAAAGCCAAATGTTTCCGAACCAGGATCCGAGTAATACCTAGTCGCTAGGTTAGTGTAGTCTACCTGCCTAGGTATGTACCTCCCTAGGTAAGTAGGAGGTATGTACAGTAGGTTAGCGTATCTTTGGTACTTCAATTAGGTTCCCCCAGCCCCCCAGGCTCCAATCAATGCCTGGAGCTGGCGCTGTTCTGAGTCCCTGGCCGTCTCTAAATCACGTGTTGGTGCTTGTGGACAGGCCTTTTCCCACTCTTGCGCGGTGCCTGTTCCTCTTTCCGGGCTCCATCAAATAATTTATAGAGGTTAAAAAAAAGCAGGTGGCTAGGAACTTTTGGAGCAGTAGTCCACTCTCGCTGTCCATCCAGCTCTGTCAGCAATACGCGCGATCGCGAAGACCGACCCGACCGACTGATACGACAGCAGCATCCCAATTGATCGAGCTTTACTTTACTGTACGGTGCTGTATCAGGTATCAGGCAAACGAGACGGCCATTGAGAGAGGTTGGCATATCCATCCATCTTCGTCGCATCACAACCTTCATCATCGCATCCGACACTCCTGCTGCTCTCCACCGTGCTCGGCAATTGGAACCCACACAATTCCCCAAGCAAGCCAGACGGTCGCGCCTGATCCCAGAAGCTGCTGGTCTCCGACAAACACCCCAAATCTGACACCCTCGTCTTCCCACATCACTTGCGTTACCTGTCAGCAAAAAGACAGCTAGCTCTCTAGCTATCTTGCGCTCTCTTTTTGCTGGGTGTGGTTGCTTTGCATTGGTGATGCCCTTCCCCCGCCACCGAATTCTCCATTAAGCAGCCGGCGGTTTCGATCGATATCACCACTCTTCTCTCCACTGGCGCGCGCGCAGCCAAACTCCAAACTCATCAAACCTTTATTCTATCCACCAACATTGATTTTGCTTTATTATTTTTTTTCTTTTGCCTGTCCAATTCAACTCCTACTTTTTTTTCTTAGCAAATTGTTGGATTGAGTATTACTTCTCGTAGTCTCGTCATCGGATCACACCATCGCGCACACGCGCTCAAGAGATATACATCACCCATCGGCTGGATTTGCGACAAACTGTTTTCCTCGCCCCAGGCGCCTCCACCAGGATTATCATTGCACCTGCCGCTCCAGTTTCGCCGAACGCGCCAGTATCTTGCTTTGACGGAATTTTTCTTGTCTAAACGACAGTTTGCCGCCGAATATAACCTTTTTTTCCTATCAAACGCGCCCGTTGCTCCGAGAACCCCGTAAACCATGGCGAGCGCACGCAAGCGACCAAGGGCCGAGCAGGACGAGAGCTGGGCAGAGTGCCCCTTCAAGGTGACTCACCCGACTCCGGGCGACAAGGACAAGAAGCAGAAGAAGAGGAGGCGCCAGGGTTCGGAAGATCAACCCCCTCAGCCCAACCCCAAAACGCCTCTACAGGTTTCGCCCTTTGCGCCCACCGGCAAGTTCAAAGATCCTAACAACACAATGGATCGCTACTTCCTTGTCACACCAAACCAGGACTGGGTTGACATGACAAGATACAATAGCTTTGTTTGTACGTGTAGCTGTCGCTTCTCTGCGTATCTTTAACAGGCCGTATGCTAACGCAGCAATTCTCATAGTGAACGGAATCAAGTACTACAGCGAAGGCTTCATTTTCGTCGCCAACAGCTCGACGATTCAGCGCCAGAAGAACCCGGACGAAGCGATGCAGCCAAGGAAGCGATCGGATGATGATTGGGTTGCCCGAATTCTTGAGATCCGCGCCAGCGACGAGCATCATGTATATGCCAGAGTTTACTGGATGTACTGGCCCGATGAACTGCCCTCGGGCACCCAGGATGGAAAGAAATACGTTCAAGGGAGGCAGCCATATCATGGGCGTAACGAGCTGATAGCTTCCAACCACAGTACGTTTTCATGACCATTGCGATATCTACCATTCTCTAACCAAGCCAACAGTGGATGTCATAAACGTTGTCAGCGTCACTGCTTCGGCTACAGTAAACCAATGGGACGAGCAAAATGAAGAAGAGATCCAGTCGGCTTTGTACTGGCGACAAGCCATAGACGTGCGAACCATGGAACTATCGGTAAGTTAGCAGCCGCAAGCATCCAACAAGCGTATCGCTAATTCACGTAATCGCAGTCTGTGGAGCCTCGTTGCCGTTGCAACCAGCCCGAAAACCCCGACAAGACTTTGATTGGTTGCAATAGTGAAGGCTGCTCAAGCTGGCTACACGACGACTGTCTGCTTCGCGAAGCCCTGATGGCCACCTACGAACGCCTCGGTACCGACAAGTCCCACAAATCAAAGCCTGTTAAGGAAGAGGACGTGGATGGCGAGGGACCCAAGCGACCTCTTAGTCCGAGCGAGTCTGGTGCTGCCCAAACAACCCAGCATTCCATCGACGTGAAGCCAGAAGACCAGAAGACTATCAAGATTGCCGACACCGACAAGAACGCCAAGAACATGAATGTTGACGGGAAGGACAACACCACTATACCCGTGGCTTCCTCCAGCAGTAATGGCGAGTCCAAGAAGAGGGGTCGCCCACGAAAATCCGACGCCGGCGGGTTGTCCGTCTCGAAGCCCTACGAAGGTCTCTTCGAGGGTGTTATCAGAAACGACTTATCTCCGCCGGTAGTGGAGATCACAGACCTCCGGCAAGACGTTTCTGGCGGTGAAAAGTCTTGGACAGAGCCTATTAAATGCCTTCTCTGTTCCAAGGTCATTCAGTAATATGGCAGCCTCTTCTTCGTTGACAAGCGCCATATCCGAGCCGCTCCTATTATTGGGCCGATTATCAAGCCTTGGCGATCCCACCCGCTGGCTTGAGTCTGGTCCCACATCTATATACCAGTATCAAGCCTTTATCCGTAATGTGCTGCGCAAATTGGGTTATGCTTTTTTCTTGCCTGGCGTTCAGGGGGGTGTTTGTTAGATACCCTGCAGTTTTTGTGGGGTGTCCTTGGGTTCGGAGGCATCTGGAGAAGGCAAGTCGGGACGAAGCTGACGAGGACGAAACCTGGGGAAGAACAAGACCGCAAGAATGAGTTGGAAAAATACGAGACAAAGCCATGTGCTGTTGGTAGCCTCGGTGGGCCAGGCCATGCGAAGCAAGGCGAGGCGATGTGGAAAGAGTGGTACTCGACTGATGCAGAGGAGTACGGCCCTTGCTGAGCAGTAATATGGATATATCTTTAATCCGCAAAGAGCCTTGCCGGGTATCTCAGCATTGGACAAAGCATACTTATTCAGGGGCGAGGCAAGCCGTGGTTGGTTTGGAGCGGATGGGAGTTCACATCTTCGGCAGATGAATGCCCTTACCTGTACATAGTTCACCAGTTAGCTATCTTCTTTTTTTACTACCAAAATTCGTCCGGCATATGTTTATTTGAAGTGTTCTGTGGTGTGGCACCATATATTCTGCTACGGCGACTAATTATAAACTTAAGAGCAACCGAGTCGTGTTATTTTAGTTATACTAGTTGGTAGGATACCCCTTTCAAGAGCATGCACGTCCAATGGTAGAGATGGCGGTCCCACATGACAACTTTGTACAAGTCTAAATGAATTATCATGCTAACACCAGGAATGTCGTAGACGAGTTCTATGCTCGTACCATATCAGGTTAGCAGAGATAGCGAGCCAGAAAAGGGGCAAGAATCAACAATCCACATGTACTCCCTGTTCAGTTGTCCCAATCTATGCTTAGCTATTGAACATGACTGGATACGAGAATTTGGTTAATCTCAACAGGGTTGTATACAGCATGTTTTATAGACAACAGTGCTGTGATTGCTGGGCTCGGGTCGGTTGAAAAAATATAGAAATAAAATGCTACGGAGATGGTTCAGGGGCTGAGCAGTGCTGGTATCGGATGCTCGAGTTTGGACGGAGTCAATAAAGTGAATACCCGTGCAGGGAAGACATTGAACTCTTGATAATCACTTGGTAATATCTCAGTTGGACTTGACTGCCAACTTAAAGAAGTTTGTCCATTTGGGAACTTGGGGATTGCATTGCGTGTAGTCGTTCCAGTTCGCCTCAGGGGTCACACCGTCATTTCTGTATTTCGATTTCTCTTTCATTTATTTCAAGGACTGGAGAGTACGTAAGAACTTGCTATAAATTTATTCAGGCTGAGCATCTTAGAGTGACTAATGGTAATGAGTTTGCTTCTCTAGAGGATAAGTGATAACTATCTCGAGCCCCTATCTCAATCTACTCCGGCACAGTCAGCAGAAAGTGGAGAGACAAGGGGAAAAGGTCAACACAATGCGCAAGTAGTAACTTGTTTCTTCATCACTGTTGATCTCGTTCTGCATCTCAAGAAAGATCGTCTCGGCTGCATGCTCGAGAATTGGGACACATGCCGGGGACCTGGATCATCGTTATCTTGGTCATCAGACGTCAACTTTCTTCCTGTATCTTTATTGTGATTGTGCAGAAATATCCGTAGAACATCAAAGGAGAGGTGCTCAAACTTCCATGTATTCGACTATACCTTCGCGAGTTCTCACGTGACCACCCTCTTCGTGACCTTCTTTCTTAGTGTATAATTGTGATGAGCACATACCACTCACTAATCGGAAATCTTAAATTTGGTCGTTGAAAAGAGTGAAAGTTTCAAAGCCTCATGCTCATCTTAGGATCTTGGTCTAGAGTATTCAAAGTATTTGACTAAGTAGTGAGTCATTGAACGTTGGGTTTCTACGCAATGCATGCCCCTGAGGCTTTGTGCCTATATTACGTGTTCGATGCTTGGAGTGCCCCAACTGAGCGAGTTTTGTTTTGTCGTAAATAGCAACTAGGTATGTGTCTCGAAGACACGCAGTGTCGAATCATACATATCGATGTGGGGGTAGCCTTTGGACCCAGTTCCTGACTGCTCTACATCATACAGTACCGACACCCCTGGTCAGACGCACGTGTTGGACGAGGTTATTCCCTCAAGACATCACTAGCCACACCTTGAGGTGGCACATACATTGTCTTGACTGTTGGACGATGAGACGCTTGGGACGGATACCGGGTTACACTCGTGCACACTAATGGAAGCTGATCGGCTGGCGGGGAATGCTTACATAGTTGTATAAGTAGTGCAGGTTTAGTCATGGCGCAAGCTGGACCCCTCGGGACCGGCGTCTGTCAGTCTTAATTTGCATGTGGAGCACTGGAGCTGCTGATAAAGGGGACTTTTAGGGGAGGCAGCCTGGTACCACGGCAGCATTCACATTGTACGGAAGAAGGGATGGCAGCTGCTGGCTGTCGTCCAATCTTAGGATTGTGCCAGCACTGCAGAGAAAGAGAGAGGAGCGGGTGCGGAATGTTCGGCTAAGTTTCTGAATTACATATGCATGCAATGTGCAATGTGCAATGTGCAATGTACAGGTGAAGCTATTTGGGGAGTTAGTTGGCCGGTCGCAGATATGTAACCTAGGCATGTTTGTGCTGTGTCCGGGAATCTAAAGATGCGCGGCAAGGATGTAGTCTGATGGGGCTTCGAGGGGAAAAGCAAGGAAAGGAGACTGGGTGACATATAGTAGTATACCTACAATGCTTACACCTGTACATATGTAAGCATACTTGTGTATGCGAGATATGTTTAGAGGGGCAACGATCGGCTGGTGCTGTAGGCCTTTTTTGGGGGCTAGCTGGCTGGGATGCGATTCGGCTCAGATCATCTTGTCCCTTTCGACTTGAAATTGGATTACTTTCCGCTGATCCACAGGCACAGAATTGGCGGAGATGTATCGTAAGGTTGGCTGGCTGGAATGCCTCCAAGTGCCGTGTGCCGGGCGTCCGTTGGGTACGTAATCACCCGGCGTCAGGTACAGGAACCTTGAAGGTTGCATGCTGATGTGAACCTAATATGATAGAATCAATCTTTGGAGGGGGATAAATTACCGTCGAACAAGTAGCCATCGGACGGACGTGGGCGGATGGAATCCAATGCGCAGAACGGCGCCGATGACGCCGTCACGTACCATTGGCTATGGAGAAATGGTGTCGTCGCAGCGTGTACTGCTCTCTGCCAGTTCCTTGAAAGCGAAAACAAGGAGGATGCAAGCTTTCCAGCAAACGAACAACGGATCACGACAGGCATGCTTGCTTATACCAGGACCAAGCTGTTGGGTCTGGTCTGCCACCACCTGCTGGCTGCTTGGTACCACCGGATTCCGGATTCCAGAGTCCAGACCAGTACCAGACCACCATGCTGGGAAGAAAAGCAGATATCCTTGTTATTCCAAGTACGCTAGAGTAATGTCGCTGGATATCTGTGGACTAGTCACTAGCGACCCGACGCCGGTGCCCACTTTGCTCACTACAGTACATACATAGTAGTCAATACTGGAGGTTCAGAAGGTTCAGTAGGTTCAATCGAATAACAGCCCCCCTGTAGGCTGCACATAGAGGTGGCCTGTTCAGCCTGTCCGGTCAACTTCTGCCGTCGTGATTGGAGCAAAATAGGGTGAAGCTGCGCGCGCGCAATTGTACTTTCAGCAGGTGCTGCAAATAAAAGAAGACGCACGTCCACCGACCCCCCGGCCCTCCACCCCCCCCAGCAATAATTACGTAGTTGGAGGCTTGGAGCCCACGATCTGAATCTGGGCACTTCCCAATGAAGTAGCCGAGACCCTATGCAGTACCTGTGTGGTGCTGATATGTTGATTGTGCTGCGCTGCGTGGTGTACTTGTGCCGTGCTGTGCAGTGCAGTATCCCGTCGTCGTGTTACTTGGGTACGGAGTACCTACTACTACGACCTACCTACCTACCGTGTAATTGGGCCCCTTCCACCCCCGGGCTGTGTGTGTCGTGTTGCCTTGGTTCTGGGATCTTGGAAAAGGACAGCTTCTGGTCGCTCACCAGCCAAAGGATTGGCCATTGCGAAACCTCTCGTTGACTCGTGTAACTTGTTTTTCTCTGTTTTGACTCTTCCACTACTTCCGCAGCTATCGCCAACCTCTACGCCTCTCTTTTACCAACCCCTCTTCTTCTTCTTCCTTACCTCTCTACTTCTCTACTTCTCTACCTCTGCGCCACCCTTCTTTACGCGCTACCCCCGTCAAAGCTATCACGGCAGCCCGCCGCAGTTGGAGGCCACCCGTGTATTACTCTTCCTCTTTTTGTGTATGACTTTGAGGAGAGCTTTTCTAGCTACTGCCCAGCTTAATTCACCCATTGGCCTCGCATAGCACGGTTCAAGACAGCCTCCAAACGCCTCGCACCAAATCCGAATAAGCTTACACCTAGTTCTACACTACCCAAGCTTGCACAACGACGCCTTCCAACATATGGCCTAAGCCACTGCTTCTACCTATTACCATTCGACCGACCCGGTGGGTTTTCGAACAACCACCAAAACCACTACCATCACCACCACCACCTAGGTGCCAGCGAAGAGCTTCGTACAGAAGCCCAAAATCGCTATGGCGACCGAACAATCTGCCGCGGAGCTCAAGCAGCAGGGCGCTATCGAGGCCGCTGGCAACCCGGACTCGAGCGTCACCGCCAACGATGCCCAGAGAAAAATGGTGGAAGAGAGCAAGAATGCTGGCGTAGCTGCTTTCACCTTCGACCCGGACGCCAGCCCCGAGGAGAAGCGGCGCCAAGCTAAGGCTGTAGGTCTCCCAGTCTCTCTCGTGATCGCTAACCAAACAAATGCTGACTGTGTACTTCCCCCACCTCCAGGCCGTGCCAGACGAGTTGCGACATCACCGAAAACACAAGGCTGTGGCGGTGGTGACTGATGCCGACGACGGAGCCAAAGCCGACTACGAACTACCCTCACCTTCACGAGCCGGTGCCATTGCTGTTCCCAAGGACAAGGAGGGAAACACCTTCTCGGATGACACGAACGATGCAGAGAGACCGGAAGATATTGCTGCCCGTGTAGGATGGCCGCAGCGTTACGGTTGGCCTCACGACAGCCCCTTGACCAGCGAGAGTCTGCTCGACCACCAGACATGGTTAGAAGGGAAGATTCCCGGCCACCTCTACGGAGACTGGTACCACAATGCTGGCATTATCGTCTTCGCCTGTCTCTCTTCCTGGCTGGTGGCCGTCCTGGGCGGCGGTTTAGCCTGGGTTTTCATCGTCATGGCAATCTGCTCAACCTACTACCGCACGTCCATTCGGCGAGTTCGCCGCAACTTCCGAGACGACGTAACAAGGGAGATGTCCCTTATGAAAAAGACGGATATGGACGCCGAGTCCTTGGAATGGATCAACGCTTTCATGCTCAAGTTCTGGCCCATCTACCAGCCAGTACTTGCCGAGACCATCATCAACTCTGTCGACCAAGTCTTGAGCTCAGCAACCCCCGCCTTCCTCGACAGTCTGAAGCTGAAGACATTCACCTTGGGCTCGAAGCCTCCGCGAATGGAGCACGTCAAGACTCTGCAAGCCGAGGACGATATGGTTGTCATGGACTGGAAGTTCAGCTTTACTCCCAACGATACCGCTGACATGACTCACAAGCAGATCAAGAACAAGGTCAACCCCAAGGTCGTCCTGGAAATCCGAGTTGGAAAGGCCATGATCAGCAAGGGTCTCGATGTAATCGTTGAGGACATGGCATTCTCCGGCATTATGCGCCTCAAGCTCAAGCTGCAATTTCCTTTCCCTCACATCGAGAAGGTAGAGATGTGCTTCATGGGACGGCCCGAGATTGACTATGTATGCAAGCCTTTGGGTGGAGAGACATTTGGCTTCGATATCAACTTCATCCCCGGTCTCGAGAGCTTCATCCTGGAACAGATCCACGGAAATCTGCAGCCGATGATGTACCACCCCAACGTCTTCCCCATCGAAGTCGCCAAGATGTTGGCTGGAACGCCAGTTGACCAAGCTATCGGTGTCGTCGCGGTGACGCTCCACGGCGCTCAGGGCCTGAAGAACCCCGACAACTTTGCTGGCACTGTAGACCCTTATGTCATCGTTTCGTTAAGCCGACGTGGAGAGCTCGCCCGTACCAAGATCATCAAAGACACCTCCAATCCTCGTTGGAGCGAAACCAAGTACGTCATCATCAGTTCGTTCCACGACAGCCTTGATCTTGAGATCTTCGACTACAATGAGATCCGGAAGGATAAGGAGCTTGGAATAGCTTCTTTCCAGCTCGATCAACTGGAAGATGTGAACGTGTTTGAGAATGAGCGCCTCGAGGTCATGTCCAACGGAAAGGCTCGCGGTGTAGTTTCTGCCGATGTCCGCTTCTTCCCAGTATTGGAGGAAACTACCTTGCCCGACGGCAAGGTGGAGCCACCCCCTGAGACGAACACAGGTATTCTCCGCTTCACGCTTCATCAGGCAAAGGATTTGGATGCCAGCAAGAGCATGGTCGGACTTCTCAACCCTTACGCTGCTTTGCTTCTCAATGGCAAGGAGATTCATTACACCAAGAAACTCAAGCGCACCAACAACCCCATCTGGGATGATGGCTCCAAGGAAATCCTCATCTCTGACAGGAAGAATGCCAAATTGGGAATCGCAATCAAGGACGACCGAGATCTCGCTGGCGACCAGCTTGTGGGGACTTATCAAATTAAACTGGAAGATCTACTTGAGATGATGGAGCAGGGCAAAGACTGGTACAACCTCTCGGGAGTTAGCTCCGGACGTATCAAGGTTACCGCGCAGTGGAAGCCTGTTGCCGTAACGGGTGACTTGGCCGGCACTGGTGGCTACCAGACACCTATTGGTGTCATGCGTCTCCATTTCAAGAATGCGCACGACCTTCGTAACTTCGAGACCATGGGCAAATCGGATCCTTATGTTCGCGTGGTACTGTCTGGCATCGAAAAGGGAAGGACGGTGACGCATCGCAACACCCTCAGTCCCGAGTTTGACGAAGTCATCTACGTCCCAATGCATTCGTCGCGGGATCGCCTCACTTTGGAAGTCATGGATGCCGAGAAAATGGGCAAGGATCGCAGTTTAGGCCTCATCGAGTTATTGGCTAGCGATTATATCACACAGGACGACAATGGCGAATACCTTGTCAGCGCCAGAAAATCACTCGAAGATGGACTACGATTACACGGAAAGGGTATCGCTAAGGGTGTTCTTAATTACACCGCGACTTTCTACCCATGCTTGAACATCGCCGATCCCGACGATGAGGAAGAGGAAGCGGAAGTAGGCGAGGACTCGAAGAACTCTCTTGAACTCACTCGCTCAGCGGATGCCGGAAAGATCACCTCGCTCGAGAGAAAACCAACCCAGAATGGCCAAAGCGCACCTTTGTCCCCAGGAATGCCGCCGATTACGCCAACGTCTCCGACATTCTCGGACCGCAAGTCCCGCGATGCACCAAGACAAGCCCCCAAGATCCGACTTACGCCCGAGGAATTGCTCAAGCACGAGTCCGGCTTCCTCATCTTCCATTTCATGGAAGCTGAAATGCCCAAGAGTGGCTCTCATGTTGAAGTCTACGTCGACGACATGCTGTTCCCTTCGTACGTATCCGGATCAGCTAAGCACAAGTCGCACAAATTTGACGAGATCGGCGATTGCTTCATTCGTGAGCTCGACTTTTCCAGATTGACGCTCAAGGTCCGAGAAAAGAGAGAGAAGCCTGGAGAGGAGCGTGATGAGGATCATACCATTGCTCGTCTCGCCGGAAACACTCTGGATACTCTCAAACAATGCCTGGTACGTTGAAGGATCCCCCATGTTGGCTGCATTATCACTAACCTTTGCCAGAATAACCCTACAGTACTGAAGTTCAAGGATGGGGAGAATGGAGCAACCTGGGTCAAGGTCAGCCTCAAGTACATTCCGGTGCAGATGGAGCTCGATCCCAGCGAAAGCATCAACAACATGGGCAACCTCCGCGTCGACGTCTTAGATGCGGCTGGTCTGCCTGCTGCCGATTCCAATGGCAAGAGTGACCCTTACGCCCGATTTGAACTCAACGGTCAAGATGTTTACAAGACAAAGACGATAAAGAAGACGCTTGATCCCGTTTGGAACGAGTTCTTCGAAATCGCTGTACCATCTCGTACTGCAGCCAGGTTCCACGTCAATGTATATGACTACGACTTTGCAGACAAGCCCGACTTCCTTGGCGGAGCGGACATCAACCTGGAGCAACTTGATCCGTTCAAGGCGAAGGAGATGAAGCTTCTCCTAGACGGCAAGTCCGGTTCGATTCGCATCCGACTGCTTTTCCGACCCGACTACGTCACGCGTACGCGCATGGGCACGAGCACCTTCTCCGGAACATTCGGAGCGCCCGGCAGAATAGTCACGGGAGTGGCAGGTGCCCCTATCAAAGGCGGTGTTGCGGTAGCTGGTGTGGTTGGACACGGTGTGGGCAAGGGTGCTTCCTTCCTCAGACGGGGATTCCGCGGAAAGAAGGAAGAAGATACCAACGGCAGCCTCATGCCGCCCACCAATCCCGACATCCCGACCATCGTAACCAACGGGGAAGCGTCTACGCCTGCTCCAGGCCTCAGGCGATCTACGGGGCCTCACCTCGATGGCGCCGAGTCGCCCGAGACCCCGCCTTCTTCTTCACACAGCAACCATCACCAACGTACTACAAGCATGGGTGGCGTATCTGTTCACAGCATGGCGCCAGGTGCCGCTGGAGCAGGTACCGCTACTTTCACCGTGGTTGCAGCGACTGGCTTCCCGCCGTCGGCGGATGCTTACGTGCTGATTCGTCAGCTGGCACCTAAGGAGAAGGTCATTGGAAAGACTAAGCATCACGAATCGGCAACAAGTCAGATCCAGTACGGCGAGACGTTCAAGCACACGTGTACTGCAGACACCCAGTTCCGCATCGAAGTCAAGGATCATCACACTTTCGGCAGTGACGATGACCTGGGTGAGACGCTGTACTTCATTGACGATACGCAGACCGGCGGCGAAAAGGAGATCAAGGTCGGAACCGGAGCGGTCATCATCAAGAGCTCGTTTGAAGAGAACCGGCCGACCACCAGCAGCGACAGCCCGCGCAGTGGGAACACGGTGAGGCGGAGCTTCCTCTCCAAGGGGGGTAGCAGCAAGCCTAGTCGCGAGGTCACGCCCAGCTAGTTGCGACAGCGTGGATCTCCAAGTAGTGTTAGTTCGCCCGAAGGAGGAGAGAAGGCCCGGGTGAAGCAAATTGAGAAGGTCAAGTCTCACCAACTCGATTAAAATTCGATTATAAGCATTCAGTGGAGGAAAAATACGACTCTAATAAGCGCCGGGAGTTGGGCTCAAAAGGACAGGATTGGGGGTGGGATTCATGGGATGATGGCCCACGGAGTTTTAATGGCTGGGTGTCTGTTGTACTACTTTTTTCCTCGGTTTGATTTTTTCCACTGCTGCTTTACCTCGAGAAAAGGTTCATGATACGAGTCTCTTATGTAGCAGCTGCTGCTTCTTGATACCTTCGCTACATTTTCCATTGCAGAAGTGACTTATAATCAATACATCATCGTCATACTATTACAAGCCAGTATACTTGAGTCGTCCTGGCCTCGAACAGTCCAATACAACTTGGTATTCATTTGAGAAACCGATGTCCGTCCCAGTTAGTGCTTTGAGTATTCTACTAAGTGGAAGTTGAATTTTACTTATCACGGCAGTGATTCCATAGCAGTGATTATAAAGTAATGAGTCCATAGTTAGTCCTTGTTGTCAGCTGTCTGCGTACATTGGCGTCGCGATTCCTCGAAAGACATGTGCCCCTGAGTGGACGAGATGCACTAAGAAACTAAAGCGGCTTGCATGACCTTTCGGCGCTAAACGATGCTCATCTCTCATTGCTTTCTTTTTTTCCCATTGGGATCATGCATGATCGAGATCCACAAACCTATAGGCCCAGAAGGAGCACCACACGAAGACGGCCGCCGCCACACCGAACCACGACAAGTAGAAATATGCCGCCTGTGACGCCACAAATTAGCGACTCGAGTATGGCGTTTTCAAGAAGAAAACATGGATGAAGGAAGAAAGTGAGCCGACGAAAGACGATTGTTAGTTCTGGACGCCGACTGGCAAGGAAAGGGGTCACTTCGTACGTACCGCTCTGCCACCCAAGGAATTGTCGTCGGCGTACAGGGGTGTGCAGACGTAGACGGTCACGCCCACCAGGAAAGCGATGACGGAATAGGCCAGCAGCATCATGGGCGCCTGCCATGTGAAGATCATATTCCAGCGTACGAGCGCCTGCGGTGGAGATGGTGGAGGCGGCGGCGGCGGCGGCGGCGACGGGGAGTTGCGATGACGCTGTTGGCCAGCAGACTTTCCCCTCTCCTCTTCGATATGGATAATCATGGAGATCTCTGCTGAGAGAGAAGCGGAGACGGACTGATGCCGCTCCTCTACCAGGGCTGGTCTTGGCGTCTGGATGTTGCTGAAGATGAAGGCCTCGGAGGAGGAGAGCAGTATGGCGAAGAGAGAGAGTATGAGGCAGGTGTACCAGGCGGCTGGCCCTAGCTAGAGGGATATACGGATAAGCCCATCTTGCTCGAGTGCTTGCCCATGATGGGGGCAATTCAGATTCATCTGCATGCGCACTCACCCAGTGTTCATCTTTCCTCGACGCCCATGAGAAGCATCCTATAACCGCACCAGAGAGGAGAGTGCCCTGCCAAGGGATTTCTCGTCAGTAATTTGGTCTCTCCTTTGAATGGTAGTCATATATGGATAGACTAGGATAATGTGACTGTGAGTGTGACTGTGGATGTCGGCCTGGCAGGGTCTCATCTCACCGCGATCTGGATGAAATGCAACTCATAGAGTTTCCTCGCTCGCCATCGGGCCAGCATGGAGCGTATCTCCTCTTCATCCCTGCGCACACCAATGGCCTTGGCAACGGCCTGGACGGGCAGGAGGGTGTTTTGTCGGAAGAAGCGGTAGTATGGAAGAGTGACGGCGTGCATGAGGGTGAAGCCCAGCCTGCTTACGATACCGCCGAGGGCAATGGACGGCCGCTGTGGCCGAGGCATGTCAGCAACAGTGATTATCGAGCCCGTCAATCTCTCTCATACAGCAGCAGGGGCAATGAGCACTCTCCTCATATAATACTGCCGGGCATTAAGGCTGGGTCCGGGTGATGATGCGTCATATGTCATGCCTACTGTGTTGTAGATGGTAGTGATTAGGCAGGCTCTCAGGCTGAAGGAGTGAGGGCGTGATACTGGTCGGGCTAGACCGTGTCCTACAGCCCGCTTGCGCAGTTTCAAGCTGAGAGGCGTCATGCGTCACAGTTCTTGATTGGTTGGCGTTCTCCTCTCGGGCACATTTGCATTCTCGCAATGCGGAACGGGTAGATGGCGGTGAGATTTAAATAGATAGAAGTGGTATCTCGATCAGGTCTGCATAGGCTGAAGCCTTTTCGGCGTATAGTGTACATAATGTACAGATTTACATTAAACCCCCTATGCCTAGGCAGATTCCCGAGATGCATGTTGGTACGCCCACTTCCTCTGGGCCTTTCTTGCGATGGCCTCGATGTCTTCGTTGCCCGAGTAGTGGCGCCGCAAGTGGTCCTCGAACTCGAACCGGTCAGCGCATTGGTACCGCTGCTGGTGCATGTTGCAGCCGTTGTGTTCACAGACGTAGTATCTACCCAGGGCATACCGCGCCCACCTATCTCCGTCTGCCACCGCTCGCTCACGTCGCACCCGCACCAGCTTTTCTGCCAGTTGCTGGAGCTTTCGCTGCGCATCGTCCGTGTTAGCCCATCTGCCAAACGCATCTTCCATTTTTGCTATTGTTTTGTGTCCGTCCTTTTTGGGAATCCACTCGTCCATCTCCATCTTGAGGCCGCCTGGGAAGTTCAGCCGGTGGTAAGAAAACTTCCCATGTTCTTCCTCGCGTTGGAGATAGTTGTGCCATTCCTCAGGATTGCCGAGCGTCTTGAGGAGCCCCGTGACCAGGGTGAACATCCACTGGCGTTTCGTCTCGTTCTTCGGTGGAACTGGCCGCGCAGTCCCAATGCTGACAATAACCGGCCTTGCCCCGGGATACTGCTTGCTGGCTTCGTGCTGAATCTCCCTGCAAGGGTTGTTGTCGTACCCAAAACCCGCGTCTGTCAATTGGATTTCCCTTCCCCCGGATCTGTCCTGGTTTCGGAGGAAGAATGTAGACGCCCTCCGCGCCGTCCCAATACGTTCCGCTCTTTGGTCTTGGCCCGACGTGAGCCTGGTCGTAAACCGCTTGAAGTAGAAAGGCGCCGCTGTAGCCGCCCTTGCGGCTGCGAGGATAGTCCAGGAATCAGGGGCTTGGGGCTGGTGCACTCCATTCGGCCCATAGGAGCGGATGGTGTGAAGTTTCACGGATACTCCACCTGTCATACTCAGGACGAAGCTGCTCGGCACGATCAGCATGAGCGAATACTTACTCATCCATCCCTTGAGGCTATACATACCCTCGACAGGTGTCAGTGTCCGTTTGGAACCTGGCCGTAGCCGGGCTTGATGTATCTGCAGTTGCAACCATTCTCCTCCCGATGACATCCTCGAAGGCTTTTGTGAGAAGCCTAGTCGAGAACTTTGTCTTCTCGGTGAAAGGCCAGTTTGCAGCATGCAGCTTTCTCGGATGTCCGAAGATGCTGGTGCCCATTTTTTTGTACTCATCCTCGCAGTCTTCGACAGTCATTCGAAACTGGCTAAGTAGGATAGCGATCAGACTGTGATGTCCCGTTAATTCAATATCACCCATGCATCTTGATGTAGGTTTTATGCGAGGACTTACGCTCCGGTAGACGTCCCCCCTATCAGGTCAAAGTAATGACACGGGAGAAAAGCCGTGAACTGGCCGTCACGGCGTTGAGAGATAACGTCTGGTCGGGCTTCCGGGTGAAAGCTACTGAGCGTATTCCTGTCCGTTGCCTGTTCGACTTCTTTGATCTTCACCATGAGACTTTTCAGCACCAGAAGGCTCCAATAGCCGCGGATGCCGCCACCATCTGGCCCGGAGAATTAGCTAAACAAGACACGTCGTATTCAGGAGCCACATACCAAAACCAAGAGTAATCACCTCGTCCCAGGGACCTTTCGTGGTGTCAGCTCTACTTCCATTAGCCCTGGGTTCCACAGATGGCTCAGATGACTCGTCCCCCATGACTTTACCCAAATTGTATCGTCCTGGATGGCTGAAATGACGCGGCTTTTTCACCCGGGTCGGCAGTGGTCAAGGACGTAGTTCTCAGTCAGACTCAACCTTGGTGGTAAAGGATTGTATTTATGCGTCGAAGGCCTCCCATCTAGTAGATATGGCCCTGAAGCTGAAGAGGGCAGCAAGGCGGAGCCTCATCCATTTCCCGACAGTTGCTGGACAGTCAAGACATGGAACGGTGAAGTAAAGGCTGAACGACTAGGACGCAAGCAATAATCTTACCTGCATCGTGTCCTGAATAGTGGCATGGCGCTTGTTGGCTTGGTGGTTACACCTGGAGGCATTTGAGAATCGTCGGGACCAATCAAGCGGGGGTCACGATACGGACGGGGGCGTTGATCAGGACGCATCCAATAGATTCAAAGTAAGATTTTCCATCGAAGGAATGGAGGTCAGATCGAAGGCGCCGCCACGGGCGTTCATGCTGAGACAATATATTACCAGCTGAACCCTCCTCCCGGCCGCAGGAAAAAGCTGGGAGGCAGGCTGTGTGTTATTCGGCTCAATCTTCGAAATAGATAAAGAGCAGACTTTATTCCTGCATCGCTTTTCCTGGCTTCTGGGTCGAAGAAGAGTGCAAACTCATACCCTTATATGCTTCGTTGATCGAGATGACCGAGCAAGAAAAGAGCAGAGTGCCTTCGTACTTTGGGTGTATCAACCCAGTGTCCCTCTTCCGGCCAAAGCCCCACGCCGTGGTTTACAACCCACATACCAACGTGGTGAAAATCAAGACCGATAAGCAGGTCCAACACGGTATGTTCTGTTTGCAAGAATACGAAGAAGCTATAGAGTCCCGGTTGCTAATTGCGACTGCCAAGATGCCTATTGGCATTTCGAGCTGGACCCATACTCCAACAAACAAGGCGGCGATGACTGGCAATTGTACCTAGATGAAGACGAGGAAGTGGCACAGGCGAGGAGGCCTTACAATCCTCCAAAAGAGGGTTTTCCTGTCACAACTTTACGCCTGGACTTGCTGAGCCTTTGGGGGCGCTTTTTGCGAAAAAGGGGTTTTCTGAATCAGGGGTATATTCTCAAAGAAAAAACGGTCTAAGCGGATGCAAGCAAATACCAATTCCCACTGTGCTTTTGTGTCTTATGTGATATATTAGCGATCCCATTTATGAACCATGATATAATGGAACCGTGTATCCATGTCAAACTGAAAGTGCCGGGGGCTCTTTTTCCAGTGGCACGAGCCTTGATGACGTGCAGGTTTAGATGCAGCTCAAGGCCAAGTTCGATATGCAAACAGATCAATACTCACTCTAGATAAGGCTCAATGGCTCACGAAAACGCCATTACGCCTTGTAACGTCATGTCTCATGAGTCCTGGGGTCAAAACATAAGAGAGGGGGGCATCATACGCGACCGACCCCGAATGGAATTGATGATTGAATAATTAAGACACCCTCTTCTAGTAATAGTAATAACCCTTGAATGTGAGCCAGAGGAATACAACGACTGGTAGCCTGGCCCATCTCCGACTAGTCCACCTTGTGGCTCACCGCATCTTGTCGTCAGCTGCCTTCCTTCTTTCTAGCCTGCTTCGATTATGGTACAAGTGGCGCTGTTTTCTTCTTCTCTGACTGGCAGAGCCATTCTTGTGCTACCAACCACAATGGTACCCCTCCTGTTCTTGACGGAAGGCTTTGGGGTATGCTAGCGCTGCAAGAGGCACTCACCTGCTCATCTGGGACGCCCAACGGCATGGCATTATCATGATCACGACCCTTGATTAAAAATATACGTACCGTGGAATGCGTGGCTGTGAGAAGTCGCATAATACAATGACATTGTTCAGTCGGATAAATGCGGTAATACTGAGACTCAAAGGTCAAGTAGGCGACAAAGATTGGCCTCAGTGTGAACTTGTGATGATGGAGAACGTCGCCATACAGTTAGATTTAAATGTACTTTGGCTTCAAGTTGTGTAGGGCGCAGATCGAAACCGATTTTCAAATGTACCAACGACAGGGGCTGCTATGTTTTACTAACGCCAGCCATTAAACATCAAAAAGGGGCAGTGGTAGTCAAGTGCCGCTGCCATTTCTAGGAAGGACTTGAATCCCACGAGATAAGATTATCAGTTTTCTCATGGTGTCTTATTTGTATCATTCAGTACTCGTACAACACGTGTACAGCTCTATAGATATTCCGCGGTATATCTCTAACCTCCACTGCTATTCGCCACCAAGCAATCTAGTATTTCCATCGTGTAGCAGCCATACATCTTCAACATATCATCATTGTACCAATTCTGTCTAGCCTGGGCAAGGCCCGAGGTGACTTACCCGGTACCACACCCTCTCTTGATTATGTTTCTCTCGTGCCATATGTCTATACTGCGGTCCAGTCTAGAAGGAGAAATAGCACATCAGAGTGAGCCAGCCATGTTGATCCAGTGGGCTGCTCTTCAGCGTCAGTTCCAGTGACCAAGCCTCTTACAGTATCTAGGTATTGATTTTGTGAGCCTCTCATGGACTCAGCCTTGGGCTGAGTCAGCCAGCTTCGTCCGGATAGCTTCTCGGACCTCTAGCATGTGGTGCTTTCTTTTCTGGTGGTTCTTCGAAAAGGCCTCTGCCTTCCTCATAGCAGCCTTTGCACCTTCTTCGATGCCTTGAGTGGATCTGGCAACTGTTTTTGACATTTCCTGAAAATCTTCGCGGAACTTGCTGATCGTTGGCTTGAATTCATCTTGTTGACGTTGTAAAAGTGTGGCAGTAATCTTCTTACCACCTCGATCATACTCGTGGATGACACTATCCATAATCTCTTCTTTGGATGCCAGCTGGCGATGGATAACCTATATGTGCAAATTAGAAGCCGTCAAAGTAGATTAATACACATGACTTACTGTGACGATTTCATGCAACATCTCTCCTATCCCTCCACTAGCTTGAGTCACAAGATTGTCACATCGGCTTCGCTGGTTCTCCGTTGATTGTCTTGCTTGTACATCGCCAGCATCGTTTTCATGGATCTGATAGTCATGCCCACCTTGATAGCCACAATGATCTGAAATCTTCAGGGGTGTGGACTCCACGGGGGCAACATTGGAATCAAAAGAGCTTCCTCTGTGGGCCATAGATAACTTGAAAGGTCGATCTTGGAAGGTATCATGGCGGATGGGCTGCAAAGGCGGAAATCTCTGGCCGTACTCTTGGGTCTTTGCATTCAACTGTGTCGAAAGGTCACGTTCTGGACTTGATTGCGGGTACCGAGGTGGAACATTTCGAACAAAAGAGGTGTTGCGTTGCTGCTGTCGAAGAGGCTCCAAAGGCTTCCCATAGTACCGATACGCCTCTTGGGCACTAGTCGGAGGAGAGTACGATGATGGCTTTTGTTTTGGCCGAGTAGGTGCTGGCTGGATATTCCATGGATTCGGCCTGTCGGTGGTAACATGATTACCAGTAAACATATCAGGCTGCACTGTGACCATCGTAGCTGAGTCCCTAGGATGTGAATCGAGTGAGATCCTTTGGCTTGCGACTCTTGGCGACTTGAATTGCTTCGTAACCGTCTTGTCTTTCTCAAGGTTGCGGGGTCCAGTAAAGGGGTCGCTTGAAATCATGACCCCTGGTCGTGGTATACCATGTATATTGGGACTGTTTTCGATCGCCGGCGTAGAATCTGCCTTCTTGCCTTCCTGGAACGGTGATTGTCTCTTCCACGCAGCCATATCTTTGTTGTTGTCTCGTGTTTTGTGAGTGAGGCTCACCTCTCGAGATGGTTCTGGCTCATATTCGACAAATTCATCATCCGTGTTACCTATGAACTGATCATTGTCGGAGTTTGATGGACCATCCCTCTGGTCCAAATGCGTTAGTCGTTCTGTGTGCGACGATACTTCGACTGTCTTGCCCTTCTTGTCCAGAGGATGGAGAGCATTATCCACCTTGGGTGATTCATCCTGTGCCTGCTGTCGCTTTTGCTGCCGCGCAAGAGAACCAGGGCTTTGTACATACCCAAGTTGCCAGTCCTCATCATGAAAGTCTGTGCTGGGCAAATCTGACGATATTTCAACAGGGCCCAGTGAGCCATGTTTGGCGCCTGAACGACTTTTGGGGCCGGGATGTGCGGAAGTGTCTCTTCCATCGTTGAGAGGAATCCTAGTTATGGAGCCTTGTTGTTTCTTGGGTCGTGATCCATATCCCTTTGGGGAGATCCGTCTCTTCTTTGAGTTTGGTTTAGTTGCGGCTGTGTTTGGAGATCTAGTAGGGCTATCGTCATCTATGTCATCGTCGCGAGGTCTCTTTTGTGTACCCTTGAAGGTCTGTTTGCCTCTTGGGAATTTCTCTGCCGACGAACCGGACCTCAGTGTAGCTTTTGGTTGTTGGGTAGACCTGGCTGCATTTTGAAGCTTCGCTCTTGGGTTAGGTCTCTTGCGCGAACGTCCATCTGCGACATCATGTTGGGAGCCAGGCTCAGAGGAGGCCTCGATGTCAAAAACATCTTTCACTTTCAGAGGCTCCGGCTCCTCCAATTCATCTGAGTCCTGTAATTCTGCAGTATTCTTATGTTTGACACTGATCATGGCTTTTGTCGAAGTTGTGGTAGCTGCATGTACCTTGCTTGAGGAAGCCTTACCTCCGGACTCATTGTTGCTCAACTCAAATGGTTTCTTGGCAACTCTCCTCTTGAAAGGTAGGACTCTCTTTCCCTGTTCAACCTCGCGCTGTTGTGTGGACGGGCTGTCGTCGGTGGAATGATGGAACGACGAAGCTCCAGCGGATCTCGGTGCCGCCGCCTTCTGTGATGTTCCTCGAACTGAATCCGACTTGCCAACCTGTGTAGCCTGTTCAACGCCTGGCTTTCCTTCATCGATTTCTTCAGCCGAACGAACCCGAGCTTTGGGAATGCGGGCGCTCAGGGTTTGTACTGCATTCCGCCTTGCGCCGCGCGTAGGAGCTCGCTGCGCCCTCTTGGGAACCCGGGGATTGGTGCCGGTCGACTGCTGTGATGGGACATACTCTTCTTCCCCAAAACTTTTAGGGGACTCCTCGCTCATTGGGTCGACAATATCATCGCTGTAAAGTAGTTCTTCGGAATTGACCCGATCCTCTTGTGCATCCGACGAGTCCTGTTGTTGTGCCTTCTCTGCCACCCTATTCGCGTTGGAACTAGACAAAGCGCTTCGAGGACTTGAAACATCGTCATTATGCCATTTTGAGGCCTGAGAATTGGGGTCATCATCGCCGAATCCAGCAATGGCAGGTTGATCGCCATCTTCTGTGCTCGCTCTGCTACTGTGTCCCGTAGCCACCTCCTGTGAGCTCAAATGGCCACCCGTAAACAAGGTTTTCATCCTGTTACCACCAGACATTTTGTAGAGATAGGAACCAGGTTTTATACGCAGGCAGCCAGTAATTACACCAGGGCGTCGTTTGTCAGAAGTAAGGAATGTCCATACTCGGGAGTGGCCGCTTCTGCAACCCAAATCCAATCAAAGGCAACTACAGCCCAGTAAATACGAGTACTGTTTTGCCGCAGCGTAAGAATTGTCCTAGGCAGCTACTTTGGACCGCAATGACAGTTTGGTAGAGTTGTTCGGCCTTCTTGGAGCCAGCGCGTATCAACTGGCTAGAATTCGGATCCTCGTGGAACGTTGAGCTGCACTCGCAACCTGAGTTCTCCACGACGCTCAAGCTAGGAACAGCAGTCTCGTATAGTACAGAGGCGATGGTGCTCGCAGACAGATAATATTCCACAACGAGTTGGAACACAAAAGATTGACTTGGATCAATTTGGTGATTAGAGATGGTACATTGAAACGAGCTTGAGGGATGAGCGTCCAACGGGAAAGAAAGGGATGCAATGACACGAGGGTTGGAGAGCAGAGATGTTTCTGCTTCAATTACGAGTCGGTATCAAGTTGCCTGCCCAAACATTAAAATGGTCCCGTCTGGAGGAAGGTGCCAGGCGGTATGGGACGAGGTACTTACTCGCATAGCTGGTCAGGCAATCGAATCGTGCCTTCCTAGGTATCGTCGATTCGCTCCTTCCATTTGAACGTTGCGCCAGCTGTAAGTTACTTGCTGCTTAATTTGACATGGTCCCGCGCAATAATATCAAGTTGGAGTAGATTCATACGCTTCGTTCGATTGATTGATAAATTGACCTTTTGCATGTGCTATGCGGACATGAGAATGTCCTGCCCACGAGTACTGCACGAGTGAGACACGTGAATGAAAGAAACACTTGAGATGACTTGCCAAAGCCTCAGTTACGTAGCGTGTTCTTGGTTGACCAAGCTAGTATCAACCTGTATGTTTGTTGGGATTATGACACCTGTTCGGGTAGTTGAACCATCGAGATTCCGTCACCCAGGTCCGTCCTCGATCTATCTTCAACCAAATGCACACATCAACGGGCAGTAGCCAAGGGGGAGAATCAAGCAGCTGAGAGCCTCGCAGAAGTCCCAGAAAAGATAGCGTCACAAATCGTCAATTAAGTCACAGTATGGAGAAAGAATTATGTAGGGAAGCCGGCATGATGCCGGTCGGTCTCTGAGGCCGTTGCTGACTCGATTTAAGTCTGCTGGGTTGACGAGATGGAACTCGCCGATAGATCGCGATGTACACGAGAATGCAAGTGTCCCTTAAAACTAGGGTGCATCAAAGGTAACAAATCCAGCCAACGCCATATGAGCCTCCGTGTTCATTCATTTTTTCTTTCCTTGATCGTCATCTCATCCTCCCATGCCAGGTCGAATGATTTATCGGACAATACCATCGAAGCGAGACTTGAACCACTTGACGGTCTCGTCGCGGTTGATGCGGTGAGAGGCACCGATTCTGCTCTTGCAGCGGCGGCGGCGGGTGACGCGCTCACCGGGGCGGGTCATGCAGCAGTAGAAGTCCATGCCGTAGATACCGATCGCGGGGTCGTACTTGATACCGAGATCGATGTGCTCGGAGATACCGAAACCGAAGTTGCCGGTCTCGCTGAAGTTGCGCTTGCGCAGCTCGTACTCCTTGACCTTGAGGCCACGCTCGAGAATCTCCTCGGCCTTGGGGCCACGGACGGTAACGTGGACGGCGATCTTCTCGTTACGTCGGATACCGAAGGTTCGGACAGTGTAGCGGGCCTTGCCTGGAAAGAGAGGATGAATGGTTAATGCATGCCAAAAACGAAAAAAAAAAATCAAAAGGTCCAAGATGCGATTGGGAGACATACTGTAGACGGGAGTCTGACCGCTCAGCTGCTCCAGCACCTTGGCGGCACGGGTAAGTCTATCACCAGACTCGCCAACGGAGATGTTGAGGACAAGCTTCTGGATGCGAAGCTCGCGCATGGGGTTCTGGGCCTTCTCAGACTGCGGGAATCGTAGATTAGCATGTTGAATCGACTGGCGACATTCAATTGGCATGCACATACCATTTTGGCTGCTGTGTTAGTGATGACGAGCGGTGGTGTCTGGTGATGTGATGTTTTGCGGTGCTGTCTGTTCCGGTCGGTCGGCCTTGACGAAAAGTTCCAAAGATCGAAAAGTTGCACTTTCTGGCACCCGAGAAATTTCTTGGGGAAAAGAGGGCAGAGAAGCCCTGTGGCTTGGAAAGAAAGAGTGGCTTGACTTGAAGCTGAAGCAGCATCGACCAGAGCGGTGGGCGACGGATTGAATTTACTTAACCTACCTGGTGCTGGCCTACGTACTAAGTCTGGAAGGGTTAGTGTGTCTTTGGGCTTCTACAGTACCTGAGTACCTAGCTGGAGCTTCTTCGTTGCAAGGACCTGGCCAATTGCAAAGCGGACCCTTTTTCAGCCTTGCTTGCAGGTGCTTTGGAGCTTGCCTGCTTGCATTGCTCGACGTGTGCCTGGCCTCGCCTTGTCCCAATATTTTATCTCGGCCTCCTCATACCACCCAAAAGTCGCGATCTCTCTCAAAGTGCCTGCCAACGCAGTCCGGGATCTCGCAGAAGTCAACTACGACTTCTCACACACACACACGTGCCAATTTTTGAAAAGCTAGACAAGTCCCAAAGGGCAACTCGTCGCAAAAATGTCGAACAAACAGGGCAAGATGGTGAGCTGCTCCCCTCCACCGCTTCATGGCTTCGACGTTGACATCACAGGCTGACCAGACATGTTATTTTAGGCCGGTTACGTACGTACCCTCTCACAGATGTGAATTCGCGCTCGACGACGCGTCTATGCGCCACCCGCGCCGTGTATTCAATACTGACTAGTGCTACAGATCAACTACCGCATGAGAGTGACGTTGATGGACGGTCGCCAAATGACTGGACAGATGCTCGCCTTCGATAAGGTACCTATTCTTCATTCCCAACCAATGCTCTCTAGCAAACCGACTGACAGTATCTCTACAGCACATGAACCTCGTTCTTGCCGACACCGAAGAATTCCGACGCGTCAAGCGAAAGCAGAACAAGCCCGCAGCCCCTGGCGCATCCGGCTCAGCAACACAGACCATCGAGTCCGAAGAAAAGCGCACGCTTGGCCTGACCATTGTGCGAGGCGCCCAGATTGTCTCATTGTCGGTCGAGTCTGCACCCCCCGCCGATCCCAGTACACGTCTCGGAAAAACCACTGCTACCAGTCTGCCTACCGCTCTTACTTCAGGCCCCGGCGTAGCACGACCCGCCGGGCGAGGCGCTGCCCCTACATCTCTCGCCGGACCTGCCGCCGGCGTTGGTGGCGGCGCACCCGCATTCCCTCCTCAGTTCCCTGGTGCTCCCGGTTTTGGTCCGGGCAGAGGCGGTCGTGAGTTCTTCCTACTACTACACGAATACCCCTGGATGATGCACAACTAACAGTACACAGCTCCGGCTCCTGGTTTCCCCCCTGGAGGCTTCCCTCCCGCTGGTTTCCCCCCGAACGCTGGTTTCCAGCCGCCACCTGGCTTCCCTGGCGGTGCGGGCGCTCCCCCGCCAGGTTTCAACCCCCCTGGACGACGATAATTGTGACGCGGGACGTTGGCTTCTGCAAATAGTTGAATTGGTCCTGTATTGATGGACAAACAGATACCACAGGCGTTTAGGTTGCAGGTACGAAAAAAAGTGTATCGAGCTGCATCATTGATGCGCCACCCGCATACTGGGATTAGTTCTCGGTCTACCAAATGAATGAAATGATATCACAACAGGCCCTGCTTGTCAGCTACACAAGGTACCTCTACCGCTTGTAGACTTGCTTACGGAACATGTGACCTTTAAAATGCTTTTAATAACCTAGTTGGACAGCACGGGCTATATAAAACATCCAAATCTACCCAATCATACATCCCCTTCCACATATCGCACATAACACCAACCAAGTATCGCAAGCCGACAAGCAGCGGCAACAGCAATCAAAACAATCAGAAGGCCCCGATCGTCCGTCCACATGGGTCTATCCACGGAACAGGTTGTCCACTACCCCGTGCCATTGAGGAGGCCGCTTAGGGGGGCCGACCGGTGTCGACGCAAGAGACCGTCGAATACACCCGCTTGCTATCGGAATGACAACAACAACAACAAGCCGAACGTCAGAGACCATGAGCGACATAACCAAATAGAACCTACCCCTGAGGCGTTTGTACTCCGGGCTCAATTACTGAGAGGCGTCATGAAAGACACAGATCTCCCCGAGACAATAGATCATCCCCCCGACCAAGCCACTGAAAGCCGAGCGGTGCAGGACGCCCCGTTAAGACAACTCGACCCGAACCGAGTATACAAGCCGTGCTAGGAAAACGAGAGCCCTCCCAGTTATTTGACGATTACCCGCTTAAGGCTGAACCTTCGCCACCGACAGTCTTTGTTCTCCGAGATCCTTATCCGAAATTCTGCTCTGAGATACTGCTCCGAGATACTGCTCCGAGATAAGATACTACTCTGAAATATTACTTAAGGCTATTTAAAGACAGGTAAAGAATGAACAAAAGATAGAAAGGAGATAAAAGAAAAGTAAAGAGAAAATTGATAGAAGATAGGTAAAGAGATACTAAAGAAATATATTTAAAAATATTCCCTTTCTTTCTATCCCTTCTTTTGCAGGCTATCTACTAGCCAGCGTCGGTATAATTCCAGCGCATGTAGCGTTAGTGTATATCCTCTTTACGCAAAGGTCTAAGAGCTATCCGACGTCAGAACTCACAGAACCTGTATACAGATTGGCCTGAGTCCGAGTTCCGTCTCAAATCACAGCCCTGGAAGCCCGCAAGATACAGACTTATAAGCTGCGTAGCCTGCGTGTGAGATATGTACATACCATGTCGGTCTTAGGCACACGTCGGAGTAGCCTTTGGAATGCATTCACACACGTTAGGCCAAAGGCGCCTGGAGGTGGGCTTAGTATTCGGGTGCAATTCCTCGGCGGTGCCTGAAGTTCAACCTCCTTCGCGGCATACCCAAATAGTATATATCTCAATCTTCGAGCCCCTTTCCACATCAAAACTGCATTGCTATATCTCAAAGTCCCCTTATCCGTATCTGTGTGCATTTCAGGAGAATACTTACTATGCTCACGAAGTTGGAAAGCTCTGTATATGTGAAGGTAAATAGTGCGATGCAGCCCTGAGTTAGAATCGATGGGGTGCAAAGGGTGGGAATCATGGCTGGACGTAAACTGCTCTGGGATATAAGTCCTAGTGTAACGACAAGTAAAACACAAGCTAGTCACTAGTAGCTATAGCAAGCATTCCTGGTATACAATCTACTTTTTATTGTTCATGACGTAGGCTCGTAATAACTATGAAATCAAAGGGCATAACCATCAAACATCTCAAGCCTTGGTGATCTTGCAGACAAGATCGCTGCCATCTACGCTGTCTCCCTCCTTGACCTGAAGACCGCTGACCTTGCCACTGTGAGGAGCGGAGATAACCATTTCCATCTTCATGGCAGAAAGAATGGCGATCGGGTCGCCCTTGGCCACATCTGAGCCGTCCTTGACTCGGAGTTCCACCAGGACACCGGCCATAGGAGCACCGACTTGGCTGCCGTCAGTTGGGTCAACCTTGGGCCGTGCGACATTTTCAACGCTGGACTTCTGATCAACAACCGATGTCTGTCGGACTTCACCGTTGACTTCGTAGAAAACCTCCCGCTGGCCAGTGTTCTCTGACAAGGGTCCAACAGCCAGGAGCTTCAGAATCAGGACTTTGCCCTTCTCAAGTTCCACATGGAACTCCTCACCAATCTTAGGGGCAGTGAGGAAGTACTTGGTGGGGAGGACGGACAGATCGCCATACTTCTGGATGAACTTCTTGTAGTCATCAAACACCTTGGGGTACATGATGTACGAGGCCAAATCACATTCTGTCACGCTGCCCCATTTCTGACCAATCTCAGTGCGGATCTTCTTGAAATCGACAGGGTCAAGGTAGAGACCAGGACGCTTATCGAATTTGCGGCGGTTGCGGAGAGCCCTCGTGCGGAGAGGCTCGGGGAATCCACCGTAGGGTTGACCCATCATGCCCTCAAGGAACTCAAGTACAGAACCAGGGAAGTCAAGCTCTTCTGCGCGATCGATGACTTCCTGGGATGACAGCTTGTTAGAAACCATGAATTGCGCAAGGTCTCCAACAACCTTGGAGGTGGGCGTAACCTTGACAATATCGCCAAGAAGGTCATTGGCATGTTCGTAAGCCTTCTTGGTTTCGGCCCACTGTGAACCAAGTCCAAGCTGCTGAGCTTGGAACATCATGTTTGTGAGTTGACCACCGGGGATTTCATGCTCGTAGACCTCTGGGTCAGGACCGGCAAGGTGTGCCTCGAAAGGCGAGTACAGAAGGCGCAACTGAGCCCAGTAGGTGTCAAGAGCTCGGACATGGCCGGGGTTGAGACCAGATTCGAAGGCGCTACCCTCAAGAGAGGCAATGATGGCATTGATACTGGGCTGAGAAGTCATACCACTCAAGCTATCTGTAGCCGCATCCACAGCATCTGCACCAGCTTGAGCGCAGGCAACCATAGAGGAAACACCGGTTCCAGCGGAGTCGTGCGTGTGAACATGGATAGGGAGATCGGGGTACTTCTTGCGAAGGGAACCGATGAGAAGAGTGGCGGCATGAGGTTTGAGAACGCCTAGAGAACAGTTAGCAATAGCGAATTTCAAGAAGATAAAAAGGATACCCCACCGGCCATGTCTTTAATAGCCAAGATATCGATGTCCATCTCGACGAGCTTCTCGGCGAGACCCATGTAGTACTCGAGGTTGTACTTCTTTTTAGGGTTCAACATGTCTCCGCTATAACAGATCGTGCACTCAACGACTAAAATCTAGATGTTAGTTTTGCTCCTAGGTAAGAATGAAAAGAAACATGGATATGACTTACCTCCTCCAGCCTTCCTCACTGCCTCAACACCCACTCGAAGTTGCTCAACGTCGTTTAAAGCATCAAATACTCGGAAGATATCGACACCGTTGTCCTTGGCTTGCTTGACAAAGTGTTCGATAGCGTTGTCGGGCAGCGAGGCGTAAGCGACACCGTTGGCTCCACGGAGCAGCATCTGGAAAGGGATGTTGGGTACGAGCTTTCGCATCTTGCGGAGTCGGTCCCAAGGGTCCTCGTAGAGGAAGCGCATGGCGACATCAAAGGTGGCGCCACCCCAGCACTCCAGGGAGTACAAGTTCGAGAGAGCATGGCTGGTCTCCTTGGCAATGCCGAGCAGATCAACAGTTCGCACGCGGGTAGCCAAGAGCGACTGGTGAGCATCACGCCAGGTAGTGTCCATCAGCAGAGTACCCTTGTACTCGCGTACAGCCTTGGCAAAACCCTTAGGTCCTTGCTCCAAAAGGATGTTTCTCCAGCCCTTCTGGCAGGGTTGAGAGACATCGAGCTTGGAACCGTCGTCGTTGAAGAGCTCGGGGATGATGATGTCACTCTTGAGCTTGGGCTCGCCGACTTGACCAGCGATGCTGCTTCCGTTGACAGCGAGGTCGCCCAGGTATGCAAGTAGCTTCTGAGCTCGGTTTTGACTGCCGATAAGATCAAACAGTTGCGGGGTGTCATCGATGAATGTAGTCCAGCAGTTGCCGTCAATGAAAGTAGGGTGAGTAAGCAGGGAGGCAAGGAAGGGGATGTTGGTCTTCACTCCACGGATACGGAACTCGACGAGAGCCCGCAAAATCTTCCGGCGAGCGATCTCATAGGTAGAACCCAAGCATGTGCACTTGACTAACATAGAGTCATAGTAGGGGGTGATGACGGCACCAGCGAAGCCGTTTCCACCATCAAGACGGACACCGTTGCCACCAGCAGATCTGTAGACCTCAATCTTTCCAGTATCAGGCTGGAACTGCTTCGCGGGATCTTCTGTCGTAATACGGCACTGGATTGCAAAGCCTCGTGTGGAGATTCTGTCTTGAGTCAGCCCCAGTTGCTGGAGGGTGGCGCCAGCAGCAATTTGAATCTGAGCGGCAACAATGTCGATGCCAGTGATCTCCTCGGTGATTGTGTGCTCGACCTGGATACGAGGGTTGATCTCAATGAAGTAGTAGCGGTTCTGCTGGTCGACCAGGAACTCGGCAGTACCAGCATTTCGGTAGTTGACCGACTTGGCCAGCTTGACAGCATCGTTCAGGAGGGCGTCACGGGTTGCAGCCGGAAGGTCCTTGGCCGGTGCAATCTCAACCACCTTTTGGTGGCGACGTTGGACGGAGCAGTCACGCTCGAACAGATGCACAATGTTTCCGTGGTTATCTCCGAGGAGTTGGACCTCAATGTGCTTGGGCTTGTCCAAGAAGCGTTCGACGAAGACGGTGCCATTGCCGAAGGCAGACTTGGCCTCGGATGTAGCTCTCTCGAAGGATTCCTTCAAGCTCGACTGCTCCCGCACCACTCGCATTCCACGGCCACCACCGCCGTAAGCGGCCTTGATGATGATGGGGAAACCATATTCATCAGTGAAGCTCTTGACTTCCTCGAAAGTGGCAACTGCGCCTTCAGTACCCGGGACAACGGGAACACCGGCCTTGATAGCCAGTGTTCGTGCCGAGACCTTGTCTCCGAGGGAGTCAATGACCTCGGGAGAAGGTCCGACGAACTATAGAACGCAAGCGAGCCAATCAGTAATGCCCAGCCGGACAAAGGTAGGGGTTCCCCAAACTTACGATCAGACCGTTCTTCTCGACGTTGCGGGCAAATTCGGCGTTCTCGGATAAGAAACCATAGCCTCGGATAAAAAGTTAGTAGCATATCGCAAAAAAGGAAAGCCCAAAAATTGCCCGCGGGGACTTGGTTCTACGCACCTGGGTGAATCATTTGAGCGCCATGCTCCATAGCGATCTTAATGATCTCGTCGCCGGCCAGATAAGCACCGACCGGGGTGTACTGGCCACGCTTGCCAATGACGTAGGCTTCGTCGGCCTCTGGGTGCAAGATAGCAATTAGCGCGGTCCCTTGGGGCGTGCTAGTCAGCGTGGGAGCGATACTTACTTTGCCGATGCATGCTGAGTCTGTCTTCATAACTGAAGACGGCAATTGTGTGGAGGGACAGCTCGTGTGCTGTTCGGAAGATGCGAATGGGGATTTCGCCTCGGTTGGCCACCAAGATCTTCTTAAGCTGCATGATGGAGCTGTTGGCACGAATGTGGTGTACCGTCTGGGCTTCCTTGGGGGCCATGCCCTCCTCGAAGACATCGTCGTCGACGGCGGCTTCAGTGCCAACCGCCTTCAAGTCCTTGAGGTCCGGAAGTTCCGCCATGTTGTCTCCCAAAAATGCGATTTGGATGAGGCTGGAGGAAAGCGAGCGAACAACTTGGGGAAAAAGAAGTTAGAAGGCAGAGCCCGGAAGTAGGATGGAGAAACCCTTGGACAGACGGACGGACGGACGGATGGACGGACAGACAGACCCGTAGGAATAACTGGAGTCGGAGGGGAATGGATAAGATGAATAGAAGAATGTAAATACCTAATAATAAGGTGGTGTCTGTTGTTGAGGTCTCAACGGCCAGCCGTAGGGTTTGTTGTTGGTGGGGGTCTGTTCAGTCTGAGCGTCTCGAGGGCTCGTGGGTTGGAGGCTGACGTTATGCGATTCGATTTGTGTAGAGATGAATGGCCGAACTAGCTAGTCAGGGTGGTGTATGTACTGTAGGTAGCTGCTTCGCCAAGGAGGGGAGGAACGTGGGGTCACGCAACAAGCCCTTCTCGTCCTTCAATGTGAATGTATGTAGTAGTGATGGATGTCTCACTCAAGACAGCGAAGAATTGCTTCTTTCCCGAGATGCACCAGAAAGAATAGACTCCTCGGATCTAGTTGGACTTATGACGCAAGAAAGTCCCGAGTTGATCAAGCAAGAGGAGGAATGAAGATCGGAGTTGGGAAGGGGGGGTCGAAGGGGATCTTATAATCTTAGTAGCTAGGGCGATACTAGTCACCCCGAGCAAAGTCACCCTCCTCTACTCCGGTCGTCGTCCCTCTCCGTCCACCTACCAGTCTCTCTCACGGTCCATGATACATCAATTGTACAAACGAATGGACCCATACAGGCACGTAGGGTGGCCTCCAGTTTCCCACCTGCCGGAGGGCTCTTGGCAAGTGTACCAATATGCATCTATGCATCTCCATCTCCCGGATAACCTACCTACATACTCCCCGTACATGCCTCTTAAGCTAGGTAGTATACATTGACTTCACCGCACACCACCAAACATAGTAAATGTGAGGCAGGCTCGTGGCAAGACATGGGGGGCCATCGGGGATACGCAGTGGGACTTTCTGGCTGGTTTCCCTTCTTGCTGGCCCTTTCCATCCCTGCTTGACACAGTTGCGCAAACATCCAAGGGAAACATGCCGCATTTGGCGTCTCTCTCTGTCAGCTCGCGCTGTAGGCTGTGCATACACAGACAGACACACAGATATGTAGCTCGACTTGCTGCTCTCCACACTCCGATCCCCAGGGTAGGAGGCATCTGCCGCACATACATAAATAGCACCTTTCCTACAATGAATTTGTTTCCCCGTGAAGGGAAGCTCCACTGCTATATGTGGTTGCTTCAGAGTTGCCCCTCATCAAAGTTACACGGTCTAGCTCCTAACAAAAGCACGTGGATATGTGTTGATGGCTGGTACTCAGCCCAGCTGTCATGGCAACCGACATCTGAGATACTGGCTGTCGAGGTGGCTTTATGCTGACTGCTACTGCTACGGCTACTGCGACCAGCTTTTACCATATAGATAGAATCTAGATAGCATATGCAGAGTAACTTGGCAAACTGACTCGAAATTATATCTCCGTCCAAGCCAGCGGGTCAGCCGAGCTGATGAGGGATTACGACCATGTACTTACTAGTGCAGCCAGCTACCAGCCTAGGTTACCACCTACTGCTACTACTACAACCCTCCCTTTGGTTTGGACCTGGAGCTGTCTGTTCTGTCAACTAGGTTAGCTACGACTACGACGACAAACCCTGTCCAAGCTTCATGATGGCGGGGTTTCATAACTCTCGAGCCTAGCTTATCGGAGCCTCTCATTGCTCAATTCTTGCTTCAGTGGGGTCGGGGGGCCTGAGTATGCTTTGGCGGGGTTGTTTCTCTCAATCTCTCCTCAGCTGCAACAGGGACAATCACAGCATAGCATTGCGTAGATACCTAGCATAACATAGCATAGTCGATCATTGCAACACTGCAACTCTAGCCTTCTCTCTTCTCTCTCTCTCTCTGTGTGTGTGTGTTCTGTAGCACTCGGATTTCCTCTCGGAGAGAAACACAGTTGAGGAACTCTATTTCGTCATGGGAAGTCTTGGCTAGGCCACGACGGACAGTGCGTAACTCGAGGACTCTTGACTGGTGGTGATGGTCGGTCGTCTCTTTCAACGCAGACGGGGGACGGGGGACGGAGCTTGCATTCGCTTCTGCATTCGCTTCTGCAGTCGCGTCATGCTGCACCTGAGTCTAGATGGAGCTTGGGTCCCAAGGTCCTTGCGAGGTAGGATAATAAAGAAAAAAATTAATTGGAGAATCTACCAGTCCCTTGGTATCCGCGATTGACTTTGCTGTCTATTCGCCAGCCAATCAGCCGGGCTGCTGATAAACGTTGTATTTGCTTTTATGTCTCAGTGACGAGACTCTATTATGTCCAACTAACCCGGCACCTCCGCTTCGGACTGCCTATCGCACTAGACTCGGTCTACCACTACCTCAGTAGACAATTCAGTGCTAACTAATACCACCATCGCTCATCCACCACACCGGTTCTCGTCTATGCCCGTGGAGGGGTTGAGTCGAGTCGAGGGGTCGAGTTGTTCTGCCGTGCAACTTCAATAGACACAGCATAGGAGATAGGTAGTTCTTCCTAGGGATTCGGGCCTCGGCTGCCGTATGCACACGCAGATCCGAGTCGTCTGTCTGTCTTGTCTACATGAGATGAGAGTGAGCAGCGTCATTTCTCCTCCTACTCCGTACTTTATCTGCGCTGCGTGCGGTAAGGACCCATCCACCCATCACCTGCGACCGAGACACAAAACCTTTGAGATGGGGGTCATCTTTAATTCAGCCGAGGAGACACAAACCAGTGGCAGCCAAGACGAAGTTGTTAAACAAGCCAAGAGCCAGCCCTCGGCATAGCTAACTCTCTTGGCGGGCGATCGTGTTCCTGGTCGACGAAGCGGATCCCCCTTGGATACTACCTGGCCTGGCGAGCCTGGCCTACCTACAGCACTGCACTGCACTTATACAGTACGTACCCCCCTACCAAGCCCGAGTTATAGGCGCTTAATCAAAAAAGAACCTCAAGCTTGACTCATCCGCCCAGGTGGTCACCAGGCCCATAGCATACCTTAACCATATGGTGTTCGGCAGACAGCTTGCCGTAATCTGGATAACGGAATAAACAACTGGCTGTACGGCGTACGGTGGTAAGAGACGCATCGCCCAGGTGGACGATCATAGAAACATAGGAATAAAATAGGGCAGGGATCGGACTCTAATCTTCGACCCTGATCCGCGGATAACAAGCGAGTGATGCCGCAGCCATGGGACTGTTTCGGTAGTGGACAGAACGGGCGGGATTCACCTGTCGATCCTACCTGGCTTTCCTCTCCAGCGGTGTACGTATCATGTCGTTCAGCCCGCCCATGCTACATCTCGTACTCTATTTTGAACTTCGACAGCCAGTGTCAGACGGTCGCCTCCACTGGCGATGGCTGCTGCTACTTGTAGATGGGTAAAACACAACAGTGGGGGGGGGGTCCTTTTTGTTCCTTGCTCTCCGGTGCCAAGGTGCTCCAGATGTCGTTTGTTTCTATCCAGGGCCCTGTCTGTCTGTTTCTTGCGCTATTTAAAAACCTTCGTGCTCCTCCTGATGCCAGATGGGGGGTCCATCGCAGTGGCATCGACCAAAACTAGCAGCGGCCCTGCTTCATCATTCGAGCGGCTCGAAACTCGCATCTCGCCTTGGCAAAGCCGCGGCGTACCCTCTGCCAAGCTTCGCTCCTGTGCATCGAGCCGCGCTCGCTTCGACATCTACAACTGGACCAACTGGACAACATGTCAACAACGTACGCACGCACACACGCACACTTACTTACTTACACACCCTGTGCAAGGGAGGGTAGAGGAAAATCCGCCTGCCCGTCTGACCACCCGGAAAACCACCCACCACTATCTCCTCTCACATCCCATTTGTGCCGCTCAGCTGAGCTACATCATACTAAGATGGTTCGATGATCGGTGATTCCATGGCTTCACGGAGCTCGAGGCTTAGGCCCGATTTCGGGGCTCGGGCGGCGGAATCAGTCAACGTAGTAGGGAGTAGGGCTGATGAGCAAACTACTCACGATTGTGTAAGTGAAATAACGCCGGCCACGGCTCTATGGAAAGTTCCGATCCTAGAGCTTTCTCTCACCACAATGACAAACAATCATCCGTCTCCGAGCCGGCGGACGAAATGGTCTCAGACAACCAAAACATTCTATCCCATTCCATCCGTCCATTCAACGGCAATATTGGCTTGGATCGGGCTTGAATTGGCTTGGCTTGGGGACGACGCAATCAAATACTCGATGTGCTGATGACACTGCGTGCATCCGTCCAACCCGGCTCCCTTTTTTTTCTTTTTTTCTTTTTAAGTATAACAAGGACGCAACGTAGGTGTGCCACGCAGATCCTTGAATTAGTGAAAATAAAGATCACTACCTAGATTGGATACATATCTAGATATGCATCTGCATGATGACCACCAACCCAGATGGCGCTATAGCCTATAAGCACTGCATCCCACGTCCAGCCAAGCCCAACGCCGGGCATGCGGAAGGCGGGTATGCCCTTTCGCAGCCTGCACTGCACCTCTTAGCAGCAGGGCAACCCTCCCCCGTCCTCCCAAAAGTAAATCTCAACAACTTCTTTCATCACCTTGCAGGTGCACCTCTTTCCCTAAGCGCGGGTACGTATCTTTCATGTCTTATGTACGTATAGGAGCCCCGAACTACAACCACACACGTGTGTATGTGAGAGGCCTTGGCTTTCACTTTGTGCAAGCCCAGAAATTCTCTTGCGGAGCAGGACGACGGTTGATTCGGTAGTGCCTTAGCTTCGGATGTGCTTTTTGTTGTCTTGATTTGCCGGAGGCGAGGAGGACAGCACTCGATAGTACTCCGTATTGGCCCTCCTCCATACATTGAATCTGTAGGTATCAATCAATGCACCGCATTTGCAGATATGCCGCCAGGGTTGGCAAGTTGCTGCAAGTCCCTTGGTCTTCTGACCGACGCACGACTCGCCCGCGGTCGGTGATATCTACGTTGCAGTACGGCTCGTCCATGCCCGACCCAACATGGCCAAGAGTCCCATTTGTCTTATCTGGGTATTCGCCTTGGACGTTCTGGAACCAGCCGGGAGAAGAAACCAAATTGAATTGAAACAAGAGATCAGGCTGCAACGTGATGTTTCTCTCCCTGCCGTCTCTCTGTCTCTGTTTCTCCCTTCTCGCCGTATCTACTCAAATCTTATCAATCAGGCATTTGCCGCTGTCCTCGGAGGACGGACTCGCAATATCTTCCCCGGGCTCCGTCTTCTTGCCTACCCATCTCGTGCATCTACATACTACAATACTAATTCAATTCTTCAACCCCCATGTCCTCCTCCCCTTGTTGCCCGACCTACATACATATAACCACATCAAGACACTGACGAACAAGCCCTGCCCAGAAGATTCCCGCTTCCGTTCTCCCCTTTTCTGATAAGATGCGCGGATATCTTTCCCAGGATGACATGCGCCCAGAAAGACGCCGAGAGATCTATCTTTGCTTCGCCTCGCTGGTTTTGGCTAAGATAGAGAAGATACGGAGAAGGGGGGAGATAAAAGGGGAGTGGGGGCTGCCTTTCTCTTGGCTGGCTTCGAAACATCAGTGCGACGGAACTGCCCATGCCTCTCATTTTGCATCGCCTGCAAGGTATAGCCTAATGGCTCATACGGACTTGGACGCCTTCCTTATGACTTCGAGATTGCGACACCACCGTGGGGAGGCTCCAGAAAATGACCGAGGAACAGGACTTGGCTACATTTCTCTGTCATGCCGGATTCTGATATCCACGAATTAGCTTTGTCGCCAGCGTGCCTGGGTGCGCTTCCCCAAAGAGACAAGAGGTGCGCGATATTCGTCTCATCGAAATTGTACATGCACTCGGGCAGGGAAAAGACAACAACAGAAGGTAGTCCAACTAAGTGGGTAGGTACTTGTTGAAGTCACTCTAGAAAACAGTTGATGTACAGGACCACAAAGCCGTCTGCCCCGGTGGCCATAGTCTATCTTCCTCGATACCTTGCAGCTCTATATCTTCTGCGGCCTCCCATCTTGGGGAGGGGTTGACAGCATTATGAAGGAGAGAAACCCTCTCCGGTTGTTCGTACCACACCGCAAGGTATTTGACCTACGCCCCCTTGATAGCCCCCATTCCCCTTGCATGCCTTGAGCAGATGGCACGCAGTCTCCTTCCAGACCTTTCTTTTTGGCATAGTCTATTTCGAGACGACATCCTTCACCTTGTCGCCAACGGCAGCGACCTTGGCCTTGGCCTCCTCAACAGCGCCCTGGGCGGCAGCCTTCTCCTTGCCACCCCAGTTGTGCCATGAGAGATAGCGGTATCCTTGAGTGAGCTGGGAGGCCTCGTTGATGAAGTGGCACGCGAAGAGAAGGTAGTTCTTGGGCGACACGGCGAGGGAATAGCGCATGAAGGTCATGGAGTAGATGCAGAGAGCGGCGGTCATCTGGCCCGAAATCCTGAGGGTAGCATGTTAGCAAGGGACGTCGGGGCGGGGGCGAGAGCTCCCTCGCCACATCAGGTCGGTGCTTACAGGTCGGGGGACTTCTGCGTGTCCATGACGGCGGCGACGGGGATACCGAAGTTAGACACGGGACCCCAGAAATCTGTTGCGCACAGTCGTTAGTAATCGACCAAGGTTGAGCGTAAGTTGGCTCCAGATAATATGCTCATGTGAAGACACATGACGACGCCGCAGTCCGCGGCTCCGGTTGCGGCTCCTCAGAAAACTGCCAGAACGAGAGTGCGCCGGGGCGCTCCCGTAAGACGACAAGCTTAGAACGGTGAGCCAGAGTCGCGGGGAACCTGGCATGCTTGCCATGGACACCAGTTCCCGCTGAAAGGTGTGGCAGAAGCGCCCCGTCTCGGGCAGGTTTTGTCGTCACCGTCGGACTTAACGTAGCGAAGACCGGATATGAAGGAATTGAGAGATGGTCACGTACGTGTCGAGCAGAAGTAGCTCACGGTCGGGTTAGACCGGATCTTGGCATTGACGGCTTTGAAGAAGGCGGCCATTGTGAAGTTGGAATGCCGGATATTTTGGGGGAGGGCGAGGTATGAGGTCAGGTCGGAGTCGAGGTCGTGGACAAGAAGGTTAATTGAAAAGCTGCTGCACGATCTTTCTCAATTGAATTTCCCCAACTAATGGCGCCGTTTCCTCCGATCCTGGCTGGGATTGGCTTGGCTTTGCGCTGAATTTTGGGGCCCCGACTTCACTTGGGCAGAGCAGAGCTTTGAGTCACGTGTCGCAGTCTACAAGTACACACCTATCCATACATCCCTTCCCACTTCAACATACTAACATTGTCATGGATGCTAAAATATCTGATGTATGCGTCAATCTTGGGAATCGATGGTCCATTGTATCTAGAGTATTGAGTAGTAGAAAGATCCAATACTATCAAGTGGGCAGACTAGGTGTCCGTCCGTATACGTTTAGTACCTAACACATTTATGTCAGTCACTTTGTCTACCGCTCACGTTGCCAACAAAAGCCATGGTAAAATAAAATTCACACAAAAAATAGATGACTCCTTATTTTACTATCATACAGTTCTGCTGCTCAAGAGCAGCTTGAGTCTCAAAACCATAAACATGTCTCACACCATGGGGTAATGGGGGACCTGAAGATATTTCCTAACTTCTTCCCTGCCTATTGGTAGATGGGAACAACGTCTTTCCCCCTGGCGTGTCCCATCCACCATCTAGTTGACAACCCCGACATCTCAAGAAAGCACTTTTCTTCAATACGCAAACTTCCATCCTGGGTTATAGTATGGTGTTTGTCCATGATGTAGCCCTCTGGAATACATCGAGTTCATGTAAGATGGCGGCGGCGATGGGCTGGCCCATGATACAAGGGCATTAAGTGTACAGGCGCAAGCACGCCTGCCACTACCACTGGTTTTAACGGCGCCGGTGCTAATTAAAACCCGAAACCCGTAGGCTGAGGCGCAAAGCCGTTGGTCTGTCCGAACGCCGCAGGAGACGCCCGTCCACCAGCAGCGCCACCAGGGCCGGCCGTAATCATGAGACGACCGCCACCAAGAATCGGAGCTTCGCTCTCGTCCTTCTCTTGTGCCGTCTCCTTGGCCTTTCGGGCTTCGTTGTCGGCCTTGAGTGTCGAAATCTCCTTGGTTTGCTGGCAGAGCATGTTGATCATGTACGGCATGGCGAAGTCATGGAGACCATGACGCCATGACAACTCCAAGACGAGGTCAGGGCGAATGAGGTCATAACAGGCGTAAAGCATGCCAACGTAGCACTCCTTGCTACCAATGTCGACGAACTGTGATTATGTTAGTAGGGGCCAGTAAGGGTTTAGTATTTTACTTACGTATCGAAGGAGCTCCTCGACCACCTCAGACTTGCCAGAAATAGCAGCAGTCTCGATAGCATCCTTGAAAAGCTTGTCTTGCTTCGAGAGAGCAATCGACTTCTCCCACCTCTTCGTCTTGCGATAGATGTTAGCGGCAATTTGACGGAAGAAAACGAGGTCGTGTTTCTCGAGGCGGCCAGCCAGATCCGTGGCATCGTAGTTGTCGTAGTTTTCGACCGAGTCTCGCAGCGTCTTGTAGTCCTCTTCTTCGATCAGCAGATCGTTGATGGCATCGTTGACGGTACGCTTGTTCTGGGTCTGCACGTTGAGGAGGAAGGGCTTGATCAACGGTAAGTTGTCCGACTTCTGGAACATCTTCACAACCCGGTTGACATCGATGCGGGGCGTCAAGGCTTGGAGCAGATCAGTAATGAGTGAGGGGTGTTGCTCCAAGTAGAAGTTGATAGCGCGGTAGTAGATTTCCAAGTTGGCGACCTTGACGACGATATCCTTGAATTGCTGATGCTCCCAAGAGTTTTCGGCGCGCTCCATGACTGCCAAAGCCGCATTGTCGAATTCATCGTAGTGGTAGTAGCAGAAGACCAACTCCGGCCACAAATTGGCTTCCTCGCAAGCTCGGATGAGCTTGGGAAGGTTCATTCGGCTCCAGAAGAGCTTGATGTGCTCCATAAGACGCTCAGGGTGGTACTTGGACAGGGCAATGCCAAGTTCTGTGAACATGCCCATGTGGGCGCGCTCGAGACCAAGACCCTGCTCGAGCAAGTCGATCAGCTCATCAAAGTAGCCCTCATACTCGTACTGCTTGACAAGGGTTTGCAGCTGTTCAGCGTCCACAATGAGGTTCAGACCACAAATCTTCGCGAGGCGGAATTCCTTCTTGCTGACACAGGCACCGTGAACCTCGCGCCAGACTCTGATGTTGTTGGCCTTGCGTGCGCACTCGACGGCAGCCTGGTAGTCCTCAAGGTGAACAAGGGTCGTGGCGAGTTTCGCCCAGTTAGAGATGCTGGTGTAGAAGATCTTGGCGGCTTGGTGGAAGCCCTCGTTGGATGCCTTGTCACCAGACTCCTCGATATTGGCAACGTTAGTACCTCGAAGGAAGTCCTCAAGCTCGCTGAGCTGATCAAGACGGGCAAAGCAGAAGGCCAAAGCCGTATCGATGGCAGGCTCTCTCATCGTCTTGCGCGCCATACGCAAGAACTTCACCAAATCCTCATCCTTGCCGGCATGGGTTCCGACCTCAATGACCTCTTCATAATTGCGAGGATCACCGGCCTTGATGTACGAGTCGATGGCGTCGGTGACTCGCAGACCGTCCAACTGAGCCTTTGCAACCTTGCTCCACACCTCGGGCAAATCAACGTCCTCGGCAAAGGCACTGGCACGATCAATGCTGACGACGTGCTCGACGAGAACGGCTGCAGCCGCGGTAGGGTTGCCGGCCTTCTTATAGATCTCGAAGGCCTCTTCATGAAGGCCAACGTTGATGCAGAGCTGGGCGCATTCTTCGGGGTCATAGGCGTCTAGGCGCTGAATGTAGTCGGAGACTCTGCCCTTGTCAGCACGAGCAGCAGTCAGAATAAGAAGGTTCTGCAGGCTGGGGTTGTCGTTGAATGGCGAAGGCTCAAGCATGATCTTCTCCAGAAGCTCAATAAGCTCCGATGGAAGGTCAGCTGACAAGAAAGCAGCAACTGCTTCCGAGACCTTGGCCGGGTCGGTGCACTCAGGCACAGCAGTGGCCACTACCTGGTCAATGACTGAACGGCGGTGGATGTTGTTTTCGCTAAGCACAAACATCCAGAGTTCGCGATCGCTTCGCTCAAGCAAGTATCGTGCCTGGGCTCGGTACATCGAGTTCTCGTTGGTGATGTTGACCAGCTCCAGATCGTTCTGGCCCTTCTGGTAGGCAATGTATGCCAAGTTCGGGTCTCGCTTCTCGCAGTACTTGCCCACGCTGAGAGTATCATACTGGTCGTTCTCCTTCAAGAACTTCTCGGGGTTGTTGTTGGAGTCAATGTAGATCTTGGCGAGAGCATTGAAAACAGCCTGTTGTTGGTTGCCGGCAGCCAGTGTTGCTTCGAGGAATGGAAGCAGCAGCTTGAGTCGGTTGCGGCTTTCAACCTCGGAGACAAGGGCATCGATAGGGATGGAGGCATGGTCCACAGAGTTCAGAAGGCCCTTGATGACAGACTCATCGCAGTCAACATCCAAAAGACCGCCGATGACCTGAGGAGTCCGGCTGGGGTTGACGCGCTGGACATAGGTCTCAATCGACTGGAATTGCTGGTTCTGGTACAAGTAGAGCACCAAGTCATGAACAAAGTCGAAGCGGTCGCATACGATGATCAGGGGAAGCTGCTCGGGCAGGCGGGCTTCCTTAAGGAAGTTCTTGACCTTTTCTGGGTTGTAGTGCTGGCTGTCGCGGCAGATTCTCTCGACCTCGGCAGATTGGCCCATCTTGGTAGCCGCCTCAATGTACTTGAAGTGAACGTCGGGATCTTCCGACATATTGACGACACTGCCAAGGTAGTAGAACAAGCCCTCGAAGGTCTTGTACTTCTCAAAGAGGTCGATCAAGTGACTAGGACCCAACAGATCAGAGTACTTGGTTGCAATCTGAACCACAGACTGGAGATTCTGGCGAATATTGCTCTTCATCATGGCATCCAAGCAATCAAGAGACTGCTCAACGGACATCTGGCCGAAGAAGGTGACCAGCCAGTCAATACTGAAGTTGGGCGTGCCAGCAATGTTAACAATGACGCGCTTGACGGCAGCGGGGTCTTCATAGAGCTCCAAGGCCTTTTGGGAAAGTCCTTGTTGTTCGCAGAGTGTGGCAATTCTCGCTTTGTCAAACTGAGTGAACATCTGGTTGCTCAGGATAGCATCAGCGACCTGCGGGGCCTGGGTCAGGTTCATCTCAAGAAGTCGGGTCTGAAGGTGTCCCTGGTCGGGTCTGTTGTCCTTAAGAACGTCGAGCAAGAAAGCGGTTGCCTGCTGGATCATGTTCTGAGATTGGAAGACATCGACAACGCGCTCAATGTCCACAAGGGAGCCGCCCTCGTTGTTGACCAGAGAGCTAGCGAACTCAGCACCCTTCTCCGAGTTGACGCGGACAATGTGGTTGAGTAGGCTGATCCAGTCGGGCTGGTACCCAGTCTGGCTGACATAGGGCAGGATCTTCTCGAACTGGCCAGTCTCGGCGAATGCAGCAACAACCTTGTGGGGGGCATTGCCCTTTAGGTACACTGCCAGAGCCATGTTGACATCATGGGGTCTGATCAAATCACCAAGCTTCTCTGAGAAATCCAGCTTGCCCTCCTTAAGCCACTTCTCCAGGAGATGTTTGCGGCCTTGCTGAAGCACGGGAACAGCAAGTTCCAATGTCTCAAATTCGTTGAGAGGAGTGGTCTTGTCAAGCAGCATTCCGAAGTATTGGAGGATGTATGACATCTTTCCAGGCTCCTGGGGAAGGTTCTTGAACCGGTTGATGGTGTCGGGTGTGCGGAGGAAGCCCCGGGGAGAGTTGGCAGCGACCTTGGCCGCGCCGGCATAATCACCCCTTTGAAACAACGAATCAAATTGCTGTCCGTAGAGCTGGTCAGCGCCAGGAAGACCAGCTCTAGAGGCCATCTTGATTGCCATCTCAGTGTTAGCGGGATTTTGCAACAAGTACTGAACCATGTTGTTCTCATCAACAGCAACCGCAAGAACTTGGCCCTTGCGGTTGATGCCAACAATACCGGCCGATTCGGAGTCGGAGCAAGTGGTGAATATGGTCTCGCTTGAGATACGGTTCATGAAGATGGTGGCGCCTGTCTCAAGATCGTACAGGTGGATGAAACCATACTTGGTGACCATGTAGATAACACCGTACTTCTGGGACACTTGCATCGCAACTGGGAAGTCGTTCGTCGCCTCGGGTGGGAAGTAGATGTCAACGGCCTTCTTTTGGAAGGCCGGGTTGGCATCGGGCTTGTCGATTTCGACAATGTGGAGCTTAGCACCCGTCGCAGTTCGTACAGCAAAGGTAAAGACCTTGGTGTCCGCGGGCGCACCCTCCAGTCGAACGGTACCGAAGCTAGCAGCATGGCCCTCGATCGCCTGGCTGATGCCTCTGTCCTTGGAATATAGCTGGAGGCTGCCGACGACGCGGCCTTGCTGCTGCGAGATACCAACAACTGCCATCCACTTTCCATCGCTGTTAATCCGGTAGTTGATGATTTGGCAGCCCTAGGAAGCTCGATTAGTATGTTGTCCAAAGCGGCACTCGACGGAAATGGCGCGCATACATTCATGTTAGCATTTCGCTTGAAGACCTCGACGGGTGCTGCTTGGGTAGCATCGTAGATATCCCAGTGGAAGACGGCAGTATCTGTTACCAAGCCAAGCGTTGACTCGCTGATCCATTTCCAGAAGACAACATCTTCGTTCATGGTAGCGGACTTCAACTTTTGTTTTTTCTCGAGATCGAAGATCTGCAGCGTTCTTGACTGTGCACGCAAGGCGATAATCTGCTTAGTCCAGTGCATGATGGCACTGTCTGCCTTAATAGGGCGCCGGGTGACATTGTTGCCCTGCTTCAGATCGACGATGACGACCTCGGGTTGTGCGGCCTCATTCTTCTTCTCTCGTATGCAGATAAAGTAGTCGGACTCTAATGTCTGTCGTCGGGCATTGTTACGTTAGCAAGGATGGCGCCGGTCGAGGAGATGGATCAAGGGGCCACGTACGCAAGAATTGAAGCTTATGCTGTTGGTGTCGACACCGACTGTGTTGAGCATCAACAGCTCTGTGAACTTAATGGGAAGGGGCGCCATGGTTGCTGTTCACATGGAAAGCTGCTGCGGTTGAACGAATTGGGGCCGATCGCAATGGGACCTGAGGACAGCTGGACGAGTTGGCGAGCTCGAGGGCAGCTGGTGGCTAGTGTTTTCGAGGAGGTAGTCGCGTTCCGCTGGGGAAGAAAGGATCGATCGAATTAGGCGCAGGAAAAGGTAAAGAGAACCTCCAGGGACCGTGGTGATTATGTAGTGTAGGTGAGGGTAGATCGAAGTCTACATCAAGTTCAAGGCAAGACAAAGAAAGATCGTGAGAAAAGCACGCGGTCTTGAACCTCAGGGAAAACAATCACTGAGATGCGAGGCCCGGCAATCGCGATGAGAGTGTTGTACAATGCCTGATGAAAGGGCGAAGGTAGAGTGGTATTTAGTTGATTGTGGGGGGAAAGGGAGGATGGGAAAAATAGAAGGAGATTGTGTTGATGTGGGAATAGGCAAGCAAAGGGTGCGTGATCCTTTTTCCCAGATCAAATGGATTTGATGTTCCTTCCTGCAGTTCGGTTTAGGAGAGAGGCATTACGCTTACCTGTTCGTTCGCAAGGACCTCAATCAATCAAGCAAGCAGCCAGCCAGCCAGCCAGCCAACCAGCCAGCCAGCCAGCCCGGGCAGCAGTAGCGCAGCAGCAATAGTAGCAGTAGCAGCAGCAGCAGCAGCAGCAACTCAGCCAAGCTCAATTGGATGCTTGGATGGACTTTTGTGGGTCTACTGCCAGCTAAGTACAGGGGTACATTGCGTACTTCAGATGTGGTATTCACTTGATGCGCACGTATTCCAGTGGCGCTTGGGCCAATTAAAGGTCTCAGCAAGTGCCAGGTTGCATAGAAGCCGTAGCTCCCCTGATTTTTTTTACTTGCCTGCAATTGACCGTTGCTTCTTTGCCTGGAAGGAAACAAGGTTCCATCAAGCTTGTTTCTGGCCCGTCAGGCTGCAATTGAATTGGCAAGCATCCTTAACCTAGCACCCAGAGCTTTGAGCCTCACATATTAGGCCCCCGTTTTATTGATTGGATCAATGCAGGTACTGGGAGGCGTTCGACTCCGTTGCTAATAAATGAGTGCCACCCCTGAATCCAGACATGGAATTTACCACAAGGTCACCATGGCAGTAGTATACAAGACTAACCAGCTGAGCTTCAATGCCTGATGACAGAAACTGCCACAAGTAACGAAATACACGCGATTCGGGCAACAGCTTGGGATGCCCTAGTAAAGTTCTTGCGGTGTATACGGAATGTTTCAAAATATCACCATGGAAATACTTCCGTCGTCACTGGAAATGCAGCAATCAACCGTTTTGCCATATGCTATAGGAAATTTGTCTTCTTGTTTAGGTAGCAAACTCGGACGTTGCTTCTCCATCCCACGTCTCTCGACCACGTTACTAAGACGAGTCGCTATAATGCTACATAGATAATCTACCTGGTAAACTCCATGGCGATTAATACCTCCCATCATCCTCCTCGGCCAGCATTGCTGCATAATCATCCGCAGTAGCAAATGTCGGAAGGCTTCTGAGCATCTTCTTCCTCTTAGTACGCTCAGAAAGGGGCTTCTTCTCGTCCTCCTTCCCGCCGGCGACAGCTGCGCCGCCTTCTTCTTCGTCATCCTCGTCGCTGAAGCCAAGCGACGATACATCCGAGAAGTCCGGTGCGCTACCTTCAGACATTCCGTCCACATCCATCTCCTCTTCGGCATCACCGCCGGCTTCTTCGTCCGAACCGTCAAGGCTCATCAAGTCGGCGAAATCAGATCCTACATCACTCTCCTCATCGCCCTCCACCTCGGGTCGCGATGCTGTGAGCGCGTTCCAGATCTCATCTTCATCACCAGACTCATCACCACCAGCGCCGTCCTCAGCGCTTGCCTTGGCCTTCTTGGCGCGTTCGGCTTGAGCTGGCTTGCCGATCTGGTTGAAATATTCGTGGAAGAAAACATCCTCAACAGCAACATCGCCGGCCTTCTTGTTCCAGAAGGACGCCGAATTCAATGGTGCACTAGTCTTGGCAGACGATTTGCTTGAAAGCAAGATCGGACCTTGTCCGGTGGCGGCCACAGGCTGCATCAGAGAGTTGCCCTTCATGCCATCCGAAGCCTTCGGATTACGGTACACAAACTTGTCCAGGAAATGGATTAACGTGTGGTTGTTCAAGTCTGGCTTCTGCGCTGGCTTCAGGCCGTTCAGGAGACTCTTGGCGTAAACATCGACTGAGGGATGGTAATGATTCAGGAAAGGAATCAATTCCCAGAGACAACTGAGATGAGCATTGCTATACTCAGGGTTTCGTTTACGTCCATCATAAGCATCCTTTGGGCGAGCGGAATCAGCGATCAGTCCATCAGTAACCGCATCATCCTCAGGCGATGCATCAGGAACCTCGTCGTGTTCTTCTGGGTCTGCAAGCAGAGTCTTCAGGCCAGGGAAGGCCCCGTAAAGCTCCATCGTGAGGTACAGGATACCACAGACGAAAGAGGGCTGCTGCAGGTGCAAGATTTGGAGCATCCTTTTAACAAAGGCCTTCACACGGCGCACATCCACGTCTGCCTTGAGACTGCGATACAAAAGGTTAAGATAGAGGGCTTGCTTCGAAGACGTCGCGAGGCGGTGATCCAGAAGTGATTCGTACAGTGTACGGTAAAATCTCTCTGTAGCCAGATGCTTAGTGGCAACAAGTTGTTGAATCAGCATCAACGCCTGAATACTGGTGTTGAAGTTGGAGGAGTGAGTGATCTTGAACAATGTATCCAGATGCGATTCAAGGCTGGAGTCGGTTAGCGACGCGGACTGACTGGTTTTGGGTGAGGATAAGCTTACGTGGAAGAGTCTGTTTCTGAGAAAGGTACTGCGCGATTGATGCCGGTCAAGATGGCAGAGACGAGCTTCTCGGCAGCCTCTCGCTCGCCTTGTCCAACATTGGCATCTTTTTCTTTTTCAGTGTCCTTGGGTGGCCCGGATGACCGCCGCTGCTTCTTCTTTTTCTTTTCAATCTTTGACGTGGCTGAGAAATCAACGTCGGCCAGCGCTCCAGTCTTCAGCAGAGAGACGAACATTCCAAAGTAGATCTTGAGAAGCGAATCCGCAATCTGGGGTTCTTTGCTGCTGAGAATAGTCTGGTTCAGGGTGTTGACCGCGTAATATTTGGCACGAACGCTTTGGCCTGGTTTGAAAATGATCTCTTGTTCCACGGATCGAATCACCACGGCTTTCATGCCCGGGTGAAGGTTGACTAGCTGAAGGAGCAGATATGACGCTCTGGAGGCAATCTTCCTCTCACGATCTCCGAGCTTGTTGACTAACAACCTGAGCAAGTTGGCCTCTTGCTCCGGCTTTTCCTTCAGGAGAGCATATACCATGTCAATTGATCTGACACGTGAGTATTCAACCTCATCGTCACACCATGTTTCGAGGGTCTGAATAACCTTGAAGTAGTTGTCTTTGAGCCAGTCCTCGAATGCCCAGTAGATCAAATGCTCCTTGTTGATCTTTCCAGGCAAGGGCTGGTTTGAAGACCATGTCTTCGTGTTGAACTTTTGCAGAGTACCGATCAAACCAGTTTGAGACGTGAACGGGCGTAAACGGCGGTTGGGTGGCAGGATATTGCCAGGGCCGAGCAAATCAACCAAAGCTGCTGCTGCTGCCAAAGCTTGTCCACGGCTGCGCTTGGCGGCGAGACCCATCAGATTCTCAAGAAGTTTGATGCTGTGAACGGGAGACTCTTGAATGGCCAGAGTCAACGCTGACGTCTTATCCGAGACGGTACCGGAGGACATGATAGTAGACATGAACTTATGCGAGGAAGAAGCGGACAGCGTTTTGCTATAGGCGGCAATGTCTTCATCCAAAAGTGTAGTGGCATAGGCCTTGAGGCTGTTGAGGGCGGGAAGGAACGGGGCGACATTGTCAGATTTGGGCTCGGGCAATTCCGTCAACTCTGTAGCGTGCCAGTCGGCTCTAGCTTCGAAGATCTGTCAAGTGTATGCGGTCAGAGGAAAGTCCTTGGAATTACAAATAAGCACGGGGAGGCCTACTGACCGTCTTCCGCTTTGCCTTCAGTGCTAGCTCATCTTTGCTCTTCGATTCTTCTTTCTCTTCCTCGGATTCTTCTTCCTCTTCCTCCTCTTCTTGGAGGGATTCTTCCTCTTCCTCCTCTTCTTCGGCAGTCTCCTCAGGTTGAACCTTCTCAAATCCAAGTCCGGAAGCGAACTTGGCTAACTCGGCTTGGAGGTCCTTGTCTCCACCCTTCTGGTCGCCGTAAGTCTCATCTTCGGAATCGACGTCTCCGACAAGCTCCAGGTCCTTCTCATCTCCTCCTAGAGCCATGATCTCGTCGAGGAGGGCATTAGGGCCCTGTCCCCTTTTCGGGGTTGGTGGCTTGTCATTCTGATCACTCGTGCTTGGTTTGGATTGTTTTCCCGCCGGATTTGATGATTGGTGCTTTCTGTCCTTCTTCTTGCTCGCCTGTTCCGTCTTCTCTTCTTGTCGTTTCCTCTTCAGGTTCGCTTGTGGCTGCGCAGGTTCAGACGGCTTTGGCTTGACATCCGAGTTTGGTTTAGCCGCCGGCTTTGACTTGTCGGTCGACTTTGGTTTGTCTACTGACTTTGCCGACTTTGCCTTTCCTGCCTGCTTGGGACTGTCTGTCGCCTTTGGCTTGTTCCCTGCCTTCTGCTCCGAAAGTTTCTTGTCGATCTTGGCAGTTAAGCTCTCGAGCGCCGCATCAGTGAAGGCGGACATTGTTATTCTGCGTAAGACCGACGAGGTCGCGGTCGATCTTAAACAATAGAATGGGTTCCCAGGGCCAATGTAAAGAAACAAAGGCAGTTGAAAGTTGGGGAAGTCAACAAGAATCCAGTCCCTGCTAAAAATCTGGACTTGGGACAATCGGGACTTCTCACTTATCCCAGGTCGAGCGAAGGTACTGCCAAAAGAATTTAGAAAAATTATTGCGGGGCGATGCAAGGCTGACGGATAGTGGGAGGAGTGGAGTGTGCGATAAGCATGGCCAATCACCAGCGCCGCGCAAAGCTCGAAGCTCCATTTTGTATCCACTAGTAATGCAAGGCTGTGGGTGCTACGATTCTCATTTTCAAGACGAAGCGCTCATTTCAAGGGTATCTCGGTCGAGCTAGCTTATAATCCGAACAAATATTGTACTTTTGTCATTCGTCAAATCTGAAGTGACATTGCTTCAGTCCTGAAAAGTTCGATCAGCCTCGGGGTTCTTTCCAATTGTGTTGTTGGGCGATGACATGATGTTCCAAGTACGGCCACCTCAGGTGGCAGCTTTGACCAGAGTCTCCCTAAGAAGTACACCGCAACCTAGCTCCAGGAGCAGCATCTCCAGAGCCAGCACGTTAGCTCACCAGAGAGCATGTTTGTCAAAAACATGGCTGCCCACTGGTGGCCTCGCACCAAATGAGAAGGAGGACGGACATTCCAAGCTGGTCCGGGCTGGTTATTTGCGGCAATCCCATGCTGGTGTCTTCCACATGCTCCCGCTCGGTCAAAGAGTGCAAGAGAAGCTCGAAAGACTGATAGACAAGCACATGCTCTCGGTTGGCGCCTCTAAAGTGTCCCTCTCGTCCCTTTCATCCGAAGCCCTATGGGAGAAGACGAAGCGTTTGGAGGCATATGGCCCAGAACTGTTCCGTCTTACCGACAGGAAAGACGCATCGTTGCTGCTAGCCCCCACCCATGAAGAAGAAATCACAAATTTGGTCGCAAAACTCGTCACCTCTTATAAGAGTCTTCCGCTCCGTCTGTACCAGATCGGTCGTAAATACCGTGACGAGCTACGGCCCCGTCAAGGTGTTCTCCGTTCGCGAGAATTTCTCATGAAGGACCTCTATACCTTTGATGCTAGCGTCGATGCCGCCCTGCAGTCTTACGAAGAGGTTCGGGCCGCGTACTCTCGACTTTTTGACGAGCTCAAGATCCCGTATGTGGTGGCTGAGGCTAGCTCTGGTGATATAGGGGGTGATCTGAGCCATGAATACCACCTGCCCTCATCGATGGGCGAAGACATGGTGATAAGCTGCAACAGCTGCTCATACGTGGCCAACGAGGAGCTGGCTGTTGCGAAGCCTCCTTCGCAGAAACAAAGTGCCGATAAAGCACGGGTGTGGCGTGGCGTAACCAAGGACCGCTCTACCCTGGTCAACGTCTGGTTTCCTAACGTGCCTGGGCTCTCGGGGTCTGATATCAATACCCATGCAATCAAGTCGGTTGTGCCGGAGCTAGACTCTAGCATGGAGGACTCAATAGCCTTCTGGACCCAAGACTCGACTTCAGAATCCGAGTCGCCCAAGGTGCTGAAACTCATCAATGTTGTTGACAGGAGAATGAGCCCCGACATCAACGAGTCCATAAAAGGGGGTAAACATCCGCTGTTGTTCCCGACGGGCTCCAATCTTAAAATCTCATCGATCAAGAACGAAACCATTACCAAAACCGAAGACGGCCAGAAGATCAATGCCCTTCGTATCCGTGATGGCGACAGCTGCGCTCACTGCGAATCAGGCGAGCTGAAGGTACAGAAGGCTGTAGAGCTGGGACATACCTTCCATCTCGGTACACGCTATTCGGAGCCTCTCGGAGCGAAAGTGCAACTGCGCGAGAACACCATGGCTCCCATGCAGATGGGCTGCCACGGTATCGGCGTCTCGCGGATCATCGGTGCGGTGGCCAACCACCTGGCCGATGAGAGGGGTCTAAACTGGCCGCGCGCCATCGCACCCTACGAGGTTGTCATCATTGCCGGCCGGGGTGTCCAGAACGAAGATGCGAGCCAAGTCTACGATCAACTCGTCGGCGATCAACAACAAGTTGACGCGGTTCTGGATGACAGGCCGGAGTCTTTCCCCTGGAAGATGAAGGACGCAGACACGGTGGGACACCCTGTGATCGTCTTGCTCGGTCGCAAGTGGCTCTCGGACAAGATGTGCGAGGTTCAATGCAGGAGGTTGAAGGTGAACGAGGACGTGGCGTTCGATGAGTTGCCCGTGTATATCAACAATCTGCTATCGCAACTCTAGATACCCCTCAATAGACCTTGTCATGTAATATATCTTGCTCTCCAATCATGTGGACTGCTCGTCAACGAAGTTCTGATCATTTGGGTAGGGTTCATGCTCGCTTGGACAGCACCCTCCAAACATTGGCCTTTAGCCCCAAAAATAGTAGGCAACCATCTCCTCACACATGACGCCGGCGCGCCCATTGTGTGAGATACTCCCGGCCCGCCAACCGATAGGTATCCTCTTCCACACGTGATCCACCTTGCCCCTCGGTCTGCAGCACCAAGTTCAACCCCTTATCTCCGTCCCCATACCGCGGCCACATGGGCAAGCCCTCGCCGTTGGGATTCCCATGATACGCGAACCGGATCCACTGGTCCTGCATCTGCTCGCTGAGGGCCCTGTACTCGGGCCAAGGCCCGACGTACGTAGGGTTCCCGAAGACGAATGCGACCTCGGAGTAGTGCGCCACCCCCTTGGAGGCGGGGGCAAGGCTTCCTCCACTCCCGCTGTCTACCGTTCCATTGCCGCCGCTGTCGCTGTCGCCAACGTACCCGCGCGTGTTGAAGCGGTAGATGTAGGTATCGGGCGAATGCTTCGCGTAGTGCCGCGCATCGTCGAGCCGCGGCGCGTGGTAGAAGATATCACCCACGATGGCTGCGGTCCGCTTGTACTGCCAGCCGCCCGCGTCAGCGAAGCGCTCGGCGCCGGTATCGAGAGGGATGCCCTGGGTTGGGTCGTCCGGGTAGAGCTCCATGATGCGCGCGACGGTCGAGCTCGGGAAGCCAAAACCCATGCCGCGCTCCAGGTAGTCGCGCAGGTCGGCGTCAGTGTTGATGGGCCCATCCGGGGCGTTGTCCGTGCCCTCGTCCGAGTTGGTGCCGTACAGGTGCGGGACATGAGCAAAGCGGCCAGAGTAGAGGAGCTCCGTCGGGTAGTTGGGTATAATGTCTCCATCCTGTTACCCATAGTGTTATATCACTTATTACTCAATGATAGAGGACAACATGAAGGGGCTATTTCCAAGAACGTGTCTATTAGACTTACCACTGTGGGATAAAAACCAGGCCCGTCCACTTTCGACGATGCCATGAAGGGATAGAGAGTATTATAATCAACTGTTCGAAGACAGGCAAGAGTATCAGGAACGCCACTACAGTTGACTTGGGTCACGATCTTGTCGTAGATGGGCTGATACCAATCAGACCCATTGTACCATGCCTGTCCAAAGAATTAGCAAATAGAAGTTGATTTATAGACCTGTTCACTCACTGTTGCTGCAGAGCCACTTTCTTGTATGGATCGGTGAAACAAGCCATCTGTTCGTCCTCCATAAGTCATCAACAGTTGGCCCTGTACTCGTATCAGAAAACCAGGTTCTTGTTCTTTTCCTGGAGTGTTGTTTATACCACTGCAAAAGAACCCGAGGACTCTCCCCAGATTGTAACGTTGCTGGGATCGCCGCCGAAGGCTTCCACATTCTCCTGGATCCAAGCAAGCGCTTTGCGCATATCTCGTAAAGATAGGTTAGTCTGGCCGGCTCCCTGTATCTCACGGGAGTACATGTTCCCCCAACCACCCTTTCTATAATTGATGCTGGCACCAATAATCGGCGTGCCGATTTCGACCGATCTCTGGACCAAAAACGTCAGGTTATAAGTAGGCAGGCCAGTTGTCCCAACTTGGTAGCTGTAGGCGGTAGTGGGCACCTCAGGTCAGTCGGTGCTTGATTACTTGGCCCATGCCTCAATAAAAAACCAGGTTTTGCATACCTTCCACCGTGTATCCAAAGCATGATAGGTAGTTTGGAGCCAACATTTACTCCGGATGGCCGCACGATGTTAATACTCAAGCAATCCTCGCTCATTCCATAGATACCGTCGGAGCTGACATCCTCATCTGGGCATGCATGCCCATACTGTTTTGCCGGACGAGACCCATCCCAGGACTCATTCAAGGACTGAGGTATACGGAACCTGTTAGGCCCGCTCGTATCTTGGGCATATGGGATGCCGAGAAATAGATCTTGCTGCAAACCGGGCAGGTAGAGCCCTTCGTAAGTTCCGTTCAGTATAGTTGCTGTTGGAGCTGCCCAAGCTACATAAGGCACCCAGAATAGGAGGGAGGTGAAGAGGTTCTTCATGATGTGACTGATTATTGGCCAATAGACTAGTACCTCAGGCCTTCCGGATGAGAAGCATATCAGCAGCAGGCAGTTGGTACTTGACAGTGTTTGGAGGGGCCAGCATATTAAAGCAGAGTACCACCCGGATAACATAATCGAGAGCTGACGTCCGGGGTTCGACTCCGCATGGTAGATACGACGTGATCAGACTAGCTTGCTGTAACCGTATCCTTGACACAATGCTTGCCTGTCTTGCTTCTTGCAGCTCTAGCGGCATCGGCGCTCCGATGCCAAGGGTTGTATACCCCTCCGTGTAAATACGATAGAAAACCCTAAATACCAGGCGTACGGTTCCCAAGTGTTTGTATCATTTGTTTTGCTCATAGTCCGTATATAACTATGAATTGTGAAATATACTTGGCCCTGCCATAGCCATCTACCTGGTAACACTTATGTTCACTTGTAAAAGGGGGCAATGGTTTCCGGGGCTGATTTTCCCAATGTTAACGTTGGTACCGGGATTGAGCCCTGGCCTCACGGATGTGGCTGGCAATTGATAATGTCAAATCATCTTATAATGTATTTGATTTAATTTGTACTTTCTGCCATTCCAGAGGTCAACTTGAGCGGTCATGTGCCCCTTTTCTTTTTCCATGGAAGCAAATACGCAGCCCGGTGTCTGTTACACGGACAAGTAGACATGGGAAACCTATAACACGGGAAAGCTCAAGGATCGAATATCTCTCCGGGTCAATAGGCCCTGTAAGAATATGAACTGTGCGAAAGATGTCCCAGCGAGATTTCCCTGTCGGCATATATGATCGCATTGGTTTCCTCTTCCAGTAAGAGGCAGACATAACCCAAGGACTGGAGTTCACGTACAAACTGGAGCTGCGTATGTGGTTACATTGGTTATACCTTGTCTTGCCCGCAGTCCCATGGCTATAGGTATTGTTCCTGGATTGACAGTGGCATCCAAATTGAAACATGGTATGGATTTCGCTGAAATACAATGCAGATATAGGAAATGTTCTAGGACGATTGTATGCCTTCTTGGCGGTTCTTTCTCCCCCCAGGTTAGACCTGGGCTTTTGACACATGTATCAAAACACATGACAGAAATACTGTTATAACAGTCCGGTAGCATTTGCGTCCACGCGACCTTTGTCGATCCTCGCATATACCACCCATTGCAAAATGACACTTGCCCAGGCAAAAACATGACACGCTCATTTGATTTGAGGCTCATCTTACATGAGGAGTCTCCAGGCACCAAGAAGCAGAGCAGCAAAACCAGTGCACACACCCATGAGCCATTGCAGGGTCTGGAACTTAACCTGTTCCAGTTTCTCCCGTAGAGTCGCGACTTCCTGCTCGATCTTGGTCTCTGTCTCCTTGATCTTCAACTCCTGATTTGCGGCCTCTTCCCGTATGCGACCCTTTTCCAAGTTAAGATCGAGCCGTACGGAGGCCTGCGTCCGGCCAATTTCGTCGCGTAACCGGCTATTCAGCTTGGTGATATCGTTGGTGAGTCGCTCATGCTCCACGCGCGTGGTGCTCGACTCGGTGCTGTCGGCCGAGAGCAGCTCGGAGCGCAGCTTGGCGAAGTCAACTTTTTGCGTATAGGTGGCCTTGGCCGCATCTTCGCGGAGGACCATGGTTCGGGTCAAGTTTTGTATGCTGGAAACGGATATTAGAAAACCAGCCCTGTCAGGATGAGCGATATCGGCCAGACAAACCTTTCCTCGATGACGTCGTTGAGGACCTTCATCATCGCGGCCGACTGGTCTTCGGTGAAACCTTCGCTCTGCAGCCGTTGAACAAACTTCAGGGTATCGAAATGGTGGTCACGGGCCCGTGGCGCCGTCGCATGGAAAGACCGTCGGAGAGTCGGGTTTCGGAGGATGGAGGAGGGGCGCCTGGGTTGCGCCCTCGTCTCTACGGGAAGAGGTCGCCAGTTTGATCTTGAACCCATGAAATTATCAGGCTGTAAAGATGCTGCCTGTATCTGTTGCGACAGACCAATGCCTGAACTAAATGCTCGAGAAGTCGTGGCTGGCCCTTGCCAGCTGAGACGAGGCAATAAGAACCTCGGAAGCGACTGCGCTGTATGCATAGTCGTGGTCGCCATAGCTTGAGCCGATTTCAGGTAGATAACAGAACCAAGAATAGAAGAAGTTAGAATAATGTGGAGGAAATGTGATAATGAGTGATTTGGGACGTGAACAATGTAGTCGATTGTTTTCTGAGCGACAACGGCCTGGGAAGACGACAGCATGCATGCGACTAGCTATCGTGGTCAAGTGGCCCAGTGGCCCAGTACTGCCAGAGGCCGGAGCGGGTAGAGGCGGCCGGTGGACAAGCAAACAGCTTGGCTTCCATGACAGGGACTCTCAAAGGTGGAGCTACGATTTGATAGACAGCCTGACAGCCTGACAGCCACTGCAGCCACGAACCCGCAGGTTTGCAGCCCCGCAGAAAAATAAGATAGTGGCTGAAATTGGGTGAATAAAACTCTCGCGGATCGACTGCGAGGTTTCTTCCTTTTTCCTTTCCTCTCTATGTTTACGAACAACGCAAAAAATCACATTCGCGAGACACAAAATATTTGATGCGAGGTAGCTCTTCGGACTGGCCCAGGACCATCGAAGTTCTCGAAGAAATGAAGAACAAACCCCAGCGCACAATCTTGGGTGCGGCGCTTCCCTGTGAGGTGGGAAGTGTCGCAATGATTGAACGTACATATCTATCACATTAACATCATGCTTGGTCTTGCAAGTCCTGGTTCAGTATATATCTGCTTGCTTGCTTGCTACGTAGCTTGACTACCAATTGCCGTTAAAAAGTGACCGTTGCTTGCCTGAATCGTAATCGACAGGATTTGTCCTCGTTTCTTCAGGACTCTTGCTACTCAGCTTTTCATGCATGGCGACTCTGTTGAGCGCCCTTTCTTAAGTGTCAAACCACTCCAACGGGTCATCCTTGGCAAACACGGCCTTGTAGGCAAACCCTCCGTCTGGCAATTCCGCCCTGATGGTGTGAATCGAATGGATTTCGGCAGTTTGGCCCTCTTCTGTGCTTGGCTCAAAGGCTCTGAAGTGAATGTAGCAGGGGCCCGTCTCGGGCATGGCTGGAATGCGTAGCTTGCCGAAAAGGATGTGGCCGTAGGCGACCTCTGCATGACGAACAGACACGAAGTCGTCGACGGTGAAAGAGGTCAGGTCCTCATCGGAGAGGTGGGCTAGGGGCTCGAAGTACGGCAACTCGTGCTTGGCCTTATCTTTGCGTTCGCGCTTGAGAAGGTGCTTCAGCTCCTGCTCGAATTCCAAGAATGCGCTCCTCGATGCCGGCTTAGGGGCATGAGCATCGCCAAGTTTAGCCGTATCAGCGGTGGCCATGGTAGCTGTATCTGTGTTGGAGGGGTATTGGTATTGACTCGAGTTGGTCGTGTGTCTATGTACACCAGCAGCAGCTTGAGATTGATCTGTACGGTTGTAGAGGTAGATGTAGATGTAGTAGGAAAGGTGGGCAATAAAGGACTAGGAGATTTACTTTGTCCAGATATTACAATCCTGTTACTTATATGACATTGGATATGTGACCAGGCAAGATCAACATTGAGGGTCACACAGCATGATTATGATGCCAGCACGATGCGTAACCTGGCGCATGAATGAAGTTGCAGCGCAAGCAGGTTTGAGGAGAATGGAGTGAGGGGTTAGCCGGGGCGTGGTGCAAGCAAGATCATTGGTTTGTCCATCTGTCAGTCAGGAAGATCCCGTCGGCTGCCACGTACGAACACTTAGGTACTAACTAGGTCGTACGTAGTCGTATGCCGCTACGTCGGCTTGGGGTTCCTTGCCAAACCCAAGCAGGATAGATTCATTGATACGAAACGGCCACGGAGTGCCAATGCCTGGAGTCCTGGACATCAACAGTGTCGTTCGCCGCCACTGTAGTTAGTAGTGTTGCTTGCTACCTACTTGCGGCGTAGTTGTACTCCCCACTAACATGGATGCTGGATGCTACCCATGAATGACGTAGAGTGGGAATTGTCCCCTACTATCCTCTACCAAGATTGCATCTGACAGCGCGCTTGTCGTACCGTCCACCGCCTATTACTTGCAGTGCATACAGTGGGAAGACCCCCGGCATACGCAACGCAACCATAAACCATAAATATTGCATCTACCGATCTCGGCTGATGGCATAGAGATACGTGAATATATGGATAGATATCATACAACTACTAGTCGTAGCTTCAACTTATGAGAATATCTACACTGCGTAGCTTTTAATATAGTGAAAATATGTGTTCCGGTTCGGCTTACTTAAGTACCTATTAAATACACCACGTCTTGACTCAATTGGAGCTATCGGACCGCCGGACGAACGTCCCACCGACAGCACACCGACAATGCCTCGGTACCTTCACTCTCGGGATCCTCTTCTATTACAAACATAACTGAGTATTCTTGCAATAGCGTCCTTGAATATGCCACGCAGGGAACTCCGTAGGCCAAAATCGTTGGGGAAAAGCCTAGTTGTTCTAGCCCCCTAGGCGACATCTGGAAGACCCAGCCAACTGGTCCACAGAGTCGGCCATCTACAATCCCTGTTGCCACGACAGATAATCTCCGGAGTATCGAAGAAAAAAACACCTCCACATCCTCAACCTCGGGACCCTTCCGCGGGCACACAAAAGATGGACGCCATGCGAATGCGATGCGTTGCCCTAGCGGCTCGCTCTCCTTTCTCTGCGCCGGCGCGCCGAATCATAAGTACACCTAGGTCGTTCCTCGGGGCACAAGCTACGAGATTATATTCCCAGCCTGGTACGTTGTCTACCATCGCATCCCTCCCGGTCGCAGTCTAGGTTCTTCGTTGAGTCAGTTGCACATTTGGCTAGATTATATATATCACGCCTGTATTGTCTGTCGCTTGTGGTGTTTCGCTTTGCTCACGATCGTTCTGCTCTTTTCCACAGCCGCCACACTGCAAGCCAAACCCTCGTTACTCCGAAGAACAGCCAACTTTATAGCGATCGGTGTCGCCTTCACCTCCCTCGGCTTCGCCATGACTGCCGCCCCCGCCCTGCCCGCCCTCAATGGGATCCTCACGCCTGCTAGCGATGCGGACACGCTCACCATGTTCACGCCGGAGGACCAGGAGGAAATTAAGGTCGAGGAGTACATAGCGAACCACTGGTTAACACGAGAGATGCGGACGAAGACCAACTACTCCGAATCGCGCCCGCATTTGAAGATACCAGCAGCCTTCCGAGTCAACAACCTGACGGCCGGCACCCTGCGCGGTCCCGGCAAGGTTGTCGTGCCTCCTTTTGCCTGGGTTGAGGCCGGCGGCAAATCGATCGTCTCCATCTCGTACCTGGGCTCAGGGCTGTGCGGACACCCCAAGATCGTGCACGGCGGCTTCTTGGCCACGATGCTGGACGAGGGACTGGCTCGTTGCTGTTTGGGCGCTCTTCCTCATGGTGTCGCCATGACGGCTAACCTGAACATCAACTACAAGGCACCTACACCCGCAGGTACATATGTTGTCCTGAGAGGTACTACGACCAAGGTCGAAGGCCGCAAAGCCTGGGTTGAGGGCCGAATCGAGACGTTGGTTGCAGAGGGAGAGACCCCTGTTGTGCTTGCGGAGGCTACAGGATTATTCATCAGCCCTAGACAAGCTGCCGTAAGTATCTCATTGCCCCCTCAAACTACTATGCTAACCCCGGATCATAGATGATGGCAAATGTAATGCCTGTGGAATAAGTGACACCAGAGATCCGGTGTTTGAGTTATAGATACGGAACGATTATATCTGTTTATAAACGGAGATGTACACTACATAGACCTGCTCGGTGATTGTATAAGTCGAGCCAGGCAGCCCTATTCCAAGCCAGCCACGCTGGTATGGGCGTTCATAGATCAGGAAGCGAACGCTCTGGAGCAGCTTATACTTTATGGTACGCATGATCAGTAGACTTGGACCGGCCATGCCGTCAGGGTGAAGACCCATGACGCAGCCTGTATATGCCGAACAGGCGAGAAGGCAGAATTGTGTATTGCAGCGAGGTACAAAATCCAGACATATGTCCCAATTCAAACAGATAGGGTACGCTTCTCCGTGACATAAATGCTTACTACTTTATATCCATGCCGTTCTAAGCGAAGTGGTGGCTTGGCAAACGGCAGCTGAACTGCATCGCGTCTTATGGACAAGACGGGGTCGGCGGTCAGAGCTAGAATCTGAAATATGTACTGGTGGCATGCCGGTCTGCTTCTCGATTGTTAAGAAACTTTATAGCTCTGAAACCCATCGTGGGACACTTAACGGGGCCAGCTTTTCATTCAGACGCACTTGTCAGTACATTATCGCCTGCCTGATTCTTCATCCTACGAGCGCGTCTACTAGCCGCCTCTGCTGAAGTATTTCTCACCTTCCGTCTTCACATATGCAAATGGCTACACCCTATTGATGAGCAACATGTGGTGTTTTTCCAATGTATGCATCTATCCTGCTCTCTACTGTTCTCACATCTCGGGGAAGGGAGGGCAAAGATAAAATGAACCAGATTGCTGATCGGCTTGACTTGTAGCGTTCCTCTTCAAGCAAGCCCAAATGGCAGCAGTCAAAACCACCGCCCGGCTTTGCCAGATACGAAGGCGGGTGGTACGTGAAGCCTGTCAATAAGGACAAGAAAGGCTTCAAGAAGGCCAAGTTCAAGAGGGAGATGCGAAAGTTCGGGTTCTTCAACGACAACAGAGGCGGCGAGGGAGATCGCTTGTAGGAGAGGGGGGGTTATCGCCATACGAAAAGGGATAAGTATGTTGGATATATCGGCTCTCGTCTCTTTTGAATAAGACCTTCCGCAGCCGTTGAATTCACACATTGTCAACTGCAAGCCTATCCTGGCTGCCCGACTATTTCTACCTGGTTGCAAAATAGAACAAATTGAGACGGTTTTTGGGTCAATCTAACCTCTTCCTGGGTATAATTGGGAAATACTTTACATCGTGGAATTCTAGTGTTTTGGGGAGGCATGAAGAAAGAAGAAAGCATGCGATTGACTGACTGACTATAAGCCCATTTATCATGACATTACCGGAAATGTTAGTATAGAGGCTGACCAATCTGCCCACCCATCAGGCCCTGAATCGGATCGCGTCAATTACTGACAGAGGCCCCGCGGGTTCACGCAAATCACGTCATTCCTAGTGGTACCTAGTTCACAGTTCCGGTTCGGAACCCGGGAATCTGCCCAGAGTATGGATATTCTCCATTGGTAAGATTCTTGCGGGAAACGGCACTTGGGGTGGGAGAGATATGGGTTTCCTGGCTTGAGGTGTTTTCTTGAAAAAAAGCGATACCATCTTTCTAATCACTCCTCCCCATTCCATTCATTTTTGATTTTCGGTTTATAGAGTCGGCCGTAAATAAGCAAACATAAATCTTACACAATGGCGTCGTGAGTATTACTACCTTTTCCTCTGCATGTCTGTTGCCCCTCCAAGGCATTTCCATAACCCCACCATCTATCTGTCTATTAATCTACCCCTCCATTATCGGATCATCACCATCGTCCCTGGGAAGGCAGAACAGCAGAACAAGAGCAATGTGCTAAGACAGGGGAAACAAAATAGCAACATCACATGGCACCCGTCGCTTTCGCGCAAGGAGCGCAATGAGTTCCGCGGCCAGAAGGGCATGACCATCTGGTTCACCGGCCTGTCCGCCTCGGGCAAGTCCACCGTCGCGACCGCTCTCGAGCAGCACCTGCTGCACCTCGGCCTGGCCTCGTACCGCCTCGACGGCGACAACGTCCGCTTCGGCCTGAACAAGGACCTGGGTTTCAGCGAGAAGGACCGCAACGAGAACATTCGCCGTATCGCCGAGGTAAGGTTCTTTCCATTTTCTATCTCTCTCTCTCTGCCCCCCTTTATTGTCGCCTTTCAACGCACGCAACGCTTCAGGAAACTAACCAACGCTCTTTCTCAAACAACAACAGGTCGCCAAGCTCTTCGCCGACTCGTCCACCATCGCCCTGACCTCCTTCATCTCCCCCTACAAGGCGGACCGCCAGACGGCTCGCGAGCTGCACGCCGCCTCGCCCGCCGGTAGCGCCGACGAGGCCATCCCCTTCATCGAGGTCTATGTCGATGTGCCCATTGCCGTCGCCGAGCAGCGCGACCCCAAGGGCCTATACAAGAAGGCCCGCGCCGGCGAGATCAAGGAGTTCACCGGCATCAGCGCCCCCTACGAGGCCCCCGACAGCCCCGAGATCGTCATCAAGACCCACGAGAACAGCGTCGAGGAGTGCGTCGCCCAGATCGTTGAGTGGCTGCAGGCCAAGGGCCTTATCGAGCTCAAGAAATAGAGAGACCTATGTGTCTGTGTACTTAGTCGCAATAGAACATGATCATAGAAAGCGATGCAACCAAACGGAAACGTAGACAAATGCCTCTACTGTATTTCACGTGCTGTGGAGTCACTGTATTGGCCTGGTGATTGCACGATGGTAATCCGTTGTCCGCCCCTCAACCCTATTTGAAGTGTCACTCCGAAAGAATAATATCCATTCAATCTGGCGCCTGCTTGATTTGCGTAATGATACTAGTCTCCGTTCGTCGCCAAACACAAGGAGCTATGCCACTTAAAAGACAAACATGCCACCATGACAGCCTTAAAGTTCAAACTCGTAGTACACATAGGCAGTGTACTCGTTGCTCTCGCCGTGACCCAGGCCTGCCGCCGCCATCTCCGACGTCAACGCCGCATCGTCCTTTGTAATCCGGCCTTTCTTATCCCGACCGACCGCATTACCGCCAAGGTGTGAAAATGCCGAGTCCATGTTGGACTTCACCTTCTTAGCGAGCTTCGGGTTTGTAACAACCAAGGCAGACACAAATCTGAGCGGCAGGCCATACCGTAGCACGGTCTCGACGAATACACGAAGCGTGAGAACGTGCGCCCAAATCATGACACTCTCGCTCCACCCGGTCCGGCTGAGTCGCAACGCCTCGCCCCATACCTTTTTCTCTTCTCTTGCAACACGGTCGAACTCCTTCTGCTCTTCCTCCTTGCCGCCTTCCACGTACTTGTACTGGCGCGGGGTCCACTTGTTCTCGCGACACTTCTGCAAGAACTCGGCGCTGTGTTTCTTAAACGTCGTCGCTGTAAACAGGACAAACTCCTCGTCTTGGGCGACTTGTGTAGCTGACCTAGGTACGACCATGGGGGACAGCTCCTCGTAGCCTTTCAAAAAGTCCTTCTTCAGGTTGGCGGGTACAACGATGAGATGGGTTTCCAGGTATTCGGAGTCTTGGATAAGTAACGAGGGGTCGACAATAGGTGTGAGGGATTTCGTCGTGAGGTTGCCCCTAATTCTTAATTAGCGCACTGCAACTGAATGGGCAACGACAGAGGTCGAGTGGCTTACGTCTGCTTTCTCTGTAGCGCCGCGAAGTTTGTCTTGACTTGGTTGTATTGGTTGAGCTTCCCCTTGATGTCGTTGTCGACAGTGACAAGCTCCTACGGGAAACACGAGTCAGCTACGGCAAGAAATGGGACAGATGGGTGATGCGGCATCGTTACCTTTTGGAGTGTGTCGATAAGCTCGGCGATGGGTTTGTCTGCTCGGTACCGGACCTTATTCCAGTTGAATGTGCGCAGGTAGTTGTCGGTAGGCTCTGAGGTGTTTATGAGTGGGACATTCCTAGCTACTGAACAGAAGGGGTTGGATGCATACTGTCATTCACAAGCTTTTGCTCCTCGACCTTGTCCTGGTCATCGAGCAGTGATTTGAGGGAGTCTGCGACCTTGGCCACGAGGCCCTCGCAGTTGGTGTCGAGCTTGCCGAGGTCATCGGCTTGCTGAACAAGGGCATCGAGGGTCCCAATCTTGAAGTCCGGCACGGCGAAGTTGAGGGTTGTTCCGTTGTCGCCTATGATGCTCTTGAGTGCGTCGAGGGGCTGGTCGGAGTCGACAGCCTCCAGGGGGACGGAGACTAGGCAGTACTTCATGTTGGCGTAGGGAGGTCGAAAGATATATTGGCAGTGATGGCGATGCTGTGCCGAGCTGTTAGGCGGGATAACCGCTCAGCAGGAAACCTGATGTTCCCGCGCAAGAAGCAAACACGCGGGTTAAGGAGATGTGACCGGCCTGCAGCTCCAGAATGAAGGGGGAGAGAGACGCTATCAAAAGTCCAGACTGCAGGTGTTGAAAAATATCGTTGTAGAAGCAGCAAGGTTGAGATAGCTGCAAGCTGTATGTGTGTCGGAGCGGTTGAATGAGGTTGACGTTATTGGACTGGACTAGATCTAGTGCACATGTAGCAGTAGTTGGAGCTCCCAGGTTAAATGGTCAGGCAACTTGGCGCTGTCGGCTGTTTGGGTGAGCAAGGCCCGCCCGCTATGTACATAAGCTAGCAACCTAGCAACCTAGGTAGGTGCTCAGATGTTCTGGAGTCTGATAGGCGGGGGTGTAATGTCTTTAAGCTCATCTGGAATTATCAATCTCTAGATGCAGACATCGACACATGCTAAGGTTACCTACCCCACGATCACATACCAGCATTGATCATATATCCGATCTACGACTACCGACTGAGTCGCTCTATGCACCGATTGTTTTACCTACCTCCTCGTGAATGGTATGTGGCTATGTACTCGTCATTATGGACAACTCATTGTGATGCGGCGCGCAACTCTTGTCCAGGTACATAATAACCACGCAGCGAGATGTGGTTGCGCGGAGCCAATGCATGTTTCAGTCAGGAAGAAGGTACAGTAAATAAGCGAAGAGCGTTGGAATCACTCCGGCTCATGGCGGGACAGAAGCAATGGCATTCTGAGCATGTCGATATCTAAAGTGCGTCAGGTCGTCAGGTCGTCAGGTCCAGGCAAGGCCAGATACGAGGCCACTCGAACGTTGGAAATCTGGAAGTCTTGAACACCTAAGGAAACAATGCAGACCTGACCTACCTACATATAGGTATATGTTTATACTTGGTATCGATACTAGATGTAATAATGCCCGGGCGGGCACCATGCAGGGTGCTGAATACCTGGCTACCTACTTTCCAAGTAACTTACATCCGATTTACCTTCCTGCTCGAACATCGAAACCCATTGACTTCCCCATTTCAACCTGCATATGCTCGCTCACCAAATCCTCTGCAGGTTATCTATCGACCTGTATGCAACGTGCCAACCCATTAGTGAATTGGAGGACCCGAGGGTGGATTAGGGGTCATCAGGGCGCACAAAGGCTACCTCCAATGTAGACCTGCATGTATCAGCGAAGTTACGGACGGTCCTGGATCAGGTTCAGGTTCAGGTTCAGGTTCAGTTGAACGGATGCGCCAGCCACCCGACTTGTTGGACTGATGTTCGTGTTGCCGATCAGTAATTGAGCCACACTAGGCCAAAATTAGCATCTTACGGTGACTCTTCTCTGCCCAAATCAAAGGGTTGGTTGGACTTTGGGAACCGGGGACCAAAGCAAAGCATTGAGCATTATTGAGAGCAAAGCGAAGCAGCAAAAGCCAGCAGGCAGGTTGTTTGGCCAGCTAACCTAGCACTCCCGTGAACACCACACATCTCTGGGCACCCTCGATATACTGGATACTCCAAGCCGCCTACCTGCCGACCTGCCGACCTACTGACCTATCGACTTACTAGATCAACTCTAGCTAGCTCAGCGAGCAGTTGTGTGTGGTCATTCGTGGTGAACCTGATTCCAGGAATCAATCATTGATCCCGTCTCCCAAGGAGCTGGATCCGTCCTCGATTCCCCTCTCCTTCTCATCGTTGGCGTTGTACAGGGTCTCTCCATCATTTTCTGTAGCCGTCATCTGATATCCTCCAACTCCCTGTTCACCAACCACCAAGAGTCGTCGTGTCATCTGTCCCGCCCTCATCGTCCATCACGCCATCCACGACCGTTTAGATCGAGTGCGCAGCGCAACTATCATTTCCTCATCTCGACCGAGACTACGCTTCAACGTTCTTGCCCTTCGAAACAGTAGCAGGTCGTAAACGAACGGACGCATCGTTGTGATCTTGCATAGCACAAATCTCAATCAAATCACTGCAACGCGACTGCATACTTGACTCAACACCGAAATATCGAGAGCTATATTATATTGGGCCATAATCGAGCGTGGAATTATTCTAACGAAACATGTTCCGATAGGGACGTGGGGACACGTATTTGCGGCAACACGTCCATCTCCAAGGGCTAGAATTGGTGCACGCCAAGACTACACAACTAGCAACAGTAAACAGCTACGCACTGCGGCTTGGGAATTCCATCCAAAATTCGCCTCTACGGCCATGATCGCGGCCGCTGGATCCAATGGCCACTGCCGCGAGTAATGCGTCACCAGCCCTGCATTCTCCCCAACAACTACCAGCTCCCGTTTCCTCGTCTGTCAGTACTGACAGCCAAGCCGATGTCGCCGCCGCCTCAAATGAAGCAGCCTCCGATACCCCCGTCACCGGCCATTCCGGTCTTCGAATAGACAACCGAGCTTACAATGGCGCCCACTCGGACGGCCGTGTGCGAAATCCGATTCCTAGCAAACTGAAGGGCAAGACAGACCTCATGAAAGGCAATTTCAATGTCATGCACATGGAACTTTCGAACCGCAATGAGAGCCAGGCTAGGTACGAGGCGGCGAAGCGGAATAGCGAGAGTACCGCTCTACAGGCGAAGCTCGCCGAAACACCCCATTACGTCTCTCATCACCGACGAGCCAACTATGCGCGGCCACGACCAGGCAAAACTCCTACCGACTCGGACGCAGCCGCTCCAGCCGTGCCAGCTGCGCCTGCTTCAGCAAGCACTCCCACACCTGTTCCCGAACCACACCAAGCGCTTTCTGCGTCAGAAGTCAAGGCAGAGCAGGCCCGCCTACTCACACTGATCCGTAGCTTGCCGCATGCAACAGTCGTGGACCAGGTTTGCAAAGCCTTGGCTTTCTTCGGCGGTATCCCTGACGCACCTCCTCCTGCCGATGGGAAATTCCCTGAGAGTGGCGAAGCCAATGGTACCGGTAATCTGTTTGTCGGCTGGATTTCTGAGATCTTCCCAGACCTTACCCGGCCTCAGAGGCCCCCTGCTCCACCTGCTGCCCCAGCCGCTCCGGCAAGACGCCCAAGAGGTCGACCAAAAGGCAGCAAGGCAACCAAGGTCAGGAGGGACAAAGGCTTAAAGAAGGGTTCCAAACCAAATGGCCAGGCTGCGGCGGTTGCGCTGGCTTCGCAACCCGCACAGCAAGCGGCTAACGAATCGGAAGTAGCCCACGACGAGAGCTGGGTAGATGTGGACGAAGAGCCAGTGGCAGCTGACCCGGATGGGGATGTTGTTGAGAGGAGAGTGTTTGATCTCCTGACGCCTCCACGCGTTTCTGAGATGAGGCCAGACAATGTGACTCCGGCGTCAGGATTTACGTCTATCAACAATGAGACTGGAGATCCTGGCTCATCTGCTAAAAGGAGAGGCCGGCCGAAAGGCTCCAAAAACCGACCCAAAGTAGCAGGCTCCCAGGAGACGCCGCAGCAAACACAATCCTCAGTTGAACCTAATAATTCTCAGGGTGCGCCTGGCATGGAGATTGCAAGCTCGACGCCGATCAAAGGTAGCACCGGGCGGCCCAAAGGATCCAAGGGTAAAAACAATGCATCAACCAACTCGTCTACCCAAGCATCCAAAATCCTGCAGCAAACACCGGTCCCTGCGCCGCAGCAGACCAGTACCTCGTATATTCCACCGCCCACTCTACCCACGCCCGCTGCAACTGCATCTGCTCCAAGTCAAGTGAACGGTGGCGGGCACAAGAACAAGCGTACGCAGCTGCCACCTCAAAGCGCTGTTCCGGATGTTGCTCCGCCTCAAGATCCTCAGCCAACGACACCACAAGTGAAGGCATCTACTATTTCTGGCGCGAAGCGAAAGCGCCAACCTAATAAAGCTGCCGAAACAATCACAAACGGGAACAGCACTCTTGATACAACATCTCAGTCAACGTTCTCGTCACAGCAACCGGAGGTTGCATCAGTTGATGCAATCCCGGGGGTAAATAGACAGCAGAATATGCCCGTGGAACCTAGCAGCACGTCTGGCCCCCCGGCGAAGCGTTCACGTAAATCGAATTCCGCAGCAGCGAAGCGACAAAGTGCGGCAACTGCGGCAACGGCAGCAGCAGCTACCGAGAATATAGCTCACACTATATCTTCCACAGTTGCTTCTCCGGACTTACCACATCAAGCATCACAACAGTCAACGGCAATGCCAAGCCAGCCCATGGATAAGTCTCTTGATAGCGAATACGATCAAATAAGTGCTCTCCAAGCGCGCAATGATCAAAATTATCAAGCTTACGGCAGTCACCAGCAGAGGCCACAGCAGCAGCAGCATCAGTCGCAGCATCAATCGCAGCAGCAGCAGCAGCAGCAGCAGCAGCAGCAGCAGCAGGCATCATCAGCTAGTAGACATTCTATTCCTGCCGCACCGGCTGAAGGCTTGGCTGCACATTATGAGCAGTTCACAGCGTCTATGCAAAATCGCCAGCAAAGTGCGCAGAGCAACAACAGCAATCACTCGCACATGCAGCAAATGCAACAGCGTCAACAACAGCATACTGCACAGACGGTGTCTCCTACTCCATCACATATCTCTAAGCCACCTCAGATGACCACCACTTTGCCCACACAGCAAAGTACGCGAGCGACTGCGAATGCTCCAAATTATTATAGTCAAAACCAGAGCCCCTCTTATACAGTACAACAAGGGGCTTACTCGTCGAATCCGCGCCAGCAACACAGCATGACGACCAACTCCCCAGGAACCACACTCGTATCCCATGTGACCCATTCTCCGCAGTTTGGGACCCAGAACAACTCACCATTGATGGGCACCGAGAACTCGTTTCGGGGCTCGCCGTCCATCAGTTCCATCCACCCCAATGCGTCCTATGCTGCCCCAAGACGAACGACATCTGCGTCATCCATGGACAATCCATACCGGACAGCTAGTAATGCCGCGCATGGAGTTTCGACGCAGTCGCCGCACTTCGGGACATCACGGCCAACGCCTGCCAGCTCACATGGCGGTGTAGCTTCATTTCCCTCATTTTCCGACCAGAGTCTATTCGACATGCAAGCGCTAGACTCCAGCACAGCTCACAACGGCATGGGCATGGGAGGCGCGGGGGCATATGCTCTGGGCAGCAACGTCCAACGCACCAACAGTGGCTCAGGTGCGACTTCCTATCCCAACAGTGCCATGACGAATGGGGGGTACGACATAAACAAAAGCGGTATAAACACGGGCTACGGTCGAAACCGGTGGTCTTGACGACATAACGACGAAAAAAACTCATGTTCTGTTTGATTATGTCTGCATTTGTTCTATGGAAGGGCCTGATTTTGGTCCCCCTTTTCTGCTATTTTCATTTTGTTTTGGAGCCACGAATCATGAATGGCGTTTTTATCTTTTCCTCTTGGGGCGGCGATTTCGGGGGATTCTCTGGCGGTTGCAACGTAATTTCAGACGCATTTGATTTCCTCCTACCTGGCACTAGGGAGGTCTTCATTGCGCTACGACGGATGAATAAATGGAACTTTTGATTGAGCAAACATCGGCCTTGTCATTTCTTCTTTTACGATGCTACTTGCGATTCCTCCCTTTGTGGCATCTTATTTGTAGCAGATTCCACATAGGAGAGCCAGGCGTGGGAAAAAGGGAAGCCAGCGGGCGGAGCAGAGCAAGAGCCAGAGATGGGAGTGATTATACCACTGCAGTAGTCGTGCCGCCTGTCTTCGGCATGCTTTCTTTCCCTTTCTTTCTCCAATTACCCCAATGTATTTATAGGCATACTGAGCGATATTGATTATAGGCAGGCTTCTTTTCGTTACTTGCACTTTACCCTGATAGATCTGTCTTTTCGGTTTCTTGCAAAGTAGTCTCTCGAACAGCCGGCTGGATAGTAAATAGAGGAGTTGCGCAACGAGCCTTCACCCAGTGGATAGTATCGATCGTGTCTTGTGTGGGGAGGCTGTACATCACACCGACTCCCATCTGTCCCTCGTAACCGTCACCTTATTTACATGTCTATCGGCCATTTGGGATGGGGGGGGTGACGTGTGGGTATAAATAAAGTAAGTCAACTTCTGTAGGTCACAGTCACAGTGGCAGAAGAGTGGCAGAAGACAGGGGAGCGCTTCTTCCCTCCCCAGATTTACCGAGTCATGGACAACCCCAGGAGCCGAGGCTCATGAGTTTCTTCTCGTGGAGTCTCCGTGCCCCTCGACCTAGTCCTGCCTGCTACTACTACCACTACTGGTACGAACTACTAGTACTGGTTGTACTAGTCGCGACCTCAGCAGCGGGTTTGCTTCAAGGACTGAAACTACATGCCTAGTTCGCTCGTAACCCAAGCTTTCGCCGTAGGTGATATGGGGTTATATCGGCCAAATCCCCACTTTACGCAGAAAGAGAGAAGCCCTTCTTCTGCCTTCTCGCTTGTTGATAGGTTAGGCCGGGCGACGGCTCCCTCACCCCCGAGCCTTTCTCCAGCTTTTCTGTCTTCTGGCTGGCGGTTCGTTATTTTTTGCCTTCGTACCCCCCTGGGGTCAAGTAGTGTATGTAGGTTAATTAGTAGGTAACGTCTGTCTGGAGAACAGACACATGCTGGTTGGTTGGTCTGGTTGGCCTGTCACTTCCCTCCCCGGCACGCGCTTGTACGTACTGACAGTGTGACCAAGGTCTGGACCTGGACCGACCAGATCTCTCACCACTACCCGTCGTCGTCGCCATAAAGAATCCGGTGGCCACGTTTTTGCTTCATTTTGGTTTGTTTCATTTTCCGGCTCTGTAAGATGTACACGTAGATGGAAGGTGGTCGATCTGTGTATTCCATATGATATGCAACCTGTCTGCGCGTTGTTATGCATCGCTTGGAAATTGGAGAGCCCCCTTTCTTTCTATCTTTTTCCCCCCCCTCTTTTGCCTGCGTCGTCTCTTTCTTCAGCTCTGTAAATGAAGTATAGTACAGAGGTATAGACAGATATTCATGATTCTCGCATAGGCAGTTAATTATAGTCCAACGATATTAAAGTTTAACCAGAAACCGACCGGTGAGGCTCTAGTCGTCCTGGTTTCCCTGCTTCTCTTTCGCTTCTTTGCGACTAGTCTCTCCGCCTTCTTCCATCATTCCCACTGGGCACCCACCCCTGTTCACTAAAACCAGGTGTCACGCTATCGAGATCCATTCCGACGCTATGGGGAGGAAGACGAGGAAGGAAAAAAGGACAGGCACACACGCGAGCTAAGTACATATGTAGGAAACTCCACCGTCTCCCTTTTGCCGAATCGGCTGTAAGTCGTTAGGCTTGTGCTTGCTTGGTTGGGGCTTTGCTTGTCAGCCACGCCATCCCGAAGCAACGACGGACTGGCACCGTAGTAGTATGTATGAATCGCTGTAGTGGCCGGAGGCTAGGCTCGACCAAGATACCACATCCGGGTCTGATACAACAACAGACACGATTGAATTTGCTTTCCTCATGGCGGATCGCCCCTCGCTTATCGAGGGAATCTGGTAGCCGCGACGATTGCGCAGTAGGAAGAAAGTATGTTCAGAGACAGAATGTGCCAATTCGTTACACAAGCGACGTTGAAGTCAACATGTGTGGGGGAAAGAGCAATCGCGATCTGGCGTCGAGAGGGAAAAAAAACCATTCCCTGTTGTGGCATCGGCGGCCTTGACATTTAACTGCTTAATTGTCCTACCACACACCAACCCCCTTTCGTGATTTGGTTTTGGGGGGCCCGGGCAGCGAGCCTCAGATAGATTTCACGACTGGCAGATTGGGGAAAAGGAATCAAGAGAGGCCGGGACCACCGTCGGAAACCGTGGTGCGTACAGTGCGCCGAAATGATGGTGAGGATGGGGAGAACCCCGATATTTTACGGGGAGAAAAGCGTAGAGATCATGGGGTGGGTGGGAGAATCTGCGCTGATGAGATGATGACTGTGTGGACAACGGGCCGAATATGGGGTTTGGGTTGATGTGCAATGGCAATGTGACGAAAAAGAAACAGGAAAAGCGAAGGAGAGCGACGCATGCCTTCCGACAGTGGGGGCCCCTGACCCCATGGGAAAAGCTGGTGGTAAAACAGGGTGTTAAGATTCCCCATATATCGAGTGGAGATATGTATGTAATCCATCGGACGATTCTTGGGTGAACTGGATGGGGACATTACCACCTCATGGGGTCGGGGCGGGAGTCGGGGTCGGGATGTGGACAAGCGCCTACTATACTACGTGAGTGGTACGATGGAGACTCGACTATACTCAGCGCGACAACGTTGTTCAGACATAGGCAGTCATGGAAGAGTTGGAAGTGTGCGACTTGGACACAGCAATCGTGCCTTTCCTTAACATTGGTATCATCTATCTGGTACTCTCATCCTCTCCTTTCCCAGGCTTGCCTGGGCCTCCCCGAGACCGTGGCGCCTATGCTTATAACTGACGCTGCATGGACAACTCAAAAATAAAATAAAAATAAAACGGTGTCGAAACAGCCCTGGTTTTGGCCATCTGTCCCATCCATAAGACAAAGAAAATAACTCCAATGTTGGACGCCGCCACTTCTAAGGCCGCCGTACTTTCCGACCTAAGCCTCTCCTGACCGGAACGCCTGCAAATGCCAATGACTTCTCGTGGGTATAAAATAAACGACAAGAGATAGAGAGATAGAGAGGGAGATAGAGAGAGAAATGATGGTGATGTATGGTAGAAAATATTGCGTCAAACGTAGTTTGGTAAGGGGTAATTTGTGCCAGTAGATAAAATGGTATCCGTGGTCTTTATTCGATGGGATCTTCGTCAATCGCTTCCAGGGGTGGGCGGACCGATTCGGGTGCTACTCGACCATACCACCACTCGTCCTGGATGGCTGCACCATCCTCTTGGATGAGGTCTAGCATAACCGCGGCGTTTCTTTTGATATCCTGCGGGCGTTCAACAATCTTCCGGTCCAGGATGAGAGCTTCGGCAGTTTGCATCCATATTTGCTGCAGCACCGGGAGATCCGGGATGATACGTTTGAGTTGCTCGCGGGATAAGGGGCCCATCGGCATCCCAGCTAACATGCTGGTGTCAAATACCAGACTTTCCACCATTGTAGCATTGGGCAGCGGTGCCATGGCATCACTCGGCCGCCGCGCCGCATCGGATATGCGACGACCCCGGGTGTCGGGGAGAGGTGGTACAGCCTCCGTCCCAGCGCCGTCTTTGACATTGAAAGACGACTTTTTGCGGCTCAAACCCAACAATCCCCGACGCGGCTTCCCTACTGGCTCAGCAGGGATCTTCGTAGCCGGGGTTTTCGCAACCGAATTGTACCAAGCGTCGACAGTGCCTCTTCTTGAGTTGTAGCCTTTGATCTCCCAGAAACGCTCACATTGCCGAAGGCCGCCGACACACAATGCAGTCACATAGATGTCGTCACTGGGCTTCCCGTGCATATAACCACGCAAAGCTCCTTCGACACGGCCGACATATGAAGGGGGTCGTAGCCTCCGGCAGAATGACGACACTACCATGGGAAATACTTGGTGGACGTGTAATAGCGTCTTGTCGTCGTACATGCTCATAATCTTGGCCTCGATAGGATTCACCGTGTACGGCTCCTTCGAGAGGCCGTGGCCATGTTCTTCGATATATTGCAGGTGGAGAGTCCGATATGTCTCAAAGAAATGAAATAGAGTGAACAGCAGAGGTATTAAGCGTCGCCGCATGCGCTCACGCTGAACCGAGAAATCTCGCCGTTGCTCCTCGGTCCTTCTCAGAAATAGCTCCTTCGTAATCCACTCACAAATCAGGAATGCGAGTTTTGCCGCAACATGTAATCGGTGCCATATCCCACAGAGGTAATGCATGTTCACAGCCGATCTGTCCTCCGGCACCGGGTACAGCCGCGTCGCATAAGCCGGGATATGGTGTTTGAGGTGATATCGAACAATTGGCAACTCGTTTAGGGTTACCATGGCATGCCACGAACGTGATGCCAATCTCAGGTTCAGTATGTCGGATAATGGCAATGACGCCACAATCTGAATCTTCAACTCATTAGGAAGCGCGAGAAAAAGCTGATCAAAGGCCGCCCTGCATAAAACGAGGTTAATAAACAATAATCAAACCATGTCGAATTGGAACTCCACAAACCTCTGTTTATGGGCGTTTTCGGTGGCTAAGCGGCGCTGGTCCTGCTCGGTTGAGGTCCGTAAAGGTATTATAGAGCGGAACTTGAAGGGAAGGCGCCTCTTATCCGCTGCCTTGAGGATATCGGCATCAATCTGCTCCGGTGACTTGGAGGCGCCAATGGGAAGGATAAAGGTCGAGGTGGTGGTGCCCACCGAACCGTCATGCTGGGAGGCATTTGGTGGCTGCCGGTCTTTCGCTTCAGCAAGCTGCTTGAGCTTATCAAAATATCGCTGGGAAGCGAACTCGGTTACGTGAGGGGGATCCATGGCGAAGGACAGGCGTAAGAACAAACGTCTGTCGATAATGTATGATTTCCAATGCGCAGCGGAGGACAGGCAGGCACTGAGTGCTTTCCTAGTCCTCTACAAGGCACGGAAAGCCAAAGGAATGAACCTGGTACGGGCGACAGTTGTCGGTCGCGAATCAAGCATATTGGGACATCGAATACTCGGTCTGAGGCGGCAGTGGGTATTTCAAGTCGACTGCTGAATCGCGGAAACCCAAAATACGATTGGTAACGAGTGGACGGGTGAGTGTAGAATATTCGACAGAAACCCGACGTTCAAAGTCTCCAATCGGCCCAACCTGCACACCCGGGCGCCAGTTCCACCGTTGCTTCTCCTTCTGTCGAGTCGTTGTGCTCTAGACCTAGGGTGCCTGTCTCTGGTTGGGTCTCGGCGAGAAGCGAGGAATGTGAGCGCGAATCCTGGAGCGGTCACGGGGAAGCGTCGAATCGTCCAAAGAAGGGGGCGTCTTTCGATGAAAACAAAGCGTTCCAAAGTAGTTGGCCAAGGAAGAACGTGGAGAGCGTTGGGCTGTGTCGCAGTGAGAAAGCTTGAGCGCACTGGAGTCGGAACCAAGTGCAAGGCGTGGTTGTTGTTGGGGGGCAGTTGCCAATGGGAATCGTTTAATTGGGATATGCCGTCACGTAGTATTAGTGGTAATGATGAGAATCACTACTAAGCCGGCAAGTACCAGGAGCTGAGAAGGCAACAAGGGCAATGGAGGTGTCGAGGCCAACAGGACAAGACGATATAGTGACTGACAAGGAATCAAGTCAAGGGGGGAGGGGGAGGATAGAATCGAAACTAAGAGGCAAAAGTAGTATTCTTCTAGTGTCGGTGGTCTGGTCCGACTTAGAAGGGCAGGTCTTGGGGATCTCTTGGAACTGGAGAAAAGAGACGAGACTGGGGGTCGGAATGGGAAAAGAGGCCGAGTAATGGGTAATGGGGAAGGGGTGGAGGGGGGTGTGTGTGGAAGTACGGGTGGAGATTCTGGGGCGTCTGGGCAAAGAAGCAGATGGCGGACAGACCACTACTACTTGTACCTACAGTGGGCAGGGACCTGTAGGTATGTAGGTAAGGTAGGTAGGTAGGTCTAGGTAGACTGGCACACTGGCACGCTGCTAATACAGAAGGACACGGCGAAAAGAGACGAGGACGGACGGGGAGCTACGGAGCGTGGAGATGTTCTTTTCTTTCTATTCTTTCTCTTTTGGCCGACATTTCACCATAATACTACCAAGCCAAAGCTTGCCAAGGGGTGGGTACCGCCGCGTGTGGCCCGCTGGGCTGCTGAGCTGCTGGACTTATCTCGTTCGTCGGGCCTAGTCGGGCAGTCAGTCTGTCGAAACTCTCTCGCTCTCTCTCTCTCTCTCTCGCTCCCCTTCTCTCGGGGGGTTACGACGGCTAGGCTGCCCAAGCAAGTGCACCACCACCCAATACTGGCAACTGGTGCAGTTCCAATCCAATCAAATACGTACTGTGTGGTGTGTGTGTGTGTATGTGTGTGTTGAGTGTATCCCATCAATGTGTGTTTGCTTGTTGTATAAGTAGGTTTGAAGGTACTACGTTGACATTGGATAGCGCTGTATTATTGATTGATGCACGTACGATGTCTCACATTCATCCTTTCAACGTTTTCGTATGGTTAGCACATTATACCTACTTGCCCTGCTGCTGTATCATACTACCGTGCTGTTGTGCTGTTGTGCTGTTGTGCTGTACGTAGGTACCTAACCTCTATGGTATGTAACCTGAGGTCCTCCCTTTACGGTATTACACGTACACACGCATATTGATGAATCGTGGTAGAGTAGGTATGTAGGTGTTGTCTCTTGATACCTGACTAGGTACCGAGTGTTCATTTGTGATTGGGATTGCGAGCGAGTGCCACTACTAGGCAAGGCAAGGAAGCGTCTCCAGTCCGCCTGTTGTAGAGTTTGCGGCTACTGCAACACTTGTTCTTGATGCTGAGGGGCTTGTATCTGGCCGGCTTACACCACAAGCCCCAGGATAGCATGTCGTACACTCGTAGTCTAGGTTAGTTGATAGTTGGATCTACAGTTATCAAGGTGTGCCTCTTTCTTCTTCTTCGTTGTCGTCCACTACATCGGCTCTATCGTTGCATCTACCTACCTACTCTATGTGTAGAATGGTGCACCGTACTGCGTGCAGCAAGTAGTAGAATAGGTCCGTCCCACGGCAGAAACCCACTACGTTATTTTTTTCCCCTTCTTCCTTTTTTTTCTTTTGCCCTCTCGGGGCTATTTTCGTGGGCAAGTCGAACAAAAACGTAACCAGCTCCCACCCCCAGTGGCCGACGGTGGTCACGTTTGGGTCCACGGAGCACTACTTACGGCGATATGACCGGCCAAATAGTGGGGTGCTACAGCACGCCCGAGCGAGTGATCTTCCCGCCTCGAAAGCTCTTTACACGCATGCCAGCCATCCAATACAGTCAGTACCTGAGGTCCCTTCCCATCAGCAGCGCGTGCTACCGCTATGATACCTATTATCTATCCGCTAAGTAGCTTGGTAGCCTTGCGCGAATCAGCCAGTTTCCAGCATGACGTCCATCGAGCCCGTACCATCTGTCACCCAAACACAGGTTCCTGTTGGCCTATCGTGCTAAGTAGTACCTATCTCTCTGCCTACCATCCAGTTAGTTATGCCACAGCGGAGCCTTGGTCGCTTGTCAAAGTCGTCGTCGTCGTCGTCGTCGTCGTCAAACCGTGCCAGTCGGCCCGTAGAGCCCTTATCAAAGACGTTCATCAGTCATGACAAGCGGTCCACCTCCGTCTGACACAGATACACACGTGCGATAGACAAGGCTAACCTATGCTGCGTGCTGGCGATTTGGTCGCACTTGATATGTGAGTTGTGTTGTTATCTTGAAATTCCACAAGAGAGGCATCACGCATTCGACTTTTCGACAAGCCAGGGCTATCGGCAGCCTAGAAGTCGCCCGCCCTGTGCCTGCCACCTGTTTCCATGGTCTGGTCTAGAGCTCGCGTCTGCATTTAGCCGGCAGTCTGACTCGGCTGAGTTGGATTGGGTTGGACGGGAGCGTTCTTCTTTCTGGCCCATTACCACGCCAAATGGCATGGCTTCCTTGCCGAAAGTGCCTCCTTTAAGCTCATGCCGAGCATTGGCCACTGGAAGTTTGGGGACAGATCGGTGCAGGGTCAAACAAGCAAATCGCTTGCTGAATTTTGGCTCACCACCGCAAGATGGGATCATCGCAAAAAGAAACGTTCCCTCAGTCAGGCGCACAAGTAGATGGCGGCACTCCAAAGGCACGAGGGTGACCCTATCACGCATGGGTCCTGGTCCTGCTTACGATACCAAATACCAATACGGACGACTATAGTATCGTGTGCTATTACCAAACGATCTGCATTGCAACTCGGCACTTCTCTCAAGGCTAGCCTGCCCACTGTCTCAGCAGTTTCTGGTAGCCGCGGATCAGGGCATTCGGAATCCTCATGAGTGACGCGAAGCTTTTCACAAAAGTAGAAGCTTACGATGCGATGCGATGGCGACATTAGGCGACATGGCGATGGGAGCCGCAACTAGTGCGCGCGGTGTTGTCAATCTCTCCACGAGCGTACGTAGCATGCCCATAGCATGTCCAGGTGAGGTAAAAATGGCCTTGCAGATCGCGGGCCTTGAGTTGAAGTGACCCAGCTACTTGTACATAATCTGGCCGATGTGAAAGTTTGAGCTCGGCATAATTTCACGCGTTTCCACGAAACTATCGTGAATACATACCCTCTTAGAACCTGCGGCGGACCGATTGCATGCTCGCTCTCCCATCACTTGACTCCGGGAAAGCGGGAAGAGGGTTTTGCTGCTTGGCAGACAGTGCGTGCGACTGCGTGCGACCACAGAAGCACAGAAGGGATGGAGTCCCCGCGACGCAACCAGGAGTCCCACCGATTTCTAACCGGCCCTTCTCCGGCCGTTCTCGCAAATTGCTAAGACTGACTCCGGCTTATCTCATTGGCGCTCTTAAACTTCCCTGTCCTCGCCCTCTCCTTATCATGGCACAGAGGCAGACACAGAGCGAGATACTGGATTGGATACTGGATACCGGCATCGGGACATCCCCATTCATCGGAGGTCGCGATTGTCTGCAAACCTCATACTACTCTATACAGTATCACCAGTCAGTCAGTCACGACAGTTGTGTGTGTGTTCAGTCTGCTCCATCATCCAGACGAACAGTGACAACGAAGCGCTGCTCTCGAGATCGAGCGAGGCCTTGTTCTTTATGTTTTGTCCTTTTTCGTATCGGGCGTCATGCGTATAAGACGAGTAATAAGACAGCGGGTGCATTCATTGCCAGCACTTCCGCTCCAAGTTGGTAGGGATCGGCATCTCGCTTCCAGCATTCCAAGAGGGTTTGTTTTGCATGTCATATCATCTCGAGCCATTCTGTCTTCTGATTTCGACATATACTCAAGCTTTTCCCTCTGGGATTGATGTCATACCTTGCAGGACTGATCAGAATCCTTTTGGGCCTATTGACCCATAATGCAGCCCAGAATGTTCTGCTCCAGGCTGTCAGAGAAGAGACGAGGTACGTACCTGCCACGCCGTGTGAAGAAGCCATCCGGCACGGAAGACCGTCCTGGTCCTAGGTTAAAGCTTCGGACCGGAACCGCCTCCCTGGCCCCTTACGTTACCTGGGTTCTTTTGTATGTGGGGGTCACACTACTAGTCACCAGAACTAGAACATCTGCCCCCTCTCGACTGTTCCGTAAGATGCCGGGCAATCTGGGGAACTCGTTGTCACGGTATGTCATTGGCCCTTCCTTGTTGCGTGGCTAGTATGGACAAACCATACACGATGTTTATTTGGTCCCGCCACAGGTGTAAGGCGTCCGTCTTCTACGTATATGTATTGTAGGTAGATGTAGATACAGACTCCGAACTCACTCATTCTAGATCTATGTAGACTTCAGATCAGTTTCCCAGCTCCTTGCCAGGTCTCATGTTTATTCCCTTGGCTTGGGGAAAGGGGGTCGGAGTATTACATGCATGTTCTAACATGCGTCGTTTGTCAGGCGAGCCCCGACACTCTCAATTGTCGGCATGTTGCCTCTACGCGGCAACCCCAGGGAGGATAGCAGACAATTCGTGTATCCTTTATGCTCCCGCGTCCAAACTTTCTTTCATCTACATACTACAAGTGGTAGGGCATGTCCCCTATTTTGGGTCATCGGCTGGCTCGACTCTTTGCGACATCTCAAGAGGGTTGTATCGATGCAATGCAGTCCGAATGCCGGAGTAGGGCTTGCAGTTTCATGGCGCACGCAGAGGGGTCTACTGTGCTATGTTTCAGACACTGACGACATACGTCCGTATTAAGAAATGATTCACTGGCCTTGAGGAGATTGTAGTTGCCCTAGTACCTACACATGGACGGCTGTTGCGTGTCCAATCCAATCCATCGGCGTTAGGCAGCACGCAACATAGTAGTACCTAGAGCAAAACCAACAATTTGTTGCCTGCCTACTCACTATCGTCTATCTCACGACCCCCGACCCCGAAGCGGGCCGCACTCGCAGTCATGAACCGTTCATGTGCATCAACCGAAACTCGCGCTATACATATTGCCCAGTCGTTCTTTGCAGATGAAAAAAAACGCCAGAAAACCAGCAGCTAACAAACGGGTGCGTTGGGCTTAGCTAAGCAACTACACCATCCGTCCGTTCCTACGCGTAATGAAAATGGAGGTTTCTCCAACCAACCAACCAACAAACAACAACAACACCACCGTCGATGCGACAGACGGCCATTCATGAGCTTCACTTGGGAAACTTAGATTCTCTTCCGCCGTCGAGACACTGCACTGCTCCTGACTAAGTATGCTTTTGGACTGTGCAATCGGTATATACCTTGACCAGCTTCCCAGATGAACGGGATATATGTAAGTCAATATGTGTGCGACAGGGGAAAGGAGGGGAAAGACATGATCCTTCGACAATGTTGCCGACAGTTTGGTTGGAGATCGACGCCAATCATCATCTGCCCCAATGCGTACAGGATCAGGACCCCTCATTCTCGCGTGGGAACTCCACCCGCAGCTCGCGCCGCTGCTGGCTGGCTGGCTGATGGTGCTGATGGTACCGCTGTTACTGGCCTGCTCTAGCCTACTGCTGCTGCTGCCTCCTCTCTCTCTCTCTCTCATCTCTCATCTCATGGCAACGGTCCACAAGTTTTATGCCGCAATGTTGACAACTTAGCTATTAATCTATTAATAGCAGGGGAGCTCTGGTCAGGGCCCTGCCTTCGTTGCCGACGCTCATTCGACTACGAATGGGATTGTCTGACGAAACGAAATGGCGGTACTTTCGAGTTACATGGCATCTCGGACAAACCACGCCCACACACCGCAATCCCCTTGCCCTGGGCGGCGATTCTATTACTCATCTCGGGCTGGTTCCTTGGGCGTACCGTAATCATGGGCTCGCTCGCCAAGATTGTCAAGGGTTCCTTTTTGAGCCAGGGAAATTCATGCCCACGACAAGTCAAATAAATGGACTTTCTCGTTGCTGCTCTTCCACACCCCGCCACATATTGCTGCTACTGCTGCTGCTGCTGCTGCTGCGTGACGGTTCTTCCGAAAATAAACACAGATCCTCATCGACAATCCGACAGGACTCTTCCCCTCGGAATCAGATAATGCCGCCGGCCTTTTATAGCTTCCTAACTACACTTTCGTATCTCATCACTCGAGCCTGCATGCTATCCTCCTCCCCTATCCCCTCCCTCTCACCCTAACTCTCTTGTGATCTCTTGTGACCGCTTTCGCCTCACCGGAGCCTGTTTGTTATACGGCCTCAATGGGTCCGTCCGATCGATAAATATATCTCGCTCGCCGACGCGAAACTTAGAAACAGCTCCGTACGCTTGCTCGCCTGCAGGCGCAAATCATCGCCACCCGGGACCGCTCTTATCTCCAATAGATATTATAGGTCCTCCGGCCCGCGTCACAGCTGATCAATCCCACGCACCACTAAGACACATTGAGTGGCAGGTAGTGTTGCCTCCTCCTCTCTCACTCAGCCTAGCCAGTGCCCTTTATTGTCACCCAGGGTTACATCAGCCCAGGCTTTTGCGGCTAAAGTGGTCGGGCTTCAGCCGAGCTACCTTGGGAGGTTGGCTCGTCGTAACCACTCCTGTTCTTTTTTAGAAAGACTACTGTCTGTCAGCACAGAAAGAAAGAAAAGAATGGCGGCTCCAACTATCGACGTTTCCGAACCCGGCACGTCCGCCGCGGACGGGGGCCCCGTAGACTCGCCGGTCACGCCGTCGTCGCAAGACGCCCTGGCCCGCTTCGAGTTCGAGACGGGGAGAGGCAACGAAGGGACAAAAATACTCTTGGTCGAGTGGAACCCAGCCGCAGGCGATGCCACGGCCACGGTGGACGCTTCTTCGAGCGGGAGCGGAGCGCAAGTGGAGGAGGGCTGGGAGGTATCGTGGGAAGGCAAAACGACCAAGATCTCCGCCCAAACGGAAAGGGAAGGGAGTGAAACGCAACGAGTCTATTTCTTAATACCCTCTAACATCGCGGTGCCGCCCGTTATACAAATTTCGCACGCCCGGAGTGGCCGCGTACTAAACACGAAACCGCTGCCCGCCATATACACTCCGGCCCTCGGTGTGGATACCAGAAAAGACGTAGGGAAAAGGGGTGTTCTGCATACGATTTGGTAGGTACTACCCCGAAAGCATATTTAAACTCTACGCGCCACGATTCTCGAGTGCATCGGCCGTACATGGTTGCGAGATCGGCGCCAGACCAGGGGTCGCTTCTGAGAAAGTTTCGGGACGTCCAGGGACTGATCTGACACCGAATATAGGGCCAAAAAGCGCATGTCTCAGTTGCAGGACGAAATTCGCCGCGAAATGGGCGACAACGCCGAGGGCATTGCCTTGGTCATGGCGGTGCAGGAGAGGGACTGGATCGCCGCGCATTTTGGGCTACCGAACCCTGATGCGGATGGACATTCTGATACGAGGCAGATCCCGCCTACTCCACAAAGCCCAAGATCGCCGGTAGGAGGCCGGCTCGGCGAGAAGCTGCGGGGCCTCAAGCTCGTCACAAACGCGTCTGATTTTACCGCCTCCTCCGGTGAGTCTCTTTTCTATCTCTCTCGAAAGTGTTCTTTCTTTTTGCCGGCAGGGGTAGAGATGGAGAGAAACAGACGCTCACAGTTCCCAATCTTAGGTCATCAACAACATCATTTATATTCACTGTCTCCCGACACGTCGGATATCGCCATTCCGTCCACAACGGCCTTTGCCGCCGGGGTAGCGAAAAAGGGAGCTTCTGCGGGCCACACGCCGGGCATGGTCGGTTCGTTAAACGCCATTGTCAGCGGTAACAGCGATCCCGTCATCGCCAAGGCCCAAGAGACAGAGGACGAGCTGTTCATGCTGCCTATGAGCCCCAGGAGCCCCGAGATGACGAAGAGCCCCTTCAGCTTGTTATAAAAAGGGATTTGGACGAGGTACAAATTAAAAAGCATAAGATGGGTTGAAAACATCAGTTCTGGTATTGGTGTGTAGAAGTAACGCCGATCTTGCCAGCCGGTTTATCGTTCCGACGTCGTCCCTACAGTCACCGCCCTGGCTTTACCATTACGACACCAGTGTCACTATTATGTGATAACAGTCGAGTTTGTACGGGAAGTAGTTGGATTAACAATGTGAAGATGGAGAGGTCCACAAGTCAAAATAGGAAGAGAACAAAAGCAAAACCTGTAATCTCCAACGATGGCCTGTAGCAACGTAATCAGCCTGTCGTGGTTTGTCATCGACCGGTGTGTGATTTCAATGGGGACCAATGAAGTTCCCAAAGGATGTAACACGCAATTTTCTATGGATGTTGTTGAAGAATGCAACGCTGGGTTCGGTATACAATACGCGGGAGCATCAGCCTGCTGCCGCGGTGGAACCGGATGCCTGGCTATATGAGAGACAGTGACGGTCGCATGCGGCCTTGAACCTTGGCCCATCGTGAAAAGGGTAATGGTTATCTGCGAACTGCACGTGTTGCCTATCGGGGCCATCCCGGAAGCACGCAGCTGGCTCCCGGTGGGAAAAGAATGGATCACTACTGCCTTCCGGGGTTTGCAGCTCTGCGATGATGCAGCATAATAAGAATAATGATAGGCGTGCCCGAATGGAGGGGAGCACAGTGCTCGAAGCGGGCGTACCTACAGGCACACCGCGTGGATATCGGACCGACTACAACATACACACACAGGCATTGGCGCGGATGTGCAGTATGTCGCAACACCATGACGCCGTGGCATGTGTGTGCACGTCGAAGATATCGAATAGAAGATGACCGTGGGCTGTCGCTGGCGAGAAAAGGAAGCGTATTATGTGTTGGCAGACATTTTTCTGGTTCTTAAGCAACATCTTACTGCATTATGCACCGGCGTGGTCTGATATGGCTACCCACGTGCGTCAGAGTGAAACCGGCCTTGCGACGGCGCATCTCACTGTCGTGCAACAGCTCCAACTCCATACGGCTTGGGATATGTTGGGATCGCTTATGTTTCCGCATGACATCACCCGACGAAGCTCACTCATCATCTCACATCTGATAAAGCTCATTTAGGAGTTTCTGACGTGGGCGCTGCTGGCGCTGCGTCCTCAGCCTCCTCTTCGCAGATTGTGCCGCAAATCCCCCGTGAGCCAATTATGTCCGTAGCGCAACGCAGAAGGTAGCATCACCATAGCTTGTAGTATCCGTGGAGTGTGGATGTTTCGGTGGTGGTGGTGGACGAAACCCCTTATCACCTCCACCCGCCAACGCGGCGCTCATTCCACCTCTCCTTGCGCTCCTGCCGCAAGTAGTACAGCTTCCTGGCCTCGCGGTACCGGCGCACCCAGTCGAGCACCTCGCGCTCCGTCGCGATGCCGCCCGCATCGTCGCCGTCGGCGGCGGCATTATATGCCAGCGATGAGGGCGGTGGGGCCCCGCGGCCGCCGTCCAAAAAGCTCTCCTCGAGTGCGTCGCAGATCTGCTCCTGCTCCGCGAGCGCCTGGGTCAGACGGCCGTACAGAGCCGCGGGCGCGAATGATGATAGCGCCGCGTCCATCTCGGCTTGCTTCTGCCGCCATTGTCGCTCCAGCGCGTGCGTCGAGAGTAGCTGGGCTTGTGTGTGCGCGCGTTGCTGAGAGACACGCCCTTCAAGGTCCACAAGGTGCGCTGCGAGCGTCATATTCTCCGTCAGAGCGGATTGCAGGCCGGCGTGCGACGATAGGAGGGAGGGGTGCCCCGCGTCAGGCGCGTGCGTGAGGGCGTTCAGGAGGTTGGGGTCGGAGAGGATATCGGCCAGGTCTTGTTTACTGTAGTTGCGGCGCAAAGCATTTGTGATTAGTATTACGTACAACATGCGGCAGTTGTAGTTGATCACCGCTGCCGTGCCAATTATGACTTACGATTTGTCTTCTAGAAACTTGGGCAGCCATTGCTCGCCCGGATCCGGAATCTCCTCGGGGGGAGGAATCTGGCGTGCGGCAGGTATCAGGCCCGCAGAGTCGGTCGTGAAAGACCTCCCTTTCCCATCCAGCATGCTGTCTGGGTTTGGTGGTGGGCGCGGGGACTGGTTTGTGGCGGGGGTACCCAGACGGCTGGTGTCATGGCTACCAGGCTTCGGTGGTGGTATCGGGGGAGGCGGCGTAGGGTTATACATCTTGGGAATGGTATGTCGTGAATCTACACCAAGTCGTGGGGATCATGAGTTGGATTTGTCGCACTCCAAACTTGATGATTCGAGAACGGATGGACCATAATTGTGACGTCTCACGTTACGCAGATAAGCTATGACCCATGGAAATCTTAACTTTTTAGTATACTAGTGTCTAATATGACAGCAATCTCCAACAACAAGCAGTACAGTCTTGGTGGCTCAGTTGGTTAGAGCGTTGGTCTCATATTTCAATATGACTGAATTAAAAGTTCAGATATCCAAAGGTCGAGAGTTCGAGTCTCCCCCAGGACATTCCTTTTGCTGTTTTTGCTGGTTAGCATCAGCAGCTTATCCTACATCTTGGTCCTCTCCTTAAGCAGGTCGTCGCCACCGTGGTTTCTGTGCGCCAGCGTAGGCGAACATTCATTGCTCAATAGACCAGCGTTGAGAGAGTGCCCCTTTTTGTCCATCTCTATGCGCCAAAGAATTATAGTGGCTGGTACGTCAGGGTTGATGCTGGTTCACCCGATTGGCTGTGATATAACGAACCTGTATTGCCGGCTTGAGTGCTTACAACACAACACTTGTCATGTTTGCAAGTATACAAAAGAATCAAACATCACAGCAGTGTCGCAGAGAAACTGGCACGATACATTTTCCTATTAAATATACTTTTGAATATAGAGAATATGGATACTAGAGAATCCGGCACATATACGTCTCAGGTTATTTTCACATCCACGTGTCAGCGAAGGCACCCATTATCTCTTCCGACTTCCATCCAACTCCCACAGTGCTGTTGCCACACTCTATAGGCCACGCCAGTAGTTGCCGAGGTTGCCCAGCTTGTCCTTCATTCCGGGGAACCTAGACTTGAGTTGGTCAATCCAGTCCTGAATCATTTCTGGGCGCGCTTGTTAGCGCGGGAGGCACATGTGGGACGAGAAGAGGGAGAAGTACCTTGCGGCGTCTTAGGCTTGGGCGGACCAGGCGGGCCGGGAGCGGGCGTGCTGGGCTTGGGCGGCGTAGGTCCACCGGAAGGTCCAGGAGGCGGCGGCGGGGCACCGGCAGACGTGGGGGTGGGAGTGGCAGGGCGCGTGGCGCTGCTCAGGGTCGTGGCCTTGGTGACTACAGCCGAGCTGGAGGACACAACAGGGACCTTGACCGACACCGAGGCCGAGGTGGCCGGGGCCGGGCCGGAGTCGTCCTTGCGGTACCAGTTGTCGACGGGGTCGTTCAGGCACTCGCCAACAGTGACGAACTTGTAGCCCTGCTTGGAAACGGTCGACAGCATGAACTCGGTCAGGTTGTAGACGGTCTGGAAGTGGATGTCGTGGCCGATGGATAGGGCGTCGAAGGCGGCGCTCTGCTTGCCCTGGAAGAACTTGGTCACGATATCCTTGGACGTCTGGATCTGGTCGGCCGCCGTGTGCAGGTAGTCCTGAGTGTCGAGGTCGAAGTAGACGACGTGGTAGCCGAGCGACTCGAGGTCCTTCTCGCAGCCGCTTTCGGCCGTGCAGGACGAGTAAGGGGGACGCATGTAGGTGGGCACGAAGCCCATGATGTTGCGCATCGCCATCTCAAGCTTCACTATCTCGTCGCGGCGCTGGGCCGCAGTGATAGCCGACAAGTCCGCGTGTGACCAAGTGTGGGACGCGAGCTGGTGCTTATCAGCGTGCATGCGACGGATCACGGCGGGGAAGGGCGTCGCCGGGTCGTCGATCTGGCCCTTGTTGTTGTTGACACCCGTCATGAAGAAGGTGGCCTTTGCGCTGTACTTGGCGAGCAGATCGAGGAGGTCGTTGGTGTAGCCGCTAGGGCCATCGTCGTAGGTCAGGGCCACGGTGCCTAGGCCGGAGGGAAATTATGTCAGTCAACCGGCGATTTGATGTGTGACTCGAACATACCCTTCTTCTCGCAGGCGTAGATGCCGGCACCTCCATAAGCAACGCTGCCAAGCTTGGATCGAGGCAGAGTCGTCGTGTTCTTGCCTGAGGGAACCTTGTTGGCGTCGCAGGCGGGACCGAACTGGAACAGGCAGTCTGGTGCTTTGCAGTGTTCAGGGGTAGTACCGCAGTAACTATTCAATCTGGTTAGCAGGCCATACCTCAGCGTTTGCTGGCACACCTTGGCCACTCACCCCTCGGCCGAGCAACACTCCGTAGAGCCACAGACGGCATTGCCGTTCTTGGGGCCGCAGAGTCCTGAACCCGAGCCCGTGTCACCACCACCAGAGCCGCCAGTGCATGCAGCACCGAACTTCGATTGGCAGCCTACATCAGCACCGCAGTAGTCGTTTCCGGTACCGCAGTATCCACTAAGTTAAAGGTCAGCGTGTACTCCTCTTTAAGTGAGACTTCGTTAGTTCGTCGTGACTGACTAAGCTGAACAGCACATGCTATCGGGGCAGGTATAGCCCTTGGTTCCAGCCCCGGTGTTTCCGCAGGTCAAGTCAGGGGAAACCTCCCGCTTGAGTTGAAGGCGGGAAGAGGCAGAGGCAGCGACGACGCTGCTTGCGAGAGCATAGGATAAGATAGAAGAGGCCCGCATCTTGAGAACGAAGGTCTTAACGAGAGTAATGTATGACCTAAATCGAGTGTAGAGAAGCGAATGTGGTGCCAACAGCAAGGGTCGGATGGGGATGCAAAGAGAAGGATCTCGGGGCTCTTCTGGGCGACGAGCCGCCCATTATGTAGCCAACAGTTGACCTCGCATATAGGACTTAGGAGTATGATATAACAGTAAGCTGTAGAGCTCCCTGAGCTAAGAATTCCCCCCTTCTTTGTCGGACGAGTATAGCGAGGGTCCAGTCGAAAATACATACTACTTTTCTCAGCCGCAGATCAGTCCAACAACAACAACACCACCACCCCGTCCGCCACCACGAAAGTGCATACCAGGATGGAGACCATGCCGGTGTGTGTGACCCATAATGCCTATGTCATATAGACAGCCTTGGCATCCGATGGAAATTTGCTTCCCTCGCAGCTGTGAAAAAGCAAATCTGGCCAGTGAACAATACACATGTTACGAAACGATGGGCCGCTACCAATACGAAAGAACCCATGCAGAACTCGAGATGATTACCCAAAGGAGAAAGATGGTGGGCAGACCAGATGTTGGAAGAAGAAAACCCAGTGCGGCAGCTAATCACTAGCTGAATGGGTCAGGCATCCGAGCATCGTGGAATTACTATTGGTGCACTGGAGGGCTGGAGAGCCCAAGTCTGCTGCATCTACGGTGTATGCATGTGAGATATGCCAGCACAGAGCACACGAGTCGACTTTTCCTCCTCATCTCCAGTATGACTATGACTGCCGTACGACACAACAATAGGCGTAGGTGGGATGTGTGATGAAATCCTTTCTTATTCGGGAATAACAACTCGTCGGTGGCAGGGTTCGCTGTAAGCAAGTAAGCAGTTGCTTTTACGCAGCCAAGCCTGTAGCCAACCCTCGTATCAATCGATTGCTCATGTTGGCTTGCCGTTACGAACAACACACGCATCTTGGGGAAGACAAAGAGCGCAATCTGAGCCCAGGATAGCATACTGGCGAAGACATGGCTTCTTCCTGTCTAGAAACCAGAAACTAGACAGCAGGAAGGATGATGACCTAGAAAAACGGGAGAGAGATATTGAGGCCATCGGGTACCTGCATAGGCTGATATCAGGAACGAAAATGTACATTCCGCTGAGGATCCGAACCCCACGCCGAAATGACGGTGGCTGCTGTATTAAGATAGCGACGGTCCCGGCCGCTGGCAGGCTGGCGCACTAGAGTTATTTCCCGAGGAGGAGCGAAATGGGATGAGCCAACTGCGTTTCCTTTCTGTCGATCCTTATTCATCCTTGGGACCTGACAATATGATAATATGACAGACAATATTTGTTCATGAGCTGACATGACATGCAATGTAGTTGGTTAAGCTTGCCGAACACAACCCAGGGGGGGGGGGGGGGGGCCCCCTTCCGAAAGGGATGCCTATTAGCTGCGCTTAGCGAAAACAGGCCTCCGGGTGTAAGCGGCACAGCANCCCCCCCCCCCCCCCCCCCCCCCCCCCCCCCCCCCCCCCCCCCCCCCCCCCCCCCCCCCCCCCCCCCCCCCCCCCCCCCCCCCCCCCCCCCCCCCCCCCCGCAGTCATCGGTTAGCACCTGATCTGGCCGGGTCGATCTTTCTAGTCTTTCTAGGGGAACGGACCCTTCGGTAGCTGTTTGGTTTGTCTAGACTCCGAGGGCGAGTGTTTGGAAGAAATCCCACCTGAGACGGCGACGGCAGAAACGGGTACAGCGATCGTGGAGCAGAAAGAGTAGAACCTAGCCAGATCGTCCATCGTCCGGGGAAGGGGCACAGTAGTTCATTATCCATTCTGTTAAACCATGGGGCATGGTCTGGGACATCCTGTTGCCTGTTGGCTTCATCAATTTGCCATGTTGACCAAGTTGCGCGTGCGTCTAATCAATCTACTTGTACTTGTAGTAAGCAATATTAGTGTAGTAGGCCTGGGGGAGCAGCGGGATTCTTGAAAACCACCGGCTGGCCCCTAACCTTAGTACTACTACAGACTTAATACTTACCTACTCTATATACTTATACATAACTTTACAATGTCAACGCTAATAATATCAATCAGTCCGCGAACGCGAACGATGGATTCTCAATCTGAAACACGGCTCCCAAAAAAAGATGCACCCGTTTGCAGCTGGGCCACGCCAAGCTGCCGGCGAGTCGCCGTCCACCCGCTCAGCTTGAATGCTTTTTGAGGCAGCCCAATCGGGAGATGGGAGGATTTTGAAGGCAATTTGAAGTGTGCATGCTGGTTTTATTAAAGTACCGTAGGCATGCTCACGGCTGAGCTCAGCTGCCGTACTCCGTACATGCATCCGATATAAAAACTCCCTTGCCTCATTTGTTCATGCGCCGGCCCCCAACCAGCTGTATGTGTATGCTGTATGTATTTGTATATATTGAAGCGGTGGGCGCACAAGTCAATTGCCCACCTCTTTCTCTCTCTCTCGCTCTCTCTCGCTCTCTCTCCGTCTCTCTCTCGCCTGACACAATATTATCTTTATTTATATTTATACTTGCATCAATGTAGGAAACTCCGGTTTCTCTGGTCGGCAATATGGTGTTCCTCTGGGTTCTTCCGAGGGGCATGAATATTACTCCGCCCAGCCACCCCCCCAGTGGCACGTTCAAGCAAGACAGACCCTGGGAAGTCTCAGATTGCCTACTTAAGGTACGCGGCAAGGCTTTTGCATGTCAATTGTCCTCCTCTTTGTGGGAAGGCGCTCGGAAGTTCGGGCGGTTTGGACCAGATCAAGGCCGACATATCGTCCCAAGGACCGGCAGTCGGCAAGTCGGAACAGACCTGGGCTGGGCCCTTGGAAGTTGGGTTGGGTGCCGGTTTGCCTTGAAGAGAGGTCATTTACTACCAATTGATGAATGTACTTTTATAACTTACCTACATACATACCTACATGCATACCTACATGCATACCTACATACCTACATACCAATTCTATTTCTGGGTTGGTCTGCAGTGTTACATGTACTGTACCGACCGACTGCTGGCTAGCTGGCCTTACTCTTCTAATACTGTACACGTAACCGCCATAGTGGCTGAGCCCTGGAAGGCGCGTGTAGCGTATCCCCTTGACTCTTTTGAGGGTGTGTGAGGGTGTACAGTATGCCAAGGGAGCATTAGGGGGTCAATGGGGGGGGGGGGGGGGGGTGGGGGGGTCAACACCGCCGCCGCGCCTTTCAACCCCAACCGAAGGCCACCAACCCATTAACGGATAGTGACGACGCTAATC